>CM069858.1:12883700-13486200 GCA_036172795.1 Pelodytes ibericus | reverse complement strand
ATGTGCAGAAATGACATGTGCTTTTTGGAATAAATAATAAAATATAGTAGAATACAACAGATAATACAATACAGTATTAGACAGTTGATACTAAATAAAATCATTCACAGTATAATAGATAATATGATTCTACAGAATATTATTTTGTAATTATACAAAATAAATCATTCATGTAATGATATGTAAAACATGATATAATATATCAATGTTTACTGTAATATGTATGTTATTATCTATTACTGCTTTTAATGTAAGTCTATTATCTAATGTAGGTCTTAATTCTGTATTTAAAAAAATAACACTTTAGTGTTAGTATTAATTAGCTTGTATTGCACATTAAAACACAAATAGGAGAGATAGTGAGGATTCTAAAATTATATAGTTTTATCAATATGTAGCTCATGATATCAATGAAACATGTTTCAAAAGCAAATGTCATATAATAACAATATTGTATTTTTCATCAAGGCCTCCTGGCTCTTGGATTAGAAAGTAACACTTACATTTATTATTTTGTATGTTGTAGCTAATCTTAAAAATTCTAAAATAAACCCCTAAACAAACCCTAAAATTATAACTAATCTTAAAAATTAAAATTTACAGTTATCATTTTCTGTAGCATTAAAATCCGGAAGGGCATTTAAAAGTCTTTGTATAACGTAGAAACAAATAAGTAAAATTATAATATTTTTAGGGTTGTGGATTTCTCAAATAAAAGTGTGGGATTTTCCCTTGCTATCTGTGTGGAGTTGGGAAAATTAAAAACATAACAAAAATGTAAAAAAAATAACAGTGGTAGAGAGATTAAAACATACATTTTTATTTGTTAAGTGATGTCCATACTTAGTTTATTTTTGTTATATAAAATGTATTTTATCTATTTACTAAAAAAAAAGTGATAGAAATAACTAAGAAAAGCTAAGCATTTTAATGGGCTGTTTATGATTTTTGCTTATATAGACAGAAGTGTGTTCTAGAGGATAGGATATTAAACAGAGTAATTTCTTGCAAAAACTAAATATTTACTTAGACTGCGGTCGAGAATGTGCCTTTTTGGATATCAGCAGTATCACAATTTGTTCAGTAATAATTTAACGAATTATTCTAAAATGCGTCATGACAATATGAATAGTTTTAGTGATATTTAAGTACTCATTTTAAATATTTTTATGATGATTAAAAAATATGAGCAGACTTTTTTTCAGCAATTTAAATAATTATCCATGAACAATCCATAATTAATTAACAATACAGAACTATATAGTAGTATTTTAAATAATTTGTAAAAAAAAAAATGTAACAAATTTTAAAATTTTTCTTGGTTTATTTGTATCTTTGCAGCAGAGTGAAGGATTCTGGGGTGCAGTTCCCTCTGGAGAAAAGAAATTAAAGGGAAGGACTGGGTGGCCCCAACAGGTCTGGGCCTTAGAATTGAATCCTTGAAAATTCTACAAATCATTTGAATGCACTGTTATTGCCCTGCAGATCAGAGATTAAAAAAAAAAAGAAAATATATTTACTGAGCACTCTTCAGGCTGGGTTGAGGGAGACAGCCATCTGTATTTATGTGCAATGTTTTTTTTTTTTATTGTTTTTTTTTTTTTAATAATGTTTTTGGCAATAATATGACAAGAAATATTTTTCTAGAGCAATGAGGATTGTGCACAAATTTTTATATATATATATATATTTGGCAATAATAGACAAAAATAATTTTTCAAGAGCAATAAGGATTGTGCACACATGACTTACAGTATTGCAAAATTAAAATTATGTTCACAGAATCTATTTTAGTAAGTCAGAGAGTTTATAAATCTGGACTATTTTATTCTGCGCAGTATATTCATTTTGACTCAGGGATCTTTCTTTGGAGGTAACAAAATAGTTACCTACTTGATTCCATTCTACCTTAAATTTAAAAAAAATTTCAACTGATTTTTTTTTTTTTTTAATGTGAGAATCACATTTTAAGGTAGAATCTTTTAAAATCAAAATATTACAATTGGGTACTATTAACTATCCAAAATAAATAATGAGATTAAAAAAATCTGGCAATCTTTTAAGGAATCGGAAAAGCATGTAGAAATTATTTTTATATGTGCAATCCATTGTTAGCAAATGTTCTGGCAGATTCATACTTTAAAAAGCATTCTTTTGAAATGAATAAACATATCAGATCTAATCCATACATACATAAACCAATCAAGTTGACAAAATATCCGAATTGGGGAAAAAAGTAATGTAAGGGTAAAGAGAGAAATGCAGGGAATTGTAATGGGAATTGTAAACTTTAGGCCAATATAACTGAGTTGGAAACATTCTCCAGCGTAGTTGAATGTACTTTTAAATTCCCATCTCAGTTCCATGCAGTTCTCTCTATCAGTGTGTGTATATTTATATACATATGTAATTACATTAGTAGGAGAGACAGCCTATAGGAATACGTATACATCTATATAAGTACATTGGTATAGGGATATGCGTATGTACCCGTATATGTGTATTTATGTATTTTGACTGTGAATTTAGCTAGAAATAATTGAAACATGTTTCCATGTAGCTTTGTTTTGATAAATAAGCACACAAAGTGAGCCCAAAGTAAATGGCACTTTCACTGAACCCACCAAGGACACATATAATAATTTCTAAATTAGTAACAACTTGGTGACATTTTTAGGTGAGCTCATTTTCTGTAAGATGGGCACTATAATAAATATACTACCCCCCATCAGGCTATTTTCTATGCTTTTCCACCTCATTTTAGCAGAATATATATATATATACATACATCTTTTTTTTTTTTTTTCATATTGTACATAATAAACTATTTTTCAATTTTGAAAATGATTAATGCATTTAACTACCTAGCTGTGTGACCTTACTGTAATATGTGTATGCTACCTCAGATTTTCAACACTTCCTAGCAGGTGAAACTTGCCAAACCAAATATTTATGTTGTTTCGAAAAATAAAATCGTTTTTTCCCGTTTTTTTCTTAAGAAATCAACCACACGGCCTACTTGTAGATTTCTGATTTTTATTGGCGTTAATGCAGTGAGATAGAAGTTGGAGGGGAAGAAGGACTGAGTGGGAAATTTAATTGGATTATTTGACTGCAAAATAGTTCATGTGCGCAGTGGGAAATGTATTGGTACAGGACTGGTACAACACTACTAGGTGAGAAAAAGACAAACATGGGGGTTAGAACTACCCAAAAATGGAGCAATTTAATACACTGATTTGCTCTACACCCATGGACTCAAAACACACAACAGACTTCCCAACAAATACCCAATAATTAAGACATTAAGTTGGTGTACAAAGAAGCACCTAGTGATTAGCCAAATGTTTACTGTTTGTACTTTAACCTAATTCATTTTAATAGTTTAGACTTGTAAAGATCATGCAGGATTAGTCCATATTTTTGTTCTGCGATGGGACGTAAGTTATGTTTCCATTGCCCAGATCTACAGAATATGTTGGCACTTTCTACATAAACTATTAATGGGTCTTGATCAAGGTCTAATGGATTGTGGGTCCATTGTTTCATGTTTTTGCATGTGTTTTTAAGCTTGTTATATTGTTTTTCTACTGATATCAACTAGAGATCTGTCAATCCCTGCCTTGCCCATATCAGGAGTGACCCTCTCAATATCTCGAATCAAAATATATAGATGACAGTAGTGTCTATTTGTGTAATTAATCTTTTAAATGTAAGTGTAGAGTGAGCGTTATCTTATAATTTAGATGGAAAGTGTTTTACCAATCTGAATATATTGGGAATTCTCTCATTATCAAGTATGTTCTGATGCTATATGTGTGTATTATTCAAAAGACACATTATAATAGACAATGCCAGCCAAACATTTGAGTACACCTACTGGAAAATAGGTTTATTTAATCATTTCTAATGGTTTTTCGCCTATAATTTGCTTAAAGTAACTGACCACAAATAGAAAAGAAAAAACAAAATGACAAAAAAAGAAATATAATGAAAAAAAGTTAAATTACAAATATAAAAACAAAAATTAAGGCATATCAAAGAACTGTGAACATTGTGTGTAAAACATGGTTTCCACTATCCAGCCATATTTGCCGTACATGCTCGGATCTAGATCTATCTATATATTTACTGGCCATATACATTGAATAAAAGATACGCTTACCTGAAGAATTCTTCCTCCTCAGGCAAGATGGCTGAACAATGCATCATTTTGGATGCTACTCTTTTTATGAGGGTGCAAACATGTTTTGGTGCCCATCTTTGCCGTATTGACTGGCTTAAAACCAAATATCTATACATTCTATACATTTGCTAGCAAATCTGGTTAGCACAATAGGTTAAAAAAAAATGTCTATCACCTAGACTGTGATACAAAGATTACACTTTGCTAAACTCCCTTACACACAAGGAATCACTCAATATTTACCTACAATTAGTGGCCTTTAAAAATATATGTTTTTGCAGGTAAAAGTATAGATAACTGTTCATGTTTTGACTGGCATCTTGTCACCTAAACTTTGTTTACAATATGAATATAGAGGGGGGAAAAAAACATTATTAAAAATGATGTAAATATTGTCTAAAAAATTTGGAAAAATCAAGAGAAAAATGTGTTTAGAATGTGCCTGTTTTGTCTCCTGGTTATGACATCACTATGCGGCTTGATATGCAAACCGACTGTATATGTAGATGACGTCCAGCTATGAATACATAGATAATATAATTACTGATCCATTCTCCAGGCATTAACATTGGGCTCTCAATGAACTTTGTGATGGGCAATTTGAAGGACAAATGGGGGCAAACAATACGTTCTGTTTAATTGAAAGCACATGCATTTTAAATAGAAATATTTTCATGAAAGAATACAAATTAAGCCTCTTATTGAGCCCATTTTGTACTGTAAAGTTATATCCGGGGGCAGACATGTTTTTTAGAATCTTGGGTCAGAGGAAGGAAGATCTGACCTAAGATGTCTGTTCCCTGATAGTGCAAGCAGAGAGGGCTCCATAAGGTGCTTCTATTTAAAAGGCCTACACTTAATGTAATCTATCAATTAAACAGAATTTAATTCCATGCCAACATTTGTCCTTTAATGATCTTCACAGACCTTGAAAAGGATCCTGGTGTACTTGTTCAACAGGGCTATAATTGTCATTAATGTTTGCTTTTTCTATCAGCTGAAAAATTTGCAAAGGGGTTAAAATTCTGGGTGTGATATCTGGTGAGTGTATTTAATGCCCTGCAGGGTAGAAGTACGCTTCCTGTGGTGTGTTGCTCAGACCCCTGCAGGTTTACACACTTTTCGTGCCCCCCCTCCCCTCCACCCCAAAGCCCACCTCTTGAAATGTCAGGCCAGGGGATGATAGGGAGTGATCTGAACAGGCAGACACCCTATTAAGGCGTTCAGGCCTAATCCAGATTTGAAGCAAATAAAAACACAACTTGTAAATCCGTCAATTAACTTTTATACTTTGTTGCCTGCTATATAGGACATAAAATACAGAGGAGAAGGGGCAGGGGAGGAGAGGGGTGTGTGTGCCATATAAAGAGGCACCAAATTAAAGAAGAAAGAAGGAAATGGAGGTGAGAAATAGAGGGGTGTGTGAGTGAAGCAGAGGGGGGGACGCAATGT
This sequence comes from Pelodytes ibericus, assembly GCA_036172795.1. NCBI lineage: Eukaryota > Metazoa > Chordata > Amphibia > Anura > Pelodytidae > Pelodytes > Pelodytes ibericus. The sequence goes on along the minus strand of CM069858.1, from coordinate 13,480,562 downwards.
GTGCGTGAGAAAGGGCATATGTTTGTACGAGTGATGGAGAGCATACATTGTGTGTGTGGCACATTAATACAGAGATGGCATATTGCAGCACTATAGTGCATATTAGTTCTTTGCTTTTTGGATAAAATATAATCACTTCAATATGTTAAAACCTTCCGTAATTTAGAACTATATCGAGACTTTAAAATACGAGGCTTTTAATTATATAATGCTTTGCATCTTTGGCCTGATATAATTAGAATGATAATTTTTCATTCAGTTTATAAAGGAAGAAAACGTTTACGCCAATCAAATTTTCAGTCTACATAAACATTACTAAAAATCCGAAGAGCTTCTAGCTTTTTAAAAAAATGTTTTTATGGTACTGGTACCAAGTGGCACCAAGACCGTATGTATGTGGCTTGTCTGGTGAGTGCAAGGATTTCGGTTGTTTGTTATATAGGCTATGCATCTGTGTATTTTGGACAGACACTAAAGAATGAGTGTAAAACAGTTTAATTTAAAAAGAAATTCAGCAGTTTGGTTACATTTATTACGTTAAACATGGTGCAAGATGTTAATTAGCATTAATTAAAGGATCGACTGTTAATTAAAAGTGTGGACATTTTAAATAAAAACACTTTCATGAAAGAAAATAAATAAAGTATTTTGTGAGCCCTTTCTATTCCACATAGCTCTATCAGTGATCGGACATCTTGGGTCAGATGTAGGAAGATCTGATCCAAGATGCTTAACATGTCTGCCCCCTGAGAGACCTTAATAAAACAAAGAGGGATCAACGATTTATTTGTTTTCTTTCGATTTAAAATGTCTTCACTTAAAGTCTTTCAATTAAACATAACTTACATTTTTGTGGACAGTTGTCCTATAGAGGAAATCTGTCCGCTAGGCAGGATTTATACTGAGAATATAGAGAAGAACACATGGTCTATATATTTATCATATCCGCAGAATTGCTAATAAGTACATTAAATGACAAGTCTTCGGTGGATGAGATCACCTTGTGCCTTGATATAGAAATGATCTACTTTCAAGGATGTATAATTTACAAATCAAGACGCGTGTGATGTCATAATCATGAGACACCACCACCCTTAAAACAGATTTTTCTCCTTATTTATTCTGTTATTTAAAATGTTATTTAGATTTAAAAAAATATATATATCACATAATAAATATAAAAGTGTCCTACCCCCCCCCCCCCCCCCCATCCTCCATTTAAGGTTAAATAACACAGAGCATCTCACTTCCTATCGATGAACATTCTCTTGTTCCAGTGTAGCCAAGTATTATCTCTGCTCTGTATGATGGTCTGCAGAGGGCACATCCTTCATCCTCTGGGTGTCCAGGTGCCTGCTTTTGGACCATACAATGTTAGATTTGGGCTGACCATCCAGTTCCGAAATTGAATGAACCCAGTAATATTTGCATTGCTTACAAAAAGACGAGGCCATGATATTTTTCTGGTGTCTGGCTTTTTATTTCAGGGCCGCCAGGCAACCTTATCCATCCTCTGACCTCATCTTGCAGAGTTTCTCTATAAAATGGTACATTGTATTGTGAATGAATACTGTGCATACGTAGTGGAGCTGTCAGTCTTAGTGACAGATGTGAGGCAGCGCTGACGCTCCCCTACCACCACACGCACTTTCTAAAGTATGCCACCTTTGGTTCCCAAAAATATGCTATTGCCTCCGTATACTTACATTGGCATGAAGCAAATTTGTTACCAACGCGATGGTAAAATAGTGACTGGGTCAGTAGTGTATCTTCCATAAGGCAAACAAGGCACTCGTCTAGGGCGGCACTTTGCCAGAGGGTGTTAAAGCACTTCAAACATTTCCGCTCCCTCCCCCACTGCTCAGCAAGCTTTAACTCCTTCCATTTAATCGAGGTGTTGGGGGCATGTAACGTACGTGGTGGGGTTATGTAATGAGGGTGATGGTGGCATGTAATGGGGGGGGGGGCATTTAGTGTGTATGCAAAGTGGTTGATGGGAGCATGTAATGGGGTGATTGGGCATTTAATGTGTGTGCAATGTGGGTGATGGGGCATGTAATGGGGTGATGGGGCATGTCGTGGGTGTGCAACATGGGTGATGGGGCATGTCATAGGTGTGCAACGTGGGGGGGAGGGGTTCCCTAATTTTGTCTGCCTAGGGCAGCACAAAACCAAGATACACCACTGGACTGGGTGATTACCCTACAGGCATCCTGTATGAGCACAAGTTTAGGAAGGATAAAACACTCGCTATGGACTTTTCCAATATTCTAAAGGATAATTGTCAGAAAAAAAATGTGTGTTTAATTTAAAGATATCATTAAGTGCAGGGATTGTAAATTGAAATGATTTAATGAAATAATACAAATAAAGTACCTTACTGAGCCCTCTTTGATTCTTTACAACTTGATATAGTTTTATCAGGGGGCAGACATGTTGTTTAGAATCATGTGTTAGATCTTCCTACATCATGATCCAAGGTTCTAAACAACATGTCTGCCCCCTGATAGAGCAAAGAGATAGCAATAAGTTGCTTTATTTGTACTCTTTCATGAAAGCATTTCTGTTTAAAATGCCTGCATTTGATATACAACCTTTAAATTAAACACAACTTATTTTTAATTACGACAGTTGTCCTTTACCTTATTGGAAAGGTCCGTCAATAATGTTTTGTCCCCGCGTATTGTTTACCAGTGTTTTTTTCTTAGGGGAAGAAAAATCTAGTTGCACTCTGGCACTACAGAATAAAGGTTCCACCTCACTCTTATGCTTAATCTTTTGTTGTTAAAACGTTTATAAGTAATTAGTGCTGGCGGGTAAAAAAAAAAAAAAAAACCCTTGTAAGAGACCTGGCCTACGATATTAAATAAACAGACACAGTATGGCTCCAAAACAGTTAAGGGGTTACAGAGATTAGTTTTTTTTTATTTTTTATCTGGCTGTAAACAGATGCTGGGCCGTGGCTGCTCGGAGTGTTGGGGGTCCGGCTACCCTTGCGCTGGTGAGAATTTAATGATTGTGGCCACCATGAAAGTTCCCCATCACAGAGATCAGTGGAGGAAGTTAAAGCCTGCGGTTACAGGAGAATCATGCTTCCCAAATTTCCCTGGATTAGAAGGTTCCATTCGGAATCTTTCCTCCAAAATTATCTTCTCCTGGGACTAATTCCCCCTCTTTAACATGGATTTGAAATCGTGTCTTCTGTAGACAATCCTTTGGGCAGACACGACTGTCAATAAATGGCTTAAATAGACCTTTTAACATGCCGTATTCTGATTTTATATGTTATTTTCCTGGTGATATGTAGCTCTTCATTGCATGGGGCAGTGTGGACACACTAAACAGCTTTGCAGCTCACATGTTGAATAAATATTATCAAAGGAATGCTTAAAAAAGGGGTAGTAACCCAATATTCCCTCCCAGCCAAGTGAAGAACCAAAGGCTTTATAAGATTTATAGACCCACTGAATGGCTAGGTGATGATCTACTTTCATGTTTTTTGGTCCCTCGAGACATTAAATGGGTAAATAGCCAACAAGTGAAATCAAGTCTTTTATTCTGTCAAAATAGAAGATTCCCCGCTATAATTCAGCATGTTACAGGGGAGCAGTCATTATGCTAGGCGTGCGCTGGGCACACTGGCCGTCTTCCACAATGAATGACTATTCAGCAAGGTGGGTCCAAGGAGGTGGTCAAGCATGTTCTCAAGGTGTCCAAGCTCTACTTTGACTGGCCAGCATAGAGGCCTTACAACATTTCTACCAGATTCCATACCTAACCTACATCAGTAGCAAATAGGGTTGCCACCAGCTGGTATTATTTTTACCGGATTCAACAGCATGGACTGTATTTTTTTTTTTAAAGATGGCAATCCTAGTAGCAATAGCCCTTTAAAAGCATCACCTTGTGAGCCAACTGATTCTCATTTTTTTGCTCTATAACTCAAAACTGCCCATTCTTGTACCTGCCTCGCTGACACAGCTAGGGACCCAAATTTTGGCCTAACTTAACCTGCAGGGTTAACCTGTGACTTCCGTAGAAGCAGTAGCCAACTGCCCAAAATGCCAATAGCATAACGTGTGCCAAAATATCCTCACTTGACCAAACCCAATGCAGTGGCCTTGTCCGTCCCTCTTTTCCTTTCAAGTATTTCCTCTCTGAGGCGACTCCCTCCCCCACTTCCCAATACCTGCCTTTCGTTGGTAAAAATGCAACATATAGATTGAATTTTTGTATTAGAAAAATCTTATAAAGTGGCATATTAGTGTAATGAACGTTAGCACCGCAGACAGCCATTTTTTTTTAATGAGCCAGGCCTGTACGTTTCTTTCAGGTAATCGCACCTCTTCAATATTTTCGGCATAATAATAGAGCCACGTTGTGATGTGGGGCTCTGGTCTACCAGGGCAGCATTCCGGAATAGCAATTAGGGTTGCCACCTTTTCTACCAAAAAATGCAAGCTATTCCCCCCCCCCCCCCCCCCCCCCGGCCTGCTGGTAAAATACCGGCTGGCTGGTAACCCTACATGCAATGAATTCCAGCAACTCAACACCAAGGTGTGAGCAAATTGTGCCTGGATTTTGTTCTTTCCTATTAATGCTGGTGACTTTGATGACCTTGTATCAAGGTTACAGATACCGATATGACTGGGCAGTGACCATGACTTTAGATTTTATATGGCATCGTAGACGAGGCTAGGCGTGCAGTTTGTGTAATTGCTTGGTGCGCGAGCTAGTGAGTGTCAGATGCCCTGGGATTGTAACATAATAGTCCATTTTGCAGTTTGTTTTAGTGCTTTTTTCGGGTGGAGGACCCATTAGTGTTAATGTGGCAAACTCAAAGGCACCTTTATACCGATCCAGGCTGCAACATGTACAGAACAATCTGCCCTTTCTCTTCAAGAAAGAAAAAAAAAAAAAAGCAAAGGAAAAATAGATCAAAAAGAGGGAAAAAAAAAAATCCTAAAGCATTTTAATGAGGTAAAACACCTCCACAGTAATGATCACACTGGGATTGCAAAAAGCCGTCCCGAAAGGCCCAGAGGAGTTCCCGAGTACTTTGTACTGTGCGAGGAGGAAAGAGATGCCTGCCAGGGCTTGATCGAGTAGAGGTTCAAATGTGGCAAATGGAAGCAACAAGCTCGTGAAATCGCTGTGGGGTGCTATGTATAACGACACTGAGTACATCTAGTAAGGGAATAGGTGGGGTTTGGCTTCCTATAAAATAACCTCATGTGTTGTGCCCTCAGCCATGTGAGTCCAACAATCTTGTGCAAGGAGCTGACAATGTTCCTGGCAGGCAGTGCTATAGAAGGTAGTGGATTAGGCAGTGCCGGACTGGGAATAAAAACCAGCCCTGGAAATTATTTTATATCAGTCTCATGTTATTCCATCATTACATCAGCCCCATAGCATAACGTCATTACACCAGCCCCATAACATTCCGTTATTACACCAGCCCCATAGCATTCCATATTTACCCCAGCCCCATAGCATTCCGTAATTACACCAGCCCCATAACATTCCATCATAACACCAGCCCCATAGCATTCCATATTTACACCAGCCCCAAATCATTCAGTCATTACATCAGCCCCATAGCATTCCATCATTACACCAGCCCCATAGCATTCCATCATTACACCAGCCCCATAGCATTCCGTCATTACACCAGCCCCATAGCATTCCATATTTACACCAGCCCCAAATCATTCCGTCATTACACCAGCCTCATAACATTCTGTTATTACACCAGCCCCATAGCATTCAGTCATTACACCAGCCCCATAGCATTCCATATTTACACCAGCCCCAAATCATTCCGTCATTACACCAGCCTCATAACATTCTGTCATTACATTAGCCCCATAGCATTCCATATTTACACCAGCCCCATAACATCCCATCATTATACCAGCCCCATAACATCACATCATTACACCAGCCCCATAACATCCCATCATTATACCAGCCCCATAACATCACATAATTACACCAGCCCCAAACAATTCCATCATTACACCAGCCCCATAACATCCCATCATTATACCAGCCCCATAACATCCCATCATTACACCAGCCCCATAGCATTCCATCATTACACCAGCCCCATAACATCCCATCATTATACCAGCCCCTTAACATCCTATCATTATACCAGCCTCATAACTTCCCATCATTATACCAGCCCCATAACATCACATCATTACACCAGCCCCATAACATCACATCATTACACCAGCCCCAAAGCATCATATCATTACACCAGCTCCATAACATCCCATCATTATACCAGCCCCATAACATCCCATCATTACACCAGCCCCAAAGCATTCCATCATTACACCAGTTACCCTCACGCCGGGATGTAACAAAAAGAGAGGGGGGGGGGGCAGCTCTGGCAAAATCTTGCAAGCGCGAGTGGGAATAGGTGATAAGGTTGGAGGAAAAGCTAAGTCCATTTGAGGAGTTAATTTCTCAAACATATTTTCCAAGGTTTTCTAAACGTCACATTTATTCCATTACATTTTTCTTCCCATTATTTAGAACATATCTTATGCCAAAAGATCGCTGTCGTTAAATATTTAGGTTAAGAACTTCACATGGCCGATGGGGGGGGGAAGGGGGGTAACGGAATTACTTGTTTAAAGGCTAACACTTTGCCGAAGTCAGAAAATGGTTCTTTAAGTGACCGTCCTGTGTCCAAGTGATACAGTAACAGGCTAATTTTAGAGAGGGAAAATATTTGAAGTATGGGCTGTCTATCAGTAATTGTGCATATTTCCAATGCAAACACACCAGCAACCAAAATGTAACAGCTGTTCCAAATGTTATCTTACACGGAGGAGATAACCCGAGCAGGAATTCAGAAAGAAGGCGTGAATTTATCTTGTTTTACTGTACACATAGAACAGAACAAGAAAAAAAAAAAAAGATGTATAGCATATTGATACACACATAACAAGCCTGCAATAATAAAATAAAATACTGAAAAATTGTAACAGAGGGAAAAAAGGGCCAAATGGTCTTTCCGCTTGTGCTTCTACATATTCTATATTAAGTTTTACATTTTTAGTGGCTCTTTAAGGTAACTTGTATTTAGGTTGATAGCAAGAGAACTGTATCAATTGAGAACGTTGGTTGATTGAGATATTTGCTTGCGGTAAAACTAATTAAAAAAATTGGGGGGGGGGGGGGGGAATAGCTCGGATTCGGTGAGAACCTACACTGTGGACTTTTTAAGAAATAATGTTGCAGTTTATGAGGTTCATTGGGGTCTACTGAATAAAGAGAGATTTGTTGGGGATTGAGACGAGAATTTAAAAATTTAGGCCAAAATGTACGACTTGGAAAAATTCTCCAAATTCTCTTAAATCTGAAATTCCCGTCTTACTTCCCTGTAACATATTATTCAAATTATACAGCGCCAGTATTTTCTTTTTAGCCGTGGTGTAACAATGGACATCATGAGGGTTCTGTATTAAAGCAGCGCACAAGCTAATGGCGCCATAATCTTGCGCATTTGCCGGCGTCTATGTAGAAAGCCAACCAAAGTCTAATGAGTTTGCGTTACGTGCGCTGAAATGCGATTATGCGTTGGGCTGATGTCAGACAACATCCACCAAATCCCCTTTGGCAATGGTGATAGTACAACTCAAAAAACAAGATTTAGAATTGTGTTTGTTTTTTTTTTTAAAGAAATGTTAATAAAATCTTTTCTTTTTAATTTTTTTTAATAATTTCCTGATACTTTTATACACAACCTTAAAAATACCTTATATATACTTTATATTTATTGGGGGTTAAGTGTAAAGCTCTAAGCAAAGTCCTCTAGATTGTAAGCTCTGCGGGCAGGGCTCTCTCCCCCTCTATGCTTTGTACCTAGCGCTATAGAAATACACGTTAAAGTTCTAAATTTGGAGCAATCACCGTGGAAACCAATGGAAAGTTTCTGCTGACTCCATGGTCTTTGTACACAATCCTCTAAACGGATTTTCTTTGTAATAATGAATATTGCTATGAAATCATTTTTTTTTTTTTTTTGACATTTATTCTGGGGTCATTTAATAGATTAAAGCATTATCCACCATACTAGTTCCCTTAACACCTCACTCTTCTCCAGATCCCCCTCGTCTATCTTATAAAGCTGAATGGATCTGTTTGTATGATCCCTTGGGAGTCTCCTCTTATCTTTCGAAATGGCCAAGGAAGGGGTTAATAAGAAGACCCTTTCCAGACATCCTGGAGCCAAATAAAACAGCACATTGACACTAGAACCAGGAGGTGAACATGGGAGCTGGAAGGAGACAATAATTGTAAGGTCATGTGGATCTAACAGAGCTGTAGGAATCCAGCAGTGTGTAGCTGAGGATGGGACAGGAGAGCTGCTGATAGCTTATCTGATCCTTTGATTGGCGGATAAGGACAACTCTAGAAGTGTGCTGGAGATTGGGGGCTGAAAGGGGGGGGGGGGGGGGGGGTAAGGCTGGGCAGGAGTGGTGCACAAATTTTTGTCTACACAGGCGAAGGTGCATTTTGATAGGCCTCATTCTCCCCCCTGATAAAAATGGTATTGTTTTTATTTTTTAAAAGGCGTTATATATAGGTCATTTTGGTATTATGTTTTAATAAAGTTCACGCACATCCCCGTCTAGATGACAGAAGCCATTTTTGGGAGACCACAGGTGAGGGAAACCATTTGGTGGGATGGTTCAGCGACGTCGGTCCCAATGAACTAATTCTGTTCCTTGGCATACGTAGGGTTAAATAAGGCTTTGCTATAGGTGTATATAACATGGGGCCCAGTCTGCAGAGGTCTCCGTGGGAGGCAGGTTAATCAGGGGAGGGTCTCACTTATGGAACGCTGTCAGGGGCTTTTTATATATCAATCACTTTGGAGTCAGCCTCATTTATCTTGAGTGAGGTGGTCAGTGGGAGGACAAGACCCCTCACTCCTGTCACACAGGGTTTTAATTATTCCTTACAGCAAATAAACATGACTGAGGGGTGGGCAGACCTTTTTTTCCCCAATAAGGACATTTAAGAAATTATTACCCTCCTACAGTGTTATTCTTTTAGGGCAACAATTCCCAAACTCCCCCCCCCCCCCCCCTTTAACAGCCCAGGAATTAGTACATGAGTAATAAATAAATAAAACTCAAATATTGTATACTGATGTTGAATAAGGTTATTGTTACACGTTTCAAAACATGCAACATACACAAAACATGAAATAATACAAAACAAAAGAGATACTCTAGTCCTTTGCCATGGACCTTCATCCTGCCCAGAAGACTTCTGCTCCTTGCCCTCTCCTTACCCAGACCCTATCTAGTAATCCCAGAATCCTTTGTACCTCCCTGTGTGACCCGGTTATGGAGGAGACAGTCTATGAATTGACATTGTAAAACCAGACTGAGAATTCATGTAACCAGTAAATAGTTATACTAATGTGAAAAAAGGAAAAAGAATCATCATTAATATCTTACAGGGGAGTATAAGGTCTTTATATAGTGCAGCAAATATCAGGGGGCTGGTACAGATGTTCCCAAATATCGCAGAATTCAATCTCCTATACAGGATAGTGACCTGGACCCTCCAATGTAACATACAGTACTATGGACAGACCCCAGCTAGACAGGCCCACTGGAAGGAGGCTCTCAGCAGAAACAAAATGTATTCATCAAAGAGCAAACTTCAAAATGAAGACCAAAGTAAACACATTGGAAAAATGCTCCAGTACAGCTGAATGGTACCCATTTAGACTGCCTTATGTTTGATCTTCCCTTGTCAATTTCCTGTAGTTTTCTCTTTCATGACTAAAGCCCATTGAGAGTGTTTGTAAGTTGTTCCTGTCACAGAGCAGAGCAGGAGCTAATGATGTAATGAAGCCAGAATATTACATCACTTTAACCATTATCCATGGAGTGCCAACTATTAGAGGAGAGAGAGGAGAGAGAGAAAGAGAACGAGAGAGAGAACGAGAAAGAGAGAGAAAAAAAGAAAGGGAAAGAGAACGAGAGAGAGAAAAAGAGAGAGAGAGAGAGAGAGAGAGAAAAAGAACGAGAGAGAACGAGAAAGAGAGAGAAAAAAAGAAAGGGAAAGAGAACGAGAGAGAGAAAGAGAGAAAAAGAGAGAGAGAGAGAAAAAGAGAACGAGAGAGAGAGAAAAAGAAAGAGAACGAGAGAGAGAGAGAAAGAGAACGAGAGAGAGAGAAAAAGAACGAGAACGAGAGAGAGAAATATATATATATATATATATAGAGAGAGAGAAAAGATTGAAAGAGAGAGAGGAGAGCGAGAGCTTTGCTCCCAAAAAATATAACAGAAATTCTAAATTTTCCATCTTGATTATTCTGCAGACCCCTTGGCTTAACCTTTTCACCTCCAGAGGCGTCTGCACCTTCTTTGCAGTGAAAACATTGCGTATAATGTCTGCAAACGATCAAAGATCAGACTAATGCCCCAATTTACTGACATTAACCCTTTCAGTGCCGTGGTTCCGAGCGTCTTTTTTTATAAGCAGACGATTCAATTCATTCGGTCACAATAATTACTTTTTTTGGTTAATGAGAAATTAAACCAGATTCAATTCTTCACCACTATTCAACTTGTAATTGTGGCAGGGATGCCCCCTGCTGGGCACATCCTGGTAATGCCAGTCTGTCTGTGGAGCTGTAGTATGGATCCTTCCATTTAAGTTGTTCTCCATCAGTCATGACGTCTCTTTCATGTCATATGTGTATTCAGGATTTTGTTTATTTGTTACATATATGACAACTGGTGTTTGGAAAATAGAGTTTAATGTCTTTTAGTTGGAAATAATATATGTAAAATTCTATTTAAGATACTTATGATCTACTTTTAAAAGTATTCTTTCCTCTCTGCCATTAGCTCTCTGGAGAGAAGATTAATGTCTTGTAGGAATCAAAAACCCATTGACCTCAACTAACGTTCAATCACACAGTGACTTCCGCCATCTTTATGGTCTTTCACCAATAGGCCTTTGACAAAGAACATCTTTACCAAGGCATAGGGGAGCGGCCTCTTCTGCCTGAATTAAACTCCCCGTTAGCAGTGCTCTGGGAAGGAGCCAATTTAAAGTCTATTAAGTTAATTCTGATCGTTCAAGTTATAAATCTAATCCCCGTGATGTCACTGTGTCCTGAAAATACTAGCGTGGTCAACGGATGTTCTGGGACTTTGAAAATGGTTTGCCACCATTGTGTGGCTGGGTAATATGGGAGTTGTTGTCCATCAGCATCTAGAGCATTGTTTCTCAAACCTGTCATCAGGACCACCCAATGGTCCAGGATTTAGGGATTACCCAGTTGTATTTAATTAAGAATATGTACACCTGGTGTGGTTCTCTTACCATTAAGCAACCATACCAGGTGAGTGCAGGTAACACTGTACTGCTGGGGGACGAGCAGCATCCAGGTAAGTACTAGGGAAGTGGGGGATTATTTTTTTTATTGGGAAAATTACCAGTGGCATATCAATGGACAAAATTACCAGTGGCTTATCAATGGACAAAATTACCAGTGGCTTATCAATGGACAAAATTACCAGTGGCATATCAATGGACAAAATTGCCAGTGGCATTTCAATGGACACATTATCAGTGGCATAAACCAACAATGGCTGTGGCATATTAAGTCTTGGAGGTGCAATGCGGGTAATGGGGCATGTCCTGGGTTGTATTTAAATCATTGGCATGATATACAAAGACCTGGATAAACTGACTTTGGGAGGGTAGGGGGGCGAGAGGGAGATATGGGGGGGGGGGCAGATTTTTTTTGCAATAAGGAATCGCATGATGGAATAATAGACTGTAAAGTACTGCTGGAAAATGATAGCTAAAAAAGACAATACCCTACAAATGTAGCAGCAACGGTGGGCTATGTTCGTGTACCGCCCCCCCCCTCCTCCCCCCCCCAGCCCCAAACATGGAATTTTCACTAGAGGGTGACTTAATGATGGAATCGCAAACCACCAACTAGGCTATTAGTCTGATTTTTGCAGTTCCCTTAGATCCCCCTTCAGTGAATAAACCCCTCTAACATTCACTATATTTCAGAAAGGCTTTAGTCCAAAAATAAAATATATTCACACAAAGTCTGAGACATCAAGATTTTTAATACTAATTTGGACATAAGTCTATATTTTTATACAATAAATACTTAAAAAAAGTGTAAAAATGACTTTAAATATATAAATGGTAACTTAAAAAAGACTGGAAATGTATAAAAGGAGGTTTTAGAAAGTGTTAGTAAGAGTGAGAACACCTAGCGCCTCTCCAGGGCCAAGGCATCAAAATTCCCAAATCTGCCTGTGCTACGTCAGTGTATGAAGTACAGCGGCTTTATTATCAGTGATAGAGCTAGGAATTCTGTACCATTGCTTATTAATGTATAAACATACTTACACCACGCCATACATGGGATCTGCAGGCATTGATTTAACAAAACGCTTGTTACACGCAATCCTCTTATTGCAGGTCTGATTAAAATCGGGCGTCTAAGATGGACCTCTAAAATAATAAAATAAAAAAAACTAAAATATAGCAGAGAGGGGTATCCCTTCAAAAGACCAGATTTTCAAGTTATCCATTTTAGATCACAGGATGGATCAGCCAGTAATTGTCCTAGAAAACATAATGTAACTTGATGCCAACGCATTTTGCAGTTCCAGAGAGAAGTCTCGAAACTTAAACGGCAGTCACCCACAATGGATTCCCCAACCGTAATCCTAGAACTGCCGTTCATTATTCCGTTATTTTCTGCTACACCAGGAATTAGCTTGTGACTATATGGATAAGCATGGTGGGAGAAACGGGTGGGTGGGAAAGTTTTTTTTTTCAAACTTTGCTGTTTCCAGAAGATCCAATGTTACATTTGAGAATGGAAGTACAATCTCATATTAAGGACAGCAATGGTTTGTACTCCCTTCTTATGGGTACAGTCGCTGAACTTTAGGTGGCTGGGTATGGAACATATCGGGAGCTATATACTAAAAAGACGAGATGCGGAGATTTGAACATTTCAGCTCATGCAGAGACAAGCCTGGGGACCTCCTCCTGCTAGAAGAGCTCAGTTGGGTCTGCGTAACGAATAGGAAGTGCCGGACCTCATTTTTAGTGAATAGCTCCCACATATACTGTATCATATTCCCACCAAGCCATATGCCGTCCTCTCTACAGCAGTCAATATAATCCTATAATAAAATTAATTGCTGGGTAATAAAATATGAAAAAAAAAGTTAAAAAAAAAAAAGTCGAAATGAAGGCTGCCGGGGAGAGAGCAGCATCACACGGACATGTCAAACAGCATCTTATTGCTGGGAATTTACACATGCTGATCTCACAAGGTGGAAGAAGTGCACGGGGGCTGGGAGCAGGTTGAGGTGGCCAAGACTGGAGCCTGATCCCATCGAAGCCTTGAGGTCTTCTCACTTTCCGACAGCAGATGCGCAGAGAAGCAAACAGCCGACGGGGGGGGGGGTCCATGTTTGTTACATGCAAAGCATTGTTTACTTATTAACACCGAGTTTGACCTCCAGATTCGCGGACATGTGGAGTTCTCTTCATTCATATGGCACAAGGTGCAGCGGACATCATGGCTGCGTGGGACGGGTCCTATGTACAATACTGTTCATTGGTTTACAAGGCCTGGGGGTTGAGTCCCAGCATTTTCCGAGCTATGCGTCCAGTTGTTTGCTGCTTTCAGATTTCTGGTCCAGTCGGCTCCGGTTGCTCTTTACCATATAAATGAAATAAGCCAGGGTTTCCTTCTCATTCACGGGAATGTTTCGGAAGTGACGACTCACAGTCTGTTGGGGGGAAAAAGGGAAACATTAGGGCCTCTAATACGGAAAGGGACATATAATCTCATGTCGTAGCCAATTTGATAAATGGGGAACTGACAAAGGAATTGAAATAATCTGGCATTAATAGACAGCGGGGTAATTATTCCAACGCCACCATAGGACCATTCTTAATCGGACGTATGTATACGTCAGAAGAGGACCTGGCAAGGGTTAATAAAAAAAAAAAAAAAAAACCGTGTCCCTTTTCCCCAAATAAAACCGATGTGCATCTTTATCTTCTAGAGATACATGTGGATTTACTCTGGAAGGATTCTTAGCTGCTGGGCACATGGTGGGCTCTGTATTAAACTACTGAGACCCAGCACATAGAAACATAGAATGTGTCGGCAGATAAGAACCATTCGGTCCATCTAGTCTGCACAATTTTTTTTTGAGTACTTTTATTAGTCCCCCGTTCCCGGTCTTATATCTAGGATAGCCTTGTGTCTATCCCACGCATGCTTAAAATCCTTCACTGTGTTTACCTCTACCACTTCTGCTGGCAGGCTATTCCATACATCCACTACCCTCTCAGTAAAGTAATACTTCCTGATATTACTTTTAAATCGTTGCCCCTCTAATTTAAGACTATGTCCTCTAGTTGTGGTAGTTTTTCTTCCTTTAAATATACTCTCTTCCTTTACTGTGTTGATTCCCTTTATGTATTTAAATGTTTTTATCATATCCCCCCTGTTACGTCTTTCCTTCAAGCTATACATGTTAAGATGCTTTAACCTTTCCTGGTAAGTTTTATCCTTCAACCCATGAACCAGTTTAGTAGCCCTTCTCTGAACTTTCTCCAAAGTATCAATATCCTTCTGGAGATACGGTCTCCAGTACTGCGTACAATACTCCAAGTGAGGTCTCACCAGTGCTCTGTACAATGGCATGAGCACTTCCCTCTTCCTACTGCTAATACCTCTCCCTATGCAACCAAGCATTCTGCTAGCATTTGCTGCTGCTCTATTGCATTGCCTACCTACCTTCAAGTCCTCTGAAATTATTACTCCTAAATCCCTTTCCTCAGATGTTGAGGTTAGGACTGTACCAAATAGTCTATATTCTGCTTTTGGGTTTTTACGCCCAAGGTGCATAATCTTGCACTTGTCCACATTAAATGTCAGTTGCCACTGCTCTGACCATTTTTCTAGTTTAGCTAAATCATTTGCCATTTGGCTTATCCCTCCATGAATATCAACCCTGCTGCAAATCTTTGTATCGTCAGCAAAAATACATACTTTGCCAACAAGACCTTCTGCAATATCGCTTATAAAAATATTAAAGAGAATGGGTCCAAGAACAGATCCCTGAGGTACCCCACTAGTCACACGACCTTGCATCGAATATACCCCATTGACTACAACCCTCTGTTGCTTGTCACTCAGCCATTGTCTAATGCATTCAACAATATTGAAATCCAAACTCATAGATTTCAGTTTATTGATAAGCCTTCTATGTGCGACAGTGTCAAAAGCCTTACTGAAATCTAGGTAAGCAATGTCTACTGCACCACCTTGATCAAAAAAAATCAATACGATTAGTTTGGCATAATCTCCCTGAAGTAAACCCATGCTGTCTCTGATCTTGAAATCCAAGCGACTTTAGATGTTCAACAATCCTATTCTTTAACAAGGTTTCCATTATTTTCCCAACTACTGAAGTAAGACTTACTGGTCTATAGTTGCCCGCCTCCTCCCTACTACCTTTCTTGTGAATGGGCACAACATTAGCTAATTTCCAATCTTCTGGAACTACTCCCGTTAACAATGATTGGTTAAATAAATCTGTTAACGGTTTTGCTAATACACCACTAAGTTATTTTAATAACTTTGGATGTATCCCATCAGGTCCCATCGACGTATTTGTCTTTACTTTAGACAGCTGAAGTAAAACCTCTTCCTCTGTAAACTTACATGCATCAAAAGACTCATTAGTCTTTTTCCCTAAATGAGGTCCCTTACCCTCATTTTCATTTGTAAAAATGGAACAAAAATATTCATTAAGGCAGTCTGCTAAGCCTTTATCCTCTTCTACATAGCATCCTTCTTTTGTTTTTAATCTAACTAATCCTTGTTTTACTTTCCTTTTCTCATTTATGTATCTAAAAAATGTTCTATCCCCCTTTTTCACTGACTGGGCTATAGTCTCTTCTGTGTGTGCTTTGGAAGCTCTTACAGCTTGCTTTGCCTCTTTCTGCCTACTCTTATAGATCTTTCTATCTTCCTCACTCTAAGTATTTTTTACTAAATTACTAAATGCTAGCTTTTTATTTTTTACTATTTTAGCCACCTCTGCAGAGTACCACAGTGGTTTCTTCAATTTTTTGCTCTTACTGACAAGCCTTATGCAATTTTCACAATTTAACTTGTGTCATGATTTGGATCTAGGAACAAACATTGAATTCAATTTTGACCACACTCTTTCACAGATACAAAGAGGTCATAATGACTCACTTCTATTAAGGAACATCTTGCACCTCTATTCATTTAGATGGGTCTATGTGGGATGTATGTAAAGACAAACGTAAACGATCCTCTCGAAATATCCGTGGTTGACTAATAACAGATTAATTCAAAGCCCCCTGGATGTGGATAAACTCTAACAAATACATGATAATGAGAAAAGAAAGTGTATGTCTCAGTGATACCTCCGCCAGTTGTGCCTTGTTCAGTCCCGGACGGGTCTGGAGCTTATAATGCCGTTTGTATCTACGCAGAGTGTTTACTTGGAGCTGGAATAAGTCGACCTGTGAACAGAGGACAGAGGTGAGTTTCCTAGTGCTGCTCAATAAGAAGACAAGTGAACAGCGGCAAGTTTACCAGTGCTGCTCAATAAGAGAACCTGTGAACAGAGGTGAGTTTACTAGTGCTGCTCAATAAGACAACCTGTGAACAGAGGCGAGTTTACTAGTGCTGCTCAATAAGACAACCTGTGAACAGAGGTGAGTTTACTAGTGCTGCTCAATAAGAGAACCTGTGAACAGAGGCGAGTTTACTAGTGCTGCTCAATAAGACAACCTGCGAACAGAGGCGAGTTTACTAGTGCTGCTCAATAAGACAACCTGTGAACAGAGGCAAGTTTACTAGTGCTGCTCAATAAGACAACCTGTGAACAGAGGCAAGTTTACTAGTGCTGCTCAATAAGACAACCTGTGAACAGAGGCGAGTTTACTAGTGCTGCTCAATAAGAGAACCTGTGAACAGAGGCAAGTTTACTAGTGCTGCTCAATAAGAAGACAAGTGAACAGCGGCAAGTTTACTAGTGCTGCTCAATAAGAGAACCTGTGAACAGAGGCGAGTTTACTAGTGCTGCTCAATAAGAGAACCTGTGAACAGAGGTGAGTTTACTAGTGCTGCTCAATAAGACAACCTGTGAACAGAGGTGAGTTTACTAGTGCTGCTCAATAAGAGAACCTGTGAACAGAGGCGAGTTTCCTAGTGCTGCTCAATAAGAGAACCTGCGAACAGAGGCAAGTTTACTAGTGCTGCTCAATAAGAGAACCTGCGAACAGAGGCAAGTTTACTAGTGCTGCTCAATAAGAGAACCTGTGAACAGAGGTGAGTTTCCTAGTGCTGCTCAATAAGACAACCTGTGAACAGAGGTGAGTTTCCTAGTGCTGCTCAATAAGAGAACCTGTGAACAGAGGTGAGTTTACTAGTGCTGCTCAATAAGAGAACCTGTGAACAGAGGCAAGTTTCCTAGTGCTGCTCAATAAGACAACCTGTGAACAGAGGTGAGTTTACTAGTGCTGCTCAATAAGACAACCTGTGAACAGAGGCAAGTTTCCTAGTGCTGCTCAATAAGACAACCTGTGAACAGAGGCAAGTTTACTAGTGCTGCTCAATAAGACAACCTGTGAACAGAGGCGAGTTTACTAGTGCTGCTCAATAAGACAACCTGTGAACAGAGGTGAGTTTCCTAGTGCTGCTCAATAAGACAACCTGTGAACAGAGGCAAGTTTCCTAGTGCTGCTCAATAAGACAACCTGTGAACAGAGGCAAGTTTCCTAGTGCTGCTCAATAAGACAACCTGTGAACAGAGGCGAGTTTACTAGTGCTAGTCAATAAGAGAACCTGTGAACAGAGGCGAGTTTACTAGTGCTGCTGAATAAGAGAACCTGTGAACAGAGGTGAGTTTACTAGTGCTGCTCAATAAGAGAACCTGTGAACAGAGGCGAGTTTACTAGTGCTGCTCAATAAGACAACCTGTGAACAGAGGCAAGTTTACTAGTGCTGCTCAATAAGACAACCTGTCAACAGAGGCGAGTTTACTAGTGCTGCTCAATAAGACAACCTGCGAACAGAGGCAAGTTTACTAGTGCTGCTCAATAAGACAACCTGCGAACAGAGGCAAGTTTACTAGTGCTGCTCAATAAGACAACCTGCGAACAGAGGCAAGTTTACTAGTGCTGCTCAATAAGACAACCTGCGAACAGAGGCAAGTTTACTAGTGCTGCTCAATAAGAGAACCTGTGAACAGAGGCAAGTTTACTAGTGCTGCTCAATAAGAGAACCTGCGAACAGAGGCAAGTTTACTAGGGCTGCTCAATAAGAGAACCTGCGAACAGAGGCAAGTTTACTAGTGCTGCTTAATAAGACAACCTGTGAACAGAGGCGAGTTTACTAGTGCTGCTCAATAAGACAACCTGTGAACAGAGGCGAGTTTACTAGTGCTGCTCAATAAGACAACCTGTGAACAGAGGCAAGTTTACTAGTGCTGCTCAATAAGTTGAGAAAAAAACATAAGTAATTTACACTCTAATTTAGCCCAGAATATCCTACTTTTCTAGAAAGACTATCCAGACCCTTTGTGAAGGCATCTAGTGTATTTGATAGCACCACCTCACTGGGCAGTGAGCAAGCAGTAAAAGTGCCCAAACAGCTGCACTTTTGGTTGAGTATTTTAATCTGTATGCACAAAACATTTGTAAATTAAAAGGAGGAGAATGATTTAGCCATCCTCACTTCTCAACCCTCAATATAACAGAAGTTATACTTTATTTTCGACAATGACCAATAAATTACACAGTCTAGACGTGTGGCCTCATCTCCCAGCCGTGAGCACAGGTATGATGCATGATTACTATTCTGGCATGCAGTGGGTTAGAACAGAGAGAACAGTACACCGAGCAATGGATACACTACCTCTGGGACATCTGTTTCATGCTCTGGAGAATCTCCTCCATCATCACTAGTCTTCCGTTTCCTCTTGTTGCGGACGCTCTGTATAAAATTCTTGTGAAAGTCGCAAATATACAGATGCCGGACCTGAACCAGAAGAACGGTAATTAGAAATAAATCTGGCATCCAATCTATACAATACCTTCTTAAATATTCAAGATTAAAAACAGTATGGCCAATACCAAAACTGTGTAAGCAGCTGATAAGCAGTGAGAGGAGCTGGAGGTTAGAGGAATAAGCTACTTATACATTTATACCCCATCAAATGCCACTTCGCCCTCAGAGTGGAGATCATAAGAGCTACTGAAAGTCTTCGAACGCAACATTTTTCGTCTCAGACGGTCTTATATATATATATATATATAATATCATTTGTCTAGTTGCAGTCGGCAACATTACAGCTAAACCCCACAACCCTCAATACTTAGGGTTATGGTCTAGAGTAAGTTAGGGTTAAGTTGATCATCAGGGTCAAAAGGTCACAGTAGCACAAAAATTGTTAGGGGGAAAAATGCTACACTAGGTTATTGTCCTATAACTTAAAAAATAACAGAAAAACATGTAAAAATTGGCTATTTTTAAACTTAGGACAAATATTAGAAACTATTTAATGGATTCTTTTTTTTACAGTTTGTAGATGCATAAAAAGATTTTTCATGTTAAAGTTAGGAAAAGTATTTTTCAATTTTTTCATCATATCTTTATAGTAAATTTTATTATATGATAATAAGAGTTTCTTTTGGCAAGAAAACCAGTATATAATGTGTCGGTACATGAAACAAGAAATATGAAAAATACAGAGAAATTCAAAAACAGCAAAAGTAAAAAAACAAACAAACAAACAAAAAAAACAGCTTCAGTCACTAAGGGATTAAGACGTAACCTTGCAGGGTTTATTTAGAAAAAAAAAAAAGAATTCTAAATAACTATCCGAGGAGAAGAAAATGTTCAGACCCAAATAGACAAACTAAAAGATATTTTCCAACTCTGTTCACCCTAATGTTTTGGAGCTTGGCTGTTAATACATTATAGTGTTCTACTCAAAGAGGCAATTGAGATTGGAATTTCAAACTTTACGGGCAAAGTAGCAGAGCTGGAAAAATATCCCAAGTGCAGCCGAATCTACTTTGGCCTTAAGTTTGAAATTCCCGTCTCAATTCCCTGCAATTCTATATTTATTGAGTAGATCCTTTAAATGGGTCATAAAGCTGCAGGTGTATGGGCGCAGGGTGGATAAAGGGGCGCAGGTGTTTGGATGGAGGGGCGCAGGTGTTTGGATGGAGGGGCGCAGGTGTTTGGATGGAGGGGCGCAGGTGTTTGGATGGAGGGGCGCAGGGTGGATGGAGGGACGCAGGGTGGATGGAGGGACGCAGGGTGGATGGAGGGGCGCAGGTAAATGGGCGCAGGTAGATGGGTGCAGGGTGGATGGAGGGGTGCAGGTGGAGGGGCGCAGGTAGATGGGTGCAGGGTGGATGGAGGGGTGCAGGTGGAGGGGCGCAGGTAGATGGGTGCAGGGTGGATGGAGGGGCGCAGGTAGATGGGTGCAGGGTGGATGGAGGGGTGCAGGTGGAGGGGCGCAGGTAGATGGGTGCAGGGTGGATGGAGGGGTGCAGGTGGAGGGGCGCAGGTAGATGGGTGCAGGGTGGATGGAGGGGTGCAGGTGGAGGGGCGCAGGTAGATGGGTGCAGGATGTAAGTGGCCAGTTTATAGAGCTGAATAAAGTGTTCTATCAGCAAGGAAGGATACACTAAGATGGTGTCTGCTTTGCAAGGTAGATCCTGGGTAAAGGAGGGTGATGGGAAGTCTATGAAGTTTACAAGACAGGTGGCAAACCCCTGGCACTCCAGAGCTTGAGGACTACACTTCCCATGATGCTCAGCTCCCCTGCAGTGCCACTAGTCAGCTCTGTGCCTGTGTATGAGGCGCCTGGGGCCTGTGGGGAGTAACTTACACTCTTGTCAATGTCCAGTTTGAGCTTCTTCTGGGAGATGCTCTTCTGGACCCTCTTGCTGAAGGACGCGTTCCCGGCCGGCCTCGCACACCGCTCCCCGCCATCGATCAGGCAGCAGATCTGACCGAAAAACGGGGCGCTGGGAGCCGGGGGCCCGTCCCTGCTATCCTCCTCCGTGCTGAAGCCGTTCATCCTCCTCGCTCTTCTACAGCAACCGAGCCGCCAGCACCCTGACAACGGAAATCCCGCCTTCTCCCGTACCCGGATTGGACACGGCGGTCAGCGGGCAGCGAGATGGAACGCTGGATTGGCTGCGGGCGGTGTCACACAGGAGGAATGTGGCCACGCCCTTTCCGGTTTGCCAAGTTTCCTTGCTCCACTGGCAGAGCTGCTTAAAGGGGCAGTACCGTTAGAGTTGACCTAGTTTGACACATTCAAACAAGCATGATAGGCGGTGCTAAATGTGTAGCTGGAGACACTTTCCCTTTAAAACGCTTGAAGGGGCTCTAGAGATCAGTGTGGCTGTATTACCTGTAGAAGGTGCAAGCTTTGCTATTACTGGAGACATCATGGGATATGCAAGCCATTTAATGTATGTCTTGGTGTATCTTTCTGCCATTCATGTAATGTAATATACACCTGTGCTTTACTAATCTCTTCCTCCTATATACATCATATCAATATAAGTTCCCAACCATTACCAATATTTATATATTATAAATAATATGTATTTTATGTGTGCATCACAAGATGAAACACATACATAGTCACATGAAGTGCTACATACATAGTCACGCACAGTTACATACACTCGTACAGTCACACAAAGTGCTACATACACAGTCAGACACAGTTACATGCACTCGTACAGTCACACAAAGTGCTATATACACAGACACAGTTACATGCACTCGTACAGTCACACAAAGTGCTATATACACAGACACAGTTACATGCACTCGTACAGTCACACAAAGTGCTACTTGTACTGTTAGGCACAGTCACACATACAGTTACATACACTCTTACAGTCACACAAAGTGCTACATGCATAGTCACGCACATACAGTTACATGTACTCGTACAATTACACAAAGTGCTACATACACAGTCGGACACAGTTACATGCACTCGTACAGTCACACAAAGTGCTACATGCATAGTCATGCACATACAGTTACATGTACTCGTACAGTCACACAAAGTGCTACATACACAGTCGGACACAGTTACATGCACTCGTACAGTCACACAAAGTGCTACATGCATAGTCATGCACATACAGTTACATGTACTCGTACAGTCACACAAAGTGCTACATACACAGTCGGACACAGTTACATGCACTCATACAGTCACACAAAGTGCTACATACATCAAATCTAAGGCCAAAGTAGCCAAGTTGGAAAAATACTGTACTGATCAAGACCTATACTAAGGCACATGGTTACAACACAACACAGCCAAACTAAAAATACAGCACTCTTCCCTAAAATGCAAAAGTGGGACAGTGGGGGCCCAATCTACCTTCACTTGTTTCTGGGGTTCCACTTCTTTTAAACTGTGCACTTATAACACTTGTGTTAAAGATTTGTACACTTAACTTCTGAATGCTGCCTTGCAGTATGTAGAAGTCAACGGAGTCTACTCTTTGTTTGCGGTGCACATCTAGCACGATCCCACACTGTATTTTCAGGATTTGTGTGCTCCCACCAGACCATACACAAACCCAGAAAATTAGTTACTCTGTTGCCAATTCGACCACCATGAAAAGTATACAAAGTTACTTAGGTGGCCAGGATACACCCCTGGTAGTTAAATAATTTCCTTCTGGTCACATATGTCTTCTAAGTAACGCGAGTCTGAGGAACCCAAACTTGATTAATTCATCAAATTCATTGATTCGTCTTGTCATAAACAACCAATACATACTGTAAATCAGCATGGAAAAGTTATATGGGACTGGGAAAAATGGCACTCAGACTGCACACACAGCTCTTGCCCCAGCACCCAGATTAGATGCACAGGTCTTGCCCCAGTACCCAACCATAGCACTTACCCATGCCCTGGAGTTCCCTGGCATCTAGTGGTGGGCAGCTTGATGTCTGTGTGCTGCCCAGGTGTACAGACCGTGTCTTGTGCATATCTAGATTTGGAGCCCAGGGAGGTGGTATTACCCCTCGCTCTACCTCTGTAGAACAGGACAGAGCCCCAAATACGTGACAATTGGGAGGTCTGTGCAAGTTATGGCTAATTCAGTGGTTCTCAACCCGTCTAACCTCAGGCTCATGCACTGTTCAAAACATTAAATAAACAAAAACAGGGCTTGTGCAAGAGACAATGAAAGTACTACTGAGCTAAAAACCCAATAAAATAAAAAGCAATTGAAACATATGAGTCTAAAGGGACAACTGGGGATATTTTTGCACAATGAATAAAATTGAGCAATCTTCTCACGTGTTTCACCGATATAATGGCTATTACAATGAATAAAATTGAGCAATCTTCTCACGTGTTTCACCGATATAATGGCTTAATCATAAATATAATATAATTTTGCTCCTGACAAGGGTAAAAAAAAAAAAAAAAAAGTCCGAGGTGATGATGGAGAAAGCAACTCTGAGGACACGCTCAATGTCCATTCTGTTACCACATTGTCTTCTGCTGGACCAGAGCCGAGAAGTCATGCCCACAAAGATATGTACATTACACAGTAAATGTCGTGTGCCGGCCGCATGGAACCCAAACTTCACTTTACCAGGGGCGTATACTGCACCCGAATTATAGGTGTGTGCCATACTGGCAGCACGGCTACACAAAATATATCTGAGAGGCCAACGGCAGCAGCGAATTCGGCATCAGGGTCACTCACTTTGTTGCCAATTCAACCAGCATGAACAGTATACAAAAATAGTATGGTGCTGGTCGAATCGCAACAGAGTAAGCGACTGATGCCAAATTCACTGCTGCCGGCAATCACTGTGCTCTATTTAGTGTATTTCCAGGGTTTTACCATGTGTGATTGCGCTAGGCTTGCGGCGCACATATGGAGGATACGCGCCTGCACTTGAGCCATCTCACACAAATTTTGAACTTGTATCCCCAAAACTAAACAGTGACATTTTAAGGGGACACTGGAAGAGATAACACTACCGAAACAACAGAATCAGTTCCTTGGCCAGCTTTTCAGCTTCAGACTGAATGCAGAGTGCATGGCTATGTCATGGTTCGTCCATACAAATGTCCTTTACGTAGACCCAGCGGAGAGTAACAGGGTTACTGGAAAACGTTTCACAATCTCTCAACATCGGTGACTTCACAATACTCTGCAATTATGGTGCACTGCAGTCTCCTAGTCCCAGAAAGTCACACTCCATTCACAGTTGTCAACCTTTTACCAACCTCTACAACAAGTGGTATATTACATTGTGTGATTTCACATTTATATAATTCAATGGATAAAGCGCAGATTTACAGGTAAAACCTTTCCTTACTTTTGCACCATCCTCACATTTGTTAATATTTCTTTATCACATCGTATTTAGAACCTGGTGAAAGCTAGAATATTAACACACTAGTCTTAGTAGTGCATCTGTGTATCAACCATTTAACCTTGGCGTGAAGAAAGTCATTGTTCTTTCGTATTCCCAGTTGCAGTTAGGAAGAATGGACAGTGAAGTTGGATGGAGCCAGGTTTACAGTTATATGAAGGGTGAGGAAGAGAGCGCCTCAGAGGCGTTACATTAAAGACGTCAGTGCTGAAGTAGAAGAGGGAACACAGAACCTGCTTAAGATTCATAGGTAAGTTGATTGTTCTAGTACAAAATTATATGTATTAGGTGAACCCTTTCGTATAATAACACTAGTGGGATAGAAAGAATTGAACCCAAGTAGGTGTATTAAACTTGGCCCCCGAGACAGTGAAATCAAGGGCTACAAAAGAACTGCAAAAATAGAAAGTTTAATTATATCCCAATGAACTATAAGATGATAGTCATCATAGAACACAAAAAATACAAAATATACACCCTTTTTATGAACCCTTTTGTAAGGCAAATTTATTTTATTTGTAATGTTATTCCCTTTAAAAATAACAAATTTGGGTCAGCTGTGTTTACTAAAAATGCAATTTTTGCCAAAAAGTAATGGAAAGATTTCATAGTGTTATTAACTGTTAAGATTGTAGTTAGCATGACTAACAATTCTCACATTTTTACCCAGCCATCCCTGGTGTGGAAAAACTACCCTTTGTATTAGTACATGAGCGAGAATGGATTATTACTGTCATACATTACAAAGCTGGTTTGATTTGAGAAACCAATTGTTGTTCTAGCTATAGTTTTTAGAGTTCAGATCATTACCTACATTTCACACTGTTGGTTCCAAGATTCAATTTTGGATCAAACTTTAAAATCCCTTTTTGTTTAACCCTTTAATTAGTTGGAATTTCCAGCTGCTTCTATGCCACATAGACCCTTTGTTTCTCTGAAACATCAGATGGTTCTCTGGCACGAAAAAAAAATGGGTCTAGACTGCTCCATTAAATTCTCAGGAGGATAGAGCGGAAAATCTACTGATTGATACTTTCCCATCTTCCAATTAGAAGATCCTTGTTTAGAAGCCACCTCGAGGCAGGTAGTTATAGAGTACCCATCATAGTGCCCCAGTGGTTTACCTGTACAGTCTGCATCCCTGTAGTATTAATGCAAACATATAAAGAGTTATTTATAAAAGTCAATCGTGAGGCAAAGATATAAAAGTGGAGCAATCACCATGGAAACCAATGAAATTTCCCTGTGGTTGGCTCCACTTATTAAACTTTGCCATAGATTTACTCTTTTATCCATAACCCCCATTGGCTTCTTCCAGAAAGAGATACAACTTCCAGTCACCTATGAAAATGATTGGAACTAATCACAAAGCAGGTTCCATAGACCTTAAGAGAACATTCATTGACAAAGACATCTTTGTAAAATTTATTCAATTTAAATACATTATAAAATAAAGTTGTATTTTAGCCTTTAAAAACCCCAGCAATGCGTTATGTCATAAAAGTCCTCAAGGATTATCCAAGCCACTAAGGTTAAAGTGCCCAAACCATTGATCGGCGGTGTAGTCCCATACAAGGAAGCATGATGAGTGTCATCTGTTGTAATAGTAAGGAAGGCATCACTTTATCAAGGTCAACAGGCCGACTAGTGACCTTGTGTACACAAGTTCCTAACCCGCTGCTTATATAACCAATTACCAATATAGTTTTTGATCATTTGTTTAAAACTGCTCCTGATAGCAGCAAAACACTCACCACCCAATATTTGCATTGTTTGTATTATACAGATTGTTACAGGTTCTCCCAGTAGAAACATATTTCTAAGAGATTTTCCAAAACATTATGATTTTTTTTCCATGTTGACAGCAAGAGAGCGGTCTTTCTGGAATAGTAAGGAAACAACTCCAATGATGGAACAAATATAAGGGGAAAAAAAACAACAAAAAAAATATAGTGAATGTTCATAGAATACAAATATACAGATTAATTTACACAAATTCAATGTTAAAGTGCGAGATCTAAATTACAAATGGATTTCCAATCAGATTCAACTGTTTTTTTTTTTTAATTTTTTATAAAACATCATTTCAATGACTTGTTCTCGGTACTGAGGAGTATCATGGATATTTCCATTGTACATTTTGACAAGGCCAATAAAGATTGTTTTGTACAGTTTAATATATTATCCAATTTACAGTCATGAGATGCAGGTTTTTCTTCCCTAGGAACATGTATCTTATGTCCTAAAAGGGAAATATATATTTAAAACAAATGACTATTTTGCAATAGATTTTAAAATGTAAAGTTGAAAATGTCTGCACATTAAGAGAAGTTGAAAAGAGGCCCAAAAAGTCAATTAAAATGTTAATATTACAGTTATTTTAATGAATATTCCCTTTCACAATTCAAAATGAAGATTCGATGTAAACCTAACGAAGAATTAATAGCTAAACAACAAAACCTATAGAAAGTGAATGGAGTGCAGTGATTTCATATAATCGCTATGGATAACCAATGAAACAGTATACTGGCCTGGTGAAATGCCATGAAACGGCATCAGTAGAGATCAGTACTGCCCAGATTAGTCAAAAGCTTTTGTTTGGCACATTAAACCGGCTTTATTACTCTCCATTAAAGTAAAAGATTGGACTGTTTTTTTTTTTTAAATTACAATAAAAAAAATTTACCCGACCTGTTACTCCAATGTTAAGTTAATGGAATGTGGAAACATGTACTGAGCCAATGGACATAAAGGAAGTAAACAAACACACATGAAATGCTTGTACATAAGATTCACATATCTATGGTCAAAGAGTTATAAAATAAGCAGATTGATGGAAGAAATTACCGGGAGGCCAGCTGCTTCAAGATACATTTTAGAAGATTGTAGGTGTGTGTACATGTCACGATCGAGGGTATCCTAAACGGTTCATGGAGGGAGATACTCCAACTAGAATTTAAGGATTCTTCATTTAATGCGTATTTAGCATTGTATTTGTCAAAGCAAAGTGGAAAACCAAACTTGCATTCAGGAGATACATCATGTATCGGAACACAAGCACAAAAAGTGTTTAATTGCATGAAGTGTAGGTATTTTAAATAGAAATGTGTTAATGATAGAATACAAATAAATCACCTTAATGAGGACTCTTTGCTTGTACAATTCTATCTGGGGGCAGACATGTTTAGAATCTTGGGTCAGATATTTCTTTATCTGGAGAGCTATACAGCCAGGCCCCAACCTCCACAGGTCACATCCAGCAAGTTCCCCGTCCTGCCAGAAAGACTGCGGACTAAACAAGATCCTTCTCGACACACCTCACCCGAATATACAGCTCAGGTGTGGCAGACTGTAGCATCAGCCTTATCTCAGTGCTGATTAGTTGTATCAATCTGTGGTGTTCGTTTGTTACTCTCACCATTTCCCTGACTATCCCATTTGACCTTGCTGACCTGTGTAAGGATTTGATTACACCCCTCTTAGCGTGAGAGAGCTGGGGGCAAACACTGCCATCCTCGCTAGGACTGTATTTATATTTTTCTATCATTGTTGTATGCCATCATCTAATAAAGAAATCTTTATACTTCAATGAGTGGCATTCCAGATTTGTTTTTGGGAATACATGTCTACCAAACCCCGACTCTCCTGCTGGATTTTTCCCTTGTCCTGTCTTGCTGGGATACTGGATTATCCCTTGACTACTTGCTCACAAGTCTGCCCTCTACTGGCTGGGAGTACTTTACCGTGTTGTTCCGGATATCCAAGCTTATCAAGTGTATCCTCCTCTGCTTAGTGGCTCCATCGATCCCCTACCTGACTTATACAAGCAGAGAGGGCTCAATAAGCTACTTTATGTGTACTATTTCATGAGAGCATTTTTATTTAAAACGCCCACACATGATACATTCTTTCAACTAAACATATTTAAACGCTTTTAACCTCATGTATGAACGATCATAGAAAACAAATTCACTTTTGTAATCAGACATACAGATTAAAATCAATTAACATGAGTTTTCCCCAAACATATATTTATTTATCTTGATAAACAGACTTGGGATCACCCACTTCCATCATTTCAGTTGATCCTAAACTATATTGCCCAGGGACAATGCCTATTACCCCATTGGGAAGAGAAATGGGGACATCTCTAGGTAATGGTCCCACTAGTGTGACCAAGTAATAGTCATATCAGGGAGGTCCAAGGTTTTCATGTGGATGAAGGGGGGGGGGGGGGGATCAATAATTTTATGAGTAATACAATTAAATCTTTTTTAAGGGACCACGCAAAATCTTCCAAGGGCCACATACAGCAAGCCAGTTGGAGATTATGTATGTGATTCAGAGGTAGTCAGCAGTGTATGTGGCTGCACACGGTCCTGATCCTAAATCTTAGGCTGGCTCAGAATGATGGTAATTGTAGTTCAAAAATAAATTATGAAGGCTAATTACGTACACACCCTGTGATCTGCCTATCCCAATAGAATGACTCCAGGGTCATTAAGTAAGTACAGTAAATCTAAATTAGGCTATTTAGAAAGCAAAAGGTAGTTACTGTATATTACAAAAATCTAAACATTTCTATACACTGTAACCACAACACAGGACTGAGAGGTGCCCAATCCACTCAGCCCACTGCAATGTATCTGGCTACTACTAATCCACACCCTTTAAGACAATCATCATTATACATACGTGACCTAACGCCTGTATGACTATACGACGTGTAGTAAGAATCGCGTGGCATGTAGATGTGCAACATTTCACATTAAGACTTATCAATACAGGTTGAGCGTCCCTTATCTGTATTGATTGGGACCGGAAGTATTTTTGGATAACTGATCATTTTTACGAAGAAGCTATATTAATACCTCTCAGCACTCCTGAAACACAATGCAAATATTGTAAGAAGCAAAAGTAAATCACTTTTACATGTCAGACTATCTGCCAGTTTGTTAATCTGTGTGCGGTTTTGCAAGAATGCAAAAACTTGATGTAAAATCTTTATGGATTTCAGATCTACGGATAAGGGATATTCAACCTGCAGTATCAAATCCTAACCGAGCCGGTACCATTTATACACAGAGCCCCCTACGATATGGGTCCTTCTGCTGGCATTTGTAGGATGTTAATGAACAAACTGAAGAACAAACACACATTTTTGCTGCAAATAGGAATTATTCCTCCCAGTGCCAAAGCACTGTTCCTTCATCTGGCACAATCATGGTTAGAAAATGCTTATAAAATGGCTCACTCACAGATCCAAAATAGATCAATCACACAAGTGGCTCCTGGGTAAGAAGTTAAGGCGAGAAAATCATAGCTACAAAATAATTATTTGCACACATTCTAAACTTATCAGAAAGCATCAACCCCCCCCCCCCCCCCCCCCCCACCACCACCTCTTGTCCAGCAAGGCACTAAAAAGAAAAAGGTTCAAGTTTAGGAATCTGCTGTTCACTTGTGCTTGTGAGCTGGTCATTTTAATGATCCTGTATCTAAACCTCTCAGTATTTAATGGCTAGATGTACACATTATTGCAAGAAATCCAATAAAACTAGGAAAGTAATACAGAGGTTATAAAAGTGGGCAGCATGATTGTCTGGAGACAAAGAATATCAATTTAACCAAACCCGTGAGGTTTATATACTTTACAGGGAGTTGTGATAACCAGACAAGCTTCTTTGCAAATCACAGGCTATTTTCCCCACAATTCCCTGTAAACCAAATAAACCCCTGTGTTTCTACAAGTTACAGCTCCCCCATCTAAGTGTGAAATGGTTCAAAGCAAAAAACAGGTATCTGGTGAGCAACAAGTGACAGAAAAGGTTAGACAGGTACAACCTGACTTTAAGGTCTGCATCATAAAGGCACACAATAGGTTTTATCAGGGGCTCTTGCCTATCACCATGTCAGTAGAATTTGCACTGTGTATATAATGTATAAACACTGGTATCACAGATTCAAATATATATGTACAAATTAGATATATATATACTTTTTTTTCTCTGTCTACAGGGATAAACAAAGACACATAATTGTTATCACTGCAGTTTTCTGCATTACAGGAGAATCACCAGCAGCTGTGAACTGTAGCACATCACCTCTGTGGCAAAAATGATAAAAAAAAAGTAACTGTCCACCATCGATGCTTTGTAGCCTGTGAGATTATACTTTGTGCATCTCAAACTGCGCCACTCATTGCCTTTAAAACTCAAAAGCAGTCAGTGTTTAGCCACAGCATCATTAAAAACAAATAAAACCCCCAAATTCTCAGCCTACGCTGGGATGTCCAACAAATCCCTTTTCACCTAGTCACAAATGAAAGGAAAAAAAAATAAAAAAAGATTTTTCTACCCAGAAGGAAGTATTCCTCCCCACCCACCAGTAAAAAATATAGATTTAAAATATATATTCCTATTTATATATGTATATCTCTCCCGCTGCTATAAGTCTTTGTTGAAGGCGTCTAAGACTGTGGAGTTGGTGTTTTCAAACGTCCATTGTTGGGTGGGTGAGGAGGGGTTACAAATATTCATATAAATGCGGCGTTCTGACTCGTTACAGTCCATGCAGCTGCTGCTGGTGGGATGATATATCGTCTTGTCCTAGAAAATACAATAAACAAAATGTCATTAAAAGTGAAGCTCATCGAACTCAGAGATCGGCTGCTTTATGTAAAGAGAAGTAACAGTCCCGTGTAGACGGTAGGAAACACTCCTATAGGACAGGCTCTGCTTTTTAACACACAGTCTGCTCTGCAACAGTAAGACAAATACATAACATAATCCATGGATTCAGAACATCATTAGTCTCCAGGTAAATATGATGAGATAAGGAGGGTTCTACCCACACCAATATAATAAGCTCTAAGGTGAACAATTAAATCTGATTAAAAACAAACTGCTGATCTTCCGTCCTCACTAGAGCTCGATAAAATGAGTACCATTAACATCCCAATGAATAAAAAAAATAATTCTCTCTTTCTTTGTATTACACAGAGAGTCCCCACCCATCAGTCCAAGTTAAAAGCTCAAATTATGTACAGAGCAATTCATTTCTTAAATGGATGCTTGTCTAATGGCTTGGCATTCCAAGTCCTTTTAGAAATAATCATAATACTATTCTATTACAGAGAATGTAATGTGCTGCTACACACACCCACTGTACTGTACTGAACAGGAAGAATATTATATGCAAAATTTCCAGCCATCTCTGAATATACAGGCATAAAAAAAATTCTGTTTATTATTATTTCTGATGTACTATTCTGTATAAATATTTTATTATTATGATTTGTCCACCGCGGTTAAATATTAAGCCTTAAATATTTAGCAGACACTTACATTATTTATTCTGTGTACTTGGCACATTATAGGAAATTCAGGCGATTGGCGATGCCTCTCAGTTTGCACAAAATTACACAAATAATTCTTGAAAATGTTAAGGATTTAAGAGGCTGTACAAGGCACTTGTTTTGTAATTGAGATTGTTCCTGCAGCCAGTGCACCTGTATTATTGTTGTATTGCCGTCGCTCTTCAATCCTACAGACGACTTTGGATAAACCTTGTTGAAATCATTAGTTTTAAATACAATCGACCCTACGATCTCTGCAAAATCAACCCCATTTTTTTTTTTAATGTCTTTTTTAAGTGTAACATTATCATTCAAGTTATTCACTCCTACAAAAGCAAAAACTTTCCATCAAACAGAGCATCGGCAGTCGTCTCTCTCGGTCATTGGAGTGTGCATGCGTCAATCATGCAGCAAAGAGCCAACAGCAGAGAAAGGTATGGTTAGCTCCTCCCCCTGGAGGTGTGTCCAGCATCACAGACACATTGCACCAATCAGTGCTGCCAGATCACAGAGAAGAGTTCCGAGTCATGGCCGCCTAGACGTCTCAAGGACACTTCCAAAAGAACTGGGAAGCACTTCTGAACGGTGTGCCTTTTCTGGCATGATTGGTTCATTAAAAATGCAGTCTACTGGCACTTTGTTAATAATTAGAGGGCTTCAGTGGTATCTACTCTAGAGCACTATCTACGTTTGATCATTTACATCCACTGCTGAACGACCAGCTATGTTACTCACCTTTCTGTATCTCCACAGTTGATTACCTTTCATACCGTGACAATCATAAAGTGTGACAGGACTGGTGTGCGAAACGGCATCAAAGCAAAGTTTCTTTGTGTGCTGCGGGTCTCCAGGCCGGATGTCTTCCCGCCAACCAAATGTGAACACCTGTAACACAACATACATTATAGGCTTTCCGCTCCCAATGGCAGGATCAGCTAATTATATTAAATTATATTAAAGGTGCTGCATCCTACAGTCCCAAATATAAAATCTTTGTAGAAATGCTGCATAAAGTAGAAAAGAAATAGCTTACTCTATAAAATCCAAAAAGCTTAATGAGCACAATCATTAGATAAGCGAGGAATACCTAAGAGCAGGTAAGCATTTAAGCAGGTTAAAACAAATCATTCATATAGATCTTTACAACAAAGAGTTAGGTTAAGTAACAAAGTCGATGGGTAAGCACAGAATACCGAAGAAATCTCCAAACCGCCTGTAGACAGAACAGACCATTCGCAGATTTTACGGAGGATAGAAAATTAGAGTTCCTACCTGCATACTGCTCCATGGATCAACTTTATGGCCTTTTGTGCAAGTTTCCAGGCGTAGTTCAGACCCCATCGATGCATGCTTTGTGTCTACACACAGATCGGTCTTCTTGTTACGGATCTGGAGAGCACAGGAGAGATAAGATTACATAAAATATGATAATATACTCCGAGAAACCAAGTAACAATTCTCAACACTCAACGGGGGATATTTCTAAAACTTTGCCCCTGAATTGACTTTTATAAATAACCCATTTCAAAATTTTACATTAGTATGGAACAAACAAAACAAAAAACAAAAGGCATAGAAACATATGTATGGATAATTTGACTTGAGAAGTCAAGCAGATCTGTATAGGAGAGTTGTCTTGCATACCAAGACTGAGGTATACATTTCATTTTTTTTTCTTATCTATAGCAGGCCTGTATTATTTGCTTCCTTGAGGGTCGACTCAGTATGCCCCACAAAACAAACTTTCAAATAAACATAACTTAAGTTTCTGCCGACAGCCCTTTAAATAAGAGATGCAAGCATTAAAAGCACAAGCAAAACAAATTATTTACAGATTATTATAACAAATATTTCACATCAATGACATTTGTAACAAATACACCAATGTTATTATAAAATGTTGCAGTTTTTCGATTATTAAACCTTTTCACCAGGGTCATAAACATCGTTGATTTGTGCGTAACTCATTGGTCTCTTGTTACAGACCAGCTATTACTCCATCAATTTCTGCTTTCATTTTTTTTTAAATTAAAATGTTTAGCTCAGCAGTTTCATTTTGAATTGATTAAAACTTTAATTTCACGTTTTCTTGTATGTGATCATTCGTTGTCTGGGTTATCCCGTGTCTCCCTTTATCACTGAAGAAATTTTTTATTTAGACTACCTGAAGGTTTCAGCCATTCTACTGTAATGTCAGCCATTATCTCACTCACCTCTCCCCAAGCAGCTGCAGAAGGCTCCACTGGAGGGTATAATTTGGGCAGGTCCCAAGCTATATTCGTCATGAACCACTTGAAGTTCTGGCAGTTCAGTTTGCTGCGAAGCTCTTTCTGGGATGCCACATCCCCGGGTGAGAGGTGTCTGTAATCAGGCCGCCGTTGGTAGATGTACTCTGCATATTCATCCATCCAAACCTCAGCTACTCGCTTTAGATTCTACAACAATCAAAGGAATCATTTACAACTCAACATTAGTAATGTAAGTGCCAGATATTCATCACACCTTGATTCAGCCCCAAATACCCAACCATTGTGCACTAGCAAGAGCGGACATACTGGATGTGGCTCTATCCAGCATTCTATGCCAGAGGCTTCATTTTTATTGTATTATGGATTTCACTGAGCCTGCGGGGACTACATAGCCATTTTATTCCGGAATGCTTATAAAAAAAAAAGCATGTTTCAAGAACATGTGGCCCAGAATGCAATTCACCCAAAGCTGTCCTGGAATATGCATTTTTCATGTGTCCCTGAATAAAATGGTCATGTGGTCACCCTAGTCTAGTACACCTAGCAATATGTGACTATATAATGGATAAATGTTATCTTTTATTATTTAAAACCTCAGGTGATGTGCAGGTCACTAACATTGGCTATGTGCCTGGCAGTTTGTAGAGCTGTTGAAACCCAGGAGTAAACCGTGGAAAAACAAGATTTACAACTTATATGGCAATTATTATAGGGGGCACCATGTTCATTGAAATAAACAAAACTGTATGTAGTGATTTAAGTGAAGGATTTTAATATACTTTATGGGCACTAGAGGGGGCTGAAACAATATCCCATTCTATACTTTACCTCAGAAGACGTGTCTGTAAATTAAAACTCATGTATGAATATATATATAATGATATTTTCGTGAATAAGCTGTAAGGCTGTCAGGATATGTTCACAGCTTTACCATCTGTGTGGTTTTATAAAGCACAGTAGCATACGAAGAAAAATGCTGTATCTTTCTTAACATATGTAAAAGGCTTTTAGTGCTTAACTTGCACTAGGTTACAGGAGTAACATGTATCTGCTGAAAGGTGCAGCTAGTGCAGGAAAGGTGCAGCTAGTGCAGGAAAGGTGCAGCTAGTGCAGGAAAGGTGCAGCTAGTGCAGGAAAGGTGCAGCTAGTGCAGGAATGGTGCAGCTAGTGCAGGAATGGTGCAGCTAATGCAGGAATGGTGCAGCTAATGCAGGAAAGGTGCAGCTAGTGCAGGAAAGGTGCAGCTAGTGCAGGAAAGGTGCAGCTAGTGCAGGAAAGGTGCAGCTAGTGCAGGAAAGGTGCAGCTAGTGCAGGAAAGGTGCAGCTAGTGCAGGAAAGGTGCAGCTAGTGCAGGAATGGTGCATCTAGTGCAGGAAAGGTGCAGCCGGTGCAGGAATGGTGCAGCTAGTGCAGGAATGGTGCAGCTAGTGCAGGAATGGTGCAGCTAGTGCAGGAATGGTGCAGCTAGTGCAGGAAAGGTGCAGCTAATGCAGGAAAGGTGCAGCTAATGCAGGAAAGGTGCAGCTAGTGGAGGAAAGATGCAGCTAGTGCAGGAAAGGTGCAGCTAATGCATGCTAAACAAGACATTTCAATGATTTATTTAATTTATTCTTGAAGTTAAAAAGGTCTGTTCATGATATTTAATGATGTGAAGTAAGTAATGGAAACATCTTATAAATATGGCACCCTATATAGATATTCTCAAAGGGGTCCAATACCTTTTGGTGTAGTGGTCTCATTTCTCCAATAGAACCTCCCTCATCATTATCACATGATCATCTCTTTAGCTTCTGTCTCTGAGACCACCAACTTTGCATTAGACAAATGATGGCCAATTTTTGCAAAGCAGATGTTCCGGAACTATATTTATCCCATGATGCTCTGTCAGTATTAAGTTGTAGTTCCCAAGGGTCTGTAGTGCTAAGGTTGGCCATCATTGCACTAGACTGTAAAAGTGCAAGTACTTCAAACTCTTTTTGCATCAGTACAGAGACACACTTTTTTTTATATTATATATCTTTATTTGGATTTATTAGGTTATAAACTTATCTTCTTAATATTACATTGTGTCAATGTGTCATTTGACAGACAGACCGACCCAGACAACAGACACAGACAGACCGACCCAGACAACAGACACAGACAGACCGACCCAGACAACAGACACAGACAGACCGACCCAGACAACAGACACAGACAGACCGACCCAGACAACAGACACAGACAGACCGACCCAGACAACAGACACAGACAGACCGACCCAGACAACAGACACAGACACACCGACCCAGACAACAGACACAGACACACCGACCCAGACAACAGACACAGACAGACCGACCCAGACAACAGACACAGACAGACCGACCCAGACAACAGACACAGACAGACCGACCCAGACAACAGACCCAGACAGACCGACCCAGACAACAGACCCAGACAGACCGACCCAGACAACAGACCCAGACAGACCGACCCAGACAACAGACCCAGACAGACCGACCCAGACAGACAGACCGACCCAGACAACAGACAGACAGACCGACCCAGACAACAGACAGACAGACCGACCCAGACCACAGACACACCCAGACCACAGACACACCCAGACCACAGACACACCCAGACCACAGACACACCCAGACCACAGACACACCCAGACCACAGACACACCCAGACCACAGACACACCCAGACCACAGACACACCCAGACCCACCCAGACCACAGACACACCCAGACCCCAGACACACCCAGACCCAAGACACACCCAGACCCACCCAGACCACAGACACATCCAGACAACAGACACACCCAGACCGACCCAGACAACAGACACACCCAGACCGACCCAGACAACAGACACACCCAGACCGACACGTGGGTATTTCTTGTTTTCCTATGTATCCATTCTTTTGGGACAGTGTTCAGTTTTACAGAGCTGTGTGTACTGGGCTATTCATCCACTCTTATTTAGACTTACCCTAGCTAAACTGACACCAGCTGGCACTTTGTATGGAACATATTTTCGGTATATATGCCCCACTCTGGAACACGGGGCATCCTCCATTCTGCCCCCACACATCCACACCTGCAAAAATCAAGAAAATCACATAAGCCTGAGAAAGAATACAAACTACAGGACAAGTTAAATACTACATTTAAAATAAAGGTCTTGGGTGTGCACAGAACACAATCTATTACAATTATTCCTTGTTTACCCTTCATTTATATTTCTGACCTACTGGGCAACAAACCCAACCAAGTAATGAATTCAGATGTATCAACAGATTAGGATTTGATGTGTTCCTTATCATTCAAAAACAGACAAATACAGGAACTAAAAATACTTCTGGCTAATTGACTTCTCTTTCTTATCATCATCATCCAGGCATGGTAAGATATTATAATCATAAGAACAGAATTCAGTTTTGTACAAAAGTGGCTGAAATAAAAGAATAAAATAAAAATGTATAGAGACCCCACACAGTTGGTATTCCACATCATGCGAATTAGGAGTCTAAGAATAACTGGGGCTACCAGGGTCGGATCATAGCCCTGAGTGATAGGTGTGCTGCCAGCCCAGAGCACGCCTGTCACTCGGAGGCACGATGTCTCTCGTGTATTTCTGGGGGTCAGCCAGCACACAAACCTCCGGAAACACACTAGTTACATCCGAGGGGCCGATGGCAGCTACGAATTCAGAATCAGAGTCACTCACTCTGTTGCCAATTCGATGAGCACTAAAAATATCTGAAAATTCGGGGTTTTGTGTGCTCCCTTTACGGAGATTCCTCCACTGGGGGCTACACACCCTAAGCATAGTTATTACAATGCCTCTGTACTATGCCCAGCTATTATCCCATTATATCCAATGGAGGAATTCCTGAAATAGAGCAGGTCTGATCAAATACATGTGCAGTGGAGCAGGTCTGCTTCATTGCATGCTCAAATACACACAAAGTATGTATATTGATCATGCTTCAGCATATGAATTAAAAAGAAATAGAAAAAGCAAACCTCTAAAGAGACTACATTACCTAAACAATATGTATAGAGCATTATGGGAAATAGAGCTAGAGAGTTATTACGGCAGCTCTCTCTGTAACAGTAGCATGTGTCTTGTATGGCCAACACAACATGTCGCCAACTAACTTTATAAATAAAAAAATACTAGCAAAAACAAATGCAACTTTATAGAAAGAAGCAGGTACAAGGATATAATCACTATAGGATCATGCCCATCATGAATGAGCACACCAATAGATCCAGATTGGGTTATTCAGAAAACAATTTTCCTTGACTTTACTTTAAACCTCACCATTAATTTGAAGT
Organism: Pelodytes ibericus; assembly: GCA_036172795.1. Lineage (NCBI taxonomy): Eukaryota > Metazoa > Chordata > Amphibia > Anura > Pelodytidae > Pelodytes > Pelodytes ibericus. The sequence continues at coordinate 13,442,076 of CM069858.1, read as the reverse complement.
ATTTATGGCAAAAAAATAATTCTACAATAGGAACATTTCTTTAATAAAAGTGTAAATAAACCATGCTGTACAGAATACGGTTATAACCGGTACTGGAGCTCAGGTCTGATAAATAGTTTGTTGTGGGTGTATATTAAAATGCAGAGTAAGCCTATGGTGAAAACTCCATCATGTTCAATAGGGAATGCTTATATAGCCCTGCTGCTTCCAGAAAGAACAGGGCCGAGTTAATGCTGCCTACTACTGGGAAAGGATTTGTGTTTCTTTATAGCTTGCGTCTCTCCGTCTAGTTATTCTCCCGGCTGCTGTGCGCAGTGCTGTCAGCACAGCATGAAAATAAATAAGCTTAGTTAGCCCCCATAGCCTGAGCGATCCTTCATATCCTAACTTCCACCCGCCCCCCTCCCAGCATCCAGCCCCTTTGTGATTTCAGCACAGTTATTAATCTATCAGCTACAGATGACTGCAGCCCTTTATCTTAATTTAGGGACAATAAACGGAGCTGCTTCTATGCGGCATGTCCCAGCCCCGTCAAAGGGGCTCACAGCGGGGTGACTGATTATAAGGGGTGCAGCTAGTAACCCTCTCTGGTAAAAGTGCATGTCGTGTGCCAAGGCCTCATGGCTTTACACAGAAGTCAGGCAGAATTGAGATTGTCACTGCTTGGGGATACAGTATTATGTCGTGTTGGTATCTGCCCCCACATCCAGCATTCATGCCTGAAGGATATTTATAATTTAAACGTTTAGAAAATATTGCGTATATTAACTAGGCCTCAGCGCGGCTGGATGAACCATACTGACCTTAAATGAAATCTCATACTGCTCTCCTCCCCAAATCTCCAACCCGGGGTCATAACCGCCAAGTTCCCAGAACCACTTCTTCTCTATCGCGAATAAACCGCCTGCCATGACCGGAGACCTGCAGAAAACACACATAAAGGAGTAAGACGCGGGCAAATAGTCAGTTCACCTTCACAAGTAAGACTGTAAATAAAGCACAGTCAAGGAATATTACTGCTTTTTATGGAGACTCTGAATGGGATTCTAATTTGGATAATAAATCCTTGAATGTGTATTTCTTATCTACTGATACTATAACTCATACTCTACACAGCGAGTGTGTTATTTAGTTTTGGCTTTTAGTATATCAGTTCTTCACATTATTTGACACAGCACGCCTTCTAAAATAAGATTTTATATCCCTATATTTCTTTGACACCTGCATTTACAAATTATGATAAATTGAGGTATTTTTCACTTTGAAGTACATCCCAGAAATGTACAATATCACACATTTGAATATATTAAAACAACAAATAAAATCAAATAGATGTAGCACCTTAAATGTAAACCTGCTTACGTAAAGATTAACAGTAAGCAAAAGATGAAGTTACGTTTAATTGCATGTAGACAGTTTAAATGGAAATATTTTAATAAAAGAATACAAATAAAGCAACTTATTAAACCCTCTTTGATCCATTTAGCACTTTCTAGGGGGCAGACATGTTTAGAACGTTGTGTCTGATCTTCCTTCCTGCTGGGTGAGATCTGAACCAAGATTCTAAGCATGTCTGCCCCCTAGTAAAGCTGTACAAAGAGAAAGCATCAAAAATGTACTTTATTTGTATTCTTTCATTAAATCATTTCTATTTAAAATGTCTACACAATGCTATTTTTCATTGGAAGATAACAATTGTTTGTCACCAGAAAAGTAAATGAACGCATTTCAAAAATACGGTATATATTTTTCTAAAAGTGATAAAATATCACACTATATTTCTTGACCACAGTACACTATTTACAAACATTGATCTATGAAATTAAGATATTTAACATCACCCACATGGAGAATAATATTCCAAAAATAAAAATACAGGTGCAAACACATAGAAATCACAATGCATAGCAGTGAGTATACACAACCAATATATGTATTTATAGAAAAGCTCTCCCCCATTTAATTAGTTACGTTCAGGGACAATAGAATGAGTTTAGTAGGATGAGGGGGTGTAAGGCAAGATGTCAGTGAGCACATTATATTAAATATTACAAGATAAGACCCAGCACTCCATTTGAACATTTTATTTCACATTAAGGCTCTGTGACACCTCTGAAGAATCTAATAGGTATGATTTAGCTCTACAGATAATGTACCAATTCCTTTCTTTTGTGGGTCGGAGCTTTTGTTCTCCAAAAAATATGACCTGTTTGGCATCCATTACAATATTCCAGCAAATTGGCTCCGTTACCGGTCTCTACAAGTTCAATATGAGAACAACTGTAGCTAGGTAACCACATGCAACCTATCTTTATACACAAAGTGCTTGTAATAAAAAAAATATACATATAATATAGCAATTATCACAGACAAGGAATACACAGCACTCATTGCACTGTGCTAGTACATCTCAAGCAGCATATAATTACATGACATAACCCAGATCCTAAAACGAGTGACCATAGCCTACATAATGACATTTATACAGGCAGAAAAGTCCAACTCTTCTCCACCGTTGCTGTACAGAAAAAACAAAAACCTTCCAAATATGACATTCAGGAAGGGGTGGCTAGCCGTGAGACAAGAGGGTCGCATTAGACTGATGTGATTATTCACTAAAAGGTGAGATGAACATTCATGTCCCCAGTGTATATATATATATATATTGTGAAGGAACAAACATGGCAAGGTTACCCTGTTTGTCCCTGCATCAAAAGAATGGTTAAACTGGTGAGATGAAATGTTCATCTCACCTTTTAGTGAATAGCCCCATTAGTCTCCTCTGTATATATAGTATCTGCCATATGTGTCTATCTAGCTCACACCTCGCTTTAAGAGACCTCTGGCTGACTTCCAGATCCCAAGAGTATGCGGACAGAGACTTGTCTACGAGGTTCCGTCTCAGCCCCTTCAAGCTCTATCCTGCAAGCACCAATATGGCGGACTCTCCCATGTTCTCATTGACCTCAGATGCCGCAGCCTCACCGCCAACCGATTTCACATCATTAATCCAGTGCCCCATCGAAAATCTTATTTCTGAACAAAAACAGACTGTTCGAGAATAAGTGGCAAGTCTCCGCTTATCCCAATACAGACACACACTGGCAGCCATGGGTCCTCTATGCTGTGACTGATTGATTCCCCAGAGCCATGGGAAGAAAGCTGTCAGTCTTATTTTTGTTCCACTCTTCCAATCTCCTGAAACGTATAACGCTATTGCTGTAACAACAGTCTCTTCTGAAGCCACTTAGATGACACCTTACCCCTTTGTTCACACATTTAAACTAGCTGGATTCAACAGAGAACAATTCCACAGCTCCTTCTTGGATGAAATGATGACAAATGAGGCCGTTCTCCCCATTTCAACACAAAAATACAGGAGAACCATATTTTGTTTTACAGTAAAATCAAAATGAGAATTATTTAATTTTCTGTTAGGGACAATATGATGCCGTACACCGGGACAGCACAGCCACATTGACCACTTATCAATAAATGAGCTTCAATTCTTGTAACACAACATATAGGTATGTTTATATTCGCTACATTCACAGTACAAGACAATATTTAATTGCCAAGACCCTTGTAGTGATCACTTTGGCACCTACATGTAGATATTTAGAAGATAAAACACTTTCTGTTCATCTAGTAATAATGAAGGGGCACGTTCAGAATAAGGCTACAGAAATGACAACTGAGTGCAAAGTCATCCAATTTAAACAGGACGGCTGGGAAAGAAGTACCTTCCCCACTATATCTACCTATCTATGAAATGAATGGAATGAGGAGAAATAATTAGCGATTGGAAAGTAATCTGTTGCCTTAATTACGGGATGCTTTCAAATTCCCAACAGGGGTGGGAGGAACATTTTATTTGTTTCTAATGCCAGCACCCAGCATGTGAAATTCACAGCCTGGTTAGTAGAATGGAATGAGTTGAATTTGAGTTTTGCTTTTCCTGAAAAGAGCTGAATATTTGTAATTACAGGATGTGGCAACATGAGAAGATCTGACTAATAGGTGTGAACACGCAATGAATGGGAATACTTTGGAATATGACCTTTTAATTCCTTGCCATCTTTTCTGTTCTCTTCCTCTGCCTGCAATGTCTCTCACAATAGTACCCATGTCTCTAAGTGTGCTTATTAGTTTGACCTGATCTTCTGGAACTGCACCTCTTTCCTGGGCATGGTGACCAGACATGCTTTACTAGGACTGTCCCAGTTTTAATGCTTTGTCCCAAAAAAATTTCTTGGGGTGTAAAAATTTCCTGGTTTTTAAAATTCAATCAATTGCTCATAACAAGAGTAGTTTCATTGGTTTCATTTGTGCCAAAATTCTACAAGTAGGAAGTGGTCTTCTAGGCAGGAAATGCATAGGGAAGAAGTACCTGGTATTACACGGACTTGCACTCACCCTACATCCACAGCTGCAGTTTGCCAGCAGTACCAACCTGCACTGCGTACAGAGTTTGCCAGCAAGAAGCCCGTTTCCGATGTATTCTGTTTCCTTTTGTCACTGATGTGCCTCCTTATACTTTACATTTTGTGAGTAGCTCCATTACAGTGAATTGGTGGTTTATATTGGAAAAGCAGGTCTGCTCATTGTCTGGGATGTGCAGCTATGTTCATTAATGCTCTGACTTACTACCATACTTTTACCCCAGAGCCATTGTTTAATTAGGCCTTACTTTATTCTAAACACAATGATATGCATTGTTATCTAACCAGATGAACATTGTTTAAAGTGAGACTTACTCAAAAGGTTCGCTGGGATCTGGGTTCTGCATCTCAGGAGGAATAGGGATACGTTTGTAAAACATCTCCCAATCAAAGGCCCCCCGCATAGCATCTCCAGCTTGCGTCTCGTATCCGAAGTGGTCATGATCTATAACATCAATCATTGGGCACACTATACTCTTACGGTTCTGAGCAATTCTATCTGTGGGAGGAAAAAAAACAGGGGAAAAAATGAGCAGTACTAAACAATGTAATGCACTGTCTCTACCTGATCTGTCTTACAGTAAAAGGATACATTCAGGTCAGTCATTCAACCAAAGGAAGCATGTCAGTGACAAATAGTTTTAATCCTGTCCATCCTCATGGCAACCAACCATTCTCGACGGAAACATGATAAGGATTCTGTGGACAGGATTGGACGATGTGAAAAATGCTGACAAAGCTTAATGTTGCTGAACTGGTTACTGTCCAAGCCGTGCTGGGTTTATTGTGCAGCTTCTAGAGTCAGGTTGATGAGGAGTAGTAGGGAGCCGTTGACTGCTCTACTCACCCAGTAATGGCGGAAGCCAATTGACATTAGCTTCACAGTGAGAGTCTAGGAAAGTAATAACTTCTCCGATGGCAACAGAGGCTCCTAACATGCGAGTGCGTATCAGGCCTTCTCTCTTCTTCGTTCGGACAATTCTAACCTTCGGAAAGTTAACCATGTATTCTTCAAGTCGTTTTTTCAGATGCTCTGTATGAGATTAAATGTTTTTTTAACGGCTTATAGAATGTCAATACCAATATCAATCCGGTCATGCAAATAACAATTTTAACAAGATAAAGTAAAATAAAAATATACAGTAAACAAATGTGTAGTTATATATCTACTCACTAAATCATCTGCATTACTTAACCGATAGCCAACACAGGACAATTATTTACAAACTCTGAATGTGAACCGGGCTCTATATCTGATGCCCACAGACAAACTATGGTCATCAAGTCTGCCTAAAAAGAATCCTACTGTTTCCCATATGAAAGTAATAATGTCTGGCCACCACCCTAAGCTTATGCATGGTTTGTGGCCCTGCACCCTAAAAATAAATCTGTACTAAGCACCTGAAATTTAAGTCTGTGCCAAAGAAAAAAACAGGGAGGAACGTGTAAACTGGACAGATCATTGGTCGAGAATACTTGTCAGCGACTAGTAAACTAATTACAATACATGAAACAATATGAATGAATAAAACAAAAAGTATATGAGTATAGAAGCATGTTCGGAATATATTATGCTTTAATGGATCTTTATTCCCAAATATTTTTTATTAGACGACAAAGAAAAAAGTTTAAAATACTATACTCTACTATTACTCATTAGTGCCATGTTCCTCTGCTAAAAAACGATCCACGTTTATGAATACAGCTGAAATGCAAGTGGAAAGCAATTTTAATGTAATTAGGAGATTAAAGATAATAAGGCGAGTGAGATTATTCCAGAGCAAAGACATATAATGCAGCATAACGAGGATCCATTTGGTAAAGGGGGTCATAAATCACTCAAACTTTTATATATTCAGCAATATAATGTGTGTATATGTGCAAACAATGAAGAGGAAATTAACACGGAATAAGTCTAACGTTCAAATATAATACCCACACTAATGAACCCAGCTGCTGCTAGTACTGCTCAATGTACTTGGGTTGAAAATCAATATACAGCTGGACTAGTGCAGGATCACACGTTGAGAAGTGTTTAAAAACAACACATAGTGCAATATATCTAGGAATACAATGGTGACCATATACGTGTATCTTATTCACTCACAAAGTTCCAAATAATAACAATAAATTATAATATTCTGCCTTTCAATAAGACCATGGATCTCCAGATTTTTCTTCCAGTAGATCTTTAATCTCTATAAAGAGAAATTAAGTAGCATAGAGTAATACTGTACTGTAAACATAGGTGGCAAGTGGTAGACCAACTTACAGACTGCGATGGCTCCCAAGGGAGCTAAAGTAGCATAAAAACAGTCCGAAGGAGGAAGTCCCAGCAGTGGTAAGTTAGGCCTCTCAACCATCCTGAGATCAATTCCATTCAGACAGAATTTATTTTGAATTGTGTTGAGTTTATTTTAAAGCGCAGTTACTTTTGGTTTAAACACAATTTCTTTTTACAATTAAGCGGTACGGCCATGGGCACCAAGTTTGCGCCAAGGATTGGGAGACCAAGAACATCTGGTCAAATAACTCTTTCGGCGCAATCCAGGTGCTCTGGTGTAGATACATCAAAGATGTAGTAATAATTTTGCAAGGTTCCAGAGACCGCCTCGGGCAGTTTATTTCATTCATTAAATCACAAAACGTATCATTTGAAATTCACTGTTGATTTTTTAGATTTCACATTATTTACACAGGAGCACATTATTCAATCACGCAGTCATTTTAAAGCCGGTTGACTGAAATGGTTTCATGGTTTTCCATAGCTGCCATAACCCTACATGGATGAAGAATATCCCCAAGGGACAAATTAAACAAATGAAAAGGAAATGCAGTACGGAGGCTTTTTTTTTTTTTTAAACAAAGTAATGTGTTGACTGAGAAATTTATTCAGAGGAATAATCCGTCTGATTTATTGAAGTCTAGTGTTGAACAGGTTGTGTCCATGAATAGATTGAGTCTATTTAAAAGCAAACCAAAGAAAGAAAATAAACCCGATTTTTCATTTGATTTCCTGAGAAAATATAACGAAAGAGCACGGGAAATTAAGAACGCCATCAATAAGTGCTGGCCAGTCTTGAAGCAGGACCCTATATTAAAAAGATACAATTCCTGATAGACCTAATGTCATCTTAAAGTCAGACACCCTTAAGTAGGCCTTGGCCCCCAGTATTGTCCTCAAGATAAATATATAAAACATTATTTTTTTTTTGTCCATTTAGTCCCAGGGTTCAACAAATGTGGAAAATGCAAAATGTGTCACACCTGTAATAAACAACATAAGAAGACCACTCACTTTAAATGTACCACGACAGGGATAACATATGAAATAAAACTGTTTATACACTGCAAGTCATTGAATGTCCTCTGTCTACTGCAAAGTTTATGCAGTTTTCAATATATCGGGAAAACATCCAGAGCACTTTTTAAAAAGAAGACCCATGAAGAAGGAGGGCTGAATACCGATCTTGATATCCAAACTTTTATTGGACAAGATTTGAAGCCACTAAGAACTTTTGCTATTTGGTGGCGGAGAAGATTTTTGTCTCCTGTGAGCGCTCCCATTTCTTTCTACATTGTAGTCATTTTTGTAACACGGAGGCATAATTGCGCAGTTGAGGTTTCCATGTGCTGTGTGAGCATTGTACACTGGAATATATAACAAACTGGTGAGCGGGCTCGAAGTGAACGCATAGGAAGCTTTCCTGCTAAGACTAATTTCTCATTCTCAATAGGCTAAGGCCTGCGTGAGAACAGCCAGTATGGGATTTCTTGGAAAGCAGGCACCAGTATAGAGAATCTTGGGCCAAAGGCAAACGAACATGAGTAAACAAAAAAGGAGTAGCTAAGTTAAATAAGAGAAAAAGGTTGAACAAATTAGCAAATATGTATTTTAGCAAAGCTGTGTGCAAATAAAAGATGTTTCTGCAGGGAAGGAACGGCTGAAACAGTGAGTTAGGATCACCAGATGTCCGCTTCAAGGTGAGAGATCTATAATGTGCATTAATAATCAAACCTGCTCTGTACGCTTTGTTATAACTGAACCGGTTTTAAAAAATACAAAGCAATGAATCCGGTGTCTTATCTGGGTAACTCCTCGCCTACAGTCATTTGGGGTACAGTGTAAGACTTAGACAGGTTAATAAATTGGCCCTGTTCTGTGGACAATCACTCTTTAAGTTATATTTCAACCCGATTTTGTTTGGAAGTAAAGATGCGGCAAAAATATAAAAAATTATATTTGCTTCCTGGTATATCCAAAGGGGTGCGGTCTATTACCATGGACAAGGCACTTTATTGGCCTGCTGGGCTGTCAATCTGACATATAAGCCTCTATAGTTCAGCTAGTGAGTGAGTCTTTCAGGTTACTCCCACAAGCATATACTGGAGGGAAAAAAAAGTGTCCTAGTGCTTGGTATACTGGATACTGCATCAGTGATGGCGTTTAAACTAGAGAGATAATTTAAAAATGAAAAAGCCAGCAAGACTGTGTCAGTGTAATTATAGCTTTTACATTTTCCCATTACTCTCCATTTAAAAGCATTAGGTTTTCAATGATTTAAGGACTATCTTTGGCTTTCAAGGAATAGAAATGGCAATTAAAAATTGGCTCACTAAGACAAAAAAAAAAAAAAAAAAAAACAAAACAGAAACCGCTATATATTATATTAGAGTATACAATGCTTATATTATTTTATATTTTAGTTTGCTATTCAGCTTTAATAAAGTATCGTTCTTTTGATTTTTAAGAGGTACACGGTTGCAACTGAATACACGCCTGCAAAGTTAACGTTACCAAAAGCTAAAAATCACAGAAGCCCAGGTGTACTGCCTGATCTACTGAAAGTAAAACTGGGTTTGGATGGAGGGAATGATCACAAGAGCAGCTCTCCATTAGCTGGAAAGCCAAGCACAGCTTCCTGTGCCATTCTGGCTGCACTGAGCTCTTCTCTGTAAGTTTGTTTCTAATCAGGACAAAAAAGTAACTTTTTTATCGAAAGGGAATCGAATCCAGTTTTAAAACATACATTTGTAGCGTTTACCGCAGTGTTTCCCAAACCATAAAAAAAAAAAAAAATTCTACAAAGCTAGCACACTACACTACACTACATACACCATTAAATGGCCAAAAAATGCACATATGACTATCATCCATTGTGAAATCCTTGACCAATACATGTTAAGTGCATGTGCAATAGCTACTAGAGATTTATAGTATGTTAGATTTCTAGATGAGGTGCTTGAAACAGTTTGCAAACACAGTTTAATCGCCAATTGTCCCATTAAGATTCAAGTCAGTGGTGAAGGGCAACCCTAAATAAAAGGGCAACCAAGTTAAGCTGCAAGCGCTCTACAATGGAGCAATCTTTGGGGACATGACAGACAGGAGGTCTGCAGAAAAATAAAGATACTCTCAGGGAGGCAATTAGGGTTCTGGCAGACAGAGCATGGCTACATTATTTACTCTGATTGCCGGGGTAGAAAGAGAAAAAAAAAAAGAGAGAACAGCTGTTGAAGAGTGCTACATTGAACGAGCTGCCAAGCCTTATCAAATTATTTATCAGGCAGAAAAATTAAAACATTCCAATATGATCATTACTAGTTTTCCATCCCATGGTTTGTTATAAAATGTCAAAATTTCTACTTGGTGGTCCTTAAAATTCCATGTGATGCTCGCTCCTAGATGAAAAACCACTAGTTTCTACTGCATTACCTCCTGACATTAATAATCTTCACCTCCCAAATAATCTAAGCTAATGCACTGTATGAGGCCCTCCACATACTGTTTGTCATTTGCAATTTGAGGGAATCCAAGCACCACCTTAATATTGGCCCATTTTGAATTCTTCCTAAAAGACTCCACACCTTGGATTGTGTCTTCCCAAATGTCTGACCAGTTTCCATCATTACGTCTCCTCCTACGGTAGACGGAACTTCCTAAACGCACTATTATGCGATGCTTCAATTTACTTCCTGCTCACTAACGGATATGGATGAGGATTACATTTGGTTTAAGATCTTTCCGATGGTGCGCAGTAATCCTCATTCAGACACCAACCAGAAATATGGTGTTGTTAAATTACCTTGGCTTTTTTCCCTTTTAAATCAAGGAGTGAAGAATTCGAAATACAAATCTACAACTAATCAAAGCAGCATTGGCTTCTTTAGAAAATGATTTTGAAAGACAAATAAAGTCTAAGGCAGATGTTATATGTAATGAAGACAAATAAGGCATCTGAAGCAGATGGTAATCACCCAGCGGCTCTAGTGGCTCAGTAAAGCAATTGCCAGACTATCATTTTAATCTTCATGGACTCCATTACCCCTCCTGTAGGGTTTGCAAAAAGTCAATGTGATGCAATTAATTAAAAAAGGGATCAAAACCTCAACTTGAGCAGACGTTTATATTGACAGCGGGGTAAGTGCATGAAGGGGGTGACAAGGGATGGTGGAAGAAACTCTTAGTAGCTTTGGAAATCATAATATTACATTTATTTAAAAGAGGAGATTGTGTTAATTTGTGAGTTTATATATATATTATATATATATATATATATATATATATATATATATATATATAAATATATCTAACCAACTCTCTCAGACAATCTCATTGCCATTACGGAGGTAATACCCACATCTAGCTATCCATAAGTAGTAGGGCGGGGGGGGGGAACCGTGTTTCGCACCTAATATTTGGTTTTGGCATCAGAACATTAGAGCACTATAAAAGGAGTGTAGGGAAGCAAACATCCTATTACATGTATGTACATCTTCCCTACCCAAATATTATAACCCCCTCCCATAAACATATAAAGTGATATCAAATACAGACACATCTCTAAAATATGGTAAAAAGGGACATTATCAGTATCGATATTTTCAATAATTTTATATAGGGTTTGAAATAAATAATAAAAAACTTTCTAGTAGACATGTAGTCATTAGGTGTTTGTATTTCACTTGGTAACAGAAGATCAGTCTTGCCATTAATAGCCATATTAAAATTGGTGCAGATGGTACCTCATCCTCGGCTCTGGGTGTTTGAGGGCTCTGTCAGGGGAGCACGCCTGTCACTCGGAGGCACAATGGCTCTCGTTTATTTCTGGGGGGGGGGGGGGGTCTTGTGTGCAGCGAACAAATTTACCCTAAAATTCCCCCCATCTTTTATTTTCAGGCTGAGCATATAACACAGTTCCTGCAATTAATATCGCTTGCCTGCAGCATGTTCCAGATGGAAACTCTGAATCACATCTGTAGCCAAAACATTTCCCAATAACTAGACTAAATATAATTCACAGCTATTTATGGCCACTGGAATTATTCTCAGACAGAGGCAATAAATAAAAACACAAGAAACAAAACAAAATTACCAATAACATAGCTCTGTAAATGCAACAAATGCAGTACCTGCTTAAACCTCAGGGGCACAGGTTCTACTCCAGGCAGGGACGACACAGCCTTTTATCAAAATCGATACAATATGAACTCTCAAGTCTAGTAATAATAACCGTAGTAATCTGCTGTAAGGTTAAATCTGACAGGGTGATTGCGATATAGATATGAATTATAACTTGGCGCAGTTTATTTTTACACAAACGACTGAATGTAATAGTGGGAGCATGCTCTCTTGATATCGTTCTAAGCTACTTTTCCCAACAAAAAAATGATTGGCGGCCATTCTGACAGCTCGGCTGGGATGCGGCCTTTGTCTCCACATACTATCTAATCCCTTGCTGTTGGGCCCGATCGTTGGGACCCACCAGTGATGCTTTAATTCGCAGAGAGCTAGACCGCAGATGTCTGAAGAAATCACCCCCCACCAACATACCGGCCCGACTTATTTTGTGATGTGGCTCTACCCAAAGTGTTGGGGGACACAGTAAACCATTGCCCATGGCTGGCTGGGTATCCGGGGACCACCGTACCGGCCTGTTGGTTTTGCAGTGGGGGTGAATGGGAGTTGTTGTAGTCATGGAAGAAACAGATCTGGTCTTGTAGATGACTTCTCCCAACACATGGGGATTTGTGGCGAGTCCAGGGGGTTGAGTCCTGTGGACTGTGGAGGACCCATTGATAAACTGGATGCGAGTATGCAAAGCCATGTTTTTTATTTTTATATTAGTCTGTGCTTTCTTGTAAACCCCTGCTGCAACAGTGACCTCTCTCTCTTGGCCACTCCATTGCCATGTTCTTACTGCTGCCTGATCAAGGTTTGACTTTATCCCGTGTAGGATAATGTGGGCACAGGAAAGCATATTGGACCATTCCATTCTTTTCCTATTGTCCTGAGATTCTCTGCAATCCTGAGTGGGTTCTCATATAGCCACATCCACGGGAACATATCCGTGTACAGGGTCATCTAAACGGATATCATTTTGCAGGTTGCACCAAATTGCTTTTAATAGTTGTTGTTGATCGATGGCCTATTTAGCTTTCTATTCTGCGTGTGGGTAATAACTCTTCCACTCCTTTATCATTAGATAAATTACAGCACAAAACATAAGGATCAATATTGTTTCACATGTGTCTGACCTTATTTTGCAGGTTACCTTACATCGTTGTGTTATATAATAGTGTACGCTGTTCACTGTTTTAATTGGTATACAGGGGTGTTGGGGCTAACGTCTGGAGAGGACAGTTAGACCCTGGTATCTTTCTCTTACCATAGTGACAAGTATATGTTTTTGTCCACCCACTCTGGGATAGCTGCAGACCATACAGTCTAACTACAGCCAGAATCTGGTCAATGGTTGAAGCTGGTCTGTGATGGAGAGGTATAATTATAGCTGTGAACATTTTTTTTTATCTATGTCATTTTGCGGGTGCTGTAAAAATCCTGAGTGGGTAATTCCCTTTCCACATACACTGTGCAGAACCTAATCCTCGTGTATCTACATAAAGTACTCTCTTCATCATTTAGTTTTTTTCAGTATCGAGTGCTAGGTGTCCATTGAGTTTTGTATTTGCAGTCTATGACGGCCAGAACCGTCTCAATGTTTTTTTCCCGGATTGTAAAGGGGCGTTATAGTTATAGCTGCACAGATATCCACTGATGTTATTCTGCATTAACTAAAGCACATGCATAAATAGGGTTAATGGAGTTTGGCTCCAGATTCATTGTGTATGTTCTAGTTGGATGGGTTGTACGCTTCCAATTCCTAACTGTGTTTGAGGACAGCGAGAGCTTGGTGGGATTGGCTAGATGAGCCAGTGGTAGGCCAGTCAGGAGGGTATTACAATAGCCGAAGCGAGAGATGACAAGCAGATGCACTAGAATTTTGGAAGTCTCTTCGCTGAGCAATGTTTCTTAGGTGCAGACAACAGGATTTGGCTAGAGACTTAACATGTGGAAAGAAAAAGACAGCAGTAGGAGTACACAGATTTCCACTGAAAAGGTTTATATTGACTTAAATTAAAATGCAGCAGTTTGGCAATACAATATCACAGGAGACCGATTTACATATCAAGGACAGACCACCCTGACCAACAACCAAACGGAAGCACGATCAAGTAACGCACTGCTTTTAACACCGCTGAGAAAATAATCCCCAATTCCCCTCTCTCATTGTGAAGCCGTTTAAGTGGGGTTTTTGAGAGAGGACAGTTGTTACAAGGTGTTTAATAACATAATGGAGCACACCACGAGTGGTTTGTGGCCCGGCTGAGGGTAATTATGCCACGCACGCTTGGTAACGTGGAAGTTTGTTTCTACATATTTGAGGTGAACGGGTTTTAATCAGGATGCAGAGTATTTATAACTAGGTTTTCTAAATTGCACGGAGCAATGCTGTATTCAATAATGTGACCATTTTATAGGAATACTGAAAGGAACTCTACAGGAGAGATTGCCAAATATTTGGAGACTTCAGAAGCTAAGCAGACCAATTCAGGCAAGAACAAAAAAAGAGAACAAGCCGGCTCCACCAGAGAACAATTGACATATGTCTCTTAAATATCACCTGATAAGGGGTGCTCCAGCAGGGCTGTAGTGGCAGCGCTGATAATGAGGAAGAAAGTAGCGAACAAAGGCGTATGCACTCCCAATGCAATGAAAAATAGATGTTTATTAGAAGGATCCGATTAAAACTTCATATAAAATCCACAAAAAAACAGAGACAAGACATGGGATACAGCAATATGCCTATGACCAATTCAGGAGCCAGCCTAGTTATTTTTAGGAGCCAAGGAATGGTACCTTCATAGAGCGCTATGTAAAGCAATAAAAACAAGTTAGGATGGGGTTTGAAGTACAGTAATAGGTTTAAGCACAAGAACTGTATTTCCTTGATTCTAAGACGCTATAGATTCTAAGACGCTATAGATTCTAAGACGCTATAGATTCTAAGACGCTATAGATTCTAAGACGCTATAGATTCTAAGACGCTATAGATTCTAAGACGCTATAGATTCTAAGACGCTATAGATTCTCTGATGCACCGGTTTTTCAGTGGTGTTAAAATTGAAGTCTTAGAATCGAGGAGACACCTAAAACCAGTACTACTTGCCTTGTTCCACGATCAGAAGCGACACAGATCACTGTGCTGAAACTCCTCCCTACTTACATCAGCCCCAATGCAAAAATCCCATCTTACATTCAGGGGCCGAGTTTAGCCATTGTTTGTAAGCTGCACCCCTTCCCCAGAGCTGGTAAAACCGTGGGGTGGGAGGGGGGCGGGGATATATACTATATATTTACCTTGGACATTAAAATCCCAGCAGCGGTTATCAGATTCATTGAAACATACAATGAAATCATAAAAATAGAAAATGTTGACTTTAAAAGAATAAAACATGAAGTTTCGAAAGAAAAGGGCCTGTTTAAGGAACCATATGGGGAAGTTAGTATTGATGGCAATTATGCTAAAGTGGTAATTATAGTTACGTACATTCATTTTTCAGTAATCCTTGACAATGAATCAGAGCTTTCAGGCAATAAACAATCATATAGTTTATGATCCTGGACAAAAACAGGCTTCTAGGGCAATAAGATAAGTCCAGTGCCAGTTAATTAACTCTCCCTGGCAGTAAGAAGATCGGTGCATAAGAGCTAGTAAATGGTCAGAGAAAATAAATAATTTTCATACATAACAGAATGTAACTTAACATAGTGATAAAGATTCCACCATGACAGAACTGATCTATGCAATTCAACTCCTTCCCCTGCAATCTACCATAACTGCCCCCCCCCCCCCCTGTCCAAATTCTGAAATGTATGTTTATCTCACCGAGCCTAAAAAGAGTGGGGAGCATGGCTCTGTCGTAGGTATCAGTTTATCTGAGTTTGTTACACCCCTGCAACTTCTGCTTAAGCAATGTATAAATTGCTGATTCTGCATAAATAAAGGGTAACTTAACGAAAAGGAAGGGGTCGATAATATCCTGAACGCATGAGGTAAGCAGCACTGGCTCCCAGTGTGATAAAATATAAATCATCAATAAAAATGGTTGTTAATGTGTCATGCACAGATGCTCACCGACTATTCAAAGTAAAAAAGAACTACCCGGGGCTTCCATGGTTAGTTGAATAAAGTTTAGTTCTTCCCCTCCGGTATTAGGCAAGTGGAAACTGACTGCTGAGCTCCCTTCAAACACTGGGCAATCCAAAGTCCCAATACACAATCACTGACCGCTTCCACCGCTCATTTTAACACAGGCCGTATATATCTATACATACACGCCCTGTGCCACCAACTGCAGGCAGACACAGGATGTTTTTTTAGGAGGTTAATAAAACCTACAGTACCTGTTTGAGCCCTCTATGCTTTGTTTAACACTATCATGGGGTTGACATGTTGTTTATAATCTTGGGTCAGATGGGTCACATGTTCTTTCATCTGAACCAAGATGTCATCCCTCAGAGTGCTCAGCAGAGTGCAATAATATATTTTATTTGTGTTCTTTTAATGAATAACTTCCATTTAAGATACAGACATTTAATGCAACTTTAATTAAACGTAACTTAATTGTTTGACTACAGTTGCCCTTTAAGGCCTTTTGCTCGGCTCCAGTTGGATTGCCAGCTCTTTGTACCAATTTGTCCTGAGTATGTTTATCCTGACTCCATACCGGTAAATGAAAAGCCAATGAAACACTGCCACCTTGGGAATACACACCTTTGTCGCTGAAGTCATCCACCAATACAATCTCTGCGATGAGCTCAGGAGGCGATCTGTTAAGGACACTGTGCACGGTGCGCAGGAGGGAGGACCAACCCTCGTTGTGAAAGGGAATGATCACGCTGGTGTTTGGCAGCTTCGTCGAATACAGTTTGCTCTTGCAGCTACAAAACCAGAGAGGACATAAAAAGGGACAGCTGTCAGCTTCACATGCAGAACAGGCCCTGAGCTCGTGTCAAACCAGGACAGCTTGCTATCGTCTGGGAAAACACCAGCTGAGAGGTGCGAGAGTACAGATGGGATTGGAAATTGGCTATCGGGAGAGCAGCATGTAATGATACGAGGGGCTGTGAGGATATAGAACGGGGCTCGGCAGACAGATGCTGGCAAAGCAAAAGCAATTTATCATCCTTTGCTCAAGTGATATTTCTTGCAACGTTAATCCTTGTCAGCACTGTACTCTCTGGACAATATAAACACGGATGAATATTTAAAAAAAAGAAAAGAAAAGAAAACAAGTGTTTATCTCGAGTACGCCACTAATAAGTGCAGAAATATTTAATGTTTTTCAGCGTGAGATCACTGATCAAATGTCACACTGACAGCAGCCATGCTACTGTATGATAAAACATAGCTATAAGTGTAGCATTTAAACGCACATTAAAACCCCTTGTGAATATACTTTGTATAATGCTCTTCTGGATCTTTCAACAGTCATGAAGCATTTTAAATATTTAAAGGGGTTTGTTTCTTTTCTTTTTTTTATAAGTTACGGTTATGTGACAGTGCAAGACTATTCAACTGCTATTAAATATTGTAAAGACACAGCTGTAAGCGAAAAAGGTAAAAAAATTATCGAAATATCTCCTTTCCCCAGACGTGGTCATCAAAATCTATGATGAACTACAGAAGGTAAAACATGGGCAGACTAGATGGTTTGAATAGTTCTTATCTGTCGACATACTGCATGCTAGTGGAATATATATTTACTTTCGGGTGGCACTGGTCACCAACCTAAATAAGTTAAATTTGGGCATTGGTGAATACAAGAAAAAAAAAAAAAAGGGTATTACAGACTAAGTATTCAGGTTTTATCACCAACTGAACCCAATATGTAGTCTCCAAATCCATAATGCAACACAATCTTATAGTCTCTACCATCCAAACCAAACACAAGTGTACTCTCCCGAGGACTGGTTTGATACACACAATAAAATGCTCATAATACATAACATAAAAAGAAATTAAGTGTGGCATTGAATCAAGCTAGAGAATAAAAGTAAAAAAAAAAAAAAAATCTCTGTATAAATGCAAACTGTATATAAATGGCTACAAAAATCACAAGCATATTCATGGGGATAATGGAAAATGGTCGTCTATAAGATGGTCATGCTGGCAGAAATGGCTAAGACGACAGGTCTCACACCTGGACACTATCTACATATGCAGGTGTGAGATACAGATCTGCACGGGAACAGTATGAGAGGGATCGTCCAATCTAATGTGTCTGCTTGTGAAATTACTCATCTTACATATCTATGGCCAGCGATGGCCGACTGTGAAGAATTCATTAACAAGTGACAAGTACGTTTCTAGCCGCTTCCATTACTGGTTGAAGTCAATTTATTTTTGGAAGGTTCTCAATTTCTGTAACAGAAGCAATTTAAAGGGAATCAGTCACCTAAATATGTATTATACTCTGAATGTAGAGAATGGAACATAAAAGAGAAGATCTATACATTGTGTTAGGAGAACTCCATGTAAAGAGAAATGTGTCTGGGAAATTAGTCATTTGCATATCAAGCCACAAGGTGATGTCATAGATAGGAGACACTGCAGATACATTTAAAACACTTTTTTATAACTCTACGCATTGGTTTAGTTTCTGGTAACCAATGTAGATCATTTATACATTGTTTTGTTCTCTATATTTACAGTATAAAAATGTTTAGGTGACAGAGCTTCAAGTCTAAAATCAGGTTCATGGAAAATGAATGTTTTTGTGGCAAGACCCTAATTGGCGTAGCATTGATAATGATGGCAGCCCCTCTGTGGACACCAAAATGTAAACAAAAAATGAATTAATTGAAACGATGAGCACTAATTGAAAGCAAAAGTCTTATCATCAAGATCCCTTTGAGGATACACGGTGTGAATGAGTCAGCCAGCAATGAATCATGATATTATTTCTTTTAGTAAGTGATATAGATAATGAGAACTCAAGCAGTCTGTAAGTCCTTTAGAATTTAATGAAATCTGACTTATAAAAATGGTAATTTACCATAATTTAGACAGTTCATCAAGTTAATTGGAATAATAAAAATATTCACAATATGGTCCCCCTTAAAGAGGACCTACGCCCCCCATATGATCTCCTAATCACAGATTAAGTTAGCTTCTGTCTCGTTAAAAAGGCTTTTGAGAGACCAGACTATGGAGCACTGTTCAGAACGGTTTCGTTTTTGAGTTAGGTGTCAAACACTGACTTCTTGGCTGCCATGTCATGGAGATGGTTCTCTGCGACATGGCGGTGCATCTATACGGGTGCTCAAGCTGTCCCAAGATTCTAAACATGTCCACCCCGACAGATGTAGCTAGGAGGGCCCAATAAGGTACTTTATTCTTTAAATAAAGCTTTCCAATGCTTATACTTGCTGAAATCTCTCAATTAAACCTAACTTCATTCTTGCTAAGCAGTTTTGTTTTAAGGGCAAAAATGGGAATCTATTATTGGGGAGTTATTCATTAAAAAGCCTAACGTATAAATATTTATTCTTGTGTCTTGCTCAAAAAAATGAGGTCATTGTCTTCTTCATATTTGCTTTTGTTTCTTGCGATGTTTGATCATCAGATTAATCTTTGATATTTTGCTCATTACCAATCCAGTTAATGTTCTATCATTAAGCCATTTCTTCCACTCACCAGCTGAGACACCCATGGAGAGAGGCTTTACTACAGACAATACTCCATAACCTTGCAATGTTGGTTCAGGGAAATATAAAAAAAAAGGCCAGAGACTAGCCATATTCTACAGCAGAAAAATAAACAGAAACTGCAATTAAACAAAGATTAGAGGGTTTAGCAGATTTAATTAGGATTACATAAAGTGGCCCCATTTCATTCATAACTGTGTGGGGGACCAGATCTGCTTCACTTACCGCATTATACTCTCTCTGCATATTATACTAAATCATTAGTGAAGTAATAGCTACATGTCCTTTCATGTGGGCAAATCATTCCTAAAGTGTGCAGCATAATATATGTTCACAAGCTCACATTTACTTCCATCTATTATCAGGGATGACCGACACATTTCTGCACTTTTGGTTTAGGGGTTTTAGGAGGGGTGAGGGGGCTGCAGGTGGCAGAGTTCAGTGTAAAGGTGGCAAGTTGACACTTTAATTACATCCTGGCTGGTGCATCACATTGTAGGGGGTATATAGTTTGGTACAGGTAACTTGTTATAGGAAGTGATCATTAATGTTACATTCTGTGTGATAGAATGGATTTGGAAGAGACTGGGTTTTGTATGACATATTTCAAGGTTTAGCATAGTTGCCAAAATTGGCCTTGTTTCCAGGGACACATGTGTTCCACATTCTGCAGAAAGAGCATGCAAAGTGCAGCCCGGCAGTATGTAGGATGGATATACGCACAGACACAATCCAATTAATTAATCAGGGTGGAGATCTCATAGGACCTGCCATGATTAATGTATTGGACTTTGCATGCTCTTTCTGCAGCATGTGGAACAAATATGTGTCCCTGGAAATTTGGCCAATGTTGGCAACTATGGTTTAGCTGGCACTTATGGCCTAGGAAGCATTATAAGATATTTTCTGTGTGGACAATGCACCACAATAATGAAACCGCTTATAGTGTAAATGCAATATTACCATGGCTCATGCCAAACCAGGGCTGGAGTCTAAAGTAAAAATGAAGTTAATACTGGATTCATGGAAAATGTAGTGTCAACAGCTGGAGTTAAGCATTATGGGAAAGAGAGTACTCAACAACTGGGGGGGGGGGGGGGGCAATGGAGTATACAGTACAAACACTTACTTTTGTTGACTAAAGCTACAAAGCTATATTGCTAGCGTAACATCATGCAACTACACACTAACTTTTGTTGTTGTTGACTGCAGCTCCCATGATGTAAAGCCAGCCCATTACTGGTTGAGATAATAGTGACGAATCTTTATCACCGCAGCTGTTCTAAACTTGCCATGCTGCGCAGGTACATGCTGCTCTGTTAGCTACTATAAAATTTGTAACAAACATTTGCCTCGCACCAGGAAACCCCACTCCTAAGCCAACTAAGTTGAGCAATGGGGAGAAGGTAAGGAGGGATTCTCGGAGGGGAGGATATTGCGCCCCCAGCAGATGCCCATGTCTAGACATTTTTCTGTCCATTTAAACATATCCATTTCTACAATACACATCTATTTCACTTGCACAAAGTTGGTTTTAAAAAATATACTTAAATCAGGGCTCGACAAACCCCAGGCGCCAGGTCGCAATGGCGACCAGGAAATAAGACCTG
This sequence comes from Pelodytes ibericus, assembly GCA_036172795.1. Lineage (NCBI taxonomy): Eukaryota > Metazoa > Chordata > Amphibia > Anura > Pelodytidae > Pelodytes > Pelodytes ibericus. The sequence goes on along the minus strand of CM069858.1, from coordinate 13,420,969 downwards.
GCGTCTGGGTGCAGTCAGCCTCACGGTCCCCTTGCCGCTGCCAATCCTATTTTTTATTTTTCTTTTTGCGGAGCGCGAGGGGGTAAAGTCTGTGCCATCCGCACAGACTGCAAGCTCCGCCCCCTCACGCAACGCGTGTCTGAGTGCCGGGTGTCGTCACGTGACATCATGGCACTCAGCAGGCAGATCGGCTGCAACACGAATGTCCCCCTCCCCTGCAATGAGGTAAAGCGGCAGGGAGGGGGGACACATTAAGAAGAAAAGACTGTGTGAGGTGTTTGGCTATATGTGTATATGTAAAGTAGGCGTGTGTGTGAGGTGTTTGGCTATATGTGTATATGTAAAGTAGGCGTGTGAGGGGTTTGGCTATATGTGTATATGTAAAGTAGGCGTGTGTGAGGGGTTTGGCTATATGTGTATATGTAAAGTAGGCGTGTGTGAGGGGTTTGGCTATATGTGTATATGTAAAGAAGGCGTGTGTGAGGGGTTTGGATATATGTGTATATGTAAAGTAGGCGTGTGTGAGGGGTTTGGCTATATGTGTATATGTAAAGTAGGCGTGTGTGAGGGGTTTGGCTATATGTGTATATGTAAAGTAGGCGTGTGTGAGGGGTTTGTATATATGGGTATATGTAAAGTAGGCGTGTGTGAGGGGTTTGTATATATGGGTATATGTAAAGTAGGCGTGTGTGAGGGGTTTGTATATATGGGTATATGTAAAGTAGGCGTGTGTGAGGGGTTTGTATATATGGGTATATGTAAAGTAGGCGTGTGTGAGGTGTTTGTATATATGGGTATATGTAAAGTAGGTGTGTGTGAGTTGGTTGTATATATGTGTATATGTAAAGTAGGCGTGTGTGAGGTGTTTGTATATATGGGTATATGTAAAGTAGGTGTGTGTGAGTTGGTTGTATATATGTGTATATGTAAAGTTGGTGTGTGTGAGGGGTTTGTATATATGTGTATATGTAAAGTAGGCGTGTGTGTTTATGAATTGCGTGTATGCTTGCTTGATGGTCTGGCTGCTAAATTTTTTTTGCTGGCTCCTAATTAAATTTGTCAAGCCCTGACTTAAAGCCATCTACTGCCTACATTTTTTTTGTCGAGCTGCAGCTCATCACTGAACAGTGCACAAGCATCGGATAAGAATACAGCAGAATAATTCACCTTCTCACCACCTTCCCAGTCTGATCCCCCAGGCTACATAGTTCTCAGCTCATAAACTAAATAATAGAACACTTTCTGGCATCCTTCTCCTTTAAATCAAGGTTTTAATACGTATTTACTGCAGTAAAAGCATCTTGTCTACCACATGTGCTTGGTTCTGTAATTAGATTAACTAGCTAGATGATTTGGAAGTCCCATTCAAGTGTAATTACACAGAGAAATATATTACGGGTTTATCGGTTCTAAAAAGGTCAAATTATTTATAGAAAACCATAAAAACAGATCATACGGGATCATCAGAAAAAACCGACACACTACAACAGTGCTTTCTATGTATAATGCAGTGTATGAGTCAGTTACCAAGAATCAAGAAGTGCCAGATTCCCCCAGCCTCTGGTGTTTACTGAATTCTCTTATCTTGTGTTGTTTATGGGGAGAATACTCACTTGGGATGTCGGATGTCTGGAACGGATCTGTTAAGGGAGATTTTGTCGCTGACAAATATATTGAATCCATTTTCCCTGTATGCCTGGTCTACGCGATCTGCGTCTGTCATAGGGAAAGGCTTCCCTTGCTCCCCGTTTCCTGCGAATAAATGAAAATATTAAAAAGCGTGGGGTAAAGGCTGCGGCTTCTGGACACAAAACTAAAACGGATATTGATAAACATCTGTAGAATCTGCTCAACCCTTGTGGTTGCAGGTTCGATTCCCAGCAGGGTCAACTCACATCTTCATCCTTCTCAGGCAGACAGAGTATCATTAATTTGGGTAATTGTAACAACGGTCTATGCTTCTCATAGTAAAGTTGGCAACAATTATATAAACATAATATAAATGCAAAGTGGCGGGCAAGATTAATTAATAATTTATATTTTGTTTATAAAATTGTTGACATTTTTATTATGAGAATCTCACAGTTTTTTTGGGAATTACACTACACAGTCACAAGTACTAGTTTGTTACGCATCGCTCTATACATGTATATTATATATATATTATATATATAGCTTAGCACTGTTTTTCTTTTCAGTTACTTATCTTGATTTATACAGTAAATTTACACTGATTGGGCTGAATCGCTAAATAATGGCGGAAAGTTGTGGACAGCTACTAGTTAATTTTTCACACACTGATAGTGGTGGTAGACTAATGATACAAAAGGAAAAATGATAAGAAAAACAAACACATAAAAATCCCCACTGATATTATGTGAATAAGTAGGAAAAGAAAAATAGCCAAAAACATGTGCCATTTTTATGCACTTTGGAGGTGAATATAAGGTCAGTGCAAACTGCTAAACAGTATGTTTTATGTACAAGAGCCAGGTAATGTAAGGGCAAATGAGTTAAAGCATCTCTACTTGTGAACATACCAGCACAACTGGTTTTAATCATCTGTTGAACTGTTTTTTTCCCAGGTGCCATGTCTGCTTTAACTGCAGCAGCTTGCTATAAAGAATGAGGCATTCCTGGCCGGGGAGACCGATCACTGGATACTCTAGCATGAATAGTGGAAGCTCCCAGTGGACTGATTCATAGGTAAGTGGTTTGTTCCAGCACAATACCCCAGGACAAAAAGATCCCTTTAAAATGGCAATTACTTTATTCTTAGGGTTTAATGCTGCTTGCATTTGCTAATTTGCTTTATGGTGTTAATGTTTACCTTTTGGTTATATACATTTAGGTGTGGGTGGGGGAATTACTTGACTCACAGCCAGGGTGGATTTGATTTAAATCAAGTCAGTGAGACTCATTGAAAATCATGGTTTTTAAATGTAAAGACTCATTCTCACTAGTACTTTATATTTATAATATTAAAGATTATACCGTATTTGCTCGAATATAAGACAAGGTTTTTTTCAGAGCAAATGCTCTGAAAAAGACCCCTCGTCTTATATTCGAGGTCGTCTTATAGTCTGGTCGAGGTCAGATTATAAAACAGGGGACCTGGATCCCCATCGCTAACAGCCGGAGGATGTCTGCGCGATGAGAGCAGACATCCTACCCTGCCGCCCGGCACGACCACCGGGACTTCTATGATGAAGCCGGGTCCTTTCCCGCGGAAGTGTCGGGCAGCATGGAGGATGTCGCGAGTGCAAATCTGGCCGGGGGGGGGGCAAGAGCCGCGAGTGCAAATCTGGCCGTCGGGGGGGGGCAAGAGCCGCGAGTGAAAATCTGGCCGTCGGGGGGTGGGGGGGGGGGGCAAGAGCCGCGAGTGCAAATCTGGCCGGGGGGGGCGGGCAAGAGCCGCGAGTGCAAATCTGGCCGTCGGGGGGGGGGGGGGGGGGGGCAAGAGCCGCGAGTGCAAATCTGGCCGTCGGGGGGGCAAGAGCCACGAGTGCAAATCTGGCCGTCGGGGGGGGCAAGAGCCGCGAGTGCAAATCTAGCCGTCGGGGGGGCAAGAGCCGCGAGTGCAAATCTAGCCGTCGGGGGGGGCAAGAGCCGCGAGTGCAAATCTAGCCGTCGGGGGGGCAAGAGCCGCGAGTGCAAATCTAGCCGTCGGGGGGGCAAGAGCCGCAAGCCATTACATAGTTTTTTTTCCTCCAAAAGAATTTCATAAAATAAAATTTGGTTTATATCAACAAAAATCTGATGTAAAAAAATAAAAAATAAAAAAATATATCGATTTCACTCCACTCTGCACACAGCCAAGGAAAGCAACTGGGAAAAAACCCTAGTTCCTGGTACAGTAAATCCTGAGATTGAAGATTGTTGAGCTGTTAGGTTAGCCAGACAAACCCTATGCATTCATTGCCTTGAGCCAAATCCACACTACTCTGCCAACTCACAATGGTGGGTATAAAACAGCATCAAATGCATTCATGTTTAGGCTGCCAGTATATAGAATTAGAGGCCTGCAAGGACTGCTTGCACAATGCACCAAACAACCAGCTTCTTACTATATAGACCGTAACAAACATATATAAGAATGTGTTACACACAAGTGGCCTTAGAGAAAAATCTTAGCCATTTCATAAAGAGGCCCAATCAGCGGGACCAATCTCAAGGTTCCCATGGTGAGCGCTACTCACTTAGAACTTTGCTCCAAGATTTGCTCTGTAATGCTTATCCCCATTGTGCCGATATTATTGCATGTAATTACTTTTGGCTTAGTTGGGGGAAACCAAACCCTAACCTCACCAGTAATTACAAAGCTTACATACTAATGGGAGTCTGCTCATGAATATTAATTTACTTGTTAACCCCATATAGACCTAGTGACATTATTATCTCATGCTGTTAAAGACATAATGCCTTGTTTACAGCGAGGCGCTCTGGGGAGTCGGACGCCGAATAAAAAGGGCATTTTATAATGTCATAAACCAACACTGGCCTATAAGGAGTTCATACGACTCAATGTGAAGCATTGAAAGCAGATTAATCTGGGGACACACAGTTTGTAGCCAACATTACCTGTTCGATCGTAGTCTTTTCTAATCTGCTCATAGTCATGCCAGTCCTTCCTTCCAGAGGCTCGCTCACTGACGTATTCATCTTTTTGTCTGATCAGTGCAACCTTTAAATGAAGATGGAGATCCAGTTTTAACAAGCTGTGCACTTTAAACTCCGAGCTCTAATACATTGTGATCATTTACAATCCCCCCAGATGTAGCTCACTGTATAGATCATACATCATGTGCAAACACACACTCTCTCCTAGTGAGGCCTGGCACTGCAGAAGCACAGCATTCAATCATGGAACAGTGTCTGCTCCAGGGATGAAGACGAATGCCAAAGCCTGACAATGTAGCTCACACAAGAGCATCAAGCCAGAGGAAGCAAAAAAAAAAAAAAAAAAGAAGGAGTCCTTCAAAGATTATTCTTTGGAAACCTGTCAATAGACTTGATCATGATTATTGTGGAATACTACCTGGTAATAGAGCACACCTGCTATCAGTATGAATAATAAAGTGAGCTTTGTGCAGGTGTGACTGTATCAAGCTCTGCCAATCCTGGTTTGGCATCTGGCTTTAGGAATTAAATCTTGCTGACACCTTTATCCCGAGCGCACAGCCAATGAAACCATAATATCTTTCCTCAGAAGCCAGAAATCACGCAAAATGATCTGCTTCAATTTTCTTTTAAAGATATGGGAACATACGGATACTTTCACAATCAAAGTATTGGCATAACATTTTGTGGATTTAAGATCTCAGTGGGACTTATTTTCTTGGCTTTCCAGCCACAATACTTTACTGCGAAACAAAACAATGATAGACTCCGATAAACACACTATTTATTATTCGAGACCATGTTATAAGAGTATGTGATTGATGTTACCAAGCTCAATTTGCCAGATCCAAACAACTGAAACGTAAAAAAAAAAAAAAGATCCTTCAAGTTTACCATCAAGTTAATGGAGGAAAACTAAAAACATAATAGAAATGGTAAAATAAACTGGAAGCTTTTGGAAAGCTGCTAAGCAAGATGGCAGCAACAGATATCTTCACGCTCAACTTCTCAATGTCGCCAAGATGCTCTCCAGTGCATTTTGAAGGTGGGAATCGTCGCCCATTTTCTCACCCAAGAATGCATGTCATAATCAGGCTTCCGAATCAAGGAACCTGAACTGTGCAGAACCAAGTAGAATATTGTGACCACCATTTATAACATGGAGAGCTGCAAACCATGCCAAAGCTTAGACTGGTGGATCATACATTATGGAGCCTATAATACCTACTGCTGGCGTCTGAGGGTTTTAGATGTTTTACAAAAACCCGTCTGTAAGTAACCAGCTAGTCCGGCTTGGCTGAATGAATTGGCCTGTTTGGCTAGTAAAGTCTACAAAGAAAAAGATAAAATGGTCAAAGACACAGAAGTGTATAAACTGGGAGTCATTTTAAACTACTGTAATGTGTAGATCAAACATATTTATATAATCAGCACAGAAATATGTATGAAAGCTTAGCATGTCAAAGCTAAGGATCAACTTGCATAATCAATATCAATCCGTATTTAAATATCAATTGGAAAAAAAAGATAAAAAATACAGTGCCAGATAAAATCTGTATCGATCTAGAGGTTACAATAATGATAGGAAGTAATCCAACAATCTCCAGTCAACAATATGTATGGGCTGAGTCTTGTAAATAATACCTCAGGATGTGAAAACCATGTCTCTAGGTGTGTAGTTACAAGCCTCAGGCCATACAGATTGTTGACTGGAGATTGTTATATTACTTCTAGAGTTGAGCGGACACCTCGATGTTCGGGTTCGGCCAAACTTCAAAAAAAAAAAAAAAAAAAAGTCAGAGTTCGGGCTCAAACTCGCCCCCAAACCCTAATAATGTTAGGGGGGACCTAATGTGCCCCCCAGGTCCCCACCCATTGACTCATGAGTCACCAGCTGGACATCAACAAAGTAGACTTGTTGAACTTGAGTATGACACTCCCTCCAAGTCTGCCTACTGAAGAATAACTACGCTCCATCCTTTAATGGCTACTTTACAACAGGAATATAGCAGGCCTGACCCATGCAATATGACAGCTGATGACACAGTGACCTGGTGGGACAATCACGACACATTCGGTCCCTGCACAATGACCCTAAACCTCGTATGGTTTGTGGTTTTGATTGCATGCTCGGTGACCTGCACATCTCACTTGAGATTCGATATTCCCTTGTCCTGGCTGTTTACACTGAGAGACTGGAAGGACCGTCTGGCTGCTGAACTACTAATTAGGTCACTTTCCATCCGTGTTTGTAAATCTGTTCACCAGTCTTCCGATCATGTCACCTAATTAGTACAACATTCATTTTCGTCTGTGCTGTGTGGTTTTTGTGGCCTCATGGCTCTGCTGTGTTAATGACCCCACTGTCCTTATATATTAAGAGGGGATCGCCTTAACCCTTTTGTGCCATCTGGAAATTGCTGCACTCCATCTTCATCATTACAGGTTGAGTATCCCTTGTCCAAAATGCTTGGGACCAGAAGTATTTTGGATAATGGAGAATTTTCACCAATAAGATATATGTTACAGCCTTTCAGCACTCATGAAGTACACTTTTAACTGTGATGTAGCTGTGATACGAGGCACCGTTGGGAACCTGCCGTTGGTGCGTGATACCTGCACACATATGGGGGAATCAGAGCATGCATGGAAAGGCTATATCACAGCTTAAGGGGCTGGACGCTGAATAAACTTGTTCACTTTCATTCTGACAGGTGTGTGTGGAATTTTCAATTTGTGTCAAAATCCAAATTTGTTTTTGGATGATTTTGGGTGATATCCAACCTGTGTATGGTTATTTTTGCCTGTCTATGCCTTCCTCTAACTCAACAGAGGGAAAACTCCCACAAGATGGCGCTTTGCCCTTTCCACAATACTATGGGCTTTAAGTGTATAACTGGACTAGCTCTACTACTAATGGGTTGTTGTGTTTACTGACAAGTGGTAAAAAGGGGACTTGAAGCCAATGTCAAAGCTATAGAGGCAACAGCATAGCGGTAATTTTTTGTTGAAGAAAGGGTGGCCATTCTGACTTTGATTACTAAAATGTTACAGTCATGGCTACACTTTACAATGGTGCACAACTTAATAGACTATTCCATCTCTTCCCCCTCCCCCCAAAAAAAATTATTTAATATAATTAAAAAAACCCCATAATAGATGATCTTATCAGGAAGGATAGATGGAGATATATCATTTTATATACATATTGGAGTATTGTGATTGCTGTGTCATTTTATGTACATACTGGAGTATTGTGATTGCCGTGTCATTTTATGTACATACTGGAGTATTGCGATTGCCCTGTCATTTTATGTACATACTGGAGTATTGCGATTGCCGTGTCATTTTATGTACATACTGGAGTATTGCGATTGCCGTGTCATTTTATGTACATACTGGAGTATTGCGATTGCCGTGTCATTTTATGTACATACTGGAGTATTGCGATTGCCGTGTCATTTTATGTACATACTGGAGTATTGCGATTGCCGTGTCATTTTATGTACATACTGGAGTATTGCGATTGCGGTGTCATTTTATGTACATACTGGAATATTGAGATTGCCGGGTCTTTTTATGTACATACTGGAGTATTGTGATTGCGGTGTCATTTTATGTACATACTGGAGTATTGTGATTGCGGTGTCATTTTATGTACATACTGGAGTATTGAGATTGCCGTGTCATTTTATATTCATACTGTAGTATTGCGATTGCCCACAGGGATAAGTGGTGTTAAGTGTTGTTGGAGCATTGTTGAAAATGATCTATTTGGTGAAAATAGTGAATTTAGTCTGACTGGAAAAAGGGGTGTTGGTTTTAAAGAAAGTGAGAGTTTAGAAATGTAATGTTTGTGAAAGGAAAGTTAGAAATATAGCCACAAGCACCTGGAGGTACAGGTAAAATAGCGGACACAAAGACCTAGGCACTCCGGATAAGGTGAAAAAATGACTTGAAAATTTATTAGAAGGATCCGATAAAATCCACAGGGACAGTACAAGACAAAGGATACAGCGAAATGCCTTACGTGTTTCGCGTGAACACACGCTTATTGATAGGCTTATCTGACAATGTGTACACTGTGATTATATGTAATACATTCACCAATGAGAATAAAGGACATGTTAATTAAAACCCGTTGTTTAAAACACTTGTGAAAGACAAACAAGATCTGTTTAGGTAATATGTAGTAAAGTGAAGAAAAAGTTTGAACGTGAAAAATTAATATTAGTTAAAAATGACACTGAAATATATTTATCCCTATTGTCTTAAACAATGCCAAACAAATGTATATACTATAAAATGTGATAAAATTGTATATATAGTGAACTTACAAAAAAAAATAAAAAAGAGATGGTGAATGACAAAACTACAGCCGGAGCACCTGCAACCAGGTGATATTCGAATGAGAAACACATTTCTTGTTGCTGGAGCCGGCTTGTTCTCTTTCTTTCATGCATGCACCTGGAGGTACCCCCAAATAATTCTTGCACACAGGAGATCTTAGGTTTGACCCCCGACTTATTTGACCCAGCGCAGAACGATGAAAGCCTGAGCTGACCTTAGCAAGCATTGAACCTACATAACTGAGGATTAGACCAGTGAGCAATCAGACTGGTTTATCATGTAGCAAACTGAACAAAAACCAAGGAAATCTGTTAATTAACAAAATGAGACTCTGAACTGAATCTTTAGTCAGACTTTGTCCTATAACTCACTTAAGAAGCATTATGGAGATTTTCATTAAAAAAAGGAATCTGTCCATGTAAAGTGATGTAATTTCTCTCCATGTTTATATTAGATATATGCTAGTTTTATTGTTGTTACATTTTTCCGTTATTACAGCGTCTGTGTGGTTTTATTATCTAAGCCTGCATGTGGGACCTTCTACAACGGTGGGATCAGTTGAGGAAATGAATGCCCAGCTGAGGGAATAAATTGGAATGATTTAAATGAAAAGCCTATTCCAACTCATTAAACGCTGGACGTGTGTCATGTAACGTTGTATTGGATAATATATGGAAAAAGGGAGACGGATAAGATTCCCTACTGATTAATGTACATTATCTTAACATTTTATCATGGTCTAAAAGAATAACATTAAATTATTTCTAGCCTCTTTAGGGCAAGTTAGTGCTAAATAACAGTCTTTATTCAATATATGAATTCCTTAAAAAGCTGACAAATCAAGATATGTTTAGGTGAATAGATGAATTAGATTGCAAATTTAAAAAGAGACGGCATTAAAATAATCCCAGTCCCAACAATGGATCCAAATGGAAGTCACCTCCCTAGCGGCACACTTCCCTAGATTATAATAGAACATGGTCGTCTCTTTTCCAAAACACACCCTTTCATCGCAGCTATGTTTACATATGGCACCAAATACAGCCTTACAACATTTCCCTCGCCCATGACAAATTGTGTATGTACTGCAATAAAAGACACCACACAAGACACATGTTAACTTTGGCAGCCAATCAGAAGCCTCTCTGGTCCCAGAGGAAAAAAAAGCCAATGGCATGGCTGGGACCAAGGAGGCTTCTGATTGGCTGACCAATTAGTTGCCTCCTTAGGCATTTGAAACCCCAGCCGTACTGGACTGTATTCGTTAGGTCCGGAGGCATTTTTTGTTTTGTTATTTTTTGCGCCTTTTTTGTAAAATAGGATTTTTTTATTTTTGGATGGCCCCTTTTCCCTGAAAAGGCTGAAGAGCAGGATACTAAGGCTTTGCAGATTGTTGAGGGTCATTTGTAAACGGTATATTTTTCACTGGCCACCCTCACAGCACTCAAAGGGTGTTTTTTTTTTTTTTAATTATTTTTATTTGATTCATCACCTGCTACCGAGTGCCCCCTCCTCCAAATACCACCATAAAATGAGGGGTTAAATTAAAACTGGTCTTCAACACACATTCTTTCTACTGGACACGGCAGATCCAGGACTAGACTTGTTCAATACAGTTCCAGGATTAGACTCTATCACCTTACTGCGAGGATTGTTACCTTTTAGCACAAAAGCAAGCAGAGCAATTTAATAAATATTCGGTTTCATATAAGTACCGAACACAATACCAGGATTTCTGATCAACAGATAACTACAGGATCACGTTACAGTGTATCCAAAAAATGAATAAAGAGTTGGCGCTGATAAAACAAAGTTTGCCTGATGTGGTATAGTTGACAAACTGAAACGAATGAGAAAAGGACCATCAGCAACTTGTGATGTAGCTGTGATACGAGGCATCGTTGGGAACCTGCCGTTGGTGCGTCATGCCTGCACACATGTGGGGGAATCCGCGCAACTTGTGATCTACTTACCCATAACTTGGTCTACTGACCTCTAGTGGTCAGAAAGTAAACATCACAACATATTTGCCTATAGTTAGAAGGACCTCCAATGGTTTTGAACTTAAGACTTGAAAACATACTGCAGGGTTGCTCTTTGATTTGGTGTCCAAATACAGTTCTACCTTCCATACTGCAATGATGTATTTTTTTTTTAACTAGATGAAAAAAGTCTGCTATGCAATGAACGCAGAAGAGAAACTTACACAACACTAAGGATTTCTTCAAACAGAACTAGAAGAGGAAACAAAATAGAGCAGATTCTGTGGTAAATAGAGGAAGAACTGAGATTACAAGAATGTAATGACTCAGTCTGGAGCTCTGTGGGAAAGATGTCTAGATCTCTAGCTATGCCTACTCATCTTACACCTAACAGCGATGACTGCAAAGTAAACTATTATCTGAGAACTCTCCCTATAGGAACAGGCTGCTAATCCTATCTGAAATATCCTCACAGACAGATTATCCAAGTGTGGATTTCAGACTCTTTTATTCACGCTTGTATCACCTCGGCGGAAAGCCATGGAATAGAAGAATACCTCGACTGACAACCAAGTTGGTCCATCAAATCACATCCCAAGCTACACAGTATACTGCTCACGTAAGCCAATCTGGTAATAAAATTCCACAAAAGAATAACTGTAACGAGGAACACAAATATGAGAGGGGTACTTTGTAATAAATACACATAGCACACACAAATAGGAGTACGCACTTGGTATAGGACCAGTTAGTGGAAAAAGCAACAATTCCACTGCAGAGAAGAATCAAGTGAGGAGTCTCAGATCATAGAGCAAGACAATCTTTATTCCATCATCTAAATGGTCCATGGATACTGTGTCGGCATAGAAGTGAACAGCCACCTGGTGCCAACTGTGTATCTGTGCATTACGTTTACTTTTAGAGGATGGCATAAAGGCAATGTTTTTATTCGGAGACTCGCCACTCGCTTCCTCTAGGACGTGAACTGGATAATAGTTTCTTTTTTCACTAATAAATATTTTACGCTGTTGACTGGTCATGTGAAAAGCACATGGTATCACTGTACATATCACATGTATTCTACGTGTTGTACAAGCCAATTGTTTCCAAATGTACAGGAATAAAATGTAATTAAAAAAATTATTATATAGGAGAAAACATTCTGCCTTGGGCAAAAAAAAAAACAACTATTATGGCCACCACAACCGATGTGCTAACATCAACTTCCGAACGGGGATGTCAGCTTCCCATGATGCTTAGAACGATTCTGTCGTCACTATTTTGGGAAAGGCCGATGCATGGGCATCCGTTAAAGCCGTAGGGTTACCATTTAATAATCCAATCAGATTACATTAGGAAATGGTCAGTGTCTTTTCCCTGCAAGTTCCTGGCTGCCCGAGAGTTAAACTGACTTCTCACACCCCCATCGGGGCCATGAAGCAGCTGCAGCAAGTCCTATTCATCAATACATCTTTTATAAAACATGAATGTTCTTCCAGTTAGGTCACGATGGGAACAACAATAATTTGGGATTTCAAAGCCAGTTCTAAGGAAAATGCTTTCAGCATGATTTGAAGCCACACTTTTCTAAGGGAACTGGTGCCCAAAACACTGAATGATCAGCTGATGTCGATGCAGCTGGAAGTCACACACATCCCCAACGAATTTTACATCACACAATACCTCTTAATTATGACACTGGAACGAACGATCGGTCATTTTGTCTTTACAGACATCGTAGACACTTGTTACTAACAAGTAAATGGTTTGCAGAAGTCATACAAAAACACATTAAACGTAGTGTATTCTATTAGGCAAAAAACATTTAAAATCACTTAAAGGGACAGTCTAAAACTCACTTTGGTGCAAGATAAAGATTACTGCTTGAATAGTGCACAGGTTTTTTTTCCATTGTGATTTGATTCTGCATAAATGAGTTTTAATATTTGACTCAAGCCCTCCCCAGTGATTACTCTGCATGTCCACTGCAAGTGTGGCAGCACTGATTATATTGACACTGACGATATAAAGTTCTGTTTCATTTAGTCATTTCTTGTGCTGCTGGAATACAATGCATTGTGTGGAATTTAAGTGACCTTGCTCTTGTACACAGCAGGATCTCTCAACAGTGCAAAACAATGTCTGATGACATCACTAGAGAGACAGGAAATTCTATTCATTTGAATGGCATCACTCATTTGTTCCTGCAGCATAAAAAAAAGGAAATAGACTTTTACTCAGCTACTGTGGGCAGTCCTGGTTTCTTGCAAACTGCTGTAATTTCACAATTTCATCTAGCTGTAAGTATTTTAAATTGTGAGAAATGCAAAATGTAAAACATGCATTATAAAGTACTTTGAAAGCACATTAATATGCATTAACATTTGGAAGATGCATTTTGGGCAATAGACTGTGCCTTTAAGTACAGATGGGTCTATTGTTGTATAAAGAAGAAAATACCACAAAACTGGCAAATGTCTAACAACTTTTGCCCCATAAAAGTCATAGGCGGTTTCCATTAACGTATATTTTGCAGGTATCACATGAGACTCCGCTAATATACAGAAGATATTATGTAACCATATCAAATGCTCACTGTTTACAGTATCATGCATCAGTCCCAGGTGCGGTTATAAAACGTTATATGGGAAAATCTTAATAAAAAAGCTCTCACATCTATACATTAATAAAATGACATAGGTGCATTATGAAATAGGGGTTGAAGGAGCTGTGTTAGTAAGCAGGGCATGCACTGCACATCATGGCTGTTTAATCAGATTCAGTGCAGAGAACTGGACCCAGAAGAGAAAATCCAGGACTGCAGTATCGGGGTTCCAATGTAGGACTGTTGTCGGCTATGGAGCCCTTAAAGGTTTAAATGGCTCTATAGAGAATAGATTTGAAGCACATCATTGTGTCAACACAAGATCTGTGCACCATTTCCATGTGAAAGACTGATAATCCCAATAAATCAATTTACTGTCCCTTTAAATCAATCGACTACTAACCAAGTACCAAACAAGCAGATCTATTACAGTGATCAGGACAATGATCGGGGACAGCACTCATTACTATATAGGAAGGGTAGATGACCTGAAGCAGGTGGCCTCCACCCTTTAAATTCTTCATTCCACTTCCACAGTGTTTTGACTCCCAGGCACTCAATTCTGTTTATATTAATGATATTATTTACTTGTCTATTAGACCCGTGGTGTCACGGGTCATCTGCTCTGTAATATGTGCATTAGCAACATTAATGATTCCAAAGTAACATTATCTCCCATGTTCGAGAATCTGAGTAAATAAGAGAATTGGATAAAATGGGATTGTGATTCTCTGTAGAATGTGAAATACACAGCACTTTCTGCCTGGTCTCCCAGCAGTAACCATGGAGCCGTCTCTGGTATTGTAAACCAAACAGTGATCCAGTGTTCATGTCTCTGTGTGGAAAGATCCAGCTTATTCTGTCATCAATGCACAGACTCAAATGAGACTGCATGTTAATGACATCCCTCCACTAGTGCAATAATCATCCATTATGTATTATAACAGGGCTGTTTCCACCGAAGTGAACCAAATGATCAGAAATGAATGTGTGTATGGGCTGCATTAACCCCTTCCCAGAAGATGCAAGTACCAAAATACCATTTTTTTTTGTTCCTGGCTCCAATCACAAGGTGTAATATCAAGAAGCATTACTTTACCGAGAGAGTAGTGGATGTATGGAATGGCCTTCCATCAGAAGTAGTAGAACATACCTCCCAACTGTCCTGCTTTGCGTGGGGCAGACCTGATTTGGGAGGTATGTCCCGCCCCATATGTCCCGAGCGTACTGAGAGGGAAGTGGATGCATGGAATAGCCTTCCAATAGAAGTGGTAAAGGTGAATACAGTGAAGGAGTTTAAGCATGCGTGGGATAGGCACAAGGCTATCCTAGATATAAGATAAGGCTGGGGACTAATGAAAGTATTACATTACTGAGAGGGTAGTGGATGCATGGAATAGTCTTCCAGTAGAAGTGGTAGAGGTTAATACAGTGAAGGAGTTTAAGCATGCGTGGGATAGGCACAAGGCTATCCTAGATATAAGATAAGGCCAGGGACTAATGAATGCATTCAGAAAATTGGGCAGACTAGACGGGCCGAATGGTTCTTATCTGCTGACACATTCTCTGTTCAATAGAAGAGATGTAATTCACATACAGCCAGGCTCTACATTGGTTTATGAAGCCATTTACCTTACAAACGGTACATTTAAAAAAGGACTTACAACTGGGTCAAGGAAAGGGGAGCACAAATTAATCTGAAAGCCATTGATAAGCATTCTGTAAACTGAACTAAATAGTTTTTGCAGAGATACAGTGGGCGAGGTTATTAACATTGGCCTTTGTGCCAATCTCTTAAGTGGTTCTCAAATCTCCATTTGAGGCACTGAGCCAGTTCTGGTTTCTGAGCGGACCAGGATCCTATTCATTCGTAAACCGAGTTCACTCACCTATGAAAAAGACCATTTGTCATTAGTAGAGCATTGTGTGGTCCTTGTTGAGGTATTTAAGAAAAGAAAGATTCCTATAAACAGGCTTTGGACAAACACGATCATTTAATAATTAATATGAAAGCAATCACAAGATATTTTAATCTTATTTTCTTATATTAAACATTGGATAGTCCAAAATAAAATGTAAAAATGGGTGGTGGGGCTTAGAAAATATAGAGAAGATAACTTCTGCTTGTGAGTCAGACCCTATTTTCAGGTCATTTTATCAGGAGACTGATTGTCCACCTTTTTTCCCCCGCAGAGTTTTGTTGTGTCCCTTACATGTGGTATCTTTCTTTTTTTGAAATCTAGAACACTGAGCCCTAGAAATAAAACATGTTTCGATTAAAGAGGAAAAGAATCTTTCATTCCGCGTACAAATAAATCAATAGCAGATGTGCCAACGTGATCCATCTAAATACAGACTCCGAATAACAATAGTGCTTTGATTTTTGTTGTAGAAGGTTTTAGCTTGAGAGAGAAAGCGAGATAGAAAAAAAATCAGTCAGCCTTCTGCCAACAGATCAGCACACTGAGACTATCTTAATACCTTCAAAGCACAAACAAAAAAAAAAGAGACACAAAATACAAAGAAATGGCAGAAAAACACAATTACGTGGTCACTGGGCCAATGTGTTCATTTCCAATATGCTGGTCTTATGTCTTCTATGGAATATTGCTCTTGGGCCAAGAATGGAGCTGTCTCATGCCAATATGCTGGGAATCGTGCCAAAATTGGCAGGGCATATAGACATGAATGGGTGTGAAAAAGTGGATGGAAACACTTGAGAGCAGGAGGATAGTGGACAAAACTAAACAGTGAATGTAGGAAAGTTATAGTCTGCGGGCCCAGCAATCAGATGTCCTACGTATGGTCAGACCTGAAAAGTCCCCATATATGTTAATGTATGTCCTGACATTACTTCTATATCATTCTGTTGGGAGTATTTTTTTCCTTTGACATTTGTCCGGTGTTGCCCTAGGATTATATGACTTGCTTTAAGAATGAATCTTATTAAGTATAAACCCGTATTTGCACACAATCTCTTTTCCCAGTGCACATGAAGTATAACTACCTCCAGAAAGGCGACATCACTCCCACAAAGCTTAAAGTGACACCGGCAATGCTGCATCATGGAGAAACATGTTAACACAACCGGAGCAGCCCAGCAATAGGTCAGCATGTTCCCAGGTCCTGAGAGACTGGAATGTCTTTCCCATTATTTACTCACCGTCCATCCTGTACACGGCTTTCACTAACAGAAACCTGAAATATCTGTTCATACAATGCTGCTATCACTGGACGTTGGCCCAGATATCACAAGATCTGCTGCAGGAAACTGGATGCTAGACTATAAGCAGCTTCTGGTGCCAACAGAAATAATCAGAATGATTTCGATTTCCTTCTTTTTTTTTTTTAAACATCCACTTTTTATGATCTGAAACAGGGTGCGCGGTTATGTGCCTGCCTCTCTATACATGGGTTGCGCCAGTGATAAGCAATGCGGGATTAATGCACTTTTGTCAGGATTTAGTATTATACATTGGGGCACAAGGTGAGAACCAATATCTGCTGTCTCCTCTACATAATCTTCAATATCCTGGCTTTGCACATGGAAGACAGAGGATATCCAAAAGCAATAAGGTTTTATGCTGATATGGCCACTGCCTGGTCAAATGCACTACTCCCCATCCTGGATGTGCACCACATACATCAATCATACATGTACAAATCCCAGGACACATGTTTCTCCTAAAGTATCCCTAACTGATTATTTTACATGCAACATTTCCCTGGCTCCTAAAAATAATTAGGCCCTGGTCTACAGTGACAAGTTCCGCATCCTTTAAGCGATCTAATCTGTAATTTACAAGGACACATACAATAAAGCGTCAGCTCGCGCCTGTCTGACTTCCCTGTGTCAGGTCGTGCCTCGTTTTCTAACGATACAGCCTCGTGACCAGGGTAACCCTCACAAATCACTGCCCGAGCTGCAGATTTTCCTACTGAACTCGCTTTCTGGCAAGCAATTATTTGCCGCTGTACAGAAATGTTAATTTCATGCTCTGTAAACACATTTCTTTATGAAAGATCGGCTTTTCCTATAATGACTCCTTGCAACTTACTAATGACGATCATTTGCGGCAGCCGTGGTTGAACCGGTCTTTAACCCCTTGCACGGTTTAAGTGCTATATTACAGATCAACACTGATTAGATATCTGCTGATCGATGATTAGAAAGACCCCCGGTCAATGCACGATTAGAAACCATTCAGTGGAACCCATGTGTGCCACTTTGCAAAGGCTACAACTGCAGAGAAATCAGCATTGTACATGTTCTAATCCAGTGACTATGTGGTTTCAAAAAAGCCATAGACAAAACAAGAAAGAGAAAAACAAGACTCTGATGAAGCAGCAAATGGAAAATAGAGCATTAGGAATGCAGAGCGGTTTGCCATCTAACACAATTACCCATTTTCATTATTGCAAAGTCAATACAGTGTATTACAAGAAAATATAAACGGAGATGTGCATCTCATTCGCAAAGAAGCTTCGAGACAGAATTGCAATAAAACCAGCCCAGCTATAAACATGTCGGAATGCTTCAGCGACATGTCTGTCCACGCATGCCAATATGCAATATGCCAAGCATCCCAGAAAATAAAAAGAACCACATGAACATTCATCTACAGATCCGTTTGATATTTGGTACCAAAAAAAAAGAAATACGGTAATTACTTTTCATTTGCTATATCCTTGTGTACAATTAATTACATCTCGCATATGTAAAAGGAGAGTAAAGATCAATATTTTCTGCATTTATGACACTGGGCTGATTAATAACTCAAGTTTAAATCTCTAGATTAAAACATAGGTTTCTTGTTCATTTTTATTAATGTTAATAAAACGCAAATTTGCATGTTTTTCTAAGATCTTTCTGCAGTTCTTTACAATATTAAACATGCTCAATATGGTTAAAATAATAAGGATTTGGTATAAAGTTCAAACATGAATAAATGATATATATATATATATATATATATATATATATATTTTTTTTTTTTTTTTAAATAGCTTACCTGCACTCTCTCAATTGAAAATGGAAGAGTTATGGTAGAGTGCCAGAGCGGGGAGAGGGCCCTGAATATGCATGTGCTCTCACAGACTCTTTATTATGCTTCGGAATGTCCTGCTATTTAATACTTATATAACATTTTTATAACAAATTGTCTATTGAACAATAAACGTGGAATATTTGTTCATGTCTTGCGGCTCTCAAACATCTGAAGTTCATCGTTTGTGGCTTTCTTGTTTGCCCCTCCCTTTTTATGAGTGTCTGTAATATCTTTTTCCACTTTGTATATAAGAGACACGATTGGGTTCTACGGCTACAAATTATATTGGTGTACGGATGTTTATTATCTTTAAATACTGGGGATATCAGGATCTTGTCCACTTTGTAAGACATTTTATATTGTGTATGCAAATGCATATATTAGTAGAAAAAATATCTATTTTAGATGGGTCTAGAAAGTCAGTTTCATAATGGTGCTGGAATGTGTGTCTTTCAATTTACCTGAATACTGTATTTTCAGTATAAGAATTCTGGTTAATATTTTTTTTTTTTTTTTAAACTATTATTTTACAGGTGTAACTAGAACACAACATTTTTTATAGCGTTTAGTGTCAAGGAAGTGGCTACAGTTATAGAAGTTAATATAAAAATTAGGTACCAAGAGATATTAGGCAATATATCTTAGGGAAAATGTAGGCACCATTTATACCTGGCTACTTGGCTTGCTCCAGCCCTATATAAAATATTTCTGGATGGATAGTTGCGATACTCGTAAAACGATCAAGGCATGCACTATATAAGACGAAAAGAAACCATTCAAGTGATCTCCCACTGCTTGCATCTTGACTAGCTTTATAAACTGACACAAGTGTCTCAAACAGGTTTTCTCTCACTTGTGTAGTTATAGAGATTCAAAATGGCAGCCGCACTAGAGATCTAGTAATCTTTGGTGAGTTTGGGGTACATTTTGTATCTGTCTAAGCGCAGTGAGCGAGCGGTAATCTAATATATAAAAGTGACCGAAGATTAAGCGCTCTTAGAGTGAAGCATGCAAGACATTTTTTGGTTTTGAGGGGGTTGGATTGGGAAGGTGTCTGCGTCTCACTGCCACTGCCTCCATTTTTTGTACGGTTTCAAAATCTAATGCGGTAGGATCGATTCTTCTATTATTTCCTGTCCTTTAAAAGTATACACACTTAGAAAACATTCCAGACAGGCAAGTTGTTTTATTAAAGCAAGTGGCTAACTATACAGTGAGTGACAATATATTGTAAAGCATTTTACACTTTTCTGGAGATTGAAGGCTTTAGTCAGTCTTTTACCAGTTTTGGAATACACTCTCTGCTTTGATTTCCTTTTGGCTATTTAATTAGTACAAAACTTGACATAGTATGTGAGTCACGTGCCACTCCCTAGGGTTTCCTTTCATGCATAAAATAAATGCTATGGGGTCTTTTTTGGCTGTACGAAAAGGATATACTTTAAAAAACGTCTTCCAACCTCACATCATGAAAGTTAATTGTGCCATGCGAAATGGTCTGTGCTATTAAATCAAACAATTCTTCAAACGTATCTTTCGGCCAACCAAAGTTACAAGGTTAATTAAGTGTGTGAAGCACCAATAAAGTGACATTTAATGGATCTATAAATTGTATCAGATTAGTACATTTGGGGATTGGGGTCATCTTACACACAGAGAAAAAACTTGTATCTTACACCTAACTTGTCAAAAGATCTAATCTACACATCAGTGTATAAAATACTGGATCAAAAACAACAACTGCTTTGTCATGTTCATTTTTCTTGCACATCTAACATTGGACTGATCAAAGCAGAGGTCCTCAATTAATAATTAAAAAGGAGAATGAATGATTACACGTTTGAGAAAATTAAAACACACAGCAGTAAAAGACAGCAACTGCTGCCATACATGTAATAAGGTGCAAATCTTTCCATGCCAAATCCTACAATCCTTTGTGAGTGGCATATATGAAGCATTGAGGGATGGCATGTGCCAACATTTGTTATGCAGGCAGATGCCTCTTGGCCACTGCCTTCTTTGTAGCTTTTGGCCACTGAGGTTCTATGTCGAGGCAGGACATAAAAATGTGTGATAAAGAGGTCTATACATAGAAACGTAGAATGTGTTGGCAGATAAGAACCATTCGGTCCATCTAGTCTGCCCAATGCCACTGGTCTAATAAAACTACATCTACTAAATGTTACAGCTGCAATGGTTAACAAGAAACTAAAAGGAGTAGAATAAAGAGATTTCTTTTAATGTTTTAGTGAATACTGCTTAACTGCTTGCAGTCATACATCATAATCAGTTCCATCGTCTAGCCAAGTCCAAATTGGTTCTCTATGTTGAAGTTTGAGCTTTTAAGTATTCCCAAAATGTATAAATCAAATGCAATGTTCTAGCACTGCACAATTTACTATGTCCCAAAAGACCAATTAGGCTCTTCTCTTTTCTATTTGTAACTTATATGTAATGCAGACAATTTAATCATCTGTGCTCCTGTACATCAAATGAACATTATGGTGAAGCAGGAATTTAAAGGGATGTTCACAAGCAATAGAAGAATCACAAACGGAAAGTACTGGGGATGGACAGTTTTGGAAGCAGATATTTAATTCTGTCAGTCCCATATCAGGGAAAACGCAGGGCATATTTTATATAAAGCTGCTAACCTCCATCCAAACAGTTTAATATCAATTTATGGCCGGACCCTTTAATACATTTGTGTCAGCAGATAAGAACCATCTAGTCTGCCATTTTTTTGTTTGCCCAATGTATTGGTCCCAGGCCTCAACTTATATCTAGGATAGTTTTATGCCTATCCGTTCAGGTTTAAACTCCTTTACTCCATTAACCTCTGCCACTTCTGCTGGGAGGCCATTCCATACATCCACTACCCTCTCAGTAAATTAATACTTCCTGATATTACTTTTAAACCTTTGCCGATGTTCTCTTGTTGTGGTAGTATTCCTTATTTTAAATATACTCCTTCCGTTGCTGTGTTAATTCCCTTTATGTACCCTCTATTACATTGTCTGACTACCTTTAACCCTAAACCCCTTTCCTCAGATGTTGGTTAGGATTGTATCAAATATTCTATACTCTGCCTATATTGGATTATATGTCCGAGGTGCATAATCTTGCACTTATCCACAGTAAATATCAATTGTCACAACTCGGGCCATTTTTTCTAGTTTAACTAAATCTTTTGCCATTTGGCTTATCCCTCCAGGAACATCAACCCTGCTGCAAATCTTTGCATCATCAGCAAAAAAAAACCTTTCCTTACCAATGAGACCTTCTGCAATATCACTAATAAAAATATTAAAGACAATGGGTCCAAGTACAGATCCCTGAGGTACCCCACTAGTAACAAGACCTCGCATCAAATAAAATATACTCCATTTACTACAACCCTCGGATGCCTGTCACTCACCCACTGTCTCATCCATTCAACAATATTGAAATCCAAACTGAAAGATTTAATTTTATTAATAAGTGTTCTATGTGGGACAGTAAACATAGAAACATAGAATGTGTCGGCAGAAAAGAACCATTCGGTCCATCAAGTCGGCCCAATTTTCTAAATAATTTTATTGGTCCCCAGTTCCCTATCTTATATCTAGGATAGCCTTGTGTCTATCCCACACATTCTTAAACTCCTTCACTGTTCTTACCTCTACCACTTCTGGTGGAAGGCTATTCCATACATCCACTACCCTCTCAGTAAAGTAATACTTCCTGATATTACTTTTAAATCGTTGCCCCTCTAATTTCAGACTATGTCCTCTAGTTGTGGTAGTTTTTCTTCTTTTAAATATACTCTCTTCCTTTACTGTGTTGATTCCCTTTATGTATATAAATGTTTCTATCATATCCCCCCTGTTACGTCTTTCCTCCAAGCTATACATGTTAAGATGCTTTAACCTTTCTTGGCAAGTTTTATCCCGTAATCCATGAACCAGTTTAGTAGCCCTTCTCTGAACTCTCTCCAAAGTATCAATATCCTTCTGGAGATACGGTCTCCAGTACTGCGTACAATACTCCAAGTGAGGTCTCACCAGTGCTCTGTACAATGGCATGAGCACGTATGAGCATGAGCATCTAAAGTCTTAGTGATTTTTTTAGGCACAGCCTTCTTGCATGCAGCTGGAGTGGTGCTTCACACATGTCTCTTTAAAGAAAAAAAAGTTGTAAAACCATGCATTTGCTAAAACGTGTGACCAATTTTTGTAAACACTATGACGGTCGATCTGGACCCTCCAATTATTGTATATTGGAATGGGTGTTAGAAGGGGGTCAGCATCCTCTACCTTGAGCAGAGCTGGAACATTTTATATTTAATAGGTAAAAGTGGGATTCGCCCAGACCTAATGAAACTGGATACTCCAACCATGTTTACATCTCTTCCAAAAGAAGAGCTAAATGGAAAAAAATGGACAAAGTTCACAAGGTGCTGCTATATTTTCCTGCACTGCCATTTTTGGAGTTGTTTATATTCACATGAAGGGAGAAGTGGAGAGATCATGCTCTGGTTACTTTGTGTGCTGCTTTGACATCTCTGTACATTTTGGTGAAATGAGAAGAGCTACAATGATACAATGATACAATTTACTGATTGCAAGCTTTCAAGACCAAACTGCTGGGTCCCTTCATCAGCCATTATACAGGCCAACACGAAATGTCTTCATTAAAAAGCAACGCTCAAGACATGTAAAAATACAAAAACCTCCAGTATAATTGATCCTTTTAGGCAATGCAGCTATTTTGCCCTTTCAGTAAGTTAAATACCATGGTATGTAGTCATGGACAGAGAAATGGAATGTTACAAGCAGGAGTTTTATATGTTCGAAGAGCAGATGACTTCCACATAGCATTAATCATTAGATACTTACAAGCACAAATGGATTGAACATCTGTAGCAAGTTAAACTACAGGAAGACACAAACGTACAAGCCCAGTACTGAAAACTATTCAAAACATTTGCCATAAATGGATTTCTCTTACAAAAATAAATATTCTTGGCAAATGAGAACATGTTAAGTTTTTTTTTTTTAAAGGTTCTAGTTGTTTTGGCCCAAAGCAAAAAATGACATGGGAACCTGTGTCGGCTATTTGCCCCCGTTACCAAGTGTTTCAGGCAAGTTGTGGCCCTAATTTTGTAGCACCACCACTGGTTCGGCTTATGTGATGGTCTGTATGCTTTGGGTGCTAACAGAGTGGGATGGAGCCATGCATTTAAAAAAATAAAGTCTGTATATACTACTATTTTAGTACAAAGGTCATATAGCAGTTGAAAGCTACTATCAATGTCAATAAGATTGAGGAGTTTGTACATCTTCATTAAGAGTTATTTTTTCTCTTTATTTTATAACTTGCCAAAATGCACCTCACCTTCTACTGTAGTTATATTTGTAGGATTTAAGATAGATTTTTATTTAAGAGTCAGTGAGGAGGTGCATTAATCATTACGGTGCCACAGAAAGGAAAAATAAATAAGTTTGGAGTCAGCAGTAACACATTTAGAAACACTGACTTCTGGGATTTAAGTCCTTGGAGGAAAATGACTTCTATTATCATATTACCATGATGGATATGGACAATTTTGGAAATGATGCAGCAGAACCATCAGTGAGTTCCCTCAAGGGCTTCTGCTGTGTGACACCTAGCATGCCTGACATTATCCTGAAAAACCAACGTTTTCCTGCGTTACATTACTACTCTAATAGGGTTTAGGCCTTAGCCTCTGCTTCCTGCCTGTATGCCATATTAAAAACATATACAACACTGTGCTACAAAACTGCCAATTAATTGTAAAATATACAGTAAAAGCACTAAATAATACTCATGTGTTGTTTTATAGGAGTAATGACATTTCTTGGCAGAGCACAAGATTAAAATAGAATTTGAAAATAAAATTTCATTCATGTTCCAAGTTTATAAAATCGGAGATATAGATATATGTATATTTGTAATTTGACACCTACATTGTTCCAAAAACTATTTCACCATGATTTAGAACAAGGCTTATCAAATCCCAGGAGCCTGGGAGCAATGGCTGGTTAATTCCCTACTACTGGCTCCTAAATCTCCAACTAGCTTACTAGCATAACCACATGCACTCAGCAAAGCTTCCCCTCTACCTGAGCTCACCCCCGCACATCCTGCAATCTCAGATCAACCCTTCACTAGCGATCCCTCACTTCCAAAAGGAAGCAGGTTGAGGTGCATTCTTTCAGAGCTCCTCTTATGTGGAATTAGCCTCCCAGATTATGCCAAATCATCCTCTAGTCTAAAATACCTGAAAATGAGTCCAAATGTACCTGTTTATTAGATTACAAACTCTTAAGTTTGTTTTTTTATCATTTTTTGTAACAATTATTTACCCTTTATGTTCTCTCTCCTACTTGAATAAATGTAGGGATTTATTTTTTAATCTACTGTTAAATTAAAAACATGGTGTAATACCGCTCTGGACTTGAAAACGCCAGAAATCTCAATGTATTCTTCCTGAGAAAGCATTTTCTAAATAATAAAAACTTTATTTGATTTTATATCTCCCTGGCTCCTAAAAATAACTAATATTTACAAATTTGTGTACAGCCCTAATTTAGACTGAGTATAATTCAATAGAATAAACTAAAATCTCAATTAAAAAAAAAAAAAAAAACCCTTTTTAAAGTTAAAAATACTGGGTAACGTCTATGATCATAAAAAGACATGATGTTTTCTTTACTGTGGTTTTCCATTCTCTCATTCAGGCTGGAACCATGTTTGTCTAGTACTTCAGACTATTTTTTGCTGACTGTTCAAAACAGTTTTACCAACATACAGAGTAATGAAGAAAAAAAATGAAATAGTGTTCCAGTAAGAGATTAAAAGCATCTGTTGGAATGTATTTCAGTCATAGTTATAAAGTATTAACCGTTTGAGAATTCACATCTCTGTTTTCAATGAGCAAAATTGTTTGATGTACGTATTGGTTTTTTTCCTTCTGTTTGTATATAAAAGTGGAATTTAAGGCTGTTTACCCGTCGTCTAACCCAGCCAGTCAGATAAGATGCTGCTAGTTCATTATAGAACATCTAAACATTCTTGTGATACACAATATAAGGCTCAATTATATAAGATATAGGACTATTTATAAAAGTCGACCCTGGGACAAAGTTTGAAACGTTCTAAGGTACAAGAACTTTCCATTGGTTTCCATGGTAACTGTTCCACTTTTATAAATAACCCACCATATCAGTAATTACTAGACGGAGCTGGAAATTACCCCTCACCTCGAACTTCCTTCTCCATTTCCATCTTCACGTTTAAAAGGACCAAGAAAATACTGAGCATAGTGGGCTTTGTGGTGCAAGTGAGCTAGTGACTATCAGTCTGAATGACAACATGTACTACAAAGGTTTAGTTTTCATTAAAAAAAAAAAGGAAGTGAACATAGGCGATAATCGTACAAAATACAATTCTAAAATAATTTGACATTGTGAACAAGAATGTCAGCAAGTCTTTGGTTCACACACGCCTTTCCATTCAATGCTCCAAAGCAGGTCACTTTGAAATCTGAACAATAAAGATTTAGTAAAGGAAAATAATGAGTTAGAAAACTTGTAATATGCATTTTATACATGTAATTATTCACTGAATATGTTTAATTGCTGTGGCCATTTTCTGATCTTCGGTGTTTAATTGAATAGAGTAGGGGGTGTTAAACGGCTCCCTACAGCTGTAGGAGTGACTACATTTCCCATACTCCTCTGCCAGGCTCTGAGCTGACAGAGTATTATGCTGGATGTAAACCATTAGCCTATGACTAGAACCCTATACTAGAACCAGGGCATTCAACGTGTAATCATTGGGCTAGTTATAGCCAGCCTAACTGCAGAGTGTGGCTCACTGGCTAAATCGGACTTGGTTGTGGGTAGCCAGGGTGTAGGCTACTCCTGGTATCTACAGCTCACAGATCAGATACATCTTGACGTCTGCACCATCTCTGTATGATTAATGAGAATTAATACATCCCAACCATGCAAGAGTTTGACTATTTGATGAAAAACAACTAAGCGCAACAGGTTTATTAGATTTAGTTAGATAAAATCCAATCAAAGATATCTAAGGAAAGATAACCTTGATCTCTCAAAAAAGAAACCTCACACACAAAAAGAAATAATGAAATAAGGCTAAGCAGGCCACATTTAGGTTTGACAATGTCC
The DNA here is from genome assembly GCA_036172795.1 of Pelodytes ibericus. Classification (NCBI taxonomy): domain Eukaryota; kingdom Metazoa; phylum Chordata; class Amphibia; order Anura; family Pelodytidae; genus Pelodytes; species Pelodytes ibericus. The sequence continues at coordinate 13,394,166 of CM069858.1, read as the reverse complement.
GAGCAGTAAAGGGCTTTATCATTCCTATACAGAGGTAGAGAAAATTATAGTCCCTCTTGATGTACTTCAATGACGCATCAAACCAGACCATTTGTGTTTAACAGATATTTAAAATTGTGGACAGGAAAAACCAGAACCATCAAAGCAAACCTAGAACAAACTGCTCCATTTGGCTCCATCAGCAATCCACTGGTTTCTATTGTGACTAACTTCTTAGCGCTTTGCTCCAGAATTGTGCCAACTTGGCATTGATAAATCAGGTACATAGCGTAAGAGGGGATTCTTAGAAGAATACGGATCCTTCACACACTTGACGAATATTAAAGACAGACCATTTCATTAGAAGCCAGCATAGTTTTCTATAGGAGCCAGGTAAACATAACAGCCAAGGAACGCTATACAAAACAAATCACAAAAGTCAAGTGAGGAAAATGTATAGATTTTGAGAGCCAGAGAGACCAATTTAGTGGCCAGCTCAGTTATATTAGCATCCTGAAGCCATGGTTCCCTGGGTTTCTATTGATGCAAATAACTAACACACCATAAGTGTTTGTTAAAGCTACTGACAGTCGATACAAGCCGCCGAATCCACATTCTACAACCGCCATTTTCTCTGCCTTGTCTAACACCTTGGGAAGCATTCGCTAAACGGGAGGTGCAGGTCAGATTGTTCTGTACATTGTGCAGGGACAATCCTGATAAGCCAGACTTACTCAACAGGTTTATACCTGCACAATATAAAGCTAAATCAGTGAGATGATCATCTCACCTCAACTCACTTTTAGTGAATAGCTCCCCTTGCGTTTCTCATGTGCCGATCTCTACATTGCAAGCAGAGATCTTCCTGCCACATGTATCCCGTCAGTCTGTGCAAGTGTCTCCAGTAAGCTCTGCAAATGGTTTGTACTATACAAGTATACATTAATGGAATAGAAAATGAATGTGATTTTCTTGAAGCTCATTAGAACAGACATGGGCTTGGATGTGTATTATAGTTTTTACATTTTGGCAGACTGGAAGCTGAGCAAATGCTAATTAGTCTCATCACATTGAAGTGTTGACAGCTACAACAAGGCCTTCTAGACGAGTGTGTTGTGGACTGGAATGGCAGACATTTGGTGCAATGTATTTATGTCATAACGGCAGCCTTGGCGAGCACAGCAAACCTGGAGATTAGGCACTCCGTTTTAGTAGATGTAAACAGAGATGGATTGCAAGAAACAAGCTGCAGGATCGACCAGCAGCTCATCATTAAAACATGATGGCTAATTTTTGATCCACCTCTCCATGCAGAGTAGATGGACACTGGCTACTGCAGTAACACGCCTCTCTGTAGAATGGTCTGTGACCATCATTTGCCCGACTGGCAGTCAAACGGTTAATGGCAGGCTGCACAGTATCGGAGGTTAAGAAAAATTAATACATTCCAAGAAGGATCTTATTGTATGGAGAGGCTGCTTATCCAGCAATGAGTGCTTCTTCCCAGCAACACGCAGACCCTGGGAGATCAATCTAAAATGTTGGAATACATGAAATAAAAAAAAAAAAAAGAAAACTCATTTCATTCAAGATGTCAGACCTCCAGGCAGCTCTGAATCTTCACAATTATATCTGCTGCTGCCAGGATTAATGAACAAGCATAGGGACACAGACTGATCTCCTTAATTATTAAAATGTGTTAAACTGGAGCCCAAATAACTGCTGGTTTTAAAAGAGTGAGGACAACCATCTCTCATGGATTACTATTTCTACGTTTATATACTACATCGAAATTGAGCATCATTGTGATATTAGGGGGAAATAAAGATAGGTAGGTAGACCAGTGTTCATTATTCTTACACCTACTTATTTTTTCCCATAATCCTTTCTTCGCTCATCGAGCGGCTGAAGGTTGTGTAATAGCCTTCTTTACTTTTGACAACTTTTTGTAACCTCCCCCCCCCCCCCCCCCCCCGTTCTCCCTCACTAGTTTCCTTTAAAAGCCAAAGTACAAAAGACTTGTTACAAGTAGCAAAAGCAAATCTGCATTAATTTGCCAGTGTTGGAGGTTTTAATGAGGCCATTTTTCAGTCACTGCACACGGCTTCTCAGACAGATTTGTACTAACAATGCAGTGGGCTGGTTAGTTAATGAACAGGGCATCATCAAAAGCTTTGCCTCTTGTTAATCAGTTTTATAACTGAAGCCAGAGAAACAAGGCTTCGGCAACCTCTTGTCAAATCAAAGGGATCACCTTGTATATCAACTGTGGTTCAAAAAGGTCCTTCTCGCAGCTCGATTAGGTACACGACTAAAAATGACGTCCAATTCCACTTCTACCAACCGATACTCAGAGGTGAGACACGTTGCTAAAACAGGTTTCAGGCCTGATAGATTAAATGATAGCATATAATTCTTCTATTCAAAACCAATCTCCACCTTACTAATTACATACTTAACCAAATACAAACAAGACAACAATCTCAAACACTGTGTTCAAACTATTTGAGGTTTGGAATTGTTAAGTTTGACTCTTAAATATTTGTAGAGTTTACGAGCCAAACTGGGCCCAGTCTAGTGGTTTGTTAAGCTATTTTACATCTTATTGGTACAATTCTATTCCCCAATCGCCAAATTCCACTTTGTAGAACCTACTATACAAACCTCTGCAAACTGGCATTAAAACAAGAGCGCAAAAGGTGATAATTGTTGACCCCATTTGAAAATGCCTACCCAGAATCCCTTGCAGTGGTGGTAGCAATGTGAATGTGAGATAGCCTCTTCAATGTAATCAAGTACTTTAACTTGCAGATCATTTCTCCAATTAATAAAAGATTTTTCAACTGTAGTTTATATAACAAAGTAACCAAAAAGCTTTTGAAGCAAGTTACATTTTAAATGTTATAGACACAGTGGAGGAAGAGTGTTAAAAATGTAGAAATTATCACAGTAAAATACATAACCAACATCATCGATCAGCTCAACCACCAAAATCTGAGCAAGCAGGAAAAACAAATTGAGATGGCAACCGATATCATGAAATCCCTGAAAAGAGAATCAATGGTTACCCATTAAAAATAAACCAGTACCTCTAGAGCACATATGGGCTTTGGATGGGTGACCTATATAAATGTTTAAATACTAAACTGTTCTCCACTTTATTCCAGAAGACTCCGATATTGTTCCTATATGATCAGACTAGATAAGACATCCCTCAGGTTGCTACACACTGACATTAGTTTTCTATTCTGTGTAAAGGGTGTTCCTCTGGGAGCACAAACTAATGATTAGGGCAGCAACGATTAACTGATAAGCATCCAATTAAAAATATCAGGCCCATTAACGTGTCATTTCTATATAAATCCATAATGCACATTCCATTATTCTACATAATAAATTGGCCCACTAATTTGAATTAAATATTATCAATTAATCGCTGCAACTCTCTCAGTGATGTACTCTGGGAAATAGTGAAGGCTCCTATAAGCAAGGCTTGACAAATACGGTAATTCTATAGAGTTGTATGTAAAACAATCCAAAAAGTTAGGAACCACCAACGGGGATTTCGGAAGCCATCACTTTAGGGATATATAAAACACTGCTGATCAGGAATACTAGAATTTCTCTCTAAAATTGTGTAGTAGATTGACAGTAGTGGATGAGGTCATTTGCCAACTCTCATGATCCCAGTTGTAAATGCCCACTACAAGCAATATTGTTTCTCTATTGCTAATCACACAAAGTTGTAAATCAGGACGTTGTTGCCAAAAACCCTATCCAACTGGGAGCCACCTCTATCCAACTGGCAACTAATGGTCTGGATGTGGCTCCCAATAGGCTCAATCCAATTCAAAGTACAGCCAACAATTCAACACTTAAAGTGGATCAGTAATATATGGTTTGCTTGGTCCACACTAGACAATTAACCACACAAGAACAGCCTGGCAGAAAACGTTACTTTATAACTTTACAAACCATGTGTTTTTCTATACTTTTTTGAGACATTTAATAAAGCCGCATCCCCCCTTTAATTTCTCAAACTATCCTTGTGAGGTATCCACTGCACCCAGCATCTATTCCTTTATTAACCGCTTCGGTATCAAAAAGTTATTTTTATTATACAGCACAGTCAGTCTAGCTTGCACATGTTACAGAAGATTGTTTATTTTTCCCAATTTTAAACTATACAAACAGTTCTCAAAAAAAGATAAGAGATGCAAGCAGGAATTTCTTAATTTTTACTAAAAGGATCGTGGGAGCAGGACTAGCTGTGTTATTACGCTGCTATAATAAGTGCTTATTAACTAATTCCTTAACAACAGTCTCCAAAGGATCCCACTGGCTCATTTCCTCTAGCGTTTGACATGTATCCGCCGTGCCACATATCCATGGAGAGGACAATCCATCTTATTATTCTGCTTGGTTGCATGGGGACTAATCACACGTTTTACAAGCTACCCTGCTCTTTCAAAGCCATAGCGCACTCTATCAGATAGTCAGAAGAGACAAGCTATATGCTTCGTTAGTAGTCATTGCTCCCTGGGGTCTGTAAATGCATATTTCCAGCATTGTCTATCCCAGTGAATACTATGCAGCTTATAAATGGCTGTCATTCCATTCCATCATGGCTTTAATTGCTCAGGAAATCTTCCTTTTCTTTTCTGCAGTCACCAACATCTTCTTGAAAGCTCATTCAAACAAGATGGAGACTTGGATTGAAAGGGAAGGGTCTGTCACGCTCCTTGGGACGGCGGTCCTAGTTTATTGTAGAAGTGGGAGCTCTCCTCAATGAAGATCATGCCAGATTTTAATGGACTCAATCCTGCTCTTCGGGTGGGTTATGAAGTTGGATTTGTTTCTCAATAAAGCTAGTTTTAGAACCAACATAAGCCAAGATGTCAAATTATGATGCTCCAGCTGTTATGAACTAAAACTTCCATGATCCTCTGCAACTATTTAAAGCTGTTGAGGGATTGTGGGACTTGTAGTTTCTATCAGTTGGAGGGCCACGGTCGGACACTGCGGCTATAAGAGTTTTAGGCACCAAGAGCTGAATCCATTACCTTCAGTCAGTCACTCTTTTTAGGCTGTCTGCTCTCAGCATTTCAGCTTTACTCTTAAAGGGACTATCACCAAAACATGGCTTATGCTATTAATGTAGAGAATAAAAAAACTATGAAAAATAATCTATACATTACATTGCGTTGGCAGAATTGCAGCAAATGCATAAATTGAAAGAAATATGCATATTAAATGTGTCTGTGGTGTCTGCTGCTTATGACATCACCTTGTAGTTTGACATGCAGATTACCCATTGAAAACCAGTTCATTTGTGTATCAAGCCACAGGTGATGTCATAAGCAGGAGACTCCACGGAGCATGTAAAACGTCTTTCTCTTTGCATGCAATTCTGCCAATATATAGACCATTTTTCATAAATCTGTACACTGTAAATTCACAGTATAAGCAATGTTTAGGTTGACTGAGTCTCTAAGTAATATTCTGCTACTTTCCTAATGATTATTATCTCTAATGCCCTATTGGAACATGTTTTAAGGCCCTGCCTGTGACCAGCCGGGGCTTCCCTCATCTCCTTCCTTTGACATGCTTTTGTCAGCGTTTAGTATCAGCCTAAGAATAAAGTCTGAGCAGTAAACTAGTGATACTTTCCTTCCAGCTTGTTACCTACATAGACCACGTCTAATGTCTGATATACTCTTATGCAAACCAATTGGGTCACTAGGAGGAGTGTGCAAGGTAAGGAACAGATACCGTTCTACCACTACCAGCCTGTCCCTTAAAGATGGTCAAAGTGGTGGCACCTGGACTAAAATGAACACTAGTTCCATGAGTGCTGCCATCTTATATTAGTCATTGGTACCATTTGGTGGAGTTCTTCCAATCATGGAGCCAGTCTGCTCATTAAGACCACCAGACAGAAAGGAAATAGAAGTGCAATATGCATGTTTATATATTTTTTAAAATATACACGCACGCACACTATGGGTGCTGAAATGCACCACTGGGTAATCCAGATTTCCCAAACTGTAGGTCATGCTCGGGAGAAAAATAAAATAAAAATGAAGTAGTGCACAGAAGTGAAGCATTGTAGTTGACCGTAATACACACTGTGAATCAGTTTTATGAGCAACGGAAATTAGAAAAGGCTGGAACTATGTCGTCCTTAGAGTTTCTACATTTATTCTTATTCCATAGGTGCTTCATGCTGCCAAGAAGCTTCTTGGCAAGACTGGGCCTCGTTTCCACAATGTATGATGTACAAAGCCATTAATGAGCTGACATTTCGTCCAGAGTAATGGACAAGAAGTTATAACATAGCTGTACTGTACAAACGCTCGCTTAATAGTTACTGTATGTAAAGTACATGTATATTAATATGAACCAGTCAACCCTTCAGGTAATTATGCACTACCTTTAATGCTGGCAGTGATGCCAGTAAAATGTATAGAGAAGTTAAACACACCTGGATAATTGCTTTCCACCTCCACTAAGATAGCTGTGGCAAAAAAACAAACTCACTGGTCATCCCAAGCAAGAAGGCCTGTACCTGGTAGCTGCCACCTGTGCACATGCAGCTTTCGTGGAAAACAATTTTTAAAACTACTAATGTCCAAGTCTCATGTGACGTCAAGTCAATGTCACATGACCCCCGTTGCATTTCTGGAAGCTGGCATGGGATTGCTTGCAAATATTTATCAGCACAAAATCCTCAGTGTGCAGTTACAACACAAAGCATTATGGGAAGCTGGTGTTACCACACACGTCTGTGCAGCGGTAATATTTATAGTCTTTGTGAAAGAGGAAGTTTTCACTCCATCCTGCAAGCATATTAGCTGGAACTTGGCTTGCAATATGGCTAGCACAATGTATAGAAATGCTATAACCTATCAAGTGATACCTTGTCAGTTTTGTACAATTTGGTCATTGGTTTCACAGCTTTGTGAAAAATATATTGACACCCCAATCCTTCCAGAAGTCTAGAATTCCTTTCCTTTAAATATCTTTATCCCTAAGGTGGTGCTTCCCAAACCTTAATTCCTTTATCTCTAAGGTGCTTCCTTCATTTATCCCTTAAGGTGGTGCTTCCCAAACCAGTTCTCCACCAGGTTTTAGACATAATGGGGGATTACCTAAATCCTATACTGTTGATGGGAAGCAGTGCATGAAATGCTTGAATACTGGATTTGGAATCTCACATTATAGCAATCAATATAGAGCTCTCTAATATACCAGATATCGTATAGCTGTACTGATAACAGAGCTGATACAATTACTTTCCGAATATTGATATTTTCAGAGCCATCATACATCTGAAGGGATCTGTCAAATCTTATGCTGCTTTTTCTACGCATTTGTTGTCTCAGTAAAAGTTATTTCTTAACCAGTCTTACTAGGAGCTTCCCCTTCACTACAATTGAAAACCGAGCTTTTCAACTACATATGCTCAAACAGTCTCAGGATATTAGAGATTATATAACTATGTACTAACTCCGGGAGGATCAGTAGCCTTTCCAGAACTGGTTAAGCAGCCCCAACAGACGTCAAGATACGTAGTAAGCATTTGCCTTTAATCAACGACCAAACTAGTTTTACAACTGGTTCTACAAACATGTACTCTGCATTATTGTGTTCAAACAAATTGCCATCCACTATCACAGGGGGGTTGTAGACCATTAGAATTTGTATATATGTTTTCTAGAAAAGGTTGATAACTTATATCTACTGGCTCGTAACTGACTAACTCCTAAAAACAAGTAGACTTACTCTGGAATTGGTCTGTTTGGTTCCCAAGGGCTACAAATATAAACACCTTCTCTTACCGTATATAGTCACTTACTGACAGAAGTACCTGCTTGAAAATTAAACAATTCCCCCCTTTGTCATCACACTATGTAACATGACTTAGACAATGTTGAAATAGCATACAAAAATATTTACGGATATTACGTGACACACAAATCCATCCAGATACAGGTCACCCGAAATCTGGTTCTGCTGAGGTAACAGTATGGAAAAAGTATTGGCATGTGTTACCACACAAACCATATGTTTTGAACTATTTGAGAATGTTTTCTCAGGCTCAGTTGCATATTTTCATTTGTATACGTTTCATATGCTCCCCCTACATACTCCCTGTTCTACCAGAAGTGATGCCTCGAAGTTGGAAGAAGGGTCAACTCATCTACTAGTTCCATACTTAAATGTTCAATTTGCCAGTTAATACCTTTATTACACTTTGTTTTAATTCTGATACAAGTTGTTGCCACAAAAAGCTGATACATATCTATATTCAGCTTAATCACATCTGGTTTTTAACTTTATTAAAATGAAAACTACCATGAAATGATTACTGTTAGCAACTTTAAGACTAAATCAGGCCTCGCAGGTGGCAATTATCCTTGGCCCCAAAAATCCCTATTGCTGGCTCCAAACTTTGCTTGTATTCCATAGAGCTCTATTGAAGTAATATCTCCCTTTCTGTAGAATTGGTCTACTTGAGCAGCCAGAATGGTGAAGAAGTTATATTGCATGCTTTAATATGCAAACACTGTGCATCCTGGAGCTTGCAAACAAAGTGTGTAGGCATCTTACAGCATGCTTAATTAGAGAGCGAGAGATTAATCCTAGAGGTTTAAATGAAGGTGTAAAGCAGACTTCACTTGGTATTCTTGTGCTTCGAAAGAAAAGTGCAAAAAAGAAAAAAGTGATACAAAAGCCCTTAAAATTCAACAGTACAAATAATATGTGTTTGCAGCAGCCTCGACACACAGACCACAAGTGTGTGCAAATATTAAGAGGAGAAATAATGAAAAGAATACCATGCATGGGATTATGAATCCACCAATTGTGATGAGAGTACACAAATACGTATACTTAAATTGTAGCAAATGATTTCCTCTCCAATTATAAAATTCAAGCTATCTCAATACTATGGTATGGCACTGACTTGTAAAGGAGCAGACTGGCTGCCCACCAATAATTATCCAGGGAGACCCTTGTGGGATCACCAGATATATAGTTGCAATTAGCTGTATACAGGACCCTCCGGTAGGTCAGTCAGCCACAGAGGTTAAAGGTGACAGTTAAAGCTAGCTCTCTCTCTCATTGTCCAATAAAAGAACGATAAAAACAGCTTGTATGATGCTAAAACATCTGTCCACAAAAAAAATTAAGTTATGTTTAATTGAAAGATTTCATTAACTGCAAGTATTGAGTCAGCTCCATTTCTATAGCACTATCAGGGGGCAGATCTTTCTTCATCTGACTCAAGATTCTAAACATGGCTGCCCCCTGATAGAGCTATACAAGCTAACCAAGCTCAATATGGTGCTTTATTTGTATTCTTTAATGAAAGCATTTACATTTAAAATGCCTATATTTGAAGAAATCTTTCAATTAAACATAAGTTGATTGTTTGCCTCTCATTCTGCTATACTTCAGATTATGCTCGTTTGGTCTTCATTTTGCAATCACATTGTCACTTCCATGCAATTCCCTCTTACATGAAAAAAAGTCATTGATGACAGAGGACTGTTGGCAGATGAAAAATATATAACAATCACAAACAAAACACGTGGTATTTTTATCCACTTTGTTCTACTGTCATTTTACTTTCCTTGTACTGTTTAGCCATTGTTCGGAAATGTAAAAAAAATTAAATAAAATAAAAAGACATCTACAACGTCTCACTAAGTGATGAGTAACAGCAGAAATGGAAGAGAAATAAATATTCTCTATAAATAGCATCCTAACCAGGTCTTGAATGATCAGTATTGCAGGCTGTAGAATAATTATAGAAACTTATAGGTGATTACTTGTCTGCACATATCAATCTGTGTGCCTAGCACATCACAATGGTAGCATTAAATGTGCTTTATTATTCACACATATCAAGCAAAACACATTGCCATGGTAACCTCTCATAATATGGAAATATACAGAAAACCTTAAAAAAAAAAAGAAGTGTGCGCCAACAACAATAGAGACTGATATGTTCTTGCACAATGCTACAAACAGGAGCCTAAACATAGCTTTAATTGCGGTAGATTCAATTCTACATATTCGGTATGAATGAATCATATTTTTACATTCCACAGACTGGTGTGGAATTGAAAGGTTGAGCAGAAATTCTAAAAATAATTTTTTTTTAAAAAAACATCACACAGACTTGCTGCAGCATAACATATTTACAGTACATTTGGCTATTGTTTACTGGAATACTGGAATACGTTTCATTTTAAGCTCCAACTAAATGGCGTCTTAAACAGGGCCCGACAAATCCCAGGAGCCAAGCCTCCCAAGAACTCTACTGCTGGCTCCTAAAGTTTCTGATTATTTTGCACTGCACTCTACGGAAGTATCATTTCCCTGGCTCCTAAAGTTTCTGATTATATTGCACTGCACTCTACGGAAGTATCAATTCACTGGCTCCTAAAGTTTCGGATTATTTTGCACTGCACTCTACGGAAGTATCATTTCCCTGGCTCCTAAAGTTTCTGATTATTTTGCACTGCACTCTACGGAAGTATCATTTCCCTGGCTCCTAAAGTTTCTGATTATTTTGCACTGCACTCTACGGAAGTATCATTTCCCTGGCTCCTAAAGTTTCTGATTATTTTTGAACTGCACTCTACGGAAGTATCATTTCCCTGGCTCCTAAAGTTTCTGATTATTTTTGCACTGCACTCTACGGAAGTATCATTTCCCTGGCTCCTAAAGTTTCTGATTATTTTTGCACTGCACTCTACGGAAGTATCATTTCCCTGGCTCCTAAAGTTTCTGATTATTTTTGCACTGCACTCTACGGAAGTATTATTTCCCTGGCTCCTAAAGTTTCTGATTATATTGCACTGCACTCTACGTAAGTATCATTTCCCTGGCTCCTAAAGTTTCTGATTATTTTGCACTGCACTCTACGGAAGTATCATTTCCCTGGCTCCTAAAGTTTCTGATTATTTTGCACTGCACTCTACGGAAGTATCAATTCACTGGCTCCTAAAGTTTCGGATTATTTTGCACTGCACTCTACGGAAGTATCATTTCCCTGGCTCCTAAAGTTTCTGATTATTTTGCACTGCACTCTACGGAAGTATCAATTCACTGTCTCCTAAAGTTTCTGATTATTTTGCACTGCACTCTACGGAAGTATCAATTCACTGGCTCCTAAAGTTTCGGATTATTTTCCACTGCACTCTACGGAAGTATCATTTCCCTGGCTCCTAAAGTTTCTGATTATTTTTGCACTGCACTCTACGGAAGTATCATTTCCCTGGCTCCTAAAGTTTCTGATTATTTTTGCACTGCACTCTACGGAAGTATTATTTCCCTGGCTCCTAAAGTTTCTGATTATTTTGCACTGCACTCTACGGAAGTATCATTTCCCTGGCTCCTAAAGTTTCTGATTATTTTGCACTGCACTCTACGGAAGTATCATTTCCCTGGCTCCTAAAGTTTCTGATTATTTTGCACTGCACTCTACGGAAGTATTATTTCCCTGGCTCCTAAAAATAACCAGCCTAGCTTACAAAGTCTACAAATAGGTGTCCAGCCATAGCTTAACCAATAATTAACGTGTCAACCAATGTACAGTATCACAATAAACAAAGATCTATTTATCATTACCACAGCCTTTATTGTAAGTCATAGTTTTAGAAAACAGGTTTCAATGTGTCAGAGAGGTGGTCATTTCTGGGGTAACTTTTAGATGTCGCCCTTCAGAATGTACAATGCATGTGTGTCCAAAGGGAAATCAGTAAATGAATCAAGTTTGTTCCTCTGGGATACACTAAATGATTAATGAACGGCTTCCCCCTGGACATGCATGTATTCTACATTCGGCACAGTAGAATTACATGGTGGGAAAAGGCTGCAGCGTGTGCATGACAGAGAACATGCTTACTCCCACCATTTGTACAGCTAGGATTGCCAGGTTATGCAGTTTTGTTGGCACATTAGCAGGGCTAGTTACCATATATCATACTTTGTGTTTTGAAACACTTTAAAGTGTTAGTTTTGGTTCCTCCCAGACTGCAGCCAAATGCTGGGATCTAGATATTTGTTAGTGGTTTTTAAATAATGACAATTAGAATAAAATAGAGATGACTAACATGCATGGAAACAGGTAAGTTGTTTTCAAATTGGCCCTTTAAACAAACATGAATAGGTGCACTCTTATATTACACAAAACTAAAGAAATACTTGCAATACACATATATCATGGCACAAACTAGCGAGTAAAAATGTTTTAATGAGGAAGTAGAGATTCAGAACACTATAAATTACAGAACAAGACAACAACGAGAATTTATAAAGAGAGAAAAACACAATTCTGAACTACAGTAAAAATCAGAGCATCTTCGGCTGGAGTTGTAAATTCCGGTCTTTAGAGAGCCGACAGTGCCAGAGAACTGAATAAGAAAGACCTTTTAGATGCAGTCAAAGGGACAGATGACAGATTTGCAGCTGCTCACACTGAAGGAACAAAGTATTCTCTGCCAGCCCTGCTGCAGGTGACAATTCTGACAGATATTCAAAGGAGGATAAATGAAATAGGAGATACGTGTCATAGTCCCAGGCCTGGCTGCAGTCCCTGGAGTAAGCCTTCTACGCCTGAAAAATCTGCGGTAATGTGATTTGAGAATACTACACTATTGGGACTTGGATTTATTGATGTACAAGCGATAAGGTATAGTAACAAGCTGAGTCCCTGCATGAATATAAACATCACAAATAAAAAATAATTGCATTAAAAGGGACATTAATATTATTGTGGAATAGTTTTTAGAGCTATTTAGATGTCAAATTTCATACTAATTCATAAGGACCCAAGTCTTTTACATAAATTATACTCAACCTGTAGTTACAAATATCAGAATATCTTGTTTTTGCATGGTAAATTCTTCATATCGTTAGCATAGCTGGGGAAATATGTTCAGCATTAGTAATGTTGCTTGGTGAGAAAGCTGGCCTTATTTATTACTATTCCATGTAAAAGGTTTATATTGCAATCTATAGAAAATAAACCCTATTTCTGGTATCTATATAAATTGCAATCTGAATTTGGATTCCAATATTGTTGAATGGATTAGGCAGTGACTGAGTGACAGGCAACAGATGGTTCTGGTCAATGAAGTATATTCTATGCAATGTCTTGTTCCCAGTGGTTTACCCCAGGGATCTGTACTTGGATCCATTCTCTTTAATATATTTATTAGTGTTATTGCAGAAGGTCTTGTTGGTAAGGTATGTATTTTTTCCGAGGGTACAAAGATTTGCAACAGGATTGATGTTCCTTTAGAGATAAGCCAAATGTAGATACATATAAAATAATACACCTTGGATGTAAAAGACAGTATAGAATATTTAATACAGTTCTAACCTCAACATCTGAGGAAAAATATTTTGGGGTAATTATTTCAGAGGACTAAAAGGTAAGCAGGCAATGTAATGAAGCAGCAGGAAATGCTGGCAGAATGCGTGGTTTCATAGGGAGAGGTATCGGCAGAATGCGTGGTCGCATACGGAGCGGTATCGGCAGAATGAGTGGTCGCATAGGGAGCGGTATCGGCAGAATGAGTGGTCGCATAGGGAGCGGTCTCGGCAGAATGCGTGGTCGCATAGGGAGCGGTCTCGGCAGAATGCGTGGTCGCATAGGGAGCGGTATCGGCAGAATGCGTGGTCGCATAGGGAGCGGTATCGGCAGAATGCGTGGTCGCATAGGGAGCGGTATCGGCAGAATGCGTGGTCGCATAGGGAGCGGTATCGGCAGAATGCGTGGTCGCATAGGGAGCGGTATCGGCAGAATGCGTGGTCGCATAGGGAGCGGTATCGGCAGAATGCGTGGTCGCATAGGGAGCGGTATCGGCAGAATGCGTGGTCGCATAGGGAGCGGTATCGGCAGAATGCGTGGTCGCATAGGGAGCGGTATCGGCAGAATGCGTGGTCGCATAGGGAGCGGTATCGGCAGAATGCGTGGTCGCATAGGGAGCGGTATCGGCAGAATGCGTGGTCGCATAGGGAGCGGTATCGGCAGAATGAGTGGTCGCATAGGGAGCGGTATCGGCAGAATGCGTGGTCGCATAGGGAGCGGTATCGGCAGAATGCGTGGTCGCATAGGGAGCGGTATCGGCAGAATGCGTGGTCGCATAGGGAGCGGTATCGGCAGAATGCGTGGTTGCATAGGGAGCGGTATCGGCAGAATGCGTGGTTGCATAGGGAGCGGTATCGGCAGAACGCGTGGTTGCATAGGGAGCGGTATCGGCAGAACGCGTGGTTGCATAGGGAGCGGTATCGGCAGAACGCGTGGTTGCATAGGGAGAGGTATCGGCAGAACGCGTGGTTGCATAGGGAGAGGTATCGGCAGAACGCGTGGTTGCATAGGGAGAGGTATCGGCAGAACGCGTGGTTGCATAGGGAGAGGTATCGGCAGAACGCGTGGTTGCATAGGGAGAGGTATCGGCAGAATGTGTGGTTGCATAGGGAGAGGTATTAGCAATATAAAGAGGGAAGAGCTCATGCAATTGTACAGAGCACTGGTGAGACCTCACTTGGAGTATTGCACGTAGTACTAGAGACCATAGTTCCAGAAGGGCCACTAAACTGGTTGATAGACTGCAGGATAAAACTTACCAAGAAAGTTTAAAGGATCTTAACATGTATTTGTGAAAAAGTATATGATAGAAATATTTAAATATTTAAAAAGGGAATCAACACAGTAAAGGAGGAGAATATATTTAAAAGAATAAAACCTACAACAACAAAAGGACAGTCTGAAAAAGGAGGGGCAACAGTTTAAAAGTAATATTAGGAAGTATTACTTTACTGAGAGGGTAGTAGATGCATGTGAGCGCCTTAAATCAGAACTGGTACAGGTTGACATAGTAAATGAGTATAAACATGCATGACATAGCGCAACTTGTATCTAGGATAGACATAAACCTATGGACTACTTAAAGTATTCAGAAAATTGGGCAGAGAAGATGGGGTAAATGGTTCTTATCTGCCGACACATTGAATGTTCCTAGGTCTCTAATTGGGTTTTTGTGCTGATTGATGGACAGATCAGCTGAGTTTCACAAACTAAACAAAAAAAAAAGGAAATCAAGTGTGATTTGGGAATTATAGACAATACTTTAGAATACGATTCTATTAAACGACACATGAAACAACTTAGAAACAAGATGAAAGATCTTCTGACTCTCACTCGTCTAAAAATGCACGTGTGCTCGCAAGACTTCTAGCAATCATTATATTCAATAACCAACATTAAAAATAAAACACCACCTCTTGTTCTAGGGAACTGTCTCAATCCAGTTTTGAAACCAAAAGAAATAAGTGAGTTTGTCAAGCCTACAGACCCACATTTGGGGGGAGAAATAATACAACTTGACTTGGCAAGGTAATGTTCATATGTATTGATCAAATAAGCCATGTCTTATATACAGCACCTGTGCTAAAATGCGTTAATACAAAAAAGGGGGCTAAAGCATTAACATATACGGTTTCTATATCCTCCCAACATCCTCAAAGGTTCAAGACATATATATTTATATAGAAATGTTAAAGAGCCAGTACCATTTCATTTTAGGAGCCAGCATATGATGTATACATTCATACAGTAACGTTTTAAAAAAAGGGAAAATAAGTACCGGGAGTAAAACGTTTAGATTCATACACATAGCTTGTATTTGTTCAGCTTTGCAAGCAGGCATTAGAGATGTAGTAATTCTAATTCGCTACAAAATAGCATTTGTTGCATATGTTTTATGCATTTCTGCTACATTGCTCAAGGATGAACAGGGTATGGAAGGGGAAGCACGTCACACAATGTTAGTACTTAAGAGACGCAAAAGGTGAGACTGACAATTTCAACAGTTTGAAGACAAGAGATGCGGAAAATCACATCCAGGTGCTGTGGACAACACGAAGCACTATGCATGATTGGTCATTACAATTCCTAAGCTGGCTGCAAGACGGAAATGTAAGTCCACAGTAACCAGTTTGCTTTAAGATGCTAATCCTTGTTCTGTGGTATTTCTGGTGGATTATTTAGATCATGTGGTTTTAATATGTTTAATTGAAAGAGTATCCAATGTAAGCATATGAAACAAATGCTTTAATGAAAGAATACAAATAAAGCACCTTATTGAGACTCTTCTGTGTGTACAGCACTAGCAGAGGGCAGACATGTTGGGTCAGATCTTCCTTCATCTGACCCAAGGTTCTAAATAACATGTCTGCCCCCCTATAGCGCTATACAAGCCGAAAGGGTTCAATAAGGTCCTTTATTATTATTATTTAATTGAATCATTTCTATTTAAAATGTCTACACTTAATGTAATATTTCAAATAAACAGAAAATCTTTTTTGCCGACAGTTGTCCTTTAAGATCCAGATGAGAACTGAATGACCGGCTAGACCAGATACCGGCACTGAAAATAGCATAGCCTCCCAATCAGCATTCATGCACACGTCATGGCATGGAACACAAAATGGGACATTGGATGATT
Source organism: Pelodytes ibericus (assembly GCA_036172795.1). Taxonomy (NCBI): domain Eukaryota; kingdom Metazoa; phylum Chordata; class Amphibia; order Anura; family Pelodytidae; genus Pelodytes; species Pelodytes ibericus. Next base: position 13,377,658 of record CM069858.1, on the reverse strand, counting down.
TTTAATTAGCTGCATGAGGGTGGCAGTGATTCAGATACTAAATATTTCAAAATGCAAACAAAGCAGTGCAACTTCTAACATTGATGTTACAGAGCAGTGCCAGCTTTCAATTAGTACAAGAGCATCTGATCTATGGAATGTCAATGACATTAAACCAAATAAATGACAGCAGTGTGATTTTTTTTGTAGTTTTGGACAGCATAAATCAAAATTAGCTCTCAAAATAACAAATGGGACCTATAGTAAAGACCCCTTCACGATTGTTAAGCTCAGATAAACCTGCCACATACACCACAAGGAAAGGTGCCCATCTCTGCTTACAGATGTACAATCTGTTATCTAAACAGGAAATCATTCAAAGAATGCACAGACAATTCTACTAATGAATCTCAGTGAGATACCACCCAATGGAGACCTGCACAGTTCCCTGGGTGGAATGCCCAGTATACATCACAGCTGCAATACAGAGGGCTATTGTAGAAGTTCTCATATCCAGCCTCTATGGCCACATATGGAAATCAGCTTGGTCACAAATATCATCCATCACCCTGTGCAATTTCATGGAGCGACTGTGATAAACTGTGAAATAAACATCAACTAGATTTGCCAGTGGCCACCAGAACACAGCTGAAGCAATATTGTGGCCACAGACAAAAATAATTCAAAAATGACTGCTCTAGTTCGAGGAGATGACATTGTAAAGCGCTCTGGGCCAGGGAATTCGGCCAAGAGACATGGCGTGGTTTTAGGGGCCAAGTGTCCACACTTCACATGTATCTGGACTACAACTTAAAGAGTGATTGGGGAATTGTGGGATGTATTGGACCATAAGTTAGAGGACCACAGTTCTACACCAAGGTTTTATCACATATAAAGCAAATTAACTAGTTAGAACAACAGAAACCAGAAAAGGATAGCAGTATACTAACCCTTGAACACAGAGTTGGAGTGGTGGGAATTACAGTATACAGATATTATAGTATATGGATAGGTGTGCCGTCTGATAAGACATATCTGATTAAATTACCTAAAATAAAACAGTTATAATTCTTGACATTCTGCATACTTACTACCTAATATTTGCAGTGAAACTAAAACAAAGGAAATGCATTAGGTGTTAAGAACTAGAGTAATTAATACATTTATAAACACTCAAGTTGACAACCATGTTGCACAACAAAGTGGATATCACCAGTCCTTATCGCTGGTGTGCCATAGGTAAGCCACTGTGTGTAGGTGTTATGGGTGTGTGAGATGACTAATAATCATACTACTAGTATTCCCCTTCTGTTCCACTGTACACAGAAGATCCATTTTCAGTGTTATAACTCCTTAGCCAACAGCCCAAGGAATGAAGGGTTGAGGGGGGGGGGCAATGGGCACCTCCCCCTATGTAGAATTGAAGAGTCTGGGTGGGTTTCCTCCAGTGAATAGTTAACTGATGGGGACCAAATAGAGCTTGGGTAATGGAGCTGGATATTGTGCATGTATTAACATCTGCTAGATACCTGCCCACTGTTCTGAGTGAGAACTCTAGAATTTCTTTGCTTCTCAGCAGTCAGTAACTCCTTCCAGTTAGAGATGGATCTGAGATTTGTCTGACATGCCTCTGTAACATGAAATTTAGGGAATCAGACCCTTATTTAGAAACACTGTAAACACCAGCTCCTTCATGTATGAGCATTAATCCGAGTGCAGATACAATATAACGCCTTCAGTGCTGTGTGTAAGACCCCATTCCTCTCAAATTATTACGGAACAAACAGGCGGATGCGGTATCTGGTTTGATTACCAGACCTGCACACATCAGCAATACTGACATGTCACATGCATCAGAGTAATAAACTCTGTACAATTCCAACACAGCTGCAAACTTGGTACATATGCCTGGGGATAAGTAACAAGTCAGTAGCCAGCCATTCAACAAATGGCGACTAGATAAAAACACGCACACACACACAAAAAACAAAACAAAACAAAAACTCAGCATGAGCAACACACAAGTGCTCGATACTAAACAAACCATGCCGGTTTCTAAACATTATAATAAATTCAGTTAAAATGTCCTGAACCTTCAGTTCAATTACACTGCTGGCATAGTATTCCTAACACAGCTCACAGGAGAGTCTACACATGTGTCAATGATGGAATAATCTATATTCACACAAAGTATCTCTTGGTCCTACTGCATCTAAATACTAGTCAACTCAAAATCTAAGTTTATATTAAAGAAAAGGCACTTTGTTACTCCTGAAAAATCACACATCTGGACTTCAAGTGTATTTATGCAATAGAGGGAATTGTGTATGTATCTCAATTCATTCTTTGCGGATTATGAAGTGCCTTAAATAAAAGTGAATATCCTGTTGGCAGCTGAGCAACAAGATAAAGTACACAAATGGCAGCAATAAATCAGTGAATGAAACAGCTAAGACTTTACATGACAATACACTCACACCTCCATGATCCCACCAAACATCCCACCTTTAGAAGGATGGACAGTGACCCCAAACCCAAAGTTGTAGTCCCCAGCAGCCAAAGGCTAGCTTTGCCTAAATGTGAGTGTGAGGCAGGGCTGTGAGTGTGAGGCAGGGCTGTGAGTGTGAGGCAGGGCTGTGAGTGTGAGGCAGGGCCGTCAGTGTGAGGCAGGGCCGTCAGTGTGAGGCAGGGCCGTCAGTGTGAGGCAGGGCCGTCAGTGTGAGGCAGGGCCGTCAGTGTGAGGCAGGGCTGTCAGGGGCTGTGAGTGTGAGGCAGGGCTGTCAGGGGCTGTGAGTGTGAGGCAGGACTGTCAGGGGCTGTGAGTGTGAGGCAGGGCTGTCAGGGGCTGTGAGTGTGAGGCAGGGCTGTCAGGGGCTGTGAGTGTGAGGCAGGGCTGTCAGGGGCTGTGAGTGTGAGGCAGGGCTGTCAGGGGCTGTGAGTGTGAGGCAGGACTGTCAGGGGCTGTGAGTGTGAGGCAGGGCTGTCAGGGGCTGTGAGTGTGAGGCAGGGCTGTGAGTGTGAGGCAGGACTGTCAGGGGCTGCGAGTGTGAGGCAGGGCTGTCAGGGGCTGTGAGTGTGAGGCAGGACTGTCAGGGGCTGTGAGTGTGAGGCAGGGCTGTCAGGGGCTGTGAGTGTGAGGCAGGACTGTCAGGGGCTGTGAGTGTGAGGCAGGGCTGTCAGGGGCTGCGAGTGTGAGGCGGGGTCTCTCACCTGTGCTTCCGCGGGTCCCCCGTTACTGGCTCCCGAGTTCTCCAGTTGCCTCTCCCGGTACAGGGACCATAAACCCACGTTGGGCAGGAAGAGCAGGGCGGCTAGTGCCAGCCCCACCGCCTGCAGCAGCCGTTTCTCCTTCCGCCGCATGTGGAGCCCCCCCGCGCCCTGTCTGCCCTGCTTCCCCCGTGCGGGACTGACTGACTGACGGACAGACAGACAGAGAGACAGGACGGGCTGCGCGAGCCAGCCACTGCCAAGCACTTCTACCAACTGACCCACAGCGCGTCCCGGCGCGAGGGAGGGGGAGAGAGGGCGGGGCATTGGGGCGAGGGGCGGGTTTGAATAGGCGGGGCCAGACGCGCGCTCCAGGCTCCGAACCTGACCCAGAGGGCGGGGCTGCAAGAGGATAAGATCTCGAGGAGGGATGTGCTGGGGAGATGCTCTGCTGCATGGCAATGAGGCTGGTCTACAGGATGGCTTCCTGAGGAGTGCATGATGAGATGGTTGTGGTGGGCTCTGCAGGTAGGGAAGCTGATGTGGTGCCCTAGGCTCTGCAGGTAGGGAAACTGATGTGGTGCACTGGGCTCTGCAGGTAGGGAAACTGATGTGGTGCACTGGGCTCTGCAGGTAGCGAAACTGATGTGGTGCACTGGGCTCTGCAGGTAGGGAAGCTGATGTGGTGCACTGGGCTCTGCAGGTAGGGAAGCTGATGTGGTGCACTGGGCTCTGCAGGTAGGGAAACTGATGTGGTGCACTGGGCTCTGCAGGTAGGGAAGCTGATGTGGTGCCCTGGGCTCTGCAGGTAGGGAAGCTGATGTGGTGCCCTGGGCTCTGCAGGTAGGGAAGCTGATGTGGTGCCCTGGGCTCTGCAGGTAGGGAAGCTGATGTGGTGCCCTGGGCTCTGCAGGTAGGAAAACTGATGTGGTGCCCTGGGCTCTGCAGGTAGGAAAACTGATGTGGTGCCCTGGGCTCTGCAGGTAGGGAAACTGATGTGGTGCCCTGGGCTCTGCAGGTAGGGAAACTGATGTGGTGCCCTGGGCTCTGCAGGTAGGGAAACTGATGTGGTGCCCTGGGCTCTGCAGGTAGGGAAACTGATGTGGTGCCCTGGGCTCTGCAGGTAGGGAAGCTGATGTGGTGCACTGGGCTCTGCAGGTAGGGAAGGTGATGTGGTGCCCTGGGCTCTGCAGGTAGGGAAACTGATGTGGTGCCCTGGGCTCTGCAGGTAGGGAAGCTGATGTGATGCACTGGGCTCTGCAGGTAGGAAAACTGATGTGGTGCACTGGGCTCTGCAGGTAGGGAAGCTGATGTGGTGCACTGGGCTCTGCAGGTAGGGAAGGTGATGTGGTGCCCTGGGGTCTGCAGGTAGGGAAGCTGATGTGGTGCACTGGGCTCTGCAGGTAGGGAAGCTGATGTGGTGCACTGGGCTCTGCAGGTAGGGAAGCTGATGTGGTGCACTGGGCTCTGCAGGTAGGGAAGTTGATGTGGGGCTGCGCTGGGCTCTACAGGTAGGGAAGCTGATGTGGGGCTGCGCTGGGCTCTACAGGTAGGGAAGCTGATGTGGGGCTGCGCTGGGCTCTACAGGTAGGGAAGCTGATGTGGGGCTGCGCTGGGCTCTACAGGTAGGGAAGCTGATGTGGGGCTGCGCTGGGCTCTACTGGTAGGGAAGCTGATGTGGGGCTGCGCTGGGCTCTACAGGTAGGGAAGCTGATGTGGGGCTGCGCTGGGCTCTACAGGTAGGGAAGCTGATGTGGGGCTGCGCTGGGCTCTACAGGTAGGGAAGCTGATGTGGGGCTGCGCTGGGCTCTACAGGTAGGGAAGCTGATGTGGGGCTGCGCTGGGCTCTACAGGTAGGGAAGCTGATGTGGGGCTGCGCTGGGCTCTACAGGTAGGGAAGCTGATGTGGGGCTGCGCTGGGCTCTACAGGTAGGGAAGCTGATGTGGGGCTGCGCTGGGCTCTACAGGTAGGGAAGCTGATGTGGGGCTGCGCTGGGCTCTACAGGTAGGGAAGCTGATGTGGGGCTGCGCTGGGCTCTACAGGTAGGGAAGCTGATGTGGGGCTGCCCTGGGCTCTACAGGTAGGGAAGCTGATGTGGGGCTGCCCTGGGCTCTACAGGTAGGGAAGCTGATGTGGGGCTGCCCTGGGCTCTACAGGTAGGGAAGCTGATGTGGGGCTGCGCTGGGCTCTACAGGTAGGGAAGCTGATGTGGGGCTGCCCTGGGCTCTACAGGTAGGGAAGCTGATGTGGGGCTGCCCTGGGCTCTACAGGTAGGGAAGCTGATGTGGCGCTGCGCTGGGCTCTACAGGTAGGGAAGCTGATGTGGCGGTGCTATGGGGAGGATCTTGGCTATTATGAATATAGAAGTCAATAGGAGGATCTCGACTATAGCTGAAGTCCTTCCTAAATGGCCCTAAGTGTAATAAAATAAAATAATGATACATTAAGTACAGAAAATTAAATACATGAACATTAAATAATAATATAAAAACTTTTCTAAAAATGTTTATATTAATGTGTATCTATACTATTTATAATATGTAACCTTAATATATTCAATTGTATATAGATATGTTTGTAGTTAAAATATAATTACTTTAATTCTACTGCACTTTTTAAATTTAGCTCTCCCAACTAAAATCTGGAGGCTTGAAATGGGGGCCAATTTCACCTATGTTACCCAAATTTGGAGCGTGTTCCTGGGTTCTGCGTATATTGGGTATCCAAAATGTATGCTTTTCATTTAGAAAATGTCCAGATCCGAACAACGCCAAAATGGCCGATTCGAATCTGAATTCTGTGATTACCGTATTTGCTTGAATATAAGACAACCCTGATTATAAGACGACCCCCCCTATTCCTTTAGGAAAAAAACTAAAATCCTGAATATAAGACTACCCTATAAGAAAAAGTTTAACGTTTATATATTCACATGTAAATTGCTTTTTAAAATTTAATAAAAATTATGATATAAAAAAATGCATTTCTTGTTTTTATTTCCTTTTATGTGCCAATGCTGCCTCTCTTTCCCCCCCCCCCTTGTGTTGTCTCTCTCTCCCTCCCCCTCACCTTGTCTCTCTCTCCCCTTCCCCTCACCTTGTCTCTCTCTCCCCCCCCCCTTCCCCTCACCTTGTCTCTCGATACGTGCAGACATCCTCCATGCTGCCCAACACTTCTGTCTATTATGACAGACAGCCGGTCCGTCATTATAGACAGAAGTGTCGGGCAGCATGGAGGATGTCCCGGCTTCATCATAGAAGTCCCGACGGACGTGCCGGGCAGCAGCGGAGGATGTCTGTGTGCATCGCGCAGACATCCACCGGCTGTTAGCGACGGGGATCCAGGTGCCCTGCAGCATTTGCTCTGAAAAAAACCTTGTCTTATATTCGAGCAAATATGGGACTGAGTAGCCTCAATTTAACAGAGTTGTGAAATTCACTTAAAGTGCCCAATTCGGTACTAATATGTGTATATTGAGTGTACCCTATATTGTACAGGATAACATTTTACATGGAAGCTGGAGATGGATTTGGATTCTATCAAATTCAAACTATACCAAAAGGGGTTTGTATAAAACTGGCATTTGCTGCTGTAATGCATAATACAGCATAACTTTGGGGGATTTCTTGTTAAAACTTTGCATTGTGAAGTGTTTTTTATTTAAATAAGTTGCGAGAAATTAGCCAACTCGCTCCAGGTGTCTTAATTAGCACTGATTAACTGTAATCATTTGACACTCTCTCAAGATCTCTAAAAATAAACAATCATGAAATGAAAAAAACACCGAAAAAAACAAGCCGTTTTTTAAACTTTGTGTCCTACAAAAAACCCAGAATTTAAGATGACATTAAGTAAATATATTTATATCAAGGCAGAAACAAAGTCCTAGAAACACAGGTGTCGGCAGATAAGAACCATTTGGCCCATCTCTTCTGCCCTTTTTCTTCTTGTTTTGCACAGTTTAATAGTCCCTGGCCTTATCTTATATCTAACCTAGTTATCCCAAGAATGTTTAAACTCTTTCACTGTATTAACCTCTACCACATCTGCTTGAAGGCTATTCCATGCATCCACTACTCTCTGTAAAGTAATACTTCCTGATGTTACTTTTAAGCCATGTGTGAAAAACTAAGTACACATGATTCAGTAGCTTGTAGAACCACCTTTGGCCGCAATAACTTGACTTAATCGTATTCTGTATGACTTTATCAGTCTCTCAGACCATTGTGGAGGACTTTTGGCCAAGTGTTCTTTGAAATGTTGCTTCAATCTATTTTTTAATAAAAGAATACAATCAAAGTACCTTATTGAGCCATCTTTACTCCATATAGCTCTACCAGGAGGCAGACATTTTGTTTAGAATCTTGGGTCTGATCTTTGTTCATCTGAACCAAGGTGAGTGAAGATCTGACCCAAGATTCTAAACAACATGTCTGCCCCCTGAGAGAACTATATGGAGTAAAGATTCTAAACAACATGTCTGCCCCCTGAGAGAACTATATGGAGTAAAGATTCTAACCAAAATATCTGCCCCCTGAGAGAACTATATGGAGTAAAGATTCTAACCAACATGTCTGCCCCCAGAGAGAATTATATGGAGTAAAGATTCTAAACAACATGTCTGCCCCCTGAGAGAACTATATGGAGTAAAGAAGGCTCTATAATGTACTTTATTTTGTATTCTTTCATTAAATAATTTCTTTATAAATCATCTACACCTTGATACAATCTTTTAATTAAACATGAGTTCAGTTTTTGCCACGGTTGTCCTTTAAGATCCCACCAAAGCATTTCAAACTTGTTGAGTTCTGGACTTTGGGACATTGCAACACATTGACGCTTTTTTTTTTCAGCCATTTTGTTGTAGATTTGCTGGTTTGCTTGGGATCATTGTCCTGTTGCATGATCAAGCTTTAGCTGTCGGACAGATGGCCTCACAGAGGAGTTCATGGTTGACTCAATGACTGCAAGACCAAATCATCACCCCTCCACCACTACTGGCAACCCTATTTCTAATTGTACTGTCATGAACTTTAATATGCAACATGCTACACACCTGAGGCTTGGAGAGTCTGAGATGTAACTCTTGGGTTTTTGGAAATATCGCTAAGCATTGCACGGGTCAATTGACCTATTCTTATGAATGGGGACTCTAGTTCGGTTTATAGAAAGCCAATAGTATTACATGTATTCCATAAGCCAAAAGTCTATAAACTGATGGTCGTTCGGTTTATAGAATACATGTAATTCTATGCTATTCTATAACCCAAAAGTCTATATTTGGTTTATAGACTTTCGGCTTATAGAATACGTGTAATACTATTGCCTTTCTATAAACCAAACGAGAGCCCCATTCATAAGAAATTCTTATGAATGGGGACTCTAGTTCAGTTTATAGAAAGCCAATAGCATTACATGTATTCCATAAGCCGAAAGTCTATAAACTGAACAACGTTTGGTTTATAGACTTTCGGTTTATGGAATGTGTAGGTCAATTGATTCGCACGAACAAATAAAACGAAACGAAAATAATGAACGAATTTCGTCTGAAACGAATGCAGTAATGAACGAAATTTCGTTTTAGACTAAATAAATAACATTTTCGTCCGAATTGACGAAAACGAAACAAAAATTTTAGTTTTGCACATGTCTAGCAAAAACCTTATTTACAATAAAGCAGGTTGCGCCAGCTAACGAGGCAGGCTGAGGAGAAGAAATACAAGCAAAACAAAAGGTATGGTGGCCACTAGAGGTAAGAGGAGGAATAGGTGCTCAAAAATGTCAGGGAAAAGTGAGAGAACTAAATAGTAGACGTGCAAAACTAAAAATTTTGTTTCGTTTTCGACCATTCGGACGAAAATCTTATTTATGTCATCTAAAGCGAATTTCGTTCATTACTGCATTCGTTTCACACGAAATTCGTTCATTATTTTTGTTTCGTTTTATTCGTTCTTACGAATCAATTGACCTACACATTCCATAAACCGAAAGTCTATAAACCGAAAGACAAATCGGTTTATAGACGTTCGGTTTATGTAATGTATGTAATGCTATTGGCTTTCTATAAACCGAAAGTCTATAAGCCGAATGTCTTTCGGTTTATGGAATACATGTAATGCTATTGGTATTCTATAAACCGAACTAGAGTCCCTATGGTCAATTGACCTATTCGTATGAATGGGCACTCTATTTCAGTTTATAGAATACCAATAGCATTACATGCATTCCATAAACCGAAAGTCGTTCATTATGTCGGTTTATGGAATGCATGTAATGCTATTGGTATTCTATAAACCGACTCTATTTCGGTTTATAGAATGCCAATAGGACGAATGGTCGAATGATTTTCGTTTATTAACCATTATTTCATTCGGCTTTCGTTAGTTTAGCATTTTCGTTTTTCGGACTATTGCTAACTCCAAAGATCAACATTTGTGATTAATTTTTTTTATAAAACTCTATTAAAGTTTTGATGGGTAAATTTGCCTGCTGGGGTAAATTCTATGTGTAGTCTGGGTCTGGGTTATGTCCTATAGGTGCAATCTGGGTCCTGTGTTATATCCTGTGTGCAATCTGAGTGCTGAGGTAAGTCCTGTGAATGCAATCTGGGTTCTGGGGTAAGATCTGTGAGTAAAATATGGGTGCAGGAGTTAATTCTGGGTGCATCCAGCGCTCTCCTTCCTTCTCAAACTTCAAAAAGTCCCTCAAAACTCATCTCTTTAAAGCAGCTTACTACTCACTAGAATACCTGTTAATCTAGCTAATTTACCCACCTTGCTGTACTCAATCACTGTTAGTCAGTGGTGTATCTTGGTTTTGTGCTGCTCTAGACACCGTCTCAGCCGGCAAGCAAGTTTTTTTTTTTCTTAAAGGGGCGGCTTTTTTATTTTCATTTTTTTTGGTGTCGCCCACCCAGGGGCAAACAAGGCAAGTACTGCCCTAGGCACTTGCCTTGTTTGCCTCGCGCTAAATACAGCGCTGCTGTTAGTATCAAGTATCTTACAATTCACCCAGCTAGAACTCACACAATTCGTCTTTGTCTAAACCCTCCCAGCGCCAACCATCCATATTACTGTTACTACCACTACCTTCCCCTTTGACCTCTCTCTCTATATATATTTATATTGTTTAGGGTTAGTAGAAGTTATAATGGTCCTTTCAAGACACAGAATTATTATTACTTTTTTTTCATGGGCAGCTTGGTTTTAAACTGGGCCATTTATCAAAACCGACGAGATGTGAAATGTTTTGGTTTGTACAGCAGGGCTACTATGAGAAATATAACCCTACACTATATTTAACCCTAGACTGGCAGCAAGTGCTTAGACTGATCAGAAACTTAAGGGCCACAGTCTGAGTATTTGAACATGCATTGTATTCTTAAATAATATTCTGTATAATGTACAACACACATTCATAATTCCATCCTCTCAGTATGGATGGGGTTACTATATTAGCAGCTGCTTAGGACTCTTACTTACATATAGATGAAGCCTAAGTCTTATGTTTTGTATCAATTAACCTGACTCGTTTTGCCTAGCAGATAATATTAGCAGTAAAAAAATTAGGTATGAAAAGTCTTGCAAGAGAATGCAAGGTGTAGTCCAGGGGTATGCAGGATGCATGTACAGGTTCCACTTAATTAATCCAAGTGGACATCTCATAGGACCTACCATGATGAATACAAACTGCCGGCCTGTACTTTGCATGATCTTTCTGCAGCACGTGAAACACAAAAGTGACCCTGGAAACATGGCTGATGTAGGCAACTATGCCATGATAGCAATGTATGAAATATAACTCTACAGCAGTGTTTTAGGAGAGAGGCATTTTCTTTCATCAGTGTCAGTGTTCCCCAGCATCTGACGAGCTCTGCCTCAGCTGCGAGGCAGAGCTCAGAGTAAACCCCTGTGTATCTTAAAAGGTACACATTGAGTTTGCTACAAGCAAGTAGTGAAAAAATTAATTATTGCTTCTATTAGTGAAGAAAACGTTGACTCCTTAATGTAAGTTAACCCCTCCTGCAATAACATACACTTTGCTCTCCTTTGCTTGCACTCTGTCCTGGGCTGGGTAATTGTCTGTGTTATATCTGCTTCAATAAATTTATATTGCTTTCTCACATGTTTGATAGTCTAAAAACAGAGTTCTAACACCATGCCTGCCAACTGTCCTGATTTTTAGGAGGCAGTCCTGTTGTCCCACTGAGCTCTGTCTCACTTTTTGGGCTTTTGACCATCAATACCCTGGAATAAATGGAGGTATTTGTTGTCTAGGACACAATTAGTGACACTTGACCCTCCCAAACTCCACCCCTACCATTCCGATGTGCCAGGGGCAAAAATTGGGAGGTATTTAATACCCAGAGAATCAGGTATGTGCACCAATTATTCTACATTTTAAAAAAAAAAAAAGGGTCTACTGGCTAAAAAATAAACCGTGGTGAGTTTTTCCAGTTCGGCTATTATTGTCTGATTTGTGAAGTACTCTTATCTCATCTGTTTCAGTGAATGTGACATTCTTGATTTGGTAGCTCTGAATTTCTTTCTCTGATGCGCTAACACTCCCCCTCCCTTGCCACACCCCTTCATGGCGTCTTGCATTGCCGGGGGTTGGAATTCAGTGTAAATTAATCAGGGGTGCAATCAATAGGAGTCTATTAATGGGGCTTGGTGTCTAAGCACCTGCAGAAACTTGTAGTCAGGTGTCCAGAGTAGTAAAGTTCCCTAAAATAAACAAAAAAACACATAAAAGAGCATCCAGGAAGAAAAACTCTGCACTCACTATTGCATAGTTGCCAACATCAGCCATGTTTCCAAGGTACATATTTGCCCCAGCATCCGACAAGCTCTGCCTCCGCTGCGAGGCAGAGCTCAGAGTAAACCCCTGTGTATCTGAAAAGGAACACATTGAGTTTGTTACAAGCAAGCAGCGAAAAATAATAATTATTGCTTCTATTAGTGAACAAAACGTTGACACCTCTAGTGACTCCTTGTAAATGTAAGTTGACCCCCTCCTGCACTAACATACACTTTGCACTAGTTTGATTGCAGGTTTTGCCAACACAATGTATAGATAATTTTCAATATTTCTTTTATTCTCTACATGCACAGCAAAATCAATGTTAAAGTGATCCTGTCCCTTTTAAGTTTGAAATTTCCCATCACTTCCCCTGCATTACTGTCTTTATTGAGTAGACCCTGAAATGTTTAATTATGGAATTCAGCAGCCATGACTGGTGAGATTTCCCAGTTAAAAATAGAATCTCTCGAATAAAATGAGATTTGAACAGATAAAAAAAAAAAACCTTCTGTTATTGCAGATCTCCCTTAGTAACTCTCCCCTCTTCTCCTTGCTCAGAGATCTAGATACCCTGCCAACCATCTGATACAGGTAACATTTACTGAGTTGCTATGCAATCTTGCAGGGATATCTTTTAGAACTTCGTAATATTATACTAAATAGATATATTAGTTTTTATTGACTTTAGAGTTTTACAGTTGGACATAATACATTGTAACAACTTCAGGAAAAATGGCATTCTCAACGAACTACTCCCCCATAAGGCTGGCTGGGGATCATAGGAGTCCACAGAGGGGGCAATCTTGGCCCTATCTCAGGATTCAATGCGAGACATATTCCCTTGGAATGAGATTTAATGTGCTTTGGATTGTGACCAACTGACAAAAATGCTGCCTTTTGGGGCAAATACCAATATTGTGGTCTTAATTGTATGGTTTATATAACTAAAAGCAAGCACAAGGGGTGGATCACAATCAAGAGCACCATTCAAAGTGCAAACTTAACAAATCGGACTTCTCGGTGAATAGTCACTACAGTTCACTAGTGAATAGTCCCCATTATGTCACTACAGTTCACTAGGGAATAGTTCCCAATATGTCACTACAGTTCACTAGGGAATAGTTCCAAATATGTCGCCACAGTTCACTAGTGAATAGTCCCCATTATGTCACTACAGTTCACTAGGGAATAGTCCCCATTATGTCACTACAGTTCACTAGGGAATAGTCCCCATTATGTCACTACAGTTCACTAGGGAATAGTCCCCATTATGTCACTACAGTTCACTAGGGAATAGTCCCCATTATGTCACTACAGTTCACTAGGGAATAGTCCCCATTATGTCACTACAGTTCACTAGGGAATAGTTCCCAATATGTCGCCACAGTTCACTAGTGAATAGTCCCCATTATGTCACTACAGTTCACTAGTGAATAGTCCCCATTATGTCACTACAGTTCACTAGTGAATAGTCTCCATTATGTCACCACAGTGTATTTATTGCACAGTTACTGTAATATTCTTTCTATGGTAATATCTTTATGGAAGGTAATCAGATTTAAAGCCTTTTAGCAGGTCTGTGACTGTTGATAAATATAATTTTTATCTTCATACAGCAATACATCATAACTTGACTCCTATTTAATAAATAGGTCTAGACATATTGCCACTTGGAATGAAGTTCCCTCTGTTCCTTTCCTTTGTTGCTGTCTATATAAAAAATATTACATGCTGTAAGCTAACAGGACCTTTTCATATAAAAGATCTGATTTAATAGACTTTGGCAGCATAATACAAACCTGACTCTGACAAATGTATTGTGTCCACAGAATGAATGTATCTGTCGGACTGTCATCCCCCCTCAGCCAATCAGTGCAGTCATTTCATTATTTTCTTGGAATAAATCATGCCTCGTCTTCAGTCTTAGGTCCAAGGTGTCGGCCCCTGTGTTAGGAACTCATTTACAGTGAATCTAGGACCGCAGGGATCAGTGTAAAGGAGAAATATAAAGCGATCTGTACTGAGCTGGATCCGTCCTTATGGGTCAGAGACAGACCTGTTACTTAACATACAGGATAGCACATTGGGGGTTTGTGTATAAAGGTAACATCTGGGCCAAAGTTCTAAAAGTGACTTAATCCTCGTGCACATTCCATTAAGTTCCGTGGTGAACTTCGCCTCACAATGGACGTCATTGTTTTTAGCATTTCGGGGGTGGTAATCCAAATAAAAATACATAATTATCACTAATAAAAGTGCTAAGTAAGTTTATTGGCATATACTGAAAATCAAAAATGTCCAATATCTCGTATGCCCATAAGGTTGCCACCCAGCTGGTATTTTGCTGGCAGGTTGGTAAAAAAAAACTGGCTTGAGGGCAATGGTCTGTCAATGGATATTTTTGGTATTCTGAGGGGAAAGTGGGTAGGAGAAGCGTTATAAAAAACAAACCAACAGCTCTACTTAATAAAAAAAAAATATATATCGGCCATGTCAGTCCCTTCACAGACTTAACATTGGCCTCAAGACAATTTTTTACTGGCCACCAAGTAAGACTACCTCTCTTATAGCAGGGCAGGCTGTGGGCCTGCATAGGCGTAGACCTCATAATGACTTGCTAACTACTCCCACAGTCACTGCTGCCTTGAAACCGTCTTGATTGACATTTAAATACAACACTTTAAACTGTAACTCCCACTAACCTCAGTCTGGTTGAAGAGAGCGCACAGGAAGCAGATGTGAGGTCATTTCCTGCATTCTCACCGCGCTGATAGTGAGAAAGAGTTCTAATAAGAGATCTTCCAAGCGGGCAGTCTCTGCTTTCTCTAGCTGTGGCTGAGGTCTCTCTGCGGTTAACATCAGTAACCGGGGCAGCAGGCCAGTGGTGGCAAGTGTGTTAAAACGTTAGACCCTTGGTTGTTGACCGTTGCATGTACAATCTCTTTAATAAAGTTGTGGTTGTCAGCACAGCCGCACATGGTTGGTCTGCATACTCATCCCGCTGGCAGTCTGCACGTCAGAGCAGCCACTCCTCGAGGGCGTATACCTTTCCGAGGTCCCACCTCCAAGCAACCCAAATTTCTATGTTCATAAGGTTTAGAGTTCATAGTTGACATATGGGTACTGCTGCTTTATAAATGAGTGCCTTGAGCCAAAGTGCATTCTTTTTGAGTGTGTGCTATTAGGCCTGGCTCCTGCATTTTGGGATTGAGGCCTACATCCAGTGCTGTATTCACCGCGAGGCATCCTAGGCGGATGCCTAGGGCGGCAAATTTTGGGGGGCGGCAGCGCCCCCCAGCACTGAAAAGAAAAAAAAGTAAAAAAAAATGTAAAAAAAGACAAAAACGCGGCCCTTTAAAAAAAAAAAAAAATAGACCGCGCTTGCAGGCAGAGACGGAGGTGAGAGGGGATCGGAAGATCCCCCCTCACCATCGCTCTGCCTGCCAGGCTGCACGGGGAGCCGAACAGGCAGCACGGAGAAACCTCCGTGCTGCCTGTTCGGCTCCCCGTGCAGTGTGCCGACACGGAAGTGCCGACAGTCACGTGACGGGCGCCGACGTCATACGCGCGCCCGGTCACGTGGCCTGTCGGCACAATCGCCGGGAAGCCGAACAGGCAGCATGGAGGGACCATGCTGCCTGCCTGCCAGGGAAAGGTAAGTGCTGATGGGAGAGTGTGTGTGTGTGAGAGACTGAGTGTGATGGGAGTCAGAGTGTGTGTGATGGGAGACAGTGTGTGTGTGGCTGAGTGTGATGGGAGTCAGAGTGTGTGTGATGGGAGACAGTGTGTGTGGCTGAGTGTGATGGGAGTCAGAGTGTGTGTGATGGGAGACAGTGTGTGTGGCTGAGTGTGATGGGAGTCAGAGTGTGTGTGATGGGAGACAGTGTGTGTGGCTGAGTGTGATGGGAGTCAGAGTGTGTGTGATGGGAGACAGTGTGTGTGGCTGAGTGTGATGGGAGACAGTGTGTGTGACTGAGAGTGATGGGAGTGTGTGTGTGATGGGAGTATGAGCTTGATGTGAGTCTGAATGATGGGGCATGTCTTAGGTGTGTAACGTGGGTGTACAGCTTGGGTAGGGGGGTGCCCGGATTTTGTCTGCCTAGGGCAGCACAAAATCAAGATACACCACTGCCTACATCTACATTACAGTTTGTGAAACCCCCAGAAATCTACTCTGTTAACAGCAGCTCGTACGGTATAGCAGAGTGACCCCCACAATATATTAACCTACAGAATGTTTTAATGAAAGCGTGCACAGCTAACTAGATAATAACATCTAAATAAAGAAGCAGCGTGAACCAGAATTAATAGCACATTGTAAAACCTTGCTAAATGGTTCGACATGAAAAACGGCGTGAAGGAGATAAAACGGCAAATCTACAATCATTCCAGGGCCCTTTTGTTAAGTGCTGCCATTATACCAATTAAGGTATATACATTTTCCCATTAGTGAACATTTCAGCACCATTATTATAAGGCCGTGGACAATGCACAGCAAATGTAAATATATAACAGTACTCTGCTCACCCACTCACACCTTTAACATTATCCATCCTTCATACCCCAGAGTAGGAAATGGTAGCAGAGATGAGTTGGTTTAACCCTTAAAACACACAAATACATTGTACACATAGGTGATATTGTTTTAACTTGCCCATGGCTTTTTGATTCTATCACATGTATGTATGGTCCAGGCCACGTAGCCTATACAAAACTGCTGTGCTTGCCCACATCTCTGTCACCTAAATGACCTGCGCCTCCATCCCCTCCCAGTTTAATTACAATGTGTTCTGGTTATTTATTCCCCGTGGGTGGCAATTAAGAGTGCCCCCCCCCATAGAAATTCTATACCTCTAAGGTTTTCCACAATCAGTGGATCAACATTGTTCCCGGTAGACATCTACTGAGCTTCGAGATGGACAATTTAAAGGGACTGTCTGGCACCCAAAATGCATCTTCCAAATATTAATGTATATTAATGTGCTTTCAAAGTACTTTAAAATGCATGTCTTACATTGTGCATTGCTTAAAACATAAAATACTTACAGCTAGATGAAATTGTGAGATTGCAGCAGTTTGCAAGAAGTCAGGACTGCCCACACTAGCTGAGTAAAAGTAAATTCCTTTTTTTTTTTCTGCAGGAAGTAAATTCAAATTAATGGAATTTCCTGTCTCTCTAGTGATGTCACCAGACAATGTGTTGCACTGTTAAGAGATCCTACTGTGTACAAGAGCGATTTTATTACAGTCCACACAATGTATTCAATTCCAGGAGCACAGGAAGTGACTAAATGAAACAAAAGTTTATATCCTCAGTGTCTATATAATCAGTGTTGCCGCTCCTGCAGTAAACATGCAAAGTAATCACTGGGAGAGGGCTTGAGTCAAATATTAAAAATGTGATTTATACAGAAATGCCTACATCAAATCACACAGGGATAAAAGCCTGCGTACTATACAAGCAGTGATCTTCCTCTTGCACCAAAGTGAGTGTGGGGACTAGACTGTCGCTTTAATGATGTTCTATGGCCCTTCACAGATGTTTCATGGACATTGTTGTCC
Source organism: Pelodytes ibericus (assembly GCA_036172795.1). Taxonomy (NCBI): domain Eukaryota; kingdom Metazoa; phylum Chordata; class Amphibia; order Anura; family Pelodytidae; genus Pelodytes; species Pelodytes ibericus. The sequence goes on along the minus strand of CM069858.1, from coordinate 13,360,107 downwards.
TTCTATGGACACTTTGCTTATCGCTGGTGGAGTCAGTGGTTGGTAGTAGTGTCAGTAGTCCTGTAGTGACACCAGAGACAACTTCAGTAATGGAAAATGCGCTCTCACAGCTCCATGGCTTAATCCGTAGCGGATTCCACTGGGGAACGAAAAACGTGTCTCTCTCTGATCTCTAGCTAAGGAATCAATATCTGTCTATAAGCTGAAGCCAAACAAGACAACCAGGAAAGTCTTCCCCAGTGTGCGGTTGGTAATTTAGCAGACTGCGTGGGGGGAAGAGATTATTTACAAAGAACACTACGTCGACTTTCTGTTTCACAACAAGGTGAGCTTAATTATCTCTGAAACACAAAGACGAGACTCTGTAGTGAATCCCGCCAGCCCTTCTCCGACCCGTGCCGTTTGCAACTACCTTCCGCCTGGCGCAATCATCCAAACACGAGATTGATTATTTCCCTGCAATAAATAAAACAAAGAAGAGGCTGTGAAATTCGTCTTTTGTTGTGTGGCAGGGGAAAATGGGTTTAGGAAGCGCAGTGATGAGTGAGTCAAGTATCATTATGTGCCGGGGGGGGGGGGGGGGGGGGGAATCCAGACTGTCCCCCCAAGCTTAATTTCATATTTTATCAACCAAATTCGTGGCCTCTTGAAAAGTTGACTTGAGGTGAATGTGAAAGGGTCTGCTCAATAAAGAGGGAAGTGAGATTTCAAACTTTCAGACAATGTAGCTGAGTTGTAAAAATGCTCCCACTCTGCTACTTTGGCCTTACGTTTGAAATTGCCATCTCAATTCCCTGCAATCCTCTCTTATAGAGAGAATAGGCCCTTTTTCGTGAACAGGTCTGCTGGGTACATATACTGTAACCCCCATACAAAATAAGAGAGGGGGTCCCATAACAGGTTGTCAGGTAGGGAAGTGGTTAGTAAAGGTTGAATGGGAGGAGCTAGAGGTCTGGAGCAGATAAAAAGGAATGGCTGGGTAAGTCACCTGAAAGCAATTAGTGCCCCCCTAGTACCTTTTGTCCCTCCCCCCTTTTGCTTTTCTTTTAGAGGTTTGGAAGGTTCCTGTCCTAACTTAGCAGAAGCCTGCTGGGTATTCAGGAGTTTAAAGGATTTAAATGGTGGGGAGTGAAGACTCTGGGGAGAGGTTCGGATGCAAGGTATGTTACTTGGATCCTCAGGTGTTGGGAGGACATTTGGGTGAAAACTTGGAATATGTTTTTTTTTGTTTGGAATACCCGGGCTCGCTTGGGTTCTGTTATGTTTAGTTCTGGGAATAAATGTTTACAGTTTAGTCTTTGTTAAGTTCTCACAGCTCATCATGGTTTGGGATATGTGGAATGGTTTTGTAATGACTTTGGTTTGGTAGAAATAAATAATTTGGCTGGGACCTTTTTCCAGCCCACCTCTCGGATGCGGTGTCTATTTATTTATTGAGTGTTCTATAAAACTAATTATTGAGGCTGCACTTGTCTATGGACACCTTTATCCTAGGATCGGCTATTTGGTACTGCTTAAATTAGTAACCAAACCAAGCCCCTACCCCAAAAAAATAACCTGACACAAAGTGTGTGTGGGGGGGGGGCAATTGTAAAACAAGATAAATATACAAAACCAAAAATACCTTCCGTACACCATAACAGGGGCATCCACATTAGCCGCAAAAAAACCCCACAGTGACTCAAGGAGCATGTAGAGGAAGCCTAGTTTCCCAGAGAGCAATAAACCTTTTTACCATTATTGATTTTAAACAAACTTCCCTTAAAACCTTGTTCCGTGTCGATCAACAGGCCCCAGAATAATTTGCTGTGACATCCCCATGGGAAGTATGATAGAAAGATAGAAAGAGTAAACTCTAAAATAGATAACGACATAAAACTACTTCTGCAAAATGGGGGGGGGTGAGAAAGAGAAATGTGACTGGTAAAAAAGAGACAAGTTGGTAAACACCCCCAGCTTATATATACCCGGACCTGTGACATCACAATCTTCTCACTATGCAACACATGCCCCTTTCTAGACATTTACAAAATCTCCACCAGTAACTGGTTTGGTCATTTATTAAAAACTAACAAGAGGAAGCGAATCAAAACAAGAAATTATTTTTTTTTTTTACACATTTTTATTAAATATGAAAAACATTTTACATGTGAAGAAATATTTACTAGTAAGATTTTTTTTCCTGTAGGGTCACGTATATTTAGGGTTTTTCTTTTTTTACACTAAATTAAGATCCAGGTTCGTCTTATAATCAGGGTCAATGCGTTTTCGAGTAACTATCGTATGGAGTTTTGTTTGGGAATTACTATATATTTTGTCAGGCAAGCTAGTTTTTACAGAAATGCTGAAATAAATGCAGATTGTGGAATTGGACTAAGACTAATGTGTAGTGCTGGCACAAATGGCGCAAACTCCAAATTGGGTGAGAATTCCCTCAGTTTTCTCTTCTGCCCTGCGTGGCTGCACCAATGTCCTTTTCCACGACCTTCCCTGATTAAAGAGGTGATCTCTGAGCAGCTGAAATAAAGGTAAGAGTTTCTCAGGCCTAGTCTGCTGTGTAACCAGGAGCAAAAATTCCCAGAAATCCACAATACTTGGTGTCTCAGACACCTTTCAACCCCCGACAGCAAGGAAACACCATTGATCCTAAAATAGGTCCTAAAAAACTTCATTAATGGGCAGAGAAATAGACAATAATTTAGTGAATAAAGAGTAAGGGACTGGTAGACACCCGACGCATTTCGCTGTTCCGTATATGCTGTGGTCAACCACAAGGCATCACGTCTAACGTGAATCTTTGAGGCTGTGGACTGTATAAGCAGTTTCGGATTTGGAGATGCAATTTGTTTGCATAGTTGTGCTTTTTGGGGGCATCAGGTGGGGGCTGTGTGGAATCACAGTTCCCTAGGTATGTCCTTGGAACTAAACATCCTAAATAAATAAATAGGCGCGCAGCAGAAGCGACATACAGACACAGGGGGGGCTGGTGTGATTGAATGGGATTTGTAAACGATGTGTATGGCAAGACATGAGAGTTTTCATGTACCTGTCAGTCGATATCTCATCACTTCCTGCTCTGGGGCTACTCCTCTCTTCCAGCTAAAACAGAACAGATCTGACATCCAATGATTGCACTGGATGTATTTGTACAAAGACGACATGCTGGAACCCTGCCCCAGAGGCAAATGAATCATATTGTGATCCTGAATTATGGTTTCAAATAGTAAAGCGTTTGTGTCTTGCTCTCAGTGCAGTCTAACTGAGACATTGATCCTTTTATTCATTGGCCAGCAAAACCGGGACAATAAAGCACAAGGAATTACAATCTATAGAAAAGTAGGGAGAAGTTGGATGCACGGGACTTCTATTGCAAGGGGTGCTGGCCCTGACTGAATGGCAGTAGACTGCACAGGAGGGCACCAAATATCTTGAACCCACTCAGAACAACAGACATCTGCAACCTCTCATCCGACAAATACACTGGATTCAGTGATTGATGAACCTGATCCACATATATATGGTTACATGAGTGTTCCATCACTTATATATTTGGTTACATGAGTGTTCCATCACTTATATATTTGGTTACATGAGTGTTCCATCACTTATATATTTGGTTACATGAGTGTTCCATCACTTATATATTTGGTTACATGAGTGTTCCATCACTTATATATTTGGTTACATGAGTGTTCCATCACTTATATATTTGGTTACATGAGTGTTCCATCACTTATATATTAGGTTACATGAGTGTTCTATCAGTTATATATTTGGTTACATGAGTGTTCCATCACTTATATATTAGGTGACATGAGTGTTCCATCACTTATATATTTGGTTATATATAACTTATATATAAATATGGTTACATGAGTGTTCCATCACTTATATATTAGGTTACATGAGTGTTCCATCGGGTATATATTTGGTTACATGAGTGTTTCATCACTTATATATATGGTTACATGAGTGTTCCATCAATTATATATATATGGTTACATGAGTGTTCCATCGGTGTATATATATGGTTACATGAGTGTTCCATCACTTATATATATGATTACATGAGTGTTCCATCACTTATATATATGGTTACATGAGTGTTCCATCACTTATATATATGGTTACATGAGTGTTCCATCACTTATATATATGGTTACATGAGTGTTCCATCACTTATATATGGTTACATGAGTGTTCCATCAATTATATATATATGGTTACATGAGTGTTCCATCGGTGTATATGTATGGTTACATGAGTGTTCCATCACTTATATATATGGTTACATGAGTGTTCCATCGGTGTATATGTATAGTTACATGAGTGTTCCATCACTTATATATATGGTTACATGAGTGTTCCATCACTTATATATTTGGTTACATGAGTGTTCCATTACTTATATATAAATATGGTTACATGAGTGTTCCATCACTTATACATTTGTTTACATGAGTGTTCCATCACTTATATATCTATGGTTACATGAGTGTTCCATCACTTATATATATGGTTACATGAGTGTTCCATCACTTATATATATATATGGTTACATGAGTGTTCCATCACTTATATATATATATATATATGGTTACATGAGTGTTCCATCACTTATATATATGGTTACATGAGTGTTCCATCACTTATATATTTGGTTACATGAGTGTTCCATCAATTAAATATATATGGTTACATGAGTGTTCCATCGGTATATATATGGTTACATGAGTGTTCCATCGGTATATATATGGTTACATGAGTGTTCCATCGGTATATATATATGGTTACATGAGTGTTCCATCACTTATATATTAGATTACATGAGTGTTCCATCACTTATATATATGGTTACATGAGTGTTCCATCACTTATATATATGGTTACATGAGTGTTCCATCGGGTATATATTTGGTTACATGAGTGTACCATCACTTATATATATGGTTACATGAGTGTTCCATCACTTATATATATGGTTACACCCCCCCCCCCCCCCCCCCCGCCACCTGTCCTGCAGGCACATAATTATACCAGTGCCTATTTTTGGAATCATCTTTAATGACGGTATAGGTGACATGGTTCACTAGAAAGGCCTTCATGTGTCAGTCTATTTCATGCCACGATTATCAGTTACGCAGAATCCATTTAAAAGTAAGCCTTGCATACTGCAGGGATCAATCTTTATTATGAGATGATATCTCTCATTGTAAAACAATTAGACAATGCTGGCAGCTGCTTGAACCTGCCACTCGCACACATGTCAACCGTTATCACCTACGATGTTGTGTTTTAGCTCTTGGCAGTGCACCAGCTTGTAAAGTTCAATGTATGCACGGCTATAATCCTGATATAAAACTAAGGGCAGGGAAGGCATTTAAATATTTATTCACAGGAGCCTTATCCGATTTGCGTGAATCCCTGAGAGATTCTGGGCACCCAAACCGTGGAGATATGAGGATAAAAAGCAAAATGCTGGAATCTGTTTACTATATCCACTGGTTAGCAGAGGCATTTAAACCTCCTCCCCCCAACAAGACAGGAGACCTGCTATTCCTGCAGAAATCACACATTCACAGTGCTACCCCGCTGCAAGGGGTTCTGGGAAGGCATATGCAAATCTGGCCAGCAACGAATCCCATTTTGCCTCTTAATCCATGGACTGAAAGCAGTTATTAGCTGTTGTGTGACTCTAGCGTACAATTTATCTTCATACCCAGTGTCACTGGACACAGAGCAGAACTATTATTATTGACCAGGTTTGCATATGCCTACCCAGAATCCCCCGCAGCGGTGGTGGTAGGCATATGTTTTGCTCTATATGCCTACCCAGAATCCCTTGCAGTGGTGGTGGTAGGCATATGTTTTGCTCTATAAGCCTACCCAGAATCCCTTGCAGTAGTGGTGGTAGGCATATGTTTTGCTCTATACGCCTACCCAGAATCCCTTGCAGTAGTGGTGGTAGGCATATGTTTTGCTCTATATGCCTACCCAGAATCCCTTGCAGTGGTGGTAGCACTGTGAATGGGTGACTACTGTGAGCAGGTCTCCTGGCTTGTTTTTTGCGTTTGATAATACTATGAACTAAACATCTGACATTAAAGCAGATATGCTTGGCAGGATTGCACTGTGTAGCAGAGACATTTATTCACTAAAACAGTGGTTCTCAAAAATCCACAAACTGAATATGGCTGAAAATGGACCCAAAAATGGCAGAAATTGACAATATACAGGCCAAAATAGGCTACATTGAGTAGCAGAATTTTGGATATTTTCCCGAAATGGGGTGGGCTTATACTGAGCCCACCCTATAGAAAATAAGATGGTGGGAAGTGTCTCTTTAATCTCAGACATTGGGAGGTAACAGATAATGCCATTTTATGCATCATTAGTCGAGAATAATTGGTTATTTGCATGGTACATGATAGAAATAAAAGTGGGCGGATAGAAAAGTGGGCTGCCATAATTAAACAACAATCTAGATGACAGATGGTATAATGTCACTTATTTCACACAAACTGACTTACACTTAAAGAAAAGTTTCGACTAGTGAGATAGACCCTGGGTGACAGCCAGATCTATCTTTCAGGCACGTGCAATGATTTAATTCCACAAAGAAAATAAACTCTCCAACTGCAGCAGACATGTAACGGAATGGCAGCAATCTGTGTTTTGGAACATAGGAACGTGTGATTAGTCAGTGCAGAATTAAACTGGCCACATGAGCTGTATTACCGAGAGGCGCTGACATTATAAACGAACTATGCTTACGATGCAAAAATGAGACTGTTAATCCACATTGAATGGTAATGCTGCTCCTAACATACTTAGTTATTGGATGCTGGGGGATAGCGGTGTTCATGGGAAATCATCATATGGATGTAAAATGCGTTGCCATAAAAGAAGGCAGTTTCTTCTCTCTGCTGTTCAGTGTAAAAGGCACAGAAATAGGTCACATTGACCTGGTTAAAGCCAACGATTGGGTTTAGTCCGACTTTAAGTCAATTTATTTTACGTTTCATTCAATTTAATTTTGATTTAAAACGATTTACCTCCTTGTTTTTTAACTTTTCAACTTTTCTCTAAAAAGAAAAATACCGGCCATCCTATTGTCTCCCTAAAGGTTTGCTCGCTTAAAGAGAGAATCACAGGGAATTGAGAAGTGAATTTCAATCTTGAGGCCAAAGTAGCCGAGTTGGAAAGACATCTCTCATTCAGCTGCATTGGAAAAAAATTCCAACTCGGCTACTTTGGCCTCAAAAAATTCCCAACTCAATTCAGGAAAGGTTAAAGCATCTTAACATGTATAGCTTGGAGGAAAGACGTAACAGGGGGGGATATGATAGAAACATTTATATACATAAAGGGAATCAACACGGTAACGGAAGAGAGAAAAACTACCACAACTAGAGGACATAGTCTTAAATTAGAGGGGCAACGATTTAAATGTAATATCAGGAAGTATTACTTTACTGAGAGGGTAGTGGATGTATGGAATAGTCTTCCAGTGGAAGTGGTAGAGGTTAATACAGTGAAGGAGTTTAAGCATGCATGGGATAGGTATAAGGCTATCCTAGATATAAGATAAGGTCAGGGACTAATGAAAGTATTACTTTACTGAGAGGGTAGTGGATGCATGGAATAGTCTTCCAGTAGAAGTGGTAGAGGTTAATACAGTGAAGGAGTTTAAGCATGCATGGGATAGGTATAAGGCTATCCTAGATATAAGATAAGGTCAGGGACTAATGAAAGTATTACTTTACTGAGAGGGTAGTGGATGTATGGAATAGTCTTCCAGTGAAAGTGGTAGAGGTTAATACAGTGAAGGAATTTAAGCATGCGTGGGATAGGTATAAGGCTATCCTAGATATAAGATAAGGCCAGGGACTAATGAAAGTATTACTTTACTGAGAGGGTAGTGGATGCATGGAATAGCCTTCCAGCGGAAGTGGTAGAGGTTAATACAGTGAAGGAGTTTAAGCATGCATGGGATAGGTATAAGGCTATCCTAGATATAAGATAAGGCCAGGGACTAATGAAAGTATTACTTTACTGAGAGGGTAGTGGATGCATGGAATAGTCTTCCAGTAGAAGTGGTAGAGGTTAGTACAGTGAAGGAGTTTAAGCATGTGTGGGATAGGTATGAGGCTATCCTAGATATAAGATAAGGCCAAGGACTAATGAAAGTATTACCTTTACTGAGAGGGTAGTGGATGTATGGAATAGCCTTCCAGCGGAAGTGGTAGAGGTAAGCACAGTGAAGGAGTTTAAGCATGCGTGAGATAGGCACAAGGCTATCCTAGATATAAGATAGAGAACTGGGGACTAATAAAAGTATTTAGAACATTGGGCAGACTAGATGGACCGAATGGTTCTTATCTGCCGACACAGTCTATGTTTCTATGTTTCTAATTCCCTGCGTCTCTCTCTTTATTGAGAAGACCCTTTAATACCGGCCGGGTGGAAACCCCATGTTAGGGGTTAGTAGATAAAATGTAATTAATAGAAACAGTACCTTATAAATTGCCAGGCCATTAAAACTGGGGAGTAGTAGAGAACAAATCAGAAGTCATTTCTAAATAGAAGTAATTGGGTTATTGGGCCTTTTACAGAGATTGTGATGCTTATTCCCCAGTAAAAGCCGGAAATGTCTATTTCCTAACTACATGTAATAGGAGTGTTCAGAATTCTGATTGCATTATCTGAGTGTCAGGAGTACAAAGATGATCCCCTGATTAATGACACAGTAAGATGGGGAAGTACAAAGCCGACACGTTTCAAACTTTAGAATAACTTTAATTGAAAAGCCCATTGTGTAAGAAAATCTTACGTTGTGCTACAAGACGGCTTGGAGTTAACCAGGGTTACTGCTACCTTATTTTATTCAGAGATGCTCTTAAAAATACATATTTTAAGGCTGTATTTGGTAGACCAAATGCTTGTGTACCAGCTAAAGAGTAATATGCAATACAGCCCATAGGTATGCTGTGCTATATGTAGGAATTATCAATAAAACAGTGGGGATGTTGCCCAAAGGGTCCCTGAGCAAGTATCCATGCCCCCCTATAATCAAAATGGTGTCTGGAGATGCCGCTGCTCCTGGCACCCATAATAAATATGGGGGGCTTTGACAAATGGTCCCAGCACCTCCGCTATTATTAATGGGGCTGGGAGTCATTAATGAGTCCATACACAATTTAAAAAAGAAAATGTAATACTTCCCGTCGGATGGTGCTTTGGTCTGGTGTGTATTTGGAGGGGCGGCAAACTCAATGCTCCGAGCCAAGATCTCAGAGTGATCGGGAGCCAGAGACACCTAGGCACCCAACCATCATCTTTACAGAACCTGTGGCTCTTTTGCCTAAATACCGTGACATCACAGAGGCGCGCCCGAATTTTGGTAAAATCTATTCGGCACTCACTACATTTTCCATGTCGGACTGAGGCCACTCAAAGTCCGCGGGGGGCTGCGACAATAAAAATGGTGCCAGGAGCTTCTGATGCCCCCAGCCCAGATAATAAATATATGGGGCCAGGGTAAATAGACCTGAGCCCTCGTTATAATTCCCTGCTTAATGGCCCCCAGACACCCTGCTTATATTACCTTGCAGTCCCCTTTAATTCATGGGCTAGGGATTAGTTCAAACTTCCTGGCCTGTTGGTATGTATTACCCTCTCCTTCCCATACACTGTATAGTAATTTAGTGACATAAATATTAAAAAAAAATGAACCCCTCTTATAACATAATTCATAAATCAATTAATTAAAATGAAACCTATGTAGGGGGGCTACTTGCCCCCGTATTTATTATCAGTGCTGGGAGCATCGGCAGCACCAATCTTATTACATGGGGGGGGGGGGGATTTTCTAAAAATTGTTTTCCTTTTTTCCCTTTTTCATGCAACTTACCAACTGTGAACATTACATGGGGGGGGGTGGGGCGGGGCGAGCAGGAACATCTAAAATGTTCATTAAATTGTGCTTCCCTAAATGTGATATCTTCTAGTGGCGGTAACACCTTGAATAACTTGCACAGTATATATTTCTTTTTTTACCGATTTTATTATCACATTCCCCTATAGGCTTTGAGCTTTTGATAAACATTGAAGTTGATAACAGACAATTTTTTTGTTTTGTTCCAAGGCTTTGAAATGACTGTCGGTTCCTATAAACTGCTTTATAAATCAACATGAATAAATAGGGATTCTGAACGGACGCGTGTCCTAACTGAATTAGTTTGTAATGCTATTTTCACACCTCGACAGTGAAACAGGTGATATTAATTTTACTGTAAAGGAAATAGTCTGAGACAGGCGTACCTGGGTTACATACACTCATTGTAACTGTGGGTTTTATTAAATAGTTAAAAACTAGAAAACTAATTGTGCAGTAAAATGATTGTCAATGTGTGTGTATCTTATGCCTTCTGAATTTACACACAATTTTTTGCACCATTAATTCAATATAACACTTACCTTTAAGGGTTTGTTTTTTTATACAGCGCTAACCATGTAGGGGCCTCTTGGTAACGAATTTAAAGAGATAGTTCCATTGACCCTGTCCAGAAAACATTTTTAAATAAGTCCTACCTCCCAATATTCCAGATGTCCAAAGAAGGCACTTTTATTTTTGTGGGCGTGGCTGAAGGTGCGGTTATGGGTGGGGCTTCATCAGAATTTTTTTTTTGCGACTTTATGGTCAATTGGTAACTATTTATAGAATCTGGACAAGAATTAAGTAATTAATTGACAAAAATGAATCTAAAAACACATTTAAAGGGACACTAAACTTTTTTTTCACTTGTGCTTCTAATATAGAAGCACAAGTGAAATGTTAGTTGTCCCTAGTATGAGGATGAACTGGCGTGTACTTTTGATAGTACATTTGATAGTACCAGCCAGTTTATCCTCTGACCGACAGCTGCCATGTTTCCATAGGAAGCAGGCAGGCGTCTTGCTAGCACAGAGAGAGCCCCTCGTTTTTGTATGAGATCAGCAGGGGTTACCTTAAGGGGGGGCGCTTGAAGAGAGAGACCCTCGCATTCGGCAGTCAGAGCAGGGCAAGCCCCCACTCTGATTGTCAGCACTCAACAACCAGGAACTGCTGTGTCTCGCATGAGAAACACAGCCATTGGTAAACCCGCGTGTATCTATTAAGATAAAAATGTATCATGCTCCTTTAATGCTGTTTAAAATAACTTTGTTGTGGTTCTTTGTGATACAGTTATACAAACCGAAGATTCTGAGCTCCCAGAAAAGAGTGACAATAGAGGAGGAAAGAGGGACAGGGGGATTTGGGTGCAACATAGGGACTGTCCCACTTAAATAGGGACACTTGTCAGGTATGAATAAATACTGCATGATGTAAAGAAAAAAGATGTGTCTATCTCATATAGTGCCATGAACAGAAGACGTCACATATACATATTACATGGGTTATTTATACAATATCCTACATGCCAAAAATTCGCATTCGCCGTTTCTTATGCATAATTGGGAAAAGCGCCATTTTTTTCATACATCCCTGGTGTGCAGGGACATAGCGCCACCGCCACAATTCGGATTTGGCAGAGATTCTCCAACACTTTTCAGGCAGTTTTTAACGCCCCTTTGTTTATATATTGGGTGCTCCAGTTCACAGCACAAGCATTGTTTAGCTGGAAGAGTCCCTTTAAATGACCCTTTAAATTAAATCTATCAGTCACAAAATGGACTTGATGTTTAATTAAAAGATGGCATCAAGTGCCGGGATTTTAAAGAGAAAAGCTTTGCTGAAAGAAGACAAATAAAGTTTCTTCCCGAACTCAGGAGGCGGACATCTTGTTTCAGATTTTCCTTCAACTCACCCAAGATTCTAATCAATATGTCAGCCTCCTTCATAGAGTACAACAGAGGAAAGAGAGCATCATTTATATGTATTCTTTCATGAAAGCTTTTCTATTTAAAATGCCTACCCTTCCAGCAATCTTTCAATTGGACATAACTTAAATTTTTGCCGACAGTTGTCCTTTAAATTATGGTAATTTAAATGAGCTATATAACCTACAAGTGACTTTTCCCCGGTGTAGGGAGATTGCGGGAGCTAATAGGATTCCGTTTTCCCATAAATTACAATGTAGCAGACTATTCCTGAGTGTATACATCAAGCCAGACAGAAGGTTACACATGAACAGAAGGCAAATGTCCCGTATAAAGTCTGTTGAATTCCCTGTTTCCCCGCACTGCACAGGTAGCGTAGACTACATTTCACCAGTTCGCATACATTAAGCTGGATACGTAGTGATCGCCTGATAAATTGGGCTCCCAGACGCCAGCCGGCCCGGCAGGTGACAGATGGGGACACCCTTGAACGATAGAGGAAATGTTTTTACTTTGGCGCTTGCTGCAGAGTTAGTATTAATGTATTATTCTCACCGCTGTATATATTACTTACTGCATATTTGAATTCCCACCCACAATTCAAACACCCACAAAATACACAAGAGACGTGCCTACAGGAATTAGGGCTGTCACCTTTTCTCCACTAGAATACCGGCCGTGCTGTGGCCTCCGTAGACCTTAACATGGCCTCAAGCCAATTTTTCTTACCAGCCTGCCGGTAAAAAACCAGTTGGCTGAGACCTTAGACTGGAGTCTAAAGGAATGACGACAGACCAGTGTCGGAACAAGGCGGAGGTGCAGAAATAATATACGGATACTGCACTAGGCCGATATTTTTTTTCCAAATCCAGCTTAAAGGACTAGGCCTGGGGTATATTCGCCGCACCCCTGATTGTTCCTACCCCTGGCGTAAGCCAGATATCCATAGATTTTGAGAGCAGTTAAGGTTCAGTGAGTCGAATCTTGATGGGAGTTGTGATCACCTCCTTAGGCTCCCGTGTGCCCCCCTCTGTCCCCCTTGTCTGACTTTCCACTTACTAGCGTAGCATGTCACCGATAGGAGTTTTACCAACTATACAGTGATTGCTACGCTAATAAGTGACAATAATAAGTAAGACGCTTATACTTTACCTGTCACCGCAGCTGATCAGGAGGGGGCGTGAGGTAGTGTGTGTCCCTCGCACAGGCGAATGACAGCCGTAACTGTGTGCGCATGAGCTGTGGTGCGCGATGAGTGAATTCTACTGCGCCTGTGCAGTAGAATTCACTCTGCTTTTTTGTCGGAACAGCCACTCAACTAGATTGTGGTCTATGTGGTTTGGGCATGGTGATCCTTGCTGGACCACACCGTTCCAACCGGTGGTCTCTGTGTGCTTGTTTGTGCCAGCACACCGAGTGTTACATCCCAGTAAAAATCCAGAAATGGTCAAAATCCCAGCATTTAAAAGTCAGTCAAAATCTGACAGACTGACCTTTTCCTTTTACTCGTTTTACATGGGAGAAGGTTGTGCCGAGCAGAATAGGGGACCAGGGTGATGGAACAAGAGCCTTTTTTATTCCAGTAAATTGTAACTTTTAGTGCAGTCTGTGGTGTTTCTTTATCTTGTCTTGTAATTAAATGGCTGTTCTTCTCAGTCTCCAGTAAGTTTCTGTGCAACAAAAGACAGAGAAGGTTTATTCACCAGATGTAATTATCTGGGTCTTTGGCCTAAAAAAAAAATTTGAGACACAAAAAGCTGCAGAAGCCTATCGGATATCCCTGGTTGAATAGATGTACGGTCTTCTTTCTCTACAGTGTTTTGTGTCAGCCCAGGGCTCCTGGGATGAGTTACATACGTGAGATCATAAAATCAAGCCCTTTTTGGTCAGTTTGTACATTTGTTGACCCAGCCGACCATTTAACGAGACATTGTCAGTTTAATCAGCTGTTTATGTTCTGCAAACAGTGACAAGGTACAGATCCCATCCTGTGTGTTGTAATTAAGCTGGTGGACTCCCTCAAAGCAAATATACTTAGTAATACTAAAGACAAATGTCCTGTAAATACAGATTTGATGTAAACTCAATGGTTCTTGTGCTGGGTCACATACATTACATTATTATGTTTTACTTATGTAACATTTCTGAAGAGCCTAACAATGGTACTTCAAAGGGAATTACTGCCACCTCTCCACAGACTCTTATATTGTCAGCGAGCCTTGCCGTGGTTAGGATTTAGTACAATAAGAAGAGTGGATTGCCTGTAATGTTCCAGCGGGGATTCATACCATTTAAGTGCTGCAGGAGATGTTTCCTCTACTGACAGCAGTGGTGTATCTTGGTTTTGTGCTGCCCTAGGCAGACAAAATTCATGCACCCCCCCCCCCCACCCACGTTGCACACCCATTACATGCCCCATTACCCACGTTGCACACCCATTACATGCCCCATTACCCACGTTGCACACCCAGGTCATGCCCCATCACCCACATTGCACACCCATTACATGCCCCATTACCCACATTGCACACCCATTACATGCCCCATTACCCACATTGCACACCCATTACATGCCCCATCACCCATGTTGCGCACCCAGGTCATGCCCCATCACCCATGTTGCACACCCAGGTCATGCCCCATCACCCACGTTGCACACGCAGGTCATGCCCCATCACCCACGTTGCACACCCAGGTCTTGCCCCATCACCCACGTTGCACACCCAGGTCATGCCCCATCACCCACGTTGCGCACCCAGGTCATGCCCCATCACCCACGTTGCACACCCAGGTCATGCCCCATCACCCACGTTGCACACCCAGGTCATGCCCCATCACCCACGTTGAACACTCAGGTCATGCCCCATCACCCACATTGCGCACCCAGGTCATGCCCCATCACCCACGTTGCGCACCCAGGTCATGCCCCATCACCCACGTTGCGCACCCAGGTCATGCCTCATCACCCACGTTGCGCACCCAGGTCATGCCCCATCACCCACGTTGCGCACCCAGGTCATGCCCCATCACCCACGTTGCGCACCCAGGTCATGCCCCATCACCCACACATGAAATGCCACATCACCCTTATTACATGGCCCTAATCAATTCTAAAACAGAAAACTGATTTTAAACAGTTGCATGAATCCCTGTTTCTTTAATGCTTTCATTTTCAAAGGTATTGTTGCATGGCTGACTCATTCTTCTCCATTGTATCACAGAGCTAATCACAGGTGATTGGGGAATGAACGTAAGCAACAAATCTATGGACTTTCAACCAACGGGGCATCCGTAAGGAGAGGCTTGAGGAGTCTCTTGCTCCTAGGATTTCTACCTTTTCTTTAAAAAAAAATACCGGCCATGCTACTGCCTACATAGACTTAACATTGGCCTCAAGCCATTTTTTTTTTTTTACCGACCTGCCGGTAACACACGGATGGGTGGCAATCCAACATGTTCTGCCTTGGAAAATATCAAGGCCACCATTTTACTTGTATTTTCATGCGATGCTGGTTGGGGAAATCTCTCCCTTGTCTGCCACCTCGGGCTCCATTTTGAGGCAGAGCACAAGGTGTTGCATGGGGCAGAGCAGGAAGAGACTGTGTCTATGAAAGGGGCACAGACAGACCACTAAGATCCCCCACTGGACTACCAGGAGAACTTTTTGCAGATGCCCATCTACACAATGAGATACTTATGTCTGAGAGTACAGGTGTATGCTCAGGATTGATAAAACTTAGCTTGGAATGAATTGCATCTTTTGCATTGTCAAACATACAAACACATGTATGTGCATGCAAAAAAAAAAAACCCTAAAACAAATTAGGACTAAATCATAGCACCATTGTACACCTAAAGCATGAAACACATGCTATTGTCCTGTAAATGCATTGTGCAGATTTTGGAGATACTCTACCTCCTGTAGTAAAGGTTTGCTGATTGATACCTTCTGATAGAAAATAGTTTTAAAGTCTGTAGATTGTTAAGTGTTCTCAGTAAGCACCGTTTCCCTGGAAACACATGGTTCGTATTTTTTTTTTTTTTACTGATTTCCGTCTTGAGTGGCTTCCCAGGTGTCCAATCCTCTTCAACGCTTCAATATAACGGGAATGAGGCTGAACAGACAGAATTGCCAGGACCTATATAAAGTGCAAATTCCAGGGCAGTGATGGCGACTCTATGGCGCAGGCAGTGGTGTATCTTGGTTTTGCGCTGCCCTAGGCAGACCAAATTCGGGCTCCCCCGGGTTTAGAGAGGTGAAGGCACCTGAAATTAGTAATATGATAGCATTACGTCATTTCTATTTAAAATGTCTACAGACTGTTTTTTGTTTTTTTTAGGGCCATCCATGATCTAACCGCGTCCAAAATGAGCTCCAGACACTTGGTACCTGTACCAGGGAGGCTGGAGCTCAATTGGCGGAGATCAATTTGCAACGTTGTGTGATGTCACATAGCCCCACCCCCTGCCCTGTCCAAGTAAATTGGCAGGAATGCATATACACTGAGGAATCGTTAGATTAAACATAGAATGTGTCCTCCGATCAGAACCATTCAGTCCATCTAGTCTGCCCAATTTTATAAATACTTTTATTAGTCCCCAGTTCCCTATCTTATATCTAGGATAGCCTTATACCTATCCCACGCATGCTTAAATTCCTTCACTCTATTAACCTCTACTGGAAGACTATTCCATGCATCCACTACCCTCTCAGTAATGTAATACTGTCATTAGTCCCTGACCTTATCTTATATCTAGGATAGCCTTATACCTATCCCATGCATGCTTAAACTCCTTCACTGTGTTAACTTCTACCACTTCCGCTGGAATGCTATGCCATGTATCCACTACCCTCTCAGTAAAGTAATACTTCCTAATATTACTTTTAAATCTTTGCCCGTCTAATTTAAGACTATGTCCTCCAGCTGTAGTAAAGGAGGAGAGTATATTTAAAAGAAGAAAAACTAACACAACTAGAGGACTTACTTTTAAATCTTTTCCTCTCTAATTTAATACTAAGTCCTCTAGTTGTGTTAGTTTTTCTTCTTTTAAATATACTCTCCTCCTTTACTGTGTTGATTCCCTTTAACATTGAAATACATAAAGGGAATCAACACAGTAAAGGAGGAGAGTACATTTAAAAGAAGAAAAACTACCACAGCTGGAGGACATAGTCTTAAATTAGACGGGCAAAGATTTAAAAGTAATATTAGGAAGTATTACTTTACTGAGAGGGTAGTGGATACATGGCATAGCATTCCAGCGGAAGTGGTAGAGGTTAATACAGTGAAGGAGTTTAAGCATGCATGGGATAGGTATAAGGCTATCCTAGATATAAGATAAGGCCAAGGACTAATGAACGTATTACATTACTGAGAGGGTAGTGGATGCATGGAATAGTCTTCCAGTGGAAGTGGTAGAGGTTAATACAGTGAAGAAGTTTAAGCCTGCATGGGATAGGTATAAGGCTATCCTAGATATAAGATAAGGCCAGGGACTAATGAAAGTATTACTTTACTGAGAGGGTAGTGGATGTATGGAATAGTCTTCCAGTAGAAGTGGTAGAGGCTAATATAGTGAAGGAGTTTAAGCATGCATGGGATAGGTATAAGGCTATCCTAGATATAAGATAAGGTCAGGGACAAATGAAAGTATTACTGTACTGAGAGGGTAGTGGATGCATGGAATAGTCTTCCAGTAGAAGTGGTAGAGGTTAATACAGTGAAGGAGTTTAAGCATGCATGGGATAGGTATAAGGCTAACCTAGATATAAGATAAGGCCAGGGACTAATGAAAGTATTACTTTACTGAGAGGGTAGTGGATGTATGGAATAGTCTTCCAGTAGAAGTGGTAGAGGTTAATACAGTGAAGGAGTTTAAGCATGCGTGGGATAGGTATAAGGCTATCCTAGATATAAGATAAGGCCAGGGACTAATGAAAGTATTACTTTACTGAGAGGTTAGTGGATGCATGGAATAGCCTTCCAGTAGAAGGAAAATAAGTTGCTTTTGTTTTGCCTACCATAGTCCTTAATATTAAGTATTATGCTACACATGCGTTCTCATCCTTTTTATTTTAGCTGTTATTATCTTCAGCTCATCTTTCCCCCTGATTTCTATGAACCTTTGCCATACAGAACGCTTACGCCATAATATTATCCTAACAACAGCCATTCCTCCTTGTGAAGGATCCTTCGATTTTTTTTTCCCCTCCATAAAATCCCATAGGTTATCTTCCGAGAACATCTTACATGATAATCATGATATATTGCCAGCAGCTCCGCTGAATACCACTGGCGTTTTTCATGCTCGAGGGGTTAGTAGAGCGTTCAGCCACATGCAGATAGTAGGTGGCAATATTGAAGATCGTCTCCCAAGCTGCAATTATATTGCGAGATAGATTTTTTTTTTGTGTGCTTGTGTTTAAAATCCGAAACATTTGCCACAATTTAATATTGGCAGCGAAATAAATTATCGGCTGCTGTTGGCAGGTGACATGCCAGTGCTAGAACTAGAATCAGGCCTGCCATCAGGAATCTCAGAGACTGGTACCAGTTTAATATCCAGGTTGCACCCGATATGAACACCCCCTTTTTCTTGTTTAAAGAGACTGCCTCTATGTACTCGATGGTCAACTATAGATTAAATTTTAAAGTCATGTTTAGAATCTTTGCTCAGTATAGTCCTATCAGGAGGCAGACATGTTTAAAATCTTTGCTCAGTATAGTCCTATCAGGAGGCAGACATGTTTAGAATCTTTGCTCAGTATAGTCCTATCAGGAGGCAGACATGTTTAGAATCTTTGCTCAGTATAGTCCTATCAGGAGTCAGACATGTTTAGAATCTTTGCTCAGTATAGTCCTATCAGGAGGCAGACATGTTTAGAATCTTTTCTCAGTATAGTCCTATCAGGGGGCAGACATGTTTAGAATCTTAGCTCACTATAGTCCTATCAGGAGGCAGACATGTTTAGAATCTTTGCTCAGTATAGCCCTATCAGGAGGCAGACATGTTTAGAATCTTAGCTCAGTATAGTCCTATCAGGAGGCAGACATGTTTAGAATCTTAGCTCACTATAGTCCTATCAGGAGGCAGACATGTTTAGAATCTTTGCTCACTATAGTCCTATCAGGAGGCAGACATGTTTAGAATCTTAGCTCACTATAGTCCTATCAGGAGGCAGACATGTTTAGAATCTTAGCTCACTATAGTCCTATCAGGAGGCAGACATGTTTAGAATCTTTGCTCACTAAAGTCCAATCAGGAGGCAGACATGTTTAGAATCTTTGCTCACTATAGTCCTATCAGGGGGCAGACATGTTTAGAATCGTTGCTCAGTATAATCCTATCAGGGGCAGACATGTTTAGAATCTTTGCTCAGTATAGTTCTATCAGGGGCAGACATGTTTAGAACCGTTGCTCAGTATAGTTCTATCAGGGGGCAGACATGTTTAGAATCGTTGCTCAGTATAATCCTATCAGGGGCAGACATGTTTAGAATCTTTGCTCACTATAGTCCTATCAGGGGGCAGACATGTTTAGAATCTTTGCTTAGTATAGCCCTATCAGGAGGCAGACATGTTAAGAATCTTTGCTAATTATAGTCCTATCAGGAGGCAGACATGTTTAGAATCTTTGCTCAGTATAGTCCTATCAGGAGGCAGACATGTTTAGAATCTTAGCTCACTATAGTCCTATCAGGGGGCAGACATGTTTAGAATCGTAGCTCACTATAGGCCTATCAGGAGGTAGACATGTTTAGAATCTTAGCTCACTATAGTCCTATCAGGAGGTAGACGTGTTTAGAATCTTTGCTCACTATAGTCCTATCAGGAGGTAGACATGTTTAGAATCTTTGCTCAGTATAGTCCTATCAGGAGGCAGACATGTTTAGAATCTTAGCTCACTATAGTCCTATCAGGAGGCAGACATGTTTAGAATCTTTGTTCAGTATAATCATATCAGGTGGCTGACATGTTTAGAATCTTTGCTCAGTATAACCCTATCAGGGGGCACACATGTTTAGAATCTTAGCTCACTATAGTCCTATCAGGAGGCAGACATGTTGTTTAGAATCTTTGCTCAGTATAACCCTATCAGGGGGCGGACATATTTAGAATCTTAGCTCACTATAGTCCTATCAGGAGGCAGACATGTTTAGAATCTTAGCTCAGTATAGTCCTATCAGGAGGCAGACATGTTTAGAATCTTTGCTCACTATAGTCCTATCAGGAGGCAGACATGTTTAGAATCTTAGCTCACTATACTCCTATCAGGAGGCAGACATGTTTAGAATCTTAGCTCACTATAGTCCTATCAGGAGGCAGACATGTTTAGAATCTTTGTTCAGTATAATCATATCAGGTGGCTGACATGTTTAGAATCTTTGCTCAGTATAACCCTATCAGGGGGCAGACATGTTTAGAATCTTAGCTCACTATAGTCCTATCAGGAGGCAGACATGTTGTTTAGAATCTTTGCTCAGTATAACCCTATCAGGGGGCAGACATATTTAGAATCTTAGCTCACTATAGTCCTATCAGGAGGCAGACATGTTTAGAATCTTAGCTCACTATAGTCCTATCAGGAGGCAGACATGTTTAGAATCTTTGTTCACTATAGTCCTATCAGGAGGCAGACATGTTTAGAATCTTAGCTCACTATACTCCTATCAGGAGGCAGACATGTTTAGAATCTTTGTTCACTATAGTCCTATCAGGAGGCAGACATGTTTAGAATCTTAGCTCACTATAGTCCTATCAGGAGGCAGACATGTTTAGAATCTTAGCTCACTATACTCCTATCAGGAGGCAGACATGTTTAGAATCTTAGCTCACTATAGTCCTATCAGGAGGCAGACATGTTTAGAATCTTTGTTCACTATAGTCCTATCAGGAGGCAGACATGTTTAGAATCTTAGCTCACTATAGTCCTATCAGGAGGCAGACATGTTTAGAATCTTAGCTCACTATACTCCTATCAGGAGGCAGACATGTTTAGAATATTAGCTCACTATAGTCCTATCAGGAGGCAGACATGTAGAGAATCTTTGCTAAGCATAACCCTATCAGGGGGCAGACATGTTGTTTAGAATCTTTGCTCAGTATAGTCCTATCAGGTCTGGGAACAGGGCACCAGGCGACTGAGCGCAAAATTCTGCAGGTGTTCAGCTAGGTAAGCTGGCACTCAGGCACTGGCAAGCAGTTTGGGAACAGAAATGGCACTGGAAAGTTGTTTGGGGACAAAGCTAGCACTGAGAAGTCCTGTGAGTGCAATCTGAGTTATGGGGTCAATTCTGGGTGCTGGGGTAAGTCCTGGGTGCTGAGGTAAGTCCTGGTGCATTGTTGGTGCAGAGGAGGGAAATAAATAAATAACAAGAAATGCTTTTTTTCAGTAATATTTCATATGAAAAAAATACTTTTTAATCTATATGTACAGATACAAATATATCCATATATATACTTAGACTCTCCTCAAACCTCATCACCTGTTCCCACTTGTGTCTGCACAATTTAACCCGAGCTGTCCCCTCTCTCTGGAACTCCCTTCAGCAGAGCATCCAGCTCTCTTCCTCAAACTCCAAAAAGTTTCCTAAAAACTCACTTTAAGGAAGCTTACTCCTCTCACGTGCCCCACTCCCTCTAGATAGTGAGCTTGCGAGCAGGGCTCTCTACCCCATGTGTCAATCTGCTCTTGTTTGTATGTAGTTGCTTTCTATGGTCTGTACTTATCTCTATGTTGGCACTGTATCAATAAACGTTAATGTAATATAATTAGTAGTAGGGTTTAAAAAAAATTAAACTACTTTAATAGTGGTGCTACGAATGCATTGTTCCTGGCCGTCTCTGCTTCGACAGACGTTAGTCACGCCATTTAATTCCGTTCCAGAGGTTTTGTATTCCTTGCAGCTGATCGTTCTGTGTCTTGTCTTGTGCGTTGTACAATGTCTCCCTCTAGTGTCCTGGATTTAAAGGGCATTCTCCCAGCGGCTGGGAGCCTGCAGGCCAAATCAGGGGTACTCCCTGGAGTGCAGACTGCACAGTACATGTCGGAATCTTAAGAATAAACCGTGGGAGGCAAATGGAAGTCAGAATGTCATCAACTCTAAAATGTCAAGAATGCAATATATGTAAATCGATTTTTTTTTTTAGAAACTGTCTACTATAGTAGCTGGCGAAATGATTGAAAGCATTGTATAACATATCTGGAAAAGCAGTATTAGAAGTCAGTTTTGACCAGGTGTGTAGCTAGCACAATAGAGTATCAGAGGGTGGCAAAAAACGACTCCAAATCCAAGACACCCCCCATCACGGAAAACATGGTCCCCTCATGTTTAAAAAAAAGACTATTTAGCCATTACAGAGCCTTTTCTCCTAATAATTCATATGCTTTGTAATAGAGAAGTAGGGTGGCAGGCTGGAAACAGAGCCAAGTCATGGGGGTTGAGAGGTCAAGTGACACAGACTTGCCTGGTACTAAGTAATGATCATCCATTGATGTGTCATGTATGTGAATTGATATGTACTAACACCGTTCTCATACTTTACACATAGCATCTGTTGTTTTGCAACCTCCAGCATCATCTGATAATGAGGCCACATGGCCTGCACAGGATGCAGAAGATCTACCAGCCCCTCCTCGAACTTCACCAGTTCTGGGGGCTCCTCGCCTGCCTTACGGTAAGTCAAACAGACAAATCCATGGGCATGTATGTAGCATAAATATGTGCAACAGATAGGGCTTCATTCGTGAAAGAGGGAATTGTGACTGGAGATCCCAAGTTACGGACAGAATAGCTGACACCATTCTCAGTATCAGCAGCACTTCCTATCAATTACTATGACCTGAACGTACGGATTCCATTCTCCTGCCCGACTGTAGCAATGCCTACATCTGCATCTCTGACAGAACCTTTTTTCACCACCTTCCAGACAATGTTCCTCCCACCAACTGCTGACTCTTGATGGGCAGGCCCTAGGATCCACCGCCAAAATTGATACACATGTACACCACATCATTCATGTCTGGTGTTAATGCAAATGTACTTTGCTACCACTGGAATAAATCTATGTTACATACTACTGTACATCCATGTACATGGAACCCCTCATAGTTTCCATTGCATTAGTGTGCATGGGCTTGTGTTGTGCAACTGGTAACCGATTCTGTAAATATGATAAGTGCAGAGATGAAGGTAGATCATTATAAGAGGTTAGTATTAGGAATGTCAATGTACTGTAAATCAGGATTCAGATGACCATGAATGTGAACTGTGCTGCCCACAATCTGTATTGCAATGTCCTAAACATCTTCCTTTCCTGCAGATACAACTGTGGGGGCAACTAGCAGGGCGGTGGGTCTCAGAGGTCATCAGCCAAGCACATTAGGAGCCCATCCACAACTTGCTGGCCTTCCTCCAATGGCCGCATTCAATACTGCTGTCTATGGTGGGATTGCTGGTACCCAGCGTGATGTAGCTCACATGGACCAGCAACTGATCATGATGTGAAAACACAAGAATGGTTCTATGCCCATATGATGGAGAGGAAGGATCAGAGTAGGGAGTCACTTAGCTGCGGAAGTTGCGCATCTGAAGGAGATGAAACTGATGTACAGTCAGGAGTGTCAGGCTAGACCTGAACACTGCAGCCAAATTTTGAGAAACAAGCAGCAGTCTGGTGAGGAGCAGGGGCGGGCTGGGCCGGGGGGCAGGGTGGCAATTGCCCCCCAGGCCGCCCTAAGCTATTTAAAACACGGCCGCTGGGCCAGTGTTTAAAAAAAAAAAAAACGTGCTTGCAGGCAGAGACGGAGGTGAGAAGGGATCGGAAGATCCCCTCGCACCTCCGCTCTGCCTGCAAAGCTGCACGGGGAGCCGAACAGGCAGCACAGAGAAACCTCCGTGCTGCCTGTTCGGCTCCCTGTGCAGTCTGACACGGAAGTGCCGACAGTCACGTGATCGGCGCTCTGACGTCAGACGCGCGCCGATCATGTGACCTGTCGGCACAACCTGCCGGGAGGCCGAACAGGCAGCATGGAGGGACCACTAGCCACCAGGGAAGTCCTCCTGCCACTAGCCACCAGGGAAAAAGGTAAGGGGGGGGGTGGCTTTTAAACACTGGCATATTATTGGACAAATTGGCTGGCAAATAACACTGGCATATTATTGGGCAAATTGGCTGGGGAATATTACATGGCAAATAACACTGGCATATTATTGGGCAAATTGGCTGGGGCATATTACATGGCAAATAAGACTGGCATATTATTGGGCAAATTGGCTGGGGAATATTACATGGCAAATAAGACTGGCATATTATTGGGAAAATTGGCTGGGGAATATTACATGGCAAATAACACTGGCATATTATTGGGCAAATTGGCTGGGGCATATTACATGGCAAATAAGACTGTCATATTATTGGGCAAATTGGCTGGGGCATATTACATGGCAAATAAGACTGGCATATTATCGGGCAAATTGGCTGGGGAATATTACATGGCAAATAAGACTGGCATATTATTGGGAAAATTGGCTGGGGCATATTACATGGCAAATAAGACTGGCATATTATTGGGCAAATTGGCTGGGGAATATTAAATGGCAGAATAACACTGGCATATTATTGGACAAATTGGATGGGGAATATTACATGGCAAATAAGACTGGCATATTATTGGGCAAATTGGCTGGGGCATATTACATGGCAAATAAGACTGGCATATTATTGGGCAAATTGGCTGGGGAATATTAAATGGCAGAATAACACTGGCATATTATTGGGCAAATTGGCTGGGGAATATTAAATGGCAGAATAACACTGGCATATTATTGGACAAATTGGCTGGGGCATATTACATGGCAAATAAGACTGGCATATTATTGGGCAAATTGGCTGGGGAATATTACATGGCAAATAAGACTGGCATATTATTGGGCAAATTGGCTGGGGAATATTACATGGCAAATAAGACTGGCATATTATTGGGCAAATTGGCTGGGGAATATTAAATGGCAGAATAACACTGGCATATTATTGGGCAAATTGGCTGGGGAATATTACATGGCAAATAAGACTGGCATATTATTGGACAAATTGGATGGGGAATATTACATGGCAAATAAGACTGGCATATTATTGGGCAAATTGGCTGGGGAATATTACATGGCAAATAAGACTGGCATATTATTGGGAAAATTGGCTGGGGCATATTACATGGCAAATAAGACTGGCATATTATTGGGCAAATTGGCTGGGGCATATTACATGGCAAATAACACTGGCATATTATTGGGCAAATTGGCTGGGGAATATTACATGGCAATTAACACTGGCATATTGGGCAAATTAGCAGGGGCATATTAAATTGCAGATAACCTTGGAATATTATTGGGCAAATTTACTGAGTCATATTAAATTGCAGAATAACACTGGCATATTATGGGACAAATTGGCTGGGGAATATTAATGGCAAATAATATTGGAAATGTGTATGTAATGGGGTGATGGAGGCATGTAAATGTGGTGATGGGGCATGTCCTGGTGTGCAACGTGGGTTATGGGTCATGTCGTAGGTGTGCAACGTGGGTAGGGGGGGGGTGCCCAAATTTTGGGATATTGGGTGTCTAAATCCTGGCATATTGAGGGGCATAATCCTGGCATATTGAGGGGGAAATCCTGGCATATTGAGGGGGCATCATCTTGGCATATTGAGGGGAAAATCCTGGCATATTGGGTGTCTAAATCCTGGCATATTGAGGGGCATAATCCTGGCATATTGAGGGGGCATCATCTTGGCCAATTGAGGAGAAAATCCTGGCATTTTGAGGGGCATAATCCTGGCATATTGAGGGGCATAATCCTGGCATATTGAGGGGCATATTCCTGGCATACTGAGGGGCATATTCCTGGCATACTGAGGGGCATAATCCTGGCATTTTGTAAGGGAAAATTCTAGCATATTAAATGGCAAATCTTGGTATATTGTGGGGGAAAATCATATTAAATGGCAAATCCTGGTATATTGTGGGGGAAAATCCTGGCAATATTCGTTATAAAACAAGGAAAAGATGGCCGTGGATGGGGAGGCGAATCGATGATGCAATGGATCACTTGACTGGATTTGCCCCCCAGGCCTAAGGCTGCCAGCCCTCCCCTGGTGAGGAGGGAGGGCGGGGGCGATGATGCTGACATGACTAAACTGTTGCTCAGTAGATCATCCTCCTCTTCATGAGATGCTGATGAGTAAATCACACTGTAGCATCTCGTTAGTAGCCAAGGATCCCTTGAAACCAGTTGTGCTCCTCTGCTGACAAGCTCTGTACTCCCCCCCCTCACTGCCTCCTCCCTGCCTTGGGCTTGTAAATACAAAATAATTATTTTTTTTTAGTGAATTTTATTGGAAATTAAAAGAAAATAGTAATTTGATCCTTTAGGTGTCTGTGTTATTCAGATTACTCCACATCTCACACACGTCCACAGGTCCCCTTTTGTTTCCAATGTAGAATCATTGTACACGGGTACACCTTCCCTTCCATCCAACATCTAGACGTCAGGGTTCTACCCTCACCTCCTGACTCATGCACTTAAAAGTACTCATTTTTGTGCTTATATACACCTTCCTACGCCAGAGGTCACCCTAACTTTGTTTGCTTATTTTCCTTCTCCACTGTTGGTGTCAGGTGGGCTTGTTACCTTTTGCAACACACTCCTGTTACATACCTGCAGAGATAGGAATGTTATTCAACATGGCAGGTGAGGATATTACCATAACTACTGGATGAAACCGGAGGGTTGAGGATCGTCTGCTGGAGGAAAGAAGTGATCACACCGGGTTCCAGATAAGTGCTGTGTAAAGGCGTTTTATTGAGAAGAAGCCACAGCTAATGGCGTGGGATTCACCCGCTGGGTAAAGTGCAAAGCCTACGCGTTTCGCGCCTGTGTTACCATAACACTTTATAACGTAGGAAGGTGGTTTTTTTTGTTTGTTTTTTTAACCAAGAGTCATCGACGAAAACCTTCAGTAAACTTATGGAACTTCAGCTAGATGTTCCACAGGGTTCTAGATTTAAGTTATCCTCATCTAGAATCCAGGGGTAGAAGAAACGCAGGGGGGGAAAAAAAAACTCTGCAAAGTGGAATTTCATATCACATTTTATTTAAATCACTTGAAAAAGGTCAAAATCTGCTACATTTCTCAACAACAACAGAAAAAAAAACACAGACAAAATGTACCCACCGGACTATATAAATTCTAGGAAGAAATACAAAGGGGATTGTCAATTTGAATCAACGAGAACAAAATAACACAAAAGGGTTAGAATGTGTTTCACTTTATTTCTCTAGGCCAATGATTGGACAGCTGAGAGGAAATAACGGGTAGAATATATTCTATGCATTTTACAGATTTAACATGTACAAAAAAAATAAATACTTGCACTATGGTCCATAAACCCTGCACTTTAAAAACTGTTGGTAATTTTGCCATTATTATTTTGAAGATTTCTAGCAGTCCTGCACTGCCTGACATTTTTTGCTTGGGCACAATGAGCAAACTGCATCGCAGCACATGCGAGACACATCAGTTCCTGGAAGTCGCAATCAGAGCAGGGTCTTGCCCTACTCTGACTGCCGCATGGGAGGGTCTCTCGCTGCTAGCACAGAGAGAGACCCTCGTTTTGCATGGGATCAGCAGGGGGAACCTAGTTAAGGTCCCCCCCCCCTACTGATCCCATGCAAAAAGAGCAGCTATGGCAGCATGGCAGCTGTCGGTCAGAGAATAAATTGGGGTACACACCAGTTCATCCTCACAACAGTACTGCTGGAAACCTTTCGACACCTACAAAAATGAGGGAGAGGGAGGATGCAGAAAAACATTAAAATACTGTAAAATGTACTTCAAAACCTAAGATGGAGTCAAACATTCAAAGCCTTCAAATCTTCTTCACAAGAATGGTAGAAACCATAGCGGACTGAGGACACATTGGGTCATATAGAAATGTAGATCTGAGGGTAAGTGTGAGAGATATAGTGTCCTCATTGCACATGATTGGTATTTCAGAAATGACATCATAGAACAATGACACCTAGTTATGTCATTCCACAGATGTATCTAAGAAGCTTGAGCACGATGGCAGTGGTGTATCTTGGTTTTGTGCTGCCCTAGGCAGACAAAATTCGGGCACCCCCCACATTGCACACCCATGACATGCCCCATCACACACAGTGCACACCTACGACATGCCCCATCACCCACACATTAAACGCCGAATCACCCACATTGCATACACACTAAACACCCCATCACCCCCATTACATACCCCCACCACGTTCCTTAGATACCCCCATCACCCCGATTAACTGAAGGGAGGTAAAGCTTGCTGAACGGTGGGGGAGGGAGTGAAAATGTTTGAAGCACCAGAAATGTGCTTTAACACCCTCTGGCAAAGTGTTGTGGAAGACACACTACTGCACAATGGATAATAAAAAATAACTCAGAGTGTTACCCCAGCAGCCTCCAGCCACAGGGCAAAAGGTCACGAAGATCTCACAATACCCTTGGGTTCTGCTTTTAAAAAATCCAAAAGCCAACGCATGCTAACACGCTGTAATGACATTTATGGTACAATGTTTTGGATGACTCTGCTTGGACTTAGACTATGATTTACTATCCAGCTATTCAGTGGGGCAGTGCCTCCTTCGAGCCCATTGATCATTCAGTCGTGGATAGAACACTAAGTCATTCCGAAGTTCAACTTTGAAAACCAACAATATTAACTCTGATAATACTCCGAGGTTATAGTCATGCTAAACAATGTGGTCCGACACTGGTGGGTCTTGCAGTCCAACAGGCACAGAGAGACGCACGTTGGGCACTCTACTTCTTAAAGTTCTAGTGCTAGGTATATTGCCAGTTTTGTGCAGATACAACCCCCATGATACTCTGTCTACTGCTGGCCAAACATCATAGATGACCTATGTCCACAACAGATGAAGAGCTACGACAGACATATGTTACACAGTCTGCACCGAGTATTATGGGAAAGCAGGAAACAATAGCTAGTGTGCCAAAGGTTATGCTGGTAGATGAACCAATACAGGAGCACAGTTGGGAGTGCCAAAGGTTATTAATGGCTGTATAACACAGAAACAGTGCAATACCAAAAGGTCAAAACATCATCGATCCATGCAGGGATTGTATGTACATCCCTAATACATGCCAGACGCATTAAGAACCCTTCTGTCTATACACATTGTATACATATTGTGAACACACAGACATCACAACTTCTAAACTAAAAATATTAGAATAGGAAAAAACAAGCAAAATCATGGTACACCATGGGGGAGGATTTCTTACAGCAATAGATATGGAATAGTGCTACATATGTACAAAAGCTGGGACTATTATCAACACACAAAAAAAAAAAAAAAAAAAAAAATATATATATTTATTTATTTATATAATTATTGAAAAGGGTGTGACACCCCTAACATATTTTGCAATGTTATGGTCTTGTTGAAATACTTTACATACCGATACTTTTTTTTTTTTTTTTTTTAACTTCTCCTAATTACAGTATTAGCTATTGACCCCTTAATGACAGGACTGTTTGGAAATTTTGTGACAATGACCGTTGTAACAATTTTATGCGGTGTTTGTGTTTAGCTGTGATTTTCCTCTCTCATTGCATGTACCCACACATATCATGTACTGTTTGATTACCATACAAAAAGGTATTTCTTCAGATACCATTATTTTTCATCATATCATATATAAATAGCTGTAAACAATAAAATAAAAAAAATCATAGAATATGATGACAAAATTGGAAAAGAAACAAACAACTTTTTCTAACTTGGACCTGAAAAATGTTCTTACACTATTACAAAAACGGTAAAAAAAAAAAAGACTGTATAAATAGTTTTGAATATTTGTCATGAGTTTTAGAAATATACCACGTTTCCATTCTGGGAAGGAATATATCATATAGAAATGGTATAAATCGGTCTTCAAAAGTTTCTGTTCCAACTATAGTAACTAATTTAAAAATCAATGGATAAGAGATGCACCATGACAGGGCAAACACAATATTATTTACCCACGGCATTACAGGGAAACATGGTACATGTTTTTGTGAAACAAAGGGTCAGCTTAACACAAAGATTTACTAGATAAGCATAAAACACCTGAGTAATTAAGAAATCAATAACAAGTAGGTGGAAAAGTCATTTGAACAAAAAAATAAAACCTCTCGACATTTTTAAAATAATATTAATTAGCATTTCTAAATGCAGGGGCGCACTTTTAAATTAGCAATATGCTACAGTTCTGCCTGTTTGGAACAGTCAAAATCAAAAAAATACAATTGTAACAGATGAAAGCTACATCTTAATAATTGTAGGGAATGGTTGTATGCATTGAAGTAAACAATCGATTCATTTACGTATCCAACGAGCACAAGAACGAATTTGCAAATCTTAAGAAATTGTGTGGAGATTCTCACTGATGAAACCTTTCAACTCAAATTATTATAAAATCATGCTGCAAAAATCAGCACAGATGTTAACGATTACTTCCAAAAAGTTAAGGATGCAAGACACAAAAGGGTCACCGAGCCAAGCTCCGCTGACATATAATAGTCACTGAAGGGAAAGCTAAAGTGGAACAATTAATGAAATGGAACATTGACGCTCAGAACAAACTTTTCATCTCTGAATTGTGTGGACAGATTCCTTCTAAAGTGTCCAGCACAGCTCTGATAGAGACAAAAGGATGCCATATATATATATATTAATGCACTGGTTCAGGGTTTCATTATGTTGATATGAAACTTGCGCAATGTGTTTTGTTTTTTAAATGTAATCTATAAAGTGCTTTTTATTATTCATTGGTGAAGTATATTCATCGCTAAATAGGGATGATGTGTAACATGGGCGATGATCGCAACTAATAGAGGTACTACATGCCCATGTACAAGGATAAAGCCTTACGAAGTAACATAGGGATTTATTTATGAAATAGAGAAAGGATTTATTCATAAAAGAGGGGAAAATTAAGGCCAAAGGAGCCGAGTTGGGAAAAAATTCTCCCATTTGGTGCAATTGGACACAATTTCCAACTCGGCTACTTTGACCTTAAAGGGACTGTCTAGTGGCCAAAATGCATCTTCTAAATATTAATGGGCTTTCAAAGTACTTTGAAATGCATGTCTTACATTTTTTATTGCTTAAAATATAAAATACTTACAGCTAGAAGAAATTGCAGCAGTTTGTAAGAAACTAGTACTGCCCACACTAGCCGAGTACAAGTCATTTTTTTTTTTTTTGCTGCAGGAACCAATGAGAATAATACCATTCAAATGAATGGAATATTCTGTCTCTCTAGTGATGTCATCAGACAATGAGTTGCACTGTTAAGAGATCCTACTGTGTACAAGAGCAAGGTCACTCATAGTGCCACTCAATAAGACTCAATTTGAGGAGGACAGGAAGTGACTATATGAAACAAAACTTTTTATCCTCAGTGTCTATATAATCAGTGCTGCCGCACCTGCAGTAAACATGCAGAGTAATCACTGGGGGAGGGCTTGAGTCAAATATTAAAATGTGATTTATACAGAATGCCTGCATCAAATCACACAGGGATAAAAGCCTGTGTATTATACAAGCAGTAATCTTCATCTTGTACCAAATTGAGTTTGGGGACTAGACTGTCCCTTTAAGTTTGAAATTCCCTTGCCAATTCCCTCTTTCATGAATAACAGGTATGTATAAGAAATACAAGAGACAATAAATCTCATTCATACTTGTTCTTCACAGCGGCATACCACCATAAATGCCACGCTCTCTCCGGACCCTCGGGGGCATGACTTGGTCGGTGTTGTGCCATTGGGTTAAACCATCCCCCTATAGATGCAGGGGAATTCTTATTAACACGCTTACACTGTCATGGGGGAAGAGGGGGGACTGGGGCCCCTACTTAATATGACTCAGATTCCTTGGGAAAACTTAGTCTTAATGGTAAAAGAATACTCCATTAGGAAAGGAAATTCGACCTAGTATGAATTAGGGTCAAACTCATAACACAGTAACGATTATAAGTTATGAGCCATAGCGGCTTGTTCCAGGAGTCCCAGCTTAATCAAATATAATCTGTGGCAAAGGTTTAAGACTGTTTGGCACAACTCTTGCGTTTGTGGCAGAAAGAACACTGTGGGCAAGGAAATCCAGCCCCGTCTTTGCCAAGGGTGGTGAGAAAAAGGTAGCAAGCATCTCAATGGGCTGCAAATAGCTTTGGTCAAGTTCGAGGTAACTTTTTATCGGAGGAGAATGCTGGCTTAATGCGGATCACCCGTCGGTCAAAGTTCTAAAAGTAGAGCCATCAGCGGCCGCATTCCATGAGATTCTGTGGCGCCTGCTCCGCAAATAACCTGGTTCTGTGGAACGCCCATAGAGCTCACACCATGTGTTCCTGGGCGGTATCTGGACTCAGCATAGCGATAACTTCCTCCGGCATGGCCATAGGATAGCTGTCCTGGGAGGTGGTGGTGTGGATGCTCTGAGTTTCGAATTGGGGGTGGACAGACACATTAACGGCGATCTCCTGCCCGTTGACGCAGCTGTCTTCAGAGTCCCCAGAAGGTGATCCACTGCGTGGCAACTGTGGATTGATTGTGTAGATGCCTCCACCGCTGTCCTTCATCACATGGTCTGGGTCGTCTAGCCTGACCGCTTCAAACATCTCCTCCATGAAGGCCTTACAATTGAAGATGAGGGGAGGAAGTGGGATACTTCGGGCTAGTTCTTCTATATACCGAGCGAACTCCATAGTTTTGAACTGGGTGACCTTGGCCAGCTCCAATGTCTTCGCAGAGGTTATGATAGGAATGCGCTTGGCTATCTCAAAGGCTTTCTGGAGTTTCTCTGCTCCTTCTGTGCGGAAAAATTCATTGATGGCTTTTTCCGTCTTGCGTAAGTGACTGCTCATCATACAGAGGCGGGTGATATTTAGGATGAGGGTTATAGTAAAGGTCACCAAACACACTATCATATAGTAGATACCCATATCTCCAGATGTGTATGTGACCCGGAGAGTAACGGTGTAGAAGGAGGTCCCATTTCCATTTGGGCACATACAGGTATATCGTCCGCGATCCGCAAAGGTCACACTGGTTATGTTCAGAGCGCCACTGGACGAGATCAGCCATTTTCCTCCTAAAACCGATAAAAAGTTTATGATTTAGAACATTATTACAGCTCTGGAGGTACACTTATATTCCAGGCACAGCAAATATTTAAATGTCAAACTGTGTCCATCCATATGTTGGAGAACCACATCTCCCGTACTCGTCTGCCAGCCTCTTAACTGACAAAGTGCTATGGGAGATGGAGGCAGAATCTAGATGGCTGCAATTTTGAACACCTACACTAGAATTTAGGATCAAAGCAATAATGCAACTAAAAAAAACTAAAATAATCCACCTTTCATGTTTCACTCAGCGTTAAGCAAACCAGACGTCGACATAGAGAGGGCATGAAGCAGACATGTCAATATTAAAGTACCTATAGGACTTGTGGAAAGGATATTGGACTAGGGCAAATCTCTTAACAGGCACATAAATAGATCTATGGCCACTTTATAAAGTTAGAGGGGTAGCGTACCATACAGACGCTTAAATTGGGGGAGGGTGGCCATTTTTTCAGAAGAGGGGACACACAAAAAAAAAAAAAAACCCCATTGGGGAACACAAACAATTAAACAGTTAGCGAAGAAACATTCCTACCGCAGTACACATACATGCCAAAATGAGATAATAAAAGACACCGCTGGACTTTATACCCCTTAGGAAGTCCCCAACACTGGAAGCTGATGATTTTATTTTATAAGAAATTGCTTCATGATCATGGACTCCGCAGAGGATAAATCTAATGATGCTCAACAGTAGAGGTCTACGTTGAGAAGAAAAAGAAAAAAAACTTTTTAAAACGGCTATACAACGTTGAGGATGGATCGCTTGTACAGCTGTCTGGAATATTTTTGCATCTGCTCCATTATTTACTTCAGTTACCCAGTGTGGTCTATTTATTACAAAGTTATACTTCATGTACTTTATTAGAGCCCTTGACTTCCATGCTGGCCAACGCATTCTGCTCTTACCTCCTTCCACCTCTCCGAGGTGGCGGCCTTTGGAATTAAACCACACAATGTCTTCATTCTGAGTGGCGTTGAGGTTACACTCGATCACAGTGCTGCTCCCTTCCTTGGCGATCAGGTCATGGTGCGCCGGGGAGTTGGCGGAGATCCGCAGTTGCGCATGGAACGAAGCGTTGTGCAGGCTGAGTTGCGGAGCAGCAGTTCCATTAGGATGGATTTCCGCGCCAACGAGGAAAGCAGCAAGGCTCACACAGATTAGGAGAAGGGCCACAGAGGACAGGGGGCAAAATGACCTTTTCATTTGGGCAGCTTTGCGTCTGTCAACAGGCTGGCTGGGAAATATCCATCCGTAAATCCGTTATTCTGCTTTGGAAGTACCCGCAGGCATTGCAATTGCGGGCATTGTAATCCTAGAAAGAAAGAAAAAAAAGAAAAGAAAAAAATACTCTCAACAAAGAGCACTTAAAAGCATGTGTGCTGCAAAGCAGGGGGAGAAAATTACAAAGTTAAACAAGTAAAACCAACTAGATGTTCCCAGATTCCGCGTGATACTGCACTGTCAGCCGTTACACTGTAACAGTCAGATTACAGTCTGCCAATCCCTCATGGTTTCTGACACACTGTGGGTTGCTCCCACATAAAGTGACCATCATACAGCTAGGAAGAACTTTAATGCATATCTGTAGGAAAAACAACCAACAAAGTTCTGTTTATTGAGTGCTTGCTCTGTAAAGATCTTTTAGGGACTGGATGTGATGTTTAAAGACTTGGGTCAGATGAAGGTAAATCTGACCCCAGAATCTAAACAGTGTGTCCACTGCAAATTGTATAACAACGTGACTCTTTGTTATAGCAGGAAAAAAATGTCCATACACAACTGAAAGCAAAGAATCAGGGGAAGTTCTAGATTATGGGGGGCCCCCAAGCAAACCGGGCCCGGTTAGAGCCAACTTCCCACTCTCCATAAATGTATTCCCTCAGTTAGGAGCAATGGGGGTCCTAAGAGGCCCCTGCAACTTATCAATATTTCATATTCATTCATCAATGCAGAATTCAGCTGGACAGAAACATAGTAAAGATAGAGACAGCTGAGGAAGAGCAATGCCTGATGAATTCTAATCCTGTTACTAATACATAATCATATGTATTATGTACGATGAAGCGATAGTAATGCTACAAAATGTGCTGGCCAAAAAGGTTTGCTTGTTAATTCATGAATGCTACATGTCCAAGTTTCTTTGGTTGCCAGGGAGTATTGTGTTTCTCTAAGTGGCCAGTCTACTTGGATCGGTATTTAAGTACAATAAAAAAACAGCAAACGGCCTGTATAAAAAAAAAACACGCAAAAAAAAAATATTTAACATACCGGGCTTGTGGTTTACAAGGTTTTTAAAATCCAGGCACAAAATATTGAATAATGAATCGTACGCTTACAATAAAATTTGTGAAGACACATGAATCGCTGAAGGTTTATTTAAACAGCGTTGTACGGATATATTCTCTGGGAAAGTCTTGTTATAAAATTAGTTCTTATTTTATTACATCAATTAATAGACCAAAACGACACTGGTAAACCAGAGTAACACCTTTTCACTTACATTCTGGGGACTCTGCCCAGTATGGGGTTTTAAACATTTTACCCTCTGGGCAATTTTAAAAAAAGACTGAAACATGCCAAACCGGTCAACGGAAAAAAAAAAAAAACACAACACGTGACATACGAGAATAACAGCCTCACGCATTTTGCCTAGGTACATGGGGGAAAAAGGAACTATTAGACATTCTATAGCAAGGGATGACAAGTGAAACTTTGCAAAATAAAGAATGAAATAAGTTCTGTAGTAAAGAGAACTCAACTTAAACATTGTTTATGTAGTGAATGTAGAGGGAAAAAAAAGGATCTATACATTCCGGTGAAGACGATAGATCTGGAAGTCACCTTCCTACTCAGAAGTCCAGACAGAAGTGTGGAGAAGAATCGGAGGATACCTGTATGTAGTGCACAGACATCCTCCAGCTGCCTCCGAGTAGGATCAAGGTCCCATGTAAGTCTACAGGGGGGACTGGGTCCTAACCTTACAGTCAGACCTCATTTGAGGTCAGATAAAACAAATATAAAATGAGGGGTCTTTTTCATAGGATTTACTCTGGAAAATATCTTGTCTTATGGGCGATCAAATAAGGCATCTCTTACTTTTTTTTTTTTTTTACAGTTCTGCTAACACAATGAATAAATACAATAAATACATTTTCATAGACAGAGTCCTTTTAACAGGACAGTTTTCATGCCAAACCACAAGAATAAAACTATACCTGAACATATCTATACACAGCCCCTACAAAACAGAGTGCGCCTAAATACAGGGGACCAAAATATCTGGGGCAGATTTCCAGAAAAAATTAAGCAGTCACCACAGAGACGAATTATAACGAGAATGATCAGAATTATACATATACATCACAGAATCCAAACTCCACATTACATGTGACAGATCAGAAATACCATGAAAAATGTCGATTAAAGTTAATGAATGCAAACTGATAAGATGCTGAAACTAATGCAATGATTGCCTCAAGGACCTAGCTACAAAAGGTAAATTTGCACATCCTTTTAGAGTAATCACAATGCACAATGTGAATATGTCATTTTTCCCCCCCCTGCCATGAAAGAGGTCTAGTAATTAGAAGAAGTCATTTATGCATTTAATGCAAATGAATAATGTCCAATTATATTACTAGAAGTGCCCTGGGCGGCTTGCTTGTTACACAGTTTGAGGAAGTACCGTATCTAGAAAACTGCTGCGTACTCAGTTTATGGGGTAAAATGCATTATACGTGTGCACGAAGCTGTGTTTAACAGCTCAATAAAACACTCTTCAGTTATAGTTTACCGTGGTTATTATTTCCAATAATAACTACAATTAACAGACACAATGGGGCAGTATTAAAGTTTGCAGCAGTCGCCATGCAAACAAATGGAATGTTCCCGCTGATTGCTCCATAATTAGAACTTTAACCCCCACAATCCACCGTTCTAAATACAACTTTATGCGTCTGATGTGTGCAATTCCAACGCCTTCCCCCTGGTCTGCAATCAAAAGCCCTATATTTATTAGCACTTTGCCACCGGCTGCATCATAACAAAAGCTGTGAGGTCTATTCACTGAGCACTTAACTGGCAAGGAATTGCAAAAAGAATAAAAATAATAAAGCTTTTATTAGCTGCATTAGAAAGCATTTCCCAAGCTGCCTAGCTTTCCAACTAAGTTATTAGTGGCTCTCTGTACAACTGTCAGTTTAGTGATTAGAGTTCCTCCATTCACCAGCATAGCCAGTACTGCTGTATGTGAAAGATCAGCTGGATACATCCAGGAGGGTTTGTGTCTGTGGCTGAAAAGCTGCATTTTAGAGAGTCTGATTAATGAGTAAATCATTAAAAAAAAAATATATAGTTTATAAACAATTATGCATTTTCCCCTCAATAATAACTGGACTATTATTGTGCAATGCAAGTGGTACCTGGTCTCAGCTGCTGGTAATAGAGGGAGCTGTCCCTTTAAGACCAGCTGTACTATATTAAACCTGTCCTGTTACCCAGTCCTCATGCCTTACCGTCTCCTCTTCCCCCCTTCTTCTCTAATTATCCACACTCTGTTATCATTCAGATACACCCTCTGCAGCCTTCCCCCAGTTCCTGCCTCCCGGAAGTGTCTTGCTCCAACGCCGAGGGCTTCCAGGTCAGCCAGCGGCCTGTCACTTCCGCCCTTGCCGGCTGTTGGCACTAAGTGACGTGGCGTCGCGCGCGCCACTCCCCCGCCCGCTCGCACCCGCGCTGCCAGTCCTTGCCGTGACGTCACCAGCTGCCAGGGCTGGGTGCGCGAGGCTCTCACTTCCCATCTGTCACCTGCAGCTACAACAACACGGAACTAGTGCGTCACGGCTCCCGGCGGTATGTATAATGACATGACGGGCTCTGTGTACCCTGCCATCATGCATAGTATATGGATGTATATATATATTGAGGAATAGCAGGTCAGAAAGGAGCAATTCAGGATCCAGCACTAGTTATTTTTTATAAACTGGATAAATGGATTTTGTATAGAGATCTATGTAAAGCTGTCAGGAAAGCAAGGATCCAGCAATGGGTGTCTGGCTCTTGGGGATTGTCAGTCCATGATACAAACATATAATATATATATATCTATCTAAAAAGAAGTGCACTGATGGGGCTTGTTGCAGATTAAATCTTAACCCTTTTAATGAGGTCATAAGTGATGCATAATAGAGATGAAAGCAAGAGAATATGTATATATATATATATATATATAATGTGTGTGTGTTTCACTGATCTGCCCTGTCATATGGTTGTACCAGTCGGTGAATAAATATATTTATAGCACTCCTTCATAGGAGACTACAGAAACTGGAATTTATCGGCCATGCACGAATGTATGCAAAATATCAATTTATTTACTGACTGGTACAACCATATGACAGGGCAGATCAGTGAAACACATCCTTACGATTAAGCTCTTAATTATATACTGCACTGAAGTCCGAAACGTTGATGTATCACTTATGACGTATGATTAAAAGATTAAGGTTTCTTTTGCAACAAGCCTGCGCTTCTTTTTGGACTATTCTGTAGTGGCTGAGGTTATTGGCCCCCGGCGCTTGATGCTTTCAGCCACGTGTGACCCACGGGGGACAATTTGACAGGAATGTGCGGTAGTTACACATACTCAAACAAGCCCTTTACATGTGTAGTTTTGTTTGAATAGAGTTAGTTTTACCTTATTTTGGTCTACGTTTGTATTACTGATAAATAACTGTTTCCGTGGCTAACAAGCCATTCTTCACCGTTCTTATAAATACCATTTCAAAAATATTATGCCCCCAATACACCTTTGCCCCAGCTCTGTGGTGTGGGGGGATGCTAGTTGATCAATGAATGTATGGCAACTATACACTTTGTAAGAGATACACTCTGATATTGCTGCCCTGTATTTCACTATTATTATCACATTACAGGTTGATTATCCCTTATCCGAAATGTTTGGGACCAGAATTATTTTGGATAACGGGTCATTTTCACCAATAAGATATATTAAAACCTCTCTACACTCATGATATACAGTAGTATCAATGCAAATACTGTTTAGAGCAAATAAATCACTTTTACGGTGATGAGAGAGGCATCGTTGGGAACCTGGTGTTGGCGTGTCAGGCCTGCACACGTGCCATTGTATTACCCTTTCTGGGCATGCATGAAAAATCTATACTGCAGATTAAGGGGGCTGGAAGATGAATAAAGTATTGTGCCTTTGCATTCTGAAAGGTGTGTGGAATTTGCAACTTGTGGTGAAATTTGAAAAAACACATTTTTGATAACGGATCATTTTGAATAAGGGAAACTCAACCTGGATTTAGCAAGTACATACATGTTTTACAGTGATGTCCGTATAGATCTGCTCCCATCCTCTCATTTTTTATCTTATTTTCCCAGATATTTTAAGCATGTCTGAAAAAGACAGCAATGAAAATACTGCAGGCGACATATCGCCCCCTGAAGAGCCAGAAGATACAAGGTCCACCGATGCTATTTCCAAAGAAGAGCCACAGGTTATCACCGAGCCACTGGCTGCTACCCGCAAGCGCCCAGAGAGCAAGTCTGCATCAATAGAAGAAGCAGAGGAAGCCACAGAAAATAAAGAGCCGGTAAGAATATTATCTAATTCTGTGATTTTTAATATTTTTTTCCCTCTCATTTCTTTTGCATTTGGAAAGACTGTATATTGAGTAGTTCTGGGTCAAAGTTCTAAAAGTGATGTAATCAGCAGTAACATTCCATCAGTTGCCATGGTGACCTCTCCACTTTTAGAACGTTGGCCCACAGCTGCTCTTTGTATACTACAGTATGTGCATCTTTGTCTTGACCAGTAGCTTTAAAAATATTACTTTTATTTTCCGCTTTTTTTTTTTCTTTCCATAGCTCTGACATGGGCCATTCCCTGCAAATTAAGAATAAATGATAGATCTGCTTCAGATCTGCAATCATTTGTTTGTGTTTTAAGCAAGACTTTTGTCCTGTGTGGAAGAATGGCAACCTATGGCATGTCTCCTGATGGCCTTACCTTAGTATGTTCAGGAGGGGGGCATCTTGCATAGACACAGATGTGATATTCCAGGCACATGTTTGATTTAGACCGCCGGGATGGTCCTCTGACTCAAGGAGGTTCTGGAGCGAGACCCTATGGAATGGCCTTAGACATCAAGTGCGCTTAATTGTCTGGCATGGTTGAGGAACAAAGCGCAAAAAATATATATATATTTTTTCCATAAATGCGCTGGGTGGGTAAGTGTCCTCTTAAGCCCCCTCAAGCTTCCTTTTTTTTATCAGCCTCTAGCAGTATCACAATCCAAAAATACAGCAACTATAACAGAATTGAATCCACTTAAAGGTTTCATTTTTTTGCAGGTATTGAAGTAAGTTTTTTAATGCTGCTCTTTGAATGGGGTTGAAAAAAGAGATTTTTTTACTATTCATTTTTTTTATTTCAGACTGACCCCGAGGCTAAATCCTCATCAGCATGGGGTTACTGGGAAAACTGGGGCAAATCCCTGATTTCTACAGCTTCAGCCACTGTGGCTACCGTGGGTGAGTCTTGCAGTTTGATACCCCTGTAATACAGGATCTGATTCAATGCTTCAAATTAAACTGTCTTTCCATCCATTCCTCCTACACAGCTTCCCATCTTGTCTCTCATCCTCTCTCTTACCTACCCTCCCATCCTTTGTGAACCCCCCCCCCAAAAAAAAAAGGTGTCACCTTTTTTGTAAAATTGCAAAATATCACCTCCACCCCTGAGTTATTCATTTTAACTTGTTTATCACTTTAGACCCTGACATGTAACACTATTTTCTCTCCAGGTCATGGGATTTCTAGTGCTATTGAGAAAGCAGAATCTACCCTCGGGGTTCCGAGCCCTGTGGAACTGTCATTTAGAGACCACTCCGTGCCAGCAGAAGGCAAGTAAAATGCTGCTATGGGGCGATCGGTAAAATACTTATAAGGCTATCAGGTTCCTGGGCTTTGTATTTCCTCAGGTTGCAGAAAATAGTCCCTTTTGTAAAACCTGATTTCTGAAGCGATGCCAGACGCTTGTGACCAATGTCAAGTCACGGATGGCCCTATGTGTTTATAAGCTACAGGGGTCTTGTTATGTTTTCCTAGTTCCTAAAAGTGAACTTTCATGGACATAATCTGCCTGTCCCAATGGTGATGTCACCTCCCATATTGATTATTTCCAGCATTTTGAGATTGCAATCTACTCTTTGAGCGTGGGTGAATTCACATGCCTTTGCTCCTGCGGCCATCTTTGTGAATGCAGTGGGCAACATCCGGTACCTATATCTTTTAGTCTATATACCGGTATTTACTCGTGTCAGAGCATGAGTAATCTGAATATTAAATTTGCACAAGGAAACCATTCAACACACCCAGATGTAACGGTACTTCTGTAATGCCTCGATGCTAAGGCATTGGGCAACACCAAAATTTGACGCTGCCCTGTATCCCGGCAAGAGCGACGGATGTGATCAGAAATCATTTCCGTCTTCTGTTGCTTGATTACCCCTAGAGGCAGTCGGTAACGTTACATTGAGAAAAGAAAAAGGCCAAAACTAACCCTAGTTCTGTTAACCCTAAATCTAGTGTTCAGGTTAGAGTTTCACTTAGGGTTCGTGCTAGGGTTAGGGTCAAAGGAGAAAATGGTTAGAAAATAAACAAAAACGCTACTTTTGGTTATTGTCCTATATATAAAACAAACCAACAGAAAAACATCTAAACATGGCATATTTCTAAACTCAGGACAAATATTCTAAACTATTTAGAGGCAGTGTTTTATTTACAGTTTTTGTAACTGTATAAAAGATTTTCCAGGTCAAGGGAGAGAACACACAAATTACCCCAGCTAGACAGAACATCTTTCACCCAAGGAAGAGACATAACACATTAAGAGGTGTCTCAATGGCCAGAACTCCTAATAAATAAATAAAGTAAATAAATAATTAAATTAAGAACAAAGTTAAAGGCGAAAGAGGGGGGCGGATTAAATGCTGGTTTAAAAAAAACAATAAAACAGAAATAAAACAAATTGAGAGGGGGAGAGAGGAAAAAGAAAGAAGAAAATAATAAAATAAGAACAATAATCCAAATTCAACTTGGAAATAAAGAAGGAGAGAGGAGAGGAGGATGGCAGGAAAACGTAATGAAAATAAAATCCCGGCAAAAAGGGACAAGAAAGAGACTAAGTTAGAAAAACGACTATCCTTTTTCTCACCCTCCACACTTAATCAAGATAAAGAAAAGGAGCTACCTGAGGAAATAAAGGGAAGACAATCTCAAGAAAGTCTCCCCCTCTCTGTACAAATATCTCCCCAACAAGATCAATTAGGAAACCTACAAGAACAACTAAGTGTTGCTCTAGAACACCAATTCCAGAAGATCAAACAGGAGATAGAAACACACGTACAGGATTTAAAAATAGATCTGATGAGTTTGGGGAAAAGAATCATAACCCTAGAAGAAAAAGTGACAAAACTGGAAATGCAAACAACTAATTCACAGGACCAGTATACACAGGCTCAATATAAAATAGACAACTTAGAGCAAAAATTAGCGGCATTGGAAGACAGATCTAGGATGCCAAATCTAAGACTCAGAGGAATACAAGAAACGGTCCTAGACACAGACTTAGAAAAATTTATACTGGAATTCTGCGCCCAGCCAAAACTGAACATGGATAATAAAATAAAAGTGTGGGAACGTTGCCATAGAACAGGAAGATACCCAAAATCCGCAGAAGATCCACCAAGAG
The DNA here is from genome assembly GCA_036172795.1 of Pelodytes ibericus. Classification (NCBI taxonomy): domain Eukaryota; kingdom Metazoa; phylum Chordata; class Amphibia; order Anura; family Pelodytidae; genus Pelodytes; species Pelodytes ibericus. Next base: position 13,317,211 of record CM069858.1, on the reverse strand, counting down.
ATGTTCTCATAAGATGTTCAAATTTAAATATTAAGGATCATATCCTCCGAGCGCAAAGAGAAGGTCCCTGGCAAAACCCGTATGAGGGAATAAAAGTCTTTCCTGATCTCTCGTTCTACACACGTTCTAAAAGACGCGCATTCGCTCCATACACTCAAGTCTTGAGAAATAAGGCCATAAAATATAAATGGGGAACACCGACCAGAATAATCCTCACCCACGAACAAAAAACTGTTATCTGTGACACGCCCGACAATTTGAGAGATTGGATACAAAAAAATAATATGGATAATAGATAAATAGATCATAGATTCTGGTCTGGGATATGAGTGAGAAGGGAGGAGAGAAGATTACACAATTTTTTTTTTTTTTTTTTTTTTTATTTATTTATTTATTTATTTTTTTTCTCTCTTCCCTCCCTTTCACTGAATGAAATTTGGTGGAGGGGAAGTGGAGAGGGAGGAAAAGGGGGGAGGGAAGTCAATAGGGGCACTAGACACAGACGAGAGACACAGACAAACATAACACTAACTCGAGTACAATACTATATAAGTAATACACGAACATCCCAGAATGCACATTGTTGATTCCAATGAAGGGGATCAAAATATCACAAAGATTGACCGGATCACACTACACCAATTTTAAGTATGAAGGATACAAGAACAAATTAGGAACCGACCACTCACGTAACACAAACACAATATATTCACAATACAACTGATGATATAGTTCACTATAGTTTTATGCATGACACAGGGGAGAAGGGGAAAGGAAAGAGCAACAAGAAACATAGCACAAGAAGAAAGGGTACACTCGATTAAAGAGGAAAAGGGAGGAATAGAACCAACCACGAAACAATGTTTACACATAGGGGGGCCCGATTAAAATGGGAGCGGATAGCAATCCTTGTGGGTAGGGAAGAGTGGGGTGGGGAACAACGCTGGGTTTTTTTTTTTTTTTTTTTTTTTTTTTACTCTTTCTTCCTCTCTTCTTTCTCTTTCTCTCTTCCCCTATATTCGCTAAAATATAATATGGCTAAATACAATTCTGACAATAAGATAGAGGAGAAGATGGAAATTGTCTGATTAAGATCTCTCTCCGGGATAAGGGGAAATCTCCACTCACGGCATCGTTGCAGCCAAGGAGAAAATTAACCCTTGGCAAGTTTTTCCTAGGGAACCCAGTAGGGTCCAGATGGAAATTATGTCTCCTCTGAAAAATAAGAGGAGCATAGTGTTGTTTTTATGTACAAAGTCTTGTTATGTCTATTGGGACAAAGAAATTTGTCGTTATGTATGTTATGTTGGGAGCGGACTGGTGGGGTTTGAACTCAGGGGGATCAGGAAAATAAAAGATGGTTAGATTCGCAACAATTAACGCCCAAGGACTAAATTCGATAGGGAAAAGATCAATTTTACACCAATTCCTATGCAGGGAAAAGATAGATATATGTTGCATCCAGGAAACCCACTGGAGACATCTAGATCAGTTAAAATTAGAAACCAGGAAATTCCCTACAGTATTTAAGTCCTATTTAAAAGAGAAAAAAAAAAGAGGGGTTGCTATAATAGCCTCCCGAGACATCGAAATAAAAATAAAATTCCTGGAGGAAGATCCAGAAGGAAGATTTTTGATATTGGTGGGCCAATTTAACCAACTTACCCTCACAATAGTAAACATATATGCTCCCAATAAATTACCAGTTAAGTTCCTAGAAAAATTAATGAAGAAAATAAAAAAGATACAACTAGGCACATTGCTGATAATGGGAGATTTTAACTGCACTCTAGATCCCAAAATGGATAAAAAAACAGTAACAGGTATTATTAAAGACAGAAATGTTTTTCAGCAATCAAAAAGACTTCAGAGAATACTAGATAATTATCGTCTTTTAGATCTATGGCGGGTATACCATCCAGGCGAGTTTGATTACACTTGTTTCTCTAAAACTTTTACAGCTTTCTCCCGAATTGATATGATCCTAGGGGAACCCCATGTGATACAACAAATAAAGAATATCCAAATTAAAGATATCACATGGTCAGACCATAACGCAGTTATTATGGAACTTAAGGATCAACACCCTGGGATCAGATCAAACTGGAGACTTAATCCCAATCTGTTAAAACAAAAGACAGACTTGGAGCAGATTATAAAGGAAACAAAACAGTTTTTTCTTATAAATCATCCAACAGATACATCATTCAAAACAAACTGGTGCACTTATAAAGCTTTTATAAGAGGAATACTCATAAAAGTCGGTGCAAAAAAAAAGAAAAGATATGAAGCAAATCTATCAGAGCTATATATAAAATTTTACCAGCAAATGAAGTTAAATAAAATAGATCCATCCATTGAAAGAGGAGGAAAGATAGCTGAAACACAAAGGGAGATAAATACAATCCTCCTGAGGAACGCAAATAATATCTTATTGACAAATAAAGCAAATTGGTACTATAGAGGTAACAAAGCTGAAAGGTTGTTAACTAATATATTAAAGAAAAGACAGAGAGAGAAAAGAATTACAAGAATTACAAAGGAGGGACAAATACATCTAGCCCCACATAAGATAGGACAGGCCTTCGCAAAATATTACCAAGAATTATATAACATCCCCAAAATTAATTTGGACAAGGAAATTGAAATATATTTTAAAAATAAAAAATTGCCACAAATAACGAAAAATCAATTAGAGAATCTAAACAAGCTTTTCTCGATAGAGGAGGTAAAAAGAGCTATCCAGGAGTTAAAAAATAAGAAGGCCCCGGGCCCGGATGGGTTTGAGGCTTCTTTTTATAAAAAACTCATGGAAGAAATAGCCACACCGCTTACCGAAGTATTTAATGAGACACTTAATAAAGGAGGACTTCCAAAAGAGATGCTACAAGGGAATATAGTCCCTATTTTAAAACCAGGAAAGAATGAGGAAGATGTGACTAGTTATAGGCCCATCTCCCTTCTTAACCTGGATGCAAAAATATACGCGTCCATCCTGGCAGACAGAATAGGAACCACTCTCCCTAATTTAATTCACCACAATCAAACAGGTTTCATACGGGGAAGATCTTCTGCGGCACATATAAGAAGTCTTATGGGAGCGCTACAGCGGACCCGTGGGAACCCCCAGCTGGCTCTGTCATTGGACGCCGAAAAAGCGTTCGACAGAGTCAGCTGGGGATTCATGAAGAGCGCTATGGAAGCCTTTGGTTTCAGGGGAAATATACTTGATGCAGTGATGGCAATCTATTCTAATCCAACAGGTAGAGTCGTGGGAGCAGGGATAGAATCGTTATGGTTCCCTCTGACTAATGGGACCCGTCAGGGTTGCCCATTATCTCCAATTCTATATATTATAACATTAGAACCCCTTGCACATGACATAAGAGAGGCACCAAAAATCAAGGGATTGGCGGGACTAACATCCCAGAAGATCAGAATGTACGCAGATGATATACTGATAACAGTTGAAGATCCTATCACATCGATCGAAGAAACTCTGAAATTGATTGATGAATACAGTAGACTATCAAATTATAAACTTAATCATAACAAATCAAAGGTGATAACAATTGGAATAAAACAACAACAGATCACCTTATTGAAAGAAAGGTACGAATTTACATGGGAAGGATCCTCTATTACATTCCTCGGTATAAATATTTCTGCCAATCCACAAGACTGGATGCAAATTAATCTGCTACCACTGATAAGAGCCATGAACATTAGACTTAAGGGCTGGAAAACTTCCTTTGTATCATGGTGGGGGAGAATAAATGCAATTAAAGCATACGAGCTTCCAAGATTTACCTACCTTTTTCGAATGCTCCCAGTAAGAATACCCCCCCCATGGTTACAGATGATTCAAACAGCCTTTACTAATTTTATATGGTTAAATAAAAAACCAAGAATAAACAGACAATTATTGTCCTTGAGGCCAGACAAAGGAGGTCTGGGAGTTCCAATCATACAGGATCACGCAGATGCAGCACTATTGGCTCAGGCACTAATAACACAAAATAAGAACGCTCCCAGGGAAAGCTGGTATGAGCTGGAAAATAAAGGGAAAAAGCCACATGCCATTATGGCCAAATTTTGGCATATAGATAAAAATTTATCACAGAAAGATACACAGAAAGACAATCTCCCTCTAACTGATATCCTTGAATTTTGGAATAAATTCAGGACAAAAATAGGATTACAAAATAAATTAATAACTGAACTTCCCTTAACGATACTAAACACAATAATGGATAACATCGAACTAGAATCATGGAACGCCTTAGGGATAAAACAAATAAAACACATGATGAATGGAACCAATATTAAAACCTTAGGAAACCTTAAGGACAGTTACCAAATACCAGCAAAAGATACTTTTAAGTACCTTAGAATAAAAAACTTTCTGAGTAAAGCCGTGATAAAAGAGGAGTTGAGAGAACCTTATACTCTCCTAATTAAAATGATGAAACAGGAAGATTATAAAAAATTGACAGCCAACTCCCTTATTCTTGTTAATACACTAAAAGAAAGTCCAGAAATCTCAGCAATCAGAAAATGGGAAAAAGAATTAAACATTGAAATAGAAAGAGAGAAATGGTGTTTCGCCTTAAAAACAGTGTATAAAAATATACACTGTCTAAATCTAAATGAAGTACAATATAAAATAGCCAATAGATGGTATTTCGTCCCTACCAAACTTCAAAAAATATGCTTAGATAATAACCCTAGCTGCTGGAGATGTGACAGACATGTAGGAACACATACACATATATGGTGGAACTGCACAGCCCTTAGACCACTATGGACATATATTTCAAATATGATCATAAATAGGTTTGGCCCAGAGTGGATAATAACCCCAGAACGGGGAATATTACATTTAAATTTCCCAGAAGACAAAAAACCATTACCCATTATACTACATATATTAACCGCAACAAAACTTGAAATTGCAAGAAATTGGAGAACAAAAACTATCCCACAGTGGCCAAAAATTAGAGCACAAGTACTACATCAAATTCAAATGGAAAAAAAAATTATAACATCCCTAGAAACCATGGAAAAAAAAAAGCAGATACCCTATTGGCAAAAATGGATCGAAATCCTTGAAAGAAATTCATTTTAGGAAAAGAGAAAGAGAGAGGAAGAGAAGGAAGAATGTCCTTGAGGTCGTTAATGTTAATGATATCCCAAATAATACCTGATCCCCTGGGGGAAAGCCCAAACAGTCCGTTTAGCCCACATAATTGTAAAATGTCCATGTATATATGTTATATGTTTAAGTGATATACATGAGGAAAAGTGAATTATGAAGAAGAATAACAAATACCTAACTGAACTAGGGCAACTCTGGAATACTTAGAGACTCCCCCAAAAAGATGGAGGGAGGAAAGGAAGAGAAAGAGAAAGGAAAGAAAGAATGAGGGAGTGATGTTATTAAATCACTATTCACTTGCTCTCTCTACTCCATGTAAGATACAGTTCTGATACTGCAATAGAAAAGGGGAGGGAGGAGGGGGGAGGGAGAGGGGAGGAGGGGGGAGGGAGAGGGGGGGAGGGGAGGGAGGAGAGGGGGAAGAGGAGAGGGAGGAGAGAAGGGAAGGAAGGGAAAAAGATAGGAAAAAGAAAGGAAGAAAGACAATTGTAGCCTTTAACAGGCAGATTACCAACAACTGGAGGCTCTCCCTAAATGATAGATATATCACCTCCCCCCTACATACATATATATATATATATATATATCTCTGTATATATCTCTGTAAATATCTCTGTGAATTTCCTATCCCTTGCTCGGTTCTAAATATAGTGATATTAATAAAGATGAATAAAAGAAAAAAGAAAAAAAAAAAAAAAAGAGAAGGGAAAGAGGATGAGAAAATAATGACACGATGATGAGACAAACCAATAACCTACAAAATGCACTGAGTGTCAAAAAAAAAAAAAAAAAAAGATTTTCCAGGTCAAAGTTAGAAAAAGTGTTTTTGTTTTTTGAATACTTTTTCATAACATTTTATGATTTAAAAAAAAATATATACTAAATTATATGATGAAAATAACTATCGTAAGAAAACCCTTCTTATGCTGATAAAAACATCCCTAAGGGGGTTAAAGTTGGAGTAAAGTCTAAAACAGTTCTAAGTAAACAAATGGCCACATTAAAGACCATTCTTTTTATCACTGTAAAGGGGTTTGGCTGAAATCTTTAAATTACAGTTAGTTTATCCCGCTGGTTTATTGCAGAGGCCGCTCCTGGTGAAAGCACCGCTGGAACAAATGGTGACAGCTCCTCTCCCATCTCCGGAGCCCTGGGATTCTTCTCCAGTATCTCCACAGCAGTGCAGAGTACGGTGAGTATGTACACAGAATCCTGATCTCTGCACACTGGGTATGTTTCATCAGCTCAATACGTGATTAACCATTCAAACCTTTCATGGGAAGAAAAGTAACTAGATTTACCATTGGCAAAAAAATCACCCACACTTGTTATTAATATATATTTCCCCCTTTTGTAATAACAAAGTTCAGGAATTTTTGTCACTCGCTATCGCTGTGTGCTCTCTCTCTTCCCCTCTGTCTTTCTCCGCCCTCCTCTGTCTTTCTCCGCCCTCCTCTTCTGTCTCTCTCGCCCTCCGCTTCTGTTTCTCTCTCGCCCTCCGCTTCTGTGTCTCTCTCGCCCTCCGCTTCTGTGTCTCTCTCGCCCTCCGCTTCTGTGTCTCTCTCGCCCTCCGCTTCTGTGTCTCTCTCGCCCTCCGCTTCTGTGTCTCTCTCGCCCTCCGCTTCTGTGTCTCTCTCGCCCTCCGCTTCTGTGTCTCTCTCGCCCTCTGCTTCTGTGTCTCTCGCCCTCTGCTTCTGTGTCTCTCTCGCCCTCTGCTTCTGTGTCTCTCTCGCCCTCTGCTTCTGTGTCTCTCTCTGCCCGCCCTCTTCATTGTCTCTCTCCATCTGCCCTCTTCATTGTCTCTCTCCATCTGCCCTGTTCTGTGTCTCTCTTCTCCTGCCCTCTTCTGTCTCTCTTTCCGCCCTCTTCTGTCTCTCTGCCCTCTTCTCAGCCCTCTTCTGTCTCTCTCCGCCCTCTTCTGTCTCTCTCCGCCCTCTTCTGTCTCTCTCCGCCCTCTTCTGTCTCTCTCCGCCCTCTTCTCCGCCCTCTTCTGTCTCTCTCCGCCCTCTTCTCCGCCCTCTTCTGTCTCTCTCCGCCCTCTTCTCCGCCCTCTTCTGTCTCTCTCTGCCCTCTTCTCCGCCCTCTTCTGTCTCTCTCTGCCCTCTTCTCCGCCCTCTTCTGTCTCTCTCTGCCCTCTTCTCCGCCCTCTTCTGTCTCTCTCTGCCCTCTTCTCCGCCCTCTTCTGTCTCTCTCTGCCCTCTTCTCCGCCCTCTTCTGTCTCTCTCTGCCCTCTTCTCCGCCCTCTTCTGTCTCTCTCTGCCCTCTTCTCCGCCCTCTTCTGTCTCTCTCTGCCCTCTTCTCCGCCCTCTTCTGTCTCTCTACCCTCTTCTCCACCCTCTTCTGTCTCTCTCTACCCTCCCCTGTCTATCTTCGCCGTCCTTCAATCTGTTGATGATTGTGTTTAGGGTAAGACGGTTCTCACTGGTGGGCTGGATGCGCTTGAGTTCATTGGAAAGAAGACGATGGATGTGATCGCAGAGGGAGACCCAGGCTTCAAGAAAACCAAAGGACTAATGAACAGAAACTCAACATTATCCCAAGTAAGTTTTGTTTTGTTTTTCCCTTGCAAAGGTCCAGAATGTAACATTGACCTATTTTACAACATTTCAAGAATGTCATGAAACCATTTACATGTAAATAAAAGGCTGGTGGATAAATACTAGTTTAATTATTTATTATTATATGTTTGAGTGTCTGGCACTGATAAAAATGCCATATGAAGTGATTATATACTTTGTTATTACAAACAGGTATTTAGAAACATTTAAATACATAAAGGGAATCAACACAGTCAAGGAAGAGAGTATATTTAAATGAAGAAAAACTACCACAACTAGAGGACATAGTCTTAAATTAGAGGGGCAACGATTTAAAAGTAATATCAGGAAGTATAACTTTATTGAGAGGGTAGTGGATGTATGGAATAGCCTGCCAGCAGAAGTGGTAGAGGTAAACACAGTCAAGGATTTTAAGCATGCGTGGGATAGACACAAGGCTATCCTAGATATAAGATAGGGAACTGGGGACTAATAAAAGTATTAAAAAAAAAAATTGGGCAGACTAGATGGACCGAATGGTTCTTATCTGCCGACACATTCTATGTTTCTATGCTCATCTGTAGCCTATGACTCTCAGCCGGCATTGGCTGGGCACTGATTTGCTGAAGGTTATGGGGATTGTCCTTTGCTGGGGCTATAAGGATCCTGGATGATGTCATGAATGGTTTCGGGCAGTTTATCTCTGGCAGTGATGCGGTTGGCTTTCTTATTACCGTTTTCCACATGACCAGTAGCTAATAGGCGTTATAAATCTTATGAAAGTTTATTTAATTGGAATCTGTCTATGGAGTTAGATTTAGTGGTGACTTGTAAACCAAGTGACCGGAGTTTTAAAGTCACATCATGGGAGGTTAGACGCAGGTTACTAAAGTATTTCTTAGTTGTAACAAATTCCCAAAAATCCTTTAACTCGTTCAACGTACACATTTTTTTATTTTTAAAGTTCTCATCTTGCTATCATCAGCACATTGGATGCCGCAGTGGGGGTCAAGAAGGTTTTACAGAAATTGGCAGATAGCAAAGATGTCTACAGAGGATCAGGGGTACTCCCGACGGTGTGCATATATACCGTATTCTGTATACAGCTGGAGTAACCTTTATCCAAAATGCCTGGGACCAGCAGTATTTTGGATAATGGATCATTTTCACCAATAAGATATATTAAAGCCTCTCAGCTCTCATGAAATACAGTAATATCAATGCAAATACTGTATAGAGCAAATAAATCACTGTTACTGTGAAGTGAGGCATCGCTGGGAACCTGCCGTTGGCGTGTCAGGTCTGCACACGTATGACCATTTGTGGGCATGGGGGAATCTGAGCATGCATGGAAAGGCTATATCACAGCTTAGGGGGCTGGACACTGATTGTTTAAAGTGTTGTGTGCTGCATTATTGCGTGTGTGTGGAATTTGCAACTTGTGCCAAAATCCAATACTTTTTTGGAGAAGGGATTTTTGGATAACATTTTGGATAAAGGATACTTAATCTCAACTTTATTGTTCCAATGACAAAATTACAGTGGGGCTAAATACAAGGAAAGGATAGCATCTATCATCTATTGATGACTAATGGCCAATAGGGGGGCAGTGATCCGAGAAAGGTTGGGAACCTCCGAAGTAAAGGAGGTATCTATCGTAATAAAATAAAAATTACTGGGATTTCTTTCTCTTACAGGTTCTGCGAGAGGCAAAGGAGAAAGAGGAACAGCGTGTGAGCAGTGCGGTAAGCGCAGATACTGATGGGAAGGCGCACTATGGGCTGTTGTTTGATGAGTACCAGGGTCTGGCCCATCTCGAGGCATTGGAACTTCTGTCTAAAGAGAGCGAGGCAAAGGTTGGTAATGTATGACAGAGCACCGGTCAGCGGGTTCTTATAACCTTCGTTATTCCGATGGGAAAAGGACTAAGTTGGTCGACGGGGATTATTTTATAAAACTATTCTGTAACTCGCATTTCTCGTCTAATGCTAATTCCCAGGTAAAGTCTATTCTCGGCGCCTTGTCTGGGGACGAGCTCACGAAAACCAAACTGGAGCTGGAACCATTAAAGGAAACGTTCTCTCTGGAGGAGTTCGAGGATGATGAAGAGGTAGAAAAAGGTAATGTCGTCTGTGACCGCCTTTGGTTCTAGTCTCTAAAAACAAAAAAGCAAATTAAGTGGACATGAAGTTTTATTTTCCTTCTTAGATTTGATGCTTGGAATACCAGGAGATGTAAAGACAAAATTGGAGCGGGCTTAACAAATTTTTTATTACTTTTTAAAAAATAGTATAATTTCTTGGCTCCCATAAATAATTAGCCTGGCTCCTGATGTGTCTGGCCCTGACACAGGACAATATAATTTCATGAGGAGAGCGAATGTCCATTTTCTTTTATTAATGTATTTGGCACTGTACTGACGGACAAGTATATTAAATACAACTGTAGTCAAAAACTAAGAGCTGTCCAATTGAAAGATGGCATCAAGTACAGGTATTTTAGAAAATACTTTAATGAAAGAATACAAATAAAGTGCCATATTGAGCCCTCTTTGCTCCAAGCAGCTCTATGAGGGGGCAGACATGTTGTGTAGAATTGTGGATCAGATCTGTAGGTTCCTCCTTCATCTAACCAAAGATGAAGAAATATTGGACCCAACATGTGTTAGCAAAACTGCCAGCAAACGACTAAATTATGATAAAAATAGGTTTTAAATGTGTCTGTGGAGTCTCTTGCTTATGACATCACCTGTGGCACGGTATGCAAATTACACATTCTCCATTGAAAACAAGTTAATTTGCATACCGTGCCACAGGTGATGTCATAAGCAGGAGACTGCCACAGACGCATTCAAAACACATTTTTCTCCTAATTTAGCCATTTTCTTGCAATTCTGCCAACACAATATAGAGATAATTTTCAGTATTTGTTATTCTCTACATGCACAGTAACAAACAGTGTTTGGTTGATACGGTCCCTTTATAAGGACATAATATTGACTCCTGTCTCTTCTGCTGTCCACCTTCCCAGGAGATGAAGATTTCTGCAAGGAGGTATCCGCACTCTTTGAGACGTTACAGATCACTGCCAGGCCAGACAAGCTGACCAGAGTAAGTCCGGGTAGTCGTACCTGTTCAGGTATTCTGCATGGGGCTATGTCATATTTTAGCAATGTTACACAGATAACCGCACTGGATTTCGTTAGATCACGTAAATACTTTATTAAATCTTCAACCTGGTTTAATTACCCTACCCTGTGACTTTCCCCCCTTATAATTAACCCTTCCTGTCCTTGACTCTGAAATCAGTAACTCTCCCTATCCTCTGCGTAACTCTATATTATTACATCTCCTCTTCCCTATAGTATATAACTTGACTTATTTATCTCCCCAACACGTGACTCTTCCCTTGTTGCTCTCAGTTCTTGCACCCTTTCCGAGGTAAGCCTGCCCCCGTTTTTATTACCTGTCCCACCCCTTAACACTCGCTAAATTCGGACCTCACCCTAACCTATTAATACATTAGATTTCCCTGTCTATTCCCCTTCACTAGTACACGGCTACCAGCTTAGGACCTTTAGCATCATCTATATATATGGAATTCATTTCTTTCCACTGCTGCAGTCCCACTTTAGAACTCTAGGTGGCAGCACCCATCAAATCAATTTCAAATCTCTATTGACAACCATTTTGATTGCTATTCCTTTCTGCTTCCATTTTGTGCACTATATTCATGTGTATTTTTTTGTATACTTTGTGTTGTTCTGACTGATATCTTTCGGCGTTTCAGGCCCGGCAAGCTGCTTACAGTTGGATGACTGACGTGGGCGGCAAAGAAGCAGAAGATGATGTGGTGCAGAAGGAACCAGAGGCTTCTGGGAAAAAGACGAAACCTACTGTGGAGGTGATGTACAGATCAGTCCTGAAGTCGGCTACTGAACTGGTTTGGTGGCTGAAGGAGAAATATGGCCCTACATGGCTTTTAGTTATAGCTGGGATTTATAGGCATTACTGGTAAGATGGAGCAACATGACTATAAATATATAGGTAGTATTGACATACTATTGCTGGTCATGTGTTCTGTGTGATGCCAGGCTAAAGATCTTGTACACTGCCCCCTTGTGGGCACCTATCACCAGGGCAGGTCATTATACCACAAACCAACCTAAAGGGTATTTTTAGAGGTCTTGTGCTCTCTGAATCGTATGGGGGCTGCTGGATCCCTCGTGCACTAGAGACTTGCCTGATATGTCAGTCTAGGTCTGGGGGCAAACTGCACCCATCGAGTTGCTGATGGCCTACATCTCCCATAATGCTGCGTCCACTAAGAGCCTGGCAGGGGAGCATGGGAGATGTAGTCCACCAACTGCAGTGCCATAGTTTGACACTCGTGGGCTATGCTAATATGAGTCTCCTCTTCAGTTACATAAGGGAGCCAAAGAACCAGTGAACTAGTCACCATTGAGCTCCATGCCCCGCAGGAGAGGGGTGTTACAGCTCTGTCACTTCTTGGCTCCACTGGTCTCAAAAACCCTTGTTTTCTTAATATAATGTTATTTTTTTTTTTCCTTTTGTCCGGCATGTATGTGGAGCAACTATAGTCTTAGCAGTATCCGTGTAAAAAAACAAACATCAATTTTAATAATGCACGCAACTTTAAATTTTTGGTTATATATTCTGAATTTGCTCCCATGACAGGAAATCCACGACTTGGCGATTCGCAGTTTGGCAGAACTGACGGCGTGCTCTATGGAAATGTTCCACAAATCAGCCACGTTAATCCTACACGGAGCCACGAATGCGCCAGCAGCAGCAAGGGGGAAAGCACTGTCACAGTAAGCTCAGCATTATTAAGAAGCAGAGCTGGATCTATCTAATTGTCTTGTATCAGAAACACACACAGATCCTGTTCCTCTGTCAATGTATGTATAAGATGGTGTTGACTTATGGACCTTATCACTCTCTCTAGAATGACCATTACACTGTGTAAAGAGCTCTCACAGCTGTCAAAGAAAGTGACCACTCTCCTGACCACCGCTGGGGTAAGTGACTTGCTGGAAGGAATGTCATTTTGTTCTGTGTCTATGTCCAGTATGGTTCCACGTTTTCCCAAACGTGACTATTCTCGACACTCACCACATTATGAACAGGACTCTGGCGTCTGTTTACTAAAAGGTGAGTTAAAGGGCCGGTATCCCCTAAATATTGTTTTTACTGCGAGTGTAGTAAATAAAAAATGATTGTGTGTGTGTGTTTATAAAATATTGTGTTAGCAAAATTGCAAGCAAATGCTTAAATTAGGAGAAAAATGTGTCTGAAGTCTCCTGCTTATGACATCACATGTGGACTGATATGCAAACATAACTGATTGTTTGTTTTTTAATGGGAAATTTGCATATTAAGTCACAGGTGATGTCATAAGCAGCAGACACATTTTTCTCCTAATTGATACATTTGCCTGCAATTCTTCCAACACAATGTATAGATCATTTTTGTATTCTCTACATTCACAGTATAAGCCATGTATATGTGATACAATCCCTTTTAAGGTGTGATAAACATTTCATCTCACGTATACATTGTGCAGGGCCAAAGCTGATGCGTTTTTACGGCTAGAAGAGGTCAGCTGTGTGATGCGTTGCTATAAAGGGAGATTTTTAAAGAATCAACTCTGCATTATCCATGGCCAGCTGAGCTCTTCTAGCAGGAGAAACTCGCCTGGCTTGGCCCTGCCCAATGCAATGTTCATCTCACATGCAATGAATAGACCCGTCCAGAATTTTTTTTTTTTTAATGTATTGAGGGCTTTATCCACGAGAGAGAATTGCAGGCAATTGAGAAGGGAATTTCCAACTTAAGGCCAAAGAAAATGTGTGGTACAAAAGAATCCCCTTGCCTCCTTAAAAAGTACCCAAGAGAACACATGCCAAGAAATGTGTATTGTACAAACCTTCTCTACTCCGGCCACCAGATGGTGACAAGCTTATATCAGACGGTTATGAGGTATCAGGGCTATCCACACTGGCAGTACTGTGTGCAGCTGTCAGAGGGGGTTAATAAGGTGTAACAAGATGGTTGTGATACCTCGGAGAAAGCTTTAACGATGCTGCACTTCTTTAGTTCGTTTATTTCAAAGATTGTATCAAGTTCAGGCATTTTAATTAGAAATGCTTTAATTAAAGAAGACAAATGATCTGCTTTATTAAGTCGGCCCCCCTGATGGAGCTATATGGCGCAAAAATGGATCAATAAGGTACTTTTGTTTCCATTTAAAATATCAACAGAATCTCTTCATTAAGTTAATTATCTTCTACTCCCACAATGCTAGGCCAGTCAGGATGCTCAGCCAAAGTTTCCAGTATTGTTTTCCCCGGGTCTGTTGAATTTCGTCACTCCTAGAAGTGGGGGGACATGGAGTGTTTGAAAATGAAGACCCTCAAAATGTGTTCTACTTAACATCCATGTAATGTAGTTGATGATGGGCCAGCTTTAGGGAGATCACTGCTGTCGTCTCTAATAATCCCTTTGGTTTCAGGCTTCTGAGAAGTCTGATGTCCTGAACCCATTGATAACTGGAGTTTTTCTAGAGGTGAGTTACCGAGCGCATTACAGACAATCTTTTCTCAGCCAAAGCGGTGATGTTGCACAGAACGGAGCATATAAAGTTCACCAATAGAGTTGAGCGGACACCTGGATGTTTGGTGGGTTCGGCAGAACTTTGGAAAAAGGTTCGGGGTCGAACTTGACCTCAAACCCCATTGAAGTCAATGGGGACACGAACTTTTGGCCACTTAAATGCCTCAAAAAAAGTCCTGGAAAGGGCTAGAGGGCTGCAAAATGAAGTAAATGTGGGTAAGAGTGTCCCCATTCATTTGAATAGGTCAATTGACCTATTCTTATGAATGGGGACTCTATTTCGGTTTATAGAATAGCAATAGCATTACATGTATGCCATAAACCGAAAGTCTATAAACCGAACGACATTCGGTTTATAGACTTTCGGTTTATAGAATACATGTAATGCTATTGCTATTCTATAAACCGAATGTCTTTCGGTTTATAGACTTTCGGCTTATGGAATACATGTAATACTATTGGCTTTCTATAAACAGATATAGAGTCGCCATTCATAAGAATTTCTTATGAATGGGGACTCTATTTCGGTTTATAGAAAGCCAATAGCATTACATACAATGTAATCGTCGAACTCCAACACGGACATACAGGGAAATGTCCATGTTCGGATCCAGGGTCCAAAAACCGTAAAGTTCGGTCCGAACAGTTCGGTCCGGGTTCGCTCAACACTATTCACCAACCATTTACACAGCACTTGGTACAAAGTATGAAGGGGAGCTACACTGTTAGACAAATAGAAACAGGCCGACATGTTGGGTCGAGAGTCCTGAATACAAGCTTGCAGACTAGAGAGAGCTCGGGGGACAGGAGAGGCATGTGGCACTAGAAGTGGAAGGTGGTGACGGCTACGTGGTTCTGGCCACGGGTTACTTATTTGGGTGATGGATGAGTTACAAGCTTCTTTGAGGAAGTGAGTTTTGAGTCCCTTTCTGAAGACTGAAAATGAGGGAGATAGCTGGGTTTACTGCAGAAGTGACTCCCAGAGACCACGAGTAACTTGGGTGAAGTTTCGTGCTGATGGGAAGAGTTGATGAGGTTGGACAAGACACTTGGGCCATGCAAGGAATGTAGCAGCTGTAGAGGTTAATACAATGAAGGAGTTTAAGTATACATGGGATAGGCATAGGGTTATTCTACATATAGGATAAAGCCAGGAACTAATAAATTGGACAAGCCTATAAAAAAATCTGTTGATAATGAAGTCAGTGCATGGTGAAGCAGTTGGAGGACTTTCTACATTAGTATTTTAACTTTTGATCCTTGAAGGAATGGCGAGCCAGTAGACTAGGAGCAGCCGCTGTTCTGACAACGTGTGTCACCCTCTGTCCCCCATGTGTGCCTTCCACTTACTAGCGTAGCATGTCACTGACAGAAGTTTTACCAATTGCTTGCTACGCTAGTAAGTGAGAATAATAAGTAAGACGCTTATACTTTACCTGTCACCGCAGCTGAACCGGAGGGGGCATGAGGTGGTGTGTGTCCCTCGCGCAGACGCTCATCTGCCAAAGTAATGTCTGAATGACAGCTGTAACTTTGTGCGCATACGCTGTGGTGCGCAATGAGTGGATTCTAATGCGCCTGGGCAGTAGTATTGACTTGGCAAATTTGTCAGAACACCGGCACGAACAATATACTTGGCAGCACCAATTTGATCAGATTGTAGGGTAGCGAGTCGAGTCGGAGATATTAAGATTGTGGATGAGCAATGACCTTTACCCTGAGGAAGGGGCAGGTTTGAGCAGTGTTTGTTCTCTTTTTGTTCTAGGCTTCAAACAGTGCTTCCTACATCCAAGATGCTTTCCAGCTTCTTCTGCCAGTCCTGGAGATATCCCATATCCAGAGCCAGAGTTAATCCCATCTAAATCTCCAGTCTATCGTTTTCCTCTCTCGTGTCCTCCTATGGTGACTATCCTTGGCTCTCTCCCGAGATGGCAACCCGGGTTCTCGTCCTTTGCCACTGCACCCGCCCTGAGGAGGTCTTCTAACATAATAGAGGATGCGTAGAGCGTTTGAAAAAGGCCCAGCACCGGCTTCCAGTGTGTGAGCAGGAAAAACCAAAGTACTTAATGCCAAACTTGGGTGGATCCAGAAGATGGTCTTGTTTTGCATCGTCTTTAATGACATCATTGTCTGTGGTTTTACAGCAGATAGGTGCGGGTAATTAAATCGACCCTATCATTGAGAGCAACAAAGCTGTCTGGCAGAAGGGTGATCTATACTGCCACCAGACTGCGATGGAGAAATGTCTTCCAGGCAGGACAACTATTGCCAATCTTTTCTTTTCCCTGCATTGTCCTTTACTTTGGTGCTGTCTAACAGATTGAGTCATAACTTATATGTGTGTAACCAGGCCTGATAGCTTCCGGGAGATACCTATAAATCCTAAGCCATGCTTATATCCTCTGTAAACTGCTCCTTGGCCTTTTGGGAGCCAAACAATTAACTACATAACCTAATGGATAAAAAATAGTTTAAACCATTGTAATCGCTATCTAAAAGAAAAATTACATTAACTTTTAACCCATTTGATGGACATTAATTAAAGGGGAAAGTAAAGATTTCCAGGCTGCCCTTTCTATGTTCTGTAGTGCGGCAGAATGCGTATGAAAGGGGCAAAGACAAATCAAGGGGGTCTGGCATGTATTTCTGACTCATTGGAAGCTTTGTAAAGATAAATTATTGACGAGGGGAAATTTTCAACGTCCGTTAAAGGGCTAATAATTTTTCCGACCCGGAAGTACATTAATTAAACCAGATTTTTGGAGTTTCACAGCACTAACTAGGAATTATATATAGTGTTACAGTTTAAGCACAGTAATGGTTTGCTTGATAAGAAAGTGATAGATTGTGCTGCAGGTAAAGTCTGGCCAGACACCAAGTATCAATAAAACAAATTAATCCTGATCTAACCAGCTCGTTAAACTCTTAAACATCAACCTTCACATTTTCTCGACTTAGTATTTTTCCGACCGGTCGCCCAACAGACCTGTCAACCGGAAAGAAAAAGATTTCATTGATGGAAATTTATCTTGGGGGAAAAAAATGGAAACAAAAAGGGTTGAATAAAAGGTGTTTCTTTAAATGAAGAATCATTTAGCAGCGCTAATATTACAGGGAGGGAGCCGCCATTTTCCCAAACCTTTAAGTCCGTCCAGGACTAAGCCAACATGTCACGTCTCACTGCGCAGATGGATCATTCTTCATTGAAAGAAACGTCGGATACATTTTCTAACTCGGCTATTTTTCCAACGTTCGTCTATTTATGCCTGATCTTTGCAGTTCATTTGCAACACCATTCACTTTGTAGTGAGCACTAACCTTTTTGTTTATTTTTTCATGATCGTTCCTATGACGTGTTTAATATTTTTTGTTTAGTGTTTTTTTATTTTTTTTTTTTTTTAAATAAATATTTAATAACCGGCTTAAAGCCTAACTGCATAAAACGAGTTGTACTGATGTCAAAACATATAAAACTAGCAGCCAGGCAGGAGGAAGCCAGATGCATTGTGGGAAAGGTGGTGCTGTGAGCACAAGTAGCAGCACTGACGGTTTTATGTTGGATTATGATTTGGGGGAAGGGAAATTACTGTGATACAATTCTCAAACCATTTTGGTGTTCATATGAAGATGGAAAGGCAACTCTATATTACTAAACTAATATGAATTTGGGAGCCAGGGTGGAAAAATATCCTAGAATTCAATGTACAACACTGAAAAGCATCTTTGGGTACTATGGCTCGTTTGATTACTGGGGGTTGTAAAGGATCCGTTTAACCCCTTAAAGACACAGGATGGATCTTGCACATCATAAACATAAGGAACAACAACAAAAATCATTAAATTCTGGGTCAAAAGATTAAATATAGCAATAAAAGAAGGCAAATGTAACCTTAAAAAAAAAAAAAAAACTATATATACTTTGTGTAATTACACTAAATGAGATAAATTACAAATATATAACAAAACATCCAAAGAAAAAAAAAATCTGGTCCTTTAGGATTTAAACAGGGTTAGTCAACCTGCGCATCTTGGGTGTTGAACACTGCCTGTGATGGGCTGGCCATGCATACTGGGATTTGCAGTTCAGGAACATTTTGGAATGTTATACCTTATTTATCGGCTTTTGTTATCTCACAATGATTGGTTAAATGTTATTGGCGTCACACAGCAGCTAAGAAGTTTTGTTTATCTGTACGTACAGTGTAGAATGTGTAAATATAATCCAGATAAAAACACGATCTCCCACGAGACTTGCAATTGGAATATTTGTGCTGAAGTCTGCTAAAAATATACAAGATGACTGCATAAGTCTAATAAGTAGCTAAAAAGACTGAAAGGGACACTTTCAAAATGATCTAGAAAAGCAAATGCATGCATTAAGGGAGAAGTGAGCTTTAAACATTTTGTTTCAATGGGAAAGGTATAATTTGCATATCAGGCCACAAGGTGATGTCATAACCAGGAGACTCCATGGTCACATTTAAATCATGATCCTCTTATCCTATGCACTTGCTGGCAGTTGTGATATCATACTGTATAGGCCCTTGTTTAGGATTTGTATTCTCTATATTCTCACAGTATATTCTCTACGTAATGTTTAAGTGATGGAATACCTTTTAAGCAAAAAAATTATTTAAGATGGCTAATACTTGAGAGATCTCAGGACTCCCCTAAATCTTACAGGTGGCTCCTATATTTTTAGTGTGCCTTATATAAGTTAGGGGGGTGTAGGTGATGGAAACCCCCCCCCCCCCCCCCCCCCCATATAATGTCCTGCTTGTATAGTTAACTGATCTTTAAAAAGGTCTGTATGGCCTGTTTGGTTATACTCTGTCCCCTAAATGTTATATATAGACTGAGAATATAGACTGTTAATGGTATGCAAATGACACATCTCCCATTGATTCAGACTCATTTGCATATCAATCCATGGGTGATGTAATAACCTGGAGAAACCACAGACGCATTTGAAATAGAGTGTCCTCTAATGTTATACATTGGCTTGCAAATCTGCTAACCCTGTTGATGCTTGTAGTATTAAGATGAGGTAGGAAGTTGACCTAATATGAAAGGTGCATTAAACTCTTATGTAAACCATGGTCCATGAAAGCTGGTTAAAGGTTACCAATCACTGTCCTAGAGAAACCCCATATATGTAGCAGACTTGTTTGAGGACCCCAGTTCACTTGATTACTCTCAAGTAGACCGATCTCCAGTAAGGTTCCTCCAAGACATTTGCTGCCAAACCCCTGTCCTGTTTCCATTTTGGTGCCCAGGTTTTATATTTTCTATAAATGTTTTATGTTCAACTAATAGCTCAGGAGCATATTGTGTATTTTCTTGATGTGTAAAATGTTATTGTAATAAATAAAAGAAATAAACCCCCTTTATTGGTTTACCAAGTCTCACGCGAACATGAGCATTTGCTGTGTCATTTTGTGAATTATGTGTTTTAATTTGAAATTTGAAATACAACTGATCCTTTTTAAAGATGAACATTTAACTCCCACCCCAAACAAAAAACCCTTTTTTTTTTAATACTGTTGTATTACTTGTACACTAAGCAGTCATCCCTCTCAAACACACTTTCTGAATTGCTCCTGTTTTACTGCTTTTAACCTGAAGAGATTTTGCCTTATCTCCTCCTACTTCTGATTCCATGCGTACAGCTGTATGTCGGCCATTTTGCTGGGGGACACATAGCGGTTACATGAGTGTATAATTCATATGATTTAAATGTTTTCTTTCCTCCCAGGTTCCAGCCTATGACAGTGAGTGTGGCAGTAGCTACAGAGTATTTTAAAACAATTAGAATACATTTTCTTTTTTATTTTAATATATATATATATATATACTGCCCAACATTAAAAACTGACAAAAAGGGTTATTTTGTTGTTTTTGGGGAAGTGGTTTAAAGGGACAGTCTAGTCTCGAAACTAAGATTACTGCTTGTATAGTGCTGCCTAAGGGTCTTGCATAGAACCTAAGTCAAAAGGGCAGACGGTTATGCAGGGGGTCAAATAACACAGGGCCCCTCATCTCATTAGGGCATCCCAAAACCTAGAACTACCCAGAGTAATGCTGGTGTATAAACGTATTAAATCCATCGCACAGGGTTAGTTCAAGTATTTTTTGGAAAAAAAACATTGTAACTTCAGATACTTCCCAATAAGTAAGAATGTCCTACTGATCTGAATATACCAGTATTTCCACTATGACTGGGTGTTGGCTGTGTGGCTGGGATCCACCCATGTTCACTTACACTCTTAGTGGATCAAGATTCTTTCCATCTGACGTGGACTGACTGACTCAACTGGATCAGAGAAGAAGTGTGGTTCTCACCTCTTCCCTTGCAGGTAACAACCTCTTTGCTTTATACCTTTCCTGTCATTATGGGGTCTATCGCCTAGACGACTAAGGGCGGCCACCCCAGCTGCTGCTGATCTGCATGTCTGATGAAACTATTAGGCTATTAATGGATGAATGGTGTCAGTTCACCAGAGATAACTGCTTAATGAATAGACCCCCTCTGTCTGTGTAGTGGTTCCTGATGGGCCGGAGCGGTCAGCTGCCTGCCAAAGGATGTCTGTGTAAGTGTGACTCTGTCAGTGTTACTGTGTGTCTAAGGATGTCTGTGTAAGTTTGACTCTGTCAGTGTTACTGTGTGTCTTAGGGTGTCTGTGTAAGTGTGACTATGTCAGTGTTACTGTGTGTCTAAGGGTGTCTGTGTAAGTGTGACTGTCACTGTTACTGTGTGTCTAAGGATGTCTGTGTAAGTGTGACTGTCAGTGTTACTGTGTGTCTAAGGGTGTCTGTGTAAGTGTGACTGTTAGTGTTACTGTGTGTCTAAGGGTGTCTGTGTCAGTGTGACTGTCAGTGTTACTGTGTGTCTAAGGGTGTCTGTGTCAGTGTGACTATGTCAGTGTTACTGTGTGTCTAAGGGTGTCTGTGTAAGTGTGACTGTCAGTGTTACTGTGTGTCTAAGGGTGTCTGTGTAAGTGTGACTATGTCAGTGTTACTGTGTGTCTAAGGGTGTCTGTGTAAGTTATATTGTATCAAAAAAATATACTCTGTTTTTGTAAGTGTGAGTTTGTGTGTAAATGTATCTGTGTGTCTAAGTTTTTTTTATAAGTGTGTTTGTGTGTGTGTAGGTATGTGTGTGACTGTGTGTTTAAGGGTGTCTATGTGTGTAAGGGTTACGTATGTATGTATGTTAGGGAGCAAGGATCAAGTCCTGAGGTCAAATCTGTCTGCTGGGGAAAGTCCTGGGAGTGAAAATTAGGTGCTGGGGAAAGTCCTGAGTGCAATCTGGGTGCTGACAAAAAATGCTGGGGCCTGGAGGCACTCTAATATTACATCACCACAGCTAGTGTTGGAGTGAATCATAATAAAGTGTCCTCTAGTTTCAACACATACTGTAAATAACAGGTTACTCCAGTAGTTGAAACTTATTGGAAACATAGAATGTGTCGGCAGATAAGAACCATTCGGCCCATCTAGTCTGCCCAATTTTCTAAATACTTGTATTAGTCCCCAGTTCCCTATCTTATAGGTAGGATAGCCTTGTGTCTATCCCACGCATGCTTAAACTCCTTCACACTTCCGCTGGAAGGCTATTCCATACATCCACTACCCTCTCAGTAAAGTAATACTTCCTGATATTACATTTAAATCGTTGCCCCTCTAATTTAAGACTATGTCCTCTAGTTGTGGTAGTTTTTCTTCTTTAAAATATGCTCTCCTCCTTTACTGTGTTGATTCCCTTTATGTATATAAATGTCTCCATCATATCCCCCCTGTTACGTCTTTCCTCCAAGCTATACATGTTAAGATGCTTTAACCTTTCCTGGTAAGTTTTATCCTACAACCCATGAACCAGGGCCTTATAACCAAAAGTGACATCATACCATCTCTCAATGATCTTTCATTCGAATGCACAATTATTTATTTGAGTATTGTGGAATATTCGCTTGAATATATTTACTCACTAGTAAATTTACATTTAGAAAAGCCAGGGTGTGCTGAGGCAACATAATTCTTTGGGAAAACAAGCTACTCTTTCTCTGGACACGGTGGTTTGGAAAGCAATTAAATGTAAAACTACTAAATTGATATGGGAATTTAAAAAAAAAAAAAAGCATGTGAATTGGAGAACTTTTTGAGCCCGGCTATTTCAGGCTATTTTTTTTTGTGATTTCCTTTTTAGATCACTACCAAGTCATTCACTAGTCTCTTCCACAAAGCAAATCTCCGATGAGCCCTTATCTACGAACAAGAGATTAAAAGTTCTCCACTTATGAAGCAATAACTGTGTAACTTTTGTTTATATATTGCAGGTTTGTGCTGGGATTAAACACAAAACCCCAAAAATGTCTGGTGTAATGAAATGTAAGTACGAACGAAAAAAAAAAAGTAACCGAAGGAATAACCAGGCAGCGGTCATGTCCAAATAAAGATACTCAAAGTCAATTAAAGGATGTGATGGGAGTATGTGCAACAAAAAAATTTCTAGAGCAAAGTTCTAAAAGTGGAGCAATCTGCAGGAACATTCCACTAGTTTCCATAGTAACTGCTGATTGAACATTTAGAAGTTACTAGCACCTGAAGTTATTGTCATATGTACGGCCTAGTCGGATTCCTAATGTAAACTCATGGCATCGTTATACTGCCTTGAGCGCGTAGTATATTGTATATATTTATAGGACTGGCTTGTTCACTTATTTGCTCAGTTAAAGTAGCTAGACAATAAAACCTCATGACCACTCAACACTGTATTAATAAATAGGCGGGGCCACAGGCCTACACCATCACATAAGGCATAAAAATACAGCGGGGGGGGTAGTTTGTAAAGGTGAATTATGTTTTTTAAAGTGGAGCAGTCTCCATGGAAACAGATTATTCCTCCTGGTTGTTCCACATTTTCGAGCCCAAATTTACCATTACCACGTTCTGGAGTGGGGAGTATATTTATGGATGGGCCTAGACCATTTGGTATATAAAGGGCCCCACAACTTCTGATGGCGGCCCTGGGGTCAATAGCCCTTTATTTATATAATTCTTGTTAAAAGTATAACAATCCAACAATAATTATTTGTACTTATTACATTGATGGTTTCATGTGACTTATACATTGTACTGAATCATTTTCCAAAATCTTTACTATTTTAGGGTTTGGAAAGGAAGACGATAAGGACAAGGATAAGGACAAGGATAAGGACAAGGATAAGGATAAGGACAAAAATAAGGATAAGGACAAGGACAAGGAGAAGGAGAAGAAGGGAGAAAAGAAAGACAAAAAGGATAAAAAGAAAAAGAAAGATAAGAAGGTGAGAGAAAAGAGTTTGGTGACTCATCAGAATGTCAGTGGGGGGTAATTTATATAATGTAATTGGGGGAATTCAAAAATGATGTGGCAGGTAATAAATGGGCAACCGTATGTACAGTGTACTGCTCGGCAGAAACCTAGCATAATGAGATGCTCTAGCGGTGCAGACAGTGGGCGATCTGGGGGGGGGTGCATCGGGGCAATTGCCCCCCACCCACGCCTGAGCCTGAGGGGTGGACCGCGCGGGGTGCGAGGTTAAGGTCCTTCCCCACCCTATAGAGCAGTGCAGATCACTCGGCGGGGAGGCGCGGGCAGCACTGGCTCATTCAGTGCTGCCTTGTGTTCCTCGCGCATAGTGAAGATTCAGAGCAGCGGAAATTCGATGCTCAAGGGGAGGAAAGGGAGAGAGAGGAGAGAACACTGACAGAGTGGGGAGAGAACACTGACAGAGTGGGGAGAGAACACTGACAGAGTGGGGAGAGAACACTGACAGAGTGGGGAGAGAACACTGACAGAGTGGGGAGAGAACACTGACAGAGTGGGGAGAGAACACTGACAGAGTGGGGAGAGAACACTGACAGAGTGGGGGAGAGAACACTGACAGAGTGGGGAGAGAACACTGACAGAGTGGGGAGAGAACACTGACAGAGTGGGGAGAGAACACTGACAGAGTGGGGAGAGAACACTGACAGAGTGGGGAGAGAACACTGACAGAGTGGGGAGAGAACACTGACAGAGTGGGGAGAGAACACTGACAGAGTGGGGGAGAGAACACTGACAGAGTGGGGAGAGAACACTGACAGAGTGGGGAGAGAACACTGACAGAGTGGGGAGAGAACACTGACAGAGTGGGGAGAGAACACTGATAGGACGGAGGAGAGAACACTGACAGAGTGGGGAGAGAACACTGACAGAGTGGGGAGAGAACACCAATGGGGGAGAGAACACTGACAGAGTGGGGAGAGAACACTGACAGAGTGGGGAGAGAACACTGACAGAGTGGGGAGAGAACACTGACAGAGTGGGGAGAGAACACTGACAGAGTGGGGAGAGAACACTGACAGAGTGGGGAGAGAACACTGACAGAGTGGGGAGAGAACACTGACAGAGTGGGGAGAGAACACTGACAGAGTGGGGAGAGAACACTGACAGAGTGGGGAGAGAACACTGACAGAGTGGGGAGAGAACACTGACAGAGTGGGGAGAGAACACTGACAGGGTGGGGAGAGAACACTGACAGAGTGGGGAGAGAACACTGACAGAGTGGGGAGAGAACACTGACAGAGTGGGGGAGAGAACACTGACAGAGTGGGGGAGAGAACACTGACAGAGTGGGGAGAGAACACTGACAGAGTGGGGAGAGAACACTGACAGAGTGGGGAGAGAACACTGACAGAGTGGGGGAGAGAACACTGACAGAGTGGGGTGAGAACACTGACAGAGTGGGGTGAGAACACTGACAGAGTGGGGAGAGAACACTGACAGAGTGGGGAGAGAACACTGACAGAGTGGGGAGAGAACACTGACAGAGTGGGGAGAGAACACCAATGGGGGAGAGAACACTGACAGAGTGGGGAGAGAACACTGATAGGACGGAGGAGAGAACACTGACAGAGTGGGGAGAGAACACTGACAGAGTGGGGAGAGAACACTGACAGAGTGGGGAGAGAACACTGACAGAGTGGGGAGAGAACACTGACAGAGTGGGGAGAGAACACTGACAGAGTGGGGAGAGAACACTGACAGAGTGGGGAGAGAACACTGACAGAGTGGGGAGAGAACACTGACAGAGTGGGGAGAGAACACTGACAGAGTGGGGAGAGAACACTGACAGAGTGGGGAGAGAACACTGACAGAGTGGGGGAGAGAACACCAATGGGGGAGAGAACACTGACAGAGTGGGGAGAGAACACTGACAGAGTGGGGAGAGAACACTGACAGAGTGGGGGAGAGAACACTGACAGAGTGGGGAGAGAACACTGACAGAGTGGGGAGAGAACACTGACAGAGTGGGGAGAGAACACTGACAGAGTGGGGAGAGAACACTGACAGAGTGGGGAGAGAACACTGACAGAGTGGGGAGAGAACACTGACAGAGTGGGGAGAGAACACTGACAGAGTGGGGAGAGAACACTGACAGAGTGGGGGAGAGAACACTGACAGAGTGGGGAGAGAACACTGACAGAGTGGGGAGAGAACACTGACAGAGTGGGGAGAGAACACTGACAGAGTGGGGAGAGAACACTGACAGAGTGGGGAGAGAACACCAATGGGGGAGAGAACACTGACAGAGTGGGGAGAGAACACCAATGGGGGAGAGAACACTGACAGAGTGGGGAGAGAACACCAATGGGGGAGAGAACACTGACAGAGTGGGGAGAGAACACTGACAGAGTGGGGAGAGAACACTGACAGAGTGGGGAGAGAACACTGACAGAGTGGGGAGAGAACACTGACAGAGTGGGGAGAGAACACTGACAGAGTGGGGAGAGAACACTGACAGAGTGGGGAGAGAACACTGACAGAGTGGGGAGAGAACACTGACAGAGTGGGGAGAGAACACTGACAGAGTGGGGAGAGAACACCAATGGGGGAGAGAACACTGACAGAGTGGGGAGAGAACACTGACAGAGTGGGGAGAGAACACTGACAGAGTGGGGAGAGAACACTGACAGAGTGGGGAGAGAACACCAATGGGGGAGAGAACACTGACAGAGTGGGGAGAGAACACTGATAGGACGGAGGAGAGAACACTGACAGAGTGGGGAGAGAACACTGATAGGACGGAGGAGAGAACACTGACAGAGTGGGGAGAGAACACTGACAGAGTGGGGAGAGAACACTGACAGAGTGGGGAGAGAACACTGACAGAGTGGGGAGAGAACACTGACAGAGTGGGGAGAGAACACTGACAGAGTGGGGAGAGAACACTGACAGAGTGGGGGAGAGAACACTGACAGAGTGGGGAGAGAACACTGACAGAGTGGGGAGAGAACACTGACAGAGTGGGGAGAGAACACTGACAGAGTGGGGAGAGAACACTGACAGAGTGGGGAGAGAACACTGACAGAGTGGGGAGAGAACACTGACAGAGTGGGGAGAGAACACCAATGGGGGAGAGAACACTGACAGAGTGGGGAGAGAACACTGATAGGACGGAGGAGAGAACACTGACAGAGTGGGGAGAGAACACTGACAGAGTGGGGAGAGAACACTGACAGAGTGGGGAGAGAACACTGACAGAGTGGGGAGAGAACACTGACAGAGTGGGGAGAGAACACTGACAGAGTGGGGAGAGAACACTGACAGAGTGGGGAGAGAACACTGACAGAGTGGGGAGAGAACACTGACAGAGTGGGGAGAGAACACTGACAGAGTGGGGAGAGAACACCAATGGGGGAGAGAACACTGACAGAGTGGGGAGAGAACACCAATGGGGGAGAGAACACTGACAGAGTGGGGAGAGAACACCAATGGGGGAGAGAACACTGACAGAGTGGGGAGAGAACACTGACAGAGTGGGGAGAGAACACTGACAGAGTGGGGAGAGAACACTGACAGAGTGGGGAGAGAACACTGACAGAGTGGGGAGAGAACACTGACAGAGTGGGGAGAGAACACTGACAGAGTGGGGAGAGAACACCAATGGGGGAGAGAACACTGACAGAGTGGGGAGAGAACACCAATGGGGGAGAGAACACTGACAGAGTGGGGAGAGAACACTGACAGAGTGGGGAGAGAACACTGACAGAGTGGGGAGAGAACACTGACAGAGTGGGGAGAGAATACTGACAGAGTGGGGAGAGAACACCAATGGGGGAGAGAACACTGACAGAGTGGGGAGAGAACACCAATGGGGGAGAGAACACTGACAGAGTGGGGAGAGAACACTGATAGGACGGAGGAGAGAACACTGACAGAGTGGGGAGAGAACACTGATAGGACGGAGGAGAGAACACTGACAGAGTGGGGAGAGAACACTGACAGAGTGGGGAGAGAACACTGACAGAGTGGGGAGAGAACACTGACAGAGTGGGGAGAGAACACTGACAGAGTGGGGAGAGAACACTGACAGAGTGGGGAGAGAACACTGACAGAGTGGGGAGAGAACACTGACAGAGTGGGGGAGAGAACACCAATGGGGGAGAGAACACTGACAGAGTGGGGAGAGAACACTGACAGAGTGGGGAGAGAACACTGACAGAGTGGGGAGAGAACACTGACAGAGTGGGGAGAGAACACTGACAGAGTGGGGAGAGAACACTGACAGAGTGGGGAGAGAACACTGACAGAGTGGGGAGAGAACACTGACAGAGTGGGGAGAGAACACTGACAGAGTGGGGGAGAGAACACTGACAGAGTGGGGAGAGAACACTGATAGGACGGAGGAGAGAACACTGACAGAGTGGGGAGAGAACACTGACAGAGTGGGGAGAGAACACTGACAGAGTGGGGAGAGAACACTGACAGAGTGGGGAGAGAACACTGACAGAGTGGGGAGAGAACACTGACAGAGTGGGGAGAGAACACTGACAGAGTGGGGAGAGAACACCAATGGGGGAGAGAACACTGACAGGTGGGGAGAGAACACTGACAGGTGGGGGAGTAGAGAACACTGACAGGTGGGGGAGTAGAGAACACTGACAGAGTGGGGAGAGAACACTGATAGGACGGAGGAGAGAACACTGACAGAGTGGGGAGAGAACACTGACAGAGTGGGGAGAGAACACCAATGGGGGAGAGAACACCAATGGGGGAGAGAACACTGACAGAGTGGGGAGAGAACACCAATGGGGGAGAGAACACTGACAGAGTGGGGAGAGAACACCAATGGGGGAGAGAACACTGACAGAGTGGGGAGAGAACACCAATGGGGGAGAGAACACTGACAGAGTGGGGAGAGAACACTGATAGGACAGAGGAGAGAACACTGATAGGACGGAGGAGAGAACACTGATAGGACAGAGGAGAGAACATTGACGGGGGAGAGGAGAGAACACTGATAGGACAGAGGAGAGAACACTGATAGGACAGAGGAGAGAACACTGATAGGACAGAGGAGAGAACACTGACAGGTGGGGGAGTAGAGAACACTGATAGGACAGAGGAGAGAACACTGATAGGACAGAGGAGAGAACACTGATAGGACAGAGGAGAGAAAACTGATGGGGGAGAGGAGAGAACACTGATAGGACGGAGGAGAGAACACTGATAGGACAGAGGAGAGAACACTGATAGGACAGAGGAGAGAACATTGATAGGACGGAGGAGAGAACATTGATAGGACAGAGGAGAGAACACTGATAGGACGGAGGAGAGAACACTGATAGGACGGAGGAGAGAACACTGATAGGACAGAGGAGAGAACACTGATAGGACAGAGGAGAGAACACTGATAGGACGGAGGAGAGAACACTGATAGGACAGAGGAGAGAACACTGATAGGACAGAGGAGAGAACACTGACAGAGTGGGGAGAGAACACTGACAGAGTGGGGAGAGAACACTGACAGAGTGGGGAGAGAACACTGACAGAGTGGGGAGAGAACACTGACAGAGTGGGGAGAGAACACTGACAGAGTGGGGAGAGAACACTGACAGAGTGGGGAGAGAACACTGACAGAGTGGGGAGAGAACACCAATGGGGGAGAGAACACTGACAGGTGGGGAGAGAACACTGACAGGTGGGGGAGTAGAGAACACTGACAGGTGGGGGAGTAGAGAACACTGACAGAGTGGGGAGAGAACACTGATAGGACGGAGGAGAGAACACTGACAGAGTGGGGAGAGAACACTGACAGAGTGGGGAGAGAACACCAATGGGGGAGAGAACACCAATGGGGGAGAGAACACTGACAGAGTGGGGAGAGAACACCAATGGGGGAGAGAACACTGACAGAGTGGGGAGAGAACACCAATGGGGGAGAGAACACTGACAGAGTGGGGAGAGAACACCAATGGGGGAGAGAACACTGACAGAGTGGGGAGAGAACACTGATAGGACAGAGGAGAGAACACTGATAGGACGGAGGAGAGAACACTGATAGGACAGAGGAGAGAACATTGACGGGGGAGAGGAGAGAACACTGATAGGACAGAGGAGAGAACACTGATAGGACAGAGGAGAGAACACTGATAGGACAGAGGAGAGAACACTGATAGGACAGAGGAGAGAACACTGATAGGACAGAGGAGAGAACACTGATAGGACAGAGGAGAGAACACTGATAGGACAGAGGAGAGAACACTGATAGGACAGAGGAGAGAACACTGATAGGACAGAGGAGAGAACACTGATAGGACAGAGGAGAGAAAACTGATAGGACAGAGGAGAGAACATTGATAGGACAGAGGAGAGAACACTGATAGGACGGAGGAGAGAACACTGATAGGACAGAGGAGAGAACACTGATAGGACAGAGGAGAGAACATTGATAGGACAGAGGAGAGAACACTGATAGGACAGAGGAGAGAACACTGATAGGACAGAGGAGAGAACACTGATAGGACAGAGGAGAGAACACTGATAGGACAGAGGAGAGAACACTGATAGGACAGAGGAGAGAACATTGACGGGGGAGAGGAGAGAACACTGATAGGACAGAGGAGAGAACACTGATAGGACAGAGGAGAGAACACTGATAGGACAGAGGAGAGAACACTGATAGGACGGAGGAGAGAACACTGATAGGACAGAGGAGAGAACACTGATAGGACGGAGGAGAGAACACTGATAGGACAGAGGAGAGAACACTGATAGGACGGAGGAGAGAACACTGATAGGACAGAGGAGAGAACATTGATAGGACAGAGGAGAGAACACTGATAGGACGGAGGAGAGAACACTGATAGGACGGAGGAGAGAACACTGATAGGACGGAGGAGAGAACACTGATAGGACAGAGGAGAGAACATTGATAGGACAGAGGAGAGAACACTGATAGGACAGAGGAGAGAACACTGATAGGACGGAGGAGAGAACACTGATAGGACAGAGGAGAGAACACTGATAGGACGGAGGAGAGAACACTGATAGGACAGAGGAGAGAACACTGATAGGACGGAGGAGAGAACACTGATAGGACGGAGGAGAGAACACTGATAGGACGGAGGAGAGAACACTGATAGGACAGAGGAGAGAACATTGATAGGACAGAGGAGAGAACACTGATAGGACAGAGGAGAGAACACTGATAGGACAGAGGAGAGAACACTGATAGGACAGAGGAGAGAACACTGATAGGACAGAGGAGAGAACACTGATAGGACAGAGGAGAGAACATTGACGGGGGAGAGGAGAGAACACTGATAGGACAGAGGAGAGAACACTGATAGGACAGAGGAGAGAACACTGATAGGACAGAGGAGAGAACACTGATAGGACAGAGGAGAGAACACTGATAGGACAGAGGAGAGAACACTGATAGGACAGAGGAGAGAACACTGATAGGACAGAGGAGAGAACACTGATAGGACGGAGGAGAGAACACTGATAGGACAGAGGAGAGAACACTGATAGGACGGAGGAGAGAACACTGATAGGACAGAGGAGAGAACACTGATAGGACGGAGGAGAGAACACTGATAGGACAGAGGAGAGAACATTGATAGGACAGAGGAGAGAACACTGATAGGACAGAGGAGAGAACACTGATAGGACAGAGGAGAGAACACTGATAGGACGGAGGAGAGAACACTGATAGGACAGAGGAGAGAACACTGATAGGACGGAGGAGAGAACACTGATAGGACAGAGGAGAGAACACTGATAGGACAGAGGAGAGAACACTGATAGGACAGAGGAGAGAACACTGATAGGACAGAGGAGAGAACACTGATAGGACGGAGGAGAGAACACTGATAGGACAGAGGAGAGAACACTGATAGGACGGAGGAGAGAACACTGATAGGACAGAGGAGAGAACACTGATAGGACGGAGGAGAGAACACTGATAGGACGGAGGAGAGAACACTGATAGGACGGAGGAGAGAACACTGATAGGACAGAGGAGAGAACACTGATAGGACGGAGGAGAGAACACTGATAGGACGGAGGAGAGAACACTGATAGGACAGAGGAGAGAACACTGATAGGACGGAGGAGAGAACACTGATAGGACAGAGGAGAGAAAACTGACGGGGAGAGGAGAGAACACTGATAGGACAGAGGAGAGAACATTGATAGGACGGAGGAGAGAACACTGATAGGACAGAGGAGAGAACACTGATAGGACGGAGGAGAGAACACTGATAGGACAGAGGAGAGAACACTGATAGGACGGAGGAGAGAACACTGATAGGACAGAGGAGAGAACACTGATAGGACAGAGGAGAGAACACTGATAGGACAGAGGAGAGAACACTGATAGGACGGAGGAGAGAACACTGATAGGACAGAGGAGAGAACACTGATAGGACAGAGGAGAGAACATTGACGGGGGAGAGAACACTGATAGGACGGAGGAGAGAACATTGATAGGACGGAGGAGAGAACACTGATAGGACAGAGGAGAGAACACTGATAGGACAGAGGAGAGAACATTGATAGGACGGAGGAGAGAACACTGATAGGACGGAGGAGAGAACATTGATAGGACGGAGGAGAGAACATTGATAGGACGGAGGAGAGAACACTGATAGGACGGAGGAGAGAACACTGATAGGACAGAGGAGAGAACACTGATAGGACAGAGGAGAGAACACTGATAGGACAGAAGAGAGAACACTGATAGGACAGAGGAGAGAACACTGATAGGACAGAGGAGAGAACACTGATAGGACAGAGGAGAGAACACTGATAGGACAGAGGAGAGAACACTGATAGGACAGAGGAGAGAACACTGATAGGACAGAAGAGAGAACACTGATAGGACGGAGGAGAGAACACTGATAGGACAGAAGAGAGAACACTGATAGGACAGAGGAGAGAACACTGATAGGACAGAGGAGAGAACACTGATAGGACAGAGGAGAGAACACTGATAGGACGGAGGAGAGAACACTGATAGGACAGAGGAGAGAACACTGATAGGACAGAGGAGAGAACACTGATAGGACGGAGGAGAGAACACTGATAGGACAGAGGAGAGAACACTGATAGGACAGAGGAGAGAAAACTGACGGGGAGTGGAGAGAACACTGAACAGGGAGAGGAGAGAACACAGCGTGACAGAGGAGGAGAGAGACAGACATGGGTGGGGGTATAGAGAAATACATGGGTAGAGGGACAAAGAGACTTTCATTGGAGGTAGAGGAGAGAGACAGACAAGGGAAAGAAGAGGAGAGAGAGTGAGACATGGAAGGGACAAGAGAGACATAGACATGGGAAGGGAGAGGAAAGAGATAGGCATGGGAAGGGAGATTAAAGAGACAGACATGGGAAGGGAGAGAGACAAACAGACATGGGATGGAAGAGAGACAGACAGAAAGACATGGGGAGAGGAAAAGACAGATGGACATGGGGGGAGGAAAGACAGACATAACTGTGCAGTGCCCCTCCCAAGATCAGACTCTGGATGTCAGTGTGATAGAAGAGATGGATATCGGTGAATTTAAATGGAGAATAAACTGATCTTTACCTACTTCCTTCTTTCTTAGGAAGGAGACAAGTCGGACAGCTCTTCCAGCTCAGACAGCGACTCTGATGTAAGATTCCAGCATTTCATTTTACAAATATCCCTCAAGCTCCTCTGCTAGTTCTGATTGTATTCTTTTAATGATCCAAACTCACAGGTGGGAGGTAGCGTAATGTTTTTAGACAAAAAAATGTTCTAGGAAGATTGCTACTGGACCTAGGTGGCCTTCTCTCTGATAAAGAAAGACTGGCTGTCATTAAGCCTTAATAGCAATGAGGAGGATATAACGATAGTGGAACAATGGGGTGGTCACATTTCTGCGTTTTCTGTTGCATTGGAGGAGCACATCCATGGAAATTATTTAGGAGTTCATGTTTTACATTGACACACGCACAGAAACCTCTATTATATTCGGATGTGGTGTTCAGGTATGGTGGACCCAGACATCCTGCCATTGGTCCAGAAAATATACAAAAATAGAGTCCAGCCCTCAATATTTCCTATTGAGTTTCACTTGTTCGATTGCCCCAAACACACACACACACTTGCCCTGTTCCGGGTACTTGGCGAGTCTAGATCAAGTGTTAATATTGGTTCTCCGTGGCCAATGGGAGCTACACATGGTAAAGATTCCACTCCATGCCTTGGACATTCCATTCTAGAATCTCACGGTTCTGGACCCATCATACAGACTTTGCTGTCTCTAATCTCTCGTTTATTATAGACGTGTTTATTTATACAATACATCTAACCTTGTGTATCCCTCTTTTGTATCATTATTTCCCAGGGAGGAAAGAAGAAATAGGACGAACCCAATACAATCTCAGAAGCCCCAGCTTTGAACCAAACAAACCAATCTCCACCAATTTGTACATGGCCTATTATGTATATACTGCTCTTAGGTTTACAGAATAAAATTTTGCAATCATTTTGCTACATGGGTGTAGCTGTTTCCTTTTCAATGCTTATAACGTTCTGTCTACTTCCAACAACCTTTTCATTACGTATATTTTGCAAGTCCCTCAAAAAAAGGGAATTTAATTTCATATGTTAATGTTCACACTTTGTTTTGTTTTTCGAAGCAAGGTATCGCCTCCAAACATTAATCCGCCTGGTCTCCCTGCCCCGCTAGGCTTTTTTTAAAATAAAAATCCTTAACCCTTGATGTCATGGTACCTGTCACAAAGCGAATGATGACAGCCCGCGTGACTGTTGCTCTTCGAGGGCCCTGAGGGCAAAACACCTCCCTGCGGACTAGGGACCCTCAAAGGGTCAAGGAAAGAGCCCCAAGAGCCTGTCACTACCCGTCACACTTGAGTTAGGGTTAGAGTTAAGAAAAATAAATAATAATCCAAATATTAATAGATTATATAAAAATAAGAAGTTATTCAGTGGTATATTTGGTCCTCAAGGGATATTGTATTTTAAAAAAAGAAAAAAGCCGCAGGGTAGCACAGCAATGATCTGTGAAACCCCCGGAAATACACAAGAGACATCCGAGTGACAGGCGTGTTCCGGGCTGGCAGCACGCCTCTCACTCAGGGGCACTATACGCCTCTGTGTAGAACAATATATAAAAGTATCCACCTTGCAGCCAGACACCATGGATTGTGTCCTTGTGGGAACTGGTAACAATTTTACTGCTCAT
The DNA here is from genome assembly GCA_036172795.1 of Pelodytes ibericus. Lineage (NCBI taxonomy): Eukaryota > Metazoa > Chordata > Amphibia > Anura > Pelodytidae > Pelodytes > Pelodytes ibericus. Next base: position 13,282,334 of record CM069858.1, on the reverse strand, counting down.
CAAGAGACTTTTTAAAGATAATAAAAATGTTACGTACATGATGATGGTTTTTCTCTCTGTGGCTTTACATCAAGGTCCACACTGTGTTTTTTTTTCCATTTGTTTAAAGTGTTTCAAAATACTGCATGTTCGGTAGTTTTTCCTACCACCCTGACATAAGGGTTTTTTATTTGTCTTCTTTTGGATCAACAGCGATAAACACGTGATGGGAAAAGGGGTTGAACTCGATCGACGCAAGTCTTTTTTCAACCCAAACTACAATGTAACTATTAAGTAGATTGTTTTTCTTATCAAACAGCTAATGCCCTTAACCATATATTAGTGTTGGGGTTGTCAGTAATATAATGCCCATACCAGTTGAAAAGTGATTAAACTGTAAAATGATAAATGTACAATATTATAGGGTTTCCCTAATACTTCCCTTTTATCCTGATTTTTTTTCTTCTTTTATATAACATTTTATTGAGTTTTCAAATATAAAATGACATACATACATTTATTTAAAGTGCCAGATATTACAAAAAATTACGAGAAGTTGGTATCAGAATTTTCCTTTAGGAATTTGGGGGAAAAGCTTTTGGCCCCTTACCCTCCGTCTTCCCAAATTGGACAGGTTGCTCCTTTCCTTGGTTCCTTTATTTCTCCTGCGCCCTTCTCTCTACTCCCGATCCTTATTATTGGATCCTTCTGATACCATGTATACTTCTCTTGCTTACAAACTATTTACAGTGCTAAACAGTCTTGTTCCTCCTGTTTTTCAAAGTGACCAGCTAACAAATACTCAGCAAGGGCCCTTATACTTCCAATCATACACACATACCATTTGCAACATGGTGTGTGTGGGGAAACCGCGGGGGGGGGGGGGGGGGTAGGGGTCCAGAAAGTCCCTATTGATCTACTCACTATGTTAATAGTGATCAGCGACCAAGGTGCTTTTATCCTGATTTAATGTTCTAATAAACACCTTCAGCATGTTCTGTGCCGACATCTAGTGTAACTACTCTGAGGATCTAGCTTCCCCTTCTTCTCTTCGTCTGTGCTCACTCACTGTCTCTCTCTGTTCGCATTCACATTCCTAACCATTCACATACACCTTTCCATTCACAAATACTTTCCTCCCTTCCATATTACATGATTGACACAAAAGGGTGTGTGCAAAGATCAATCAATGATATATATATATATATATATATATATATATATATATATAACGGACGGTCACACCCAGCAAGTCTTTCCTGGACCCTTGCTCTTTGTACCCAAATAGACAGGACATCTAGCAGTTAGGTACAGCAAGACTGAACAACGCCTTTATTTGTGTAACAACACAGACTTATAAAAAGACATACACATGACATCACAGACATTAGTATACAATGGGGGGGGGGGGGGGGGGGCTGGAACTAAACATAGTTCTCCAACTAACTGGGGCTAGGAAAACCTTAGACATTCAGACTGCAAACCAAATAGGAATTAACATAGAGTGAGTAGACCTAATTACAATGCACACAACATAATCAGTTTACCAGTTAATCCAGTTAAAATAGAACAATGGATGTTGGGGTAAACTATTGGAGTCACTGTCACATTATAAACCTTCAGAGTGGTCTACTCACAGAATTAAACGTTACACATAAACCAATATACTAACAGAATGTAACTAACTAACAATATTAACGTATAGAGTTATGGCACATCCATTACCCAGGTGGTCCGTTCATTTGTGAGTTGGTTCGGTAGATTCAATCTACCGAACACCCAGGCAGAAAGCCACGAACAAGCCTTTCCGCAGGGGAAAATACAAGCTTTTACCATGGGGCCATAGTCCAGAGGCAGCAGGCGAGCAACCAGGCTTCTCCAGAACATAGTGGCGAGTTTGGTTCCGCCACAATATGTATAGGTACTGACATCCAAAAGGACGGTGATTACAATGGGAACTCAGTAGCTAAAAGTAGCATATACATGTTAATTTTTATGATCTCAGTCTCACACTTTACAGCAGCGCTCTGCAACCACTGTGCCGCTGAATATTGGGAGGTGTGCCGCCAGTCAACGAGAGGAGAGCCTGATGTTGACTTAGACAACATCGTGCTCTCCTCTTCGGGCCTGACGGCCGGCATCCACTGGAAGTGGCTACTGAAAAAAAAAAGTTAAAAAAAGAAAAGAAAATCACAGTACGTCATATCCGGTGGCTGTGTTTCTCTCCTTCGTGCAGGAGGAAAGACTGCACGGAGGAGACGACCAGGGTTCAGAGCAACAAGGAGGTGAGTACTAGGGAACGGGGGTAGGAGAGTGGCATATTATTGGGCAAATTGGCTGTGGCTTCTTAATGGCAAAATAACACTGGCATATTGTTGGGCAAATTGGCTGGGGCATATTAAATGGCAAAATAATACTGGCACATTATTGGGCAAATTGGCAGGGGCATATTAAATGGCAAAATAATGCTGGCATATTATTGGGCAAATTGGCTGGGGCATATTAAATGGCAAAATAATGCTGGCATATTATTGGGCAAATTGGCTGGGGCATATTAAATGGCAAAATAATGCTGGCATATTATTGGGCAAATTGGCTGGGGCATATTAAATGGCAAAATAATGCTGGCATATTATTGGGCAAATTGGCTGTGGCTTTATTAATGGCAAAACAACACTGGCATATTAATGGCAAAAGTAACACTGGCATATTAATGGCAAAATAATACTGGCATACTAATGGGCAAATTCGTTATTTATTTTGCACACTTATTTGGTTTTAAAGGTAAATAAAGGCATCTAGTTCTTATGTTCTGTGTATGCACTTGACTTTATAACTTAATTCTATAACTTAATTATATATTTTTGCTTGTGGTGTGCCACGGAATTCTGGGAAGAGCTTTGGTGGGCCCTGGGTGAGAGAAAGGTTGAGGAGCACTGTTACAGAACATTTAATTAGAATTTCAGTGAATTCCTGTCACCTCCCTTCTGTCCCAATCAGGTCCCCCTTTGCCCCCTTCACACTACCAGCACACCTTTGAGCTCCACCTAGTGATTGCGGATTGTTCACACCTCCTCCCCCCTTGAAGTTTAACATCACACATAAAAAAAAAAAAAAAAAAATTCCTCTAATTTTAATTCGCTCCCCTGCCCCTGACGAAGACACACATAGGCTTCCTCCGCTTGCCTGATTAAATCTCTAATCTCTCTGGGACCAGCGACTCACAAACTGAGCTTTAGATTAAGGCTTCTCGATATGGTCAATTTCCGACCAGAATCGTCAGTTTCTGGGTGTTTTGCCCAGCAGAATCCAATGAATTTTACATACTCTTAAAGGGCGCAATATCTTTGACCGCACAGCACTTGCAAGTTGAGTTGTCGCGTGGACCCCCTGCCGCCACTGTACTTGCAAGCTATTACATGTACAGTGACGGGTGTATTGTGGTGGAGGTAACGTGTGGAAAGTGGTGAGCGGGCCACGTGGCAATCTTACCACCATGGCCCGGTGCTTTCTGTTCATGCCACTGCGTAGCACATTGGCATATGTAATAGTACCCTTCCATACCCACAGTGGACAGTAGAGCGTTTACAAAGAATGTGGTCCTCCATGCTGTGGACATGAAATGGTACTGTGATACACGAGGCATGATGTCAGGAGGGTACAGATAACTTAACAGCTGTTGACCGGGAACAATAACCGGTGATGTCATGCCAACCTACAGCCGACGTTGTGATATCACAAGAGATGTTATGGCCAATTAAAACATGAAATATGTGCCATTCCCTAACTGTGATTTTACTTTATTATATTTTATTTTATTACATTTTCTTATATTTTCTATTATTTTATTTTCTTATATTTTTTTTTTATTTTAATCTATTTTTAATTTCATTTTGTTTGAGTTTGGTACCGGAGTAGACCATAATGGGATATCTTTGGAATGGTAATTTGCTAAAGTCCCTCTAATAAACAACATAATATAATACAAATGTATTTAAAAAGACATTTTGGGGTATAGTTCTTCTTTAAATAAATAACGCATGATTTGGAAATACGGTATAACCGCAAGCTCAGTAAAGATTGACATTACATTAACCCAGGTGGACAATCGTACTCTGATGCAGATATTTAATGCACCCTACAGTTGAAATGAGGTTTATTTGTTTTGTTATATAATAATAATTATATATGCGCGGTTCTCTTTCTTGGCAAGGAGATAATACAGGTATTCTAATAAGAAAAAAATGTGCACAGGGCTTTAAATGTAAAGTAAGAAACAGTGTGGAAAAATTGTGAAAAAAAGTGATAAAATATAAAAATAAATAGAAACTAACCCGTATATACTCCACACACAAAAAAAAACAAAACACCTTTCACATGAAATCAAGAGTGGAGTAAAAATATCTCAATCTCGTAGGGAGGGGGGCAAGCCACTTACAAATAGTCGAAAAATATAGCAGCTAGTCTTACAACGGCAATGGACTGCACCACTGCAAAAGAAAAGCACAAGATTAAAAAATGGAAGAGACAGCGTTAGAGTATACCCCAAAAATAACAAGACGTGTGTTATGAAAATGAAAATTATTTATTATACATCACAGGATATAAATATGCATATATATAAAATAAAAAGACCATGCAAGAGTCTAGTACCACCAAGAAACCAATATTAATAGGTGGTCACATAAACACAAAAATAGAGTAAATATAGTCTATATATATATATATATATATATATATATATATAAATGTACATACAATTTGTAAAAGGGAAAAATGGGTATAAAATAAAATATAATATAATATGATACAATCTTACCCACTGCTAGTATAGTGCTGTTCACCTGGCCAGGTCACAAAAACATTGGTATAGAAAATACACTGTTTGCACATACACGAAAAACAAGACACCACTCAGGACGCGTTTCGTAGAAAATTTCTTCAGCTGGTGGGTGTGTGTGCATGAGATTCTAATGGCTGATCTTATTTGTTTATTTCTATAGCTTTATATTTTTCTACAATTTTTTTATTTGTTTTCTGTTTGTTTAAAAGCAAGGGGTTTGATGGCCACAATAATTTTAGAAATGATTATAAACACAATATTTCATCGGCAGAATAAAGGACACAAAGTACAGTGAGCTATGACAAGGAAATTATTATTACAGAGCAATCTGTTGCAATACTCCGCTGGCCTTCATGGTGATTGCTCAAGTCTTAGCAGAGTATTGCAACAGATTGCTCTGTAATAATATTTTCCTTGTCATAGCTCACTGTACTTTGTGTCCTTTATTCCGCCGATGAAATATTGTGTTTATAATCATTTCTAAAATTATTGTGGCCATCAAACCCCTTGCTTTTAAACAAACAGAAAACAAATTAAAAAAAACTGTAGAAAAATATAAAGTTATACAAACGAATAAATAAGATCATAAGATGCCGCTTTTATAATGATGTGATGTTATGGGGCTGGTATAATGATGGGATGTTATGGGGCTGGTATAATGATGGGATGTTATGGGGCTGGTATAATGACGGGATGTTATGGGGCTGGTATAATGATGGGATGTTATGGGGCTGGTATAATGATGTGATGCTATGGGGCTGGTATAATGATGGGATGTTATGGGGCTGGTATAATGATGGGATGTTATGGGGTTGGTATAATGATGGGATGTTATGGGGTTGGTATAATGATGGGATGTTATGGGGCTGGTATAATGATGGGATGTTATGGGGTTGGTATAATGATGGGATGTTATGGGGTTGGTATAATGATGGGATGTTATGGGGCTGGTATAATGATGGGATGTTATGGGGCTGGTATAATGATGGGATGTTATGAGGCTGGTATAATGATGGGATGTTATGAGGCTGGTATAATGATGGGATGTTATAAGGGTGGTATAATGATGGGATGTTATGGGGCTGTTATAATGATGGGATGTTATGGGCTGGTATAATAATGTGATGCTATGGGGCTGGTATAATGTTGTGATACTATGGGGCTGGTATAACGATGTGATTTTATGGGGCTGGTATAATGATGTGATGCTATGGGGCTGGTATACAGATGTGATGTTATGGGGCTGGTATAATGATTGGATGTTATGGGGCTGGTATAATGATGGGATGTTATGGGGCTGGTATAATGATGGGATGTTATGGGGCTGGTATAATGATGTGTTGTTATGGGGCTGCTATAATGATGGGATTTTATGGGGCTGGTATAAAGATGTGTTGTTATGGGGCTGGTATAATTATGGGATGTTATGGGGCTGGTATAATGATGTGATGCTATGGGGCTGGTATACAGATGTGATGTTATGGGGCTGGTATACAGATGGGATGTTATGGGGCTGGTATAATGATGTGATGCTATAGGCCTGATATACAGATGTGATGTTATGGGGCTGGTATAATGATGGGATGTTATGAGGCTGGTATAATGATGTGATGTTATGGGGTTGGTATACAGATGTGATGTTATGGGGCTGGTATAATGATGGGATGTTATGGGGTTGGTATACAGATGTGATGTTATGGGGCTGGTATAATGATGGGATGTTATGGGGTTGGTATAATGCTGGGATGTTTTGGAGCTGGTATAATGATGGGATGTTATGGGGTTGGTATAATGATGGGATGTTATGGGGTTGGTATAATGATGGGATGTTATGGGGTTGGTATAATGATGGGATGTTATGGGGCTGGTATAATGATGTGTTGTTATGGGGCTGGTATAATGATGTGATGTTATGGGGCTGGTATAATGATGGGATGTTATGGGGCTGGTATAATAATGCGATGCTATGGGGCTGCTATAATAATGATGTTATGTTATGGGGCTGGTATAATAATGATGTAATGTTATGGGGTTGGTATAATGTTGTCATACTATGCTGCTGAGATAATGATGCGATGCTATGGGGCTGATTAAATGATGCAATGCTGTGGGGCTGGTATAATGATGCGATGCTATGGGGCTGGTATAATAATAATGTTATGTTATGGGGCTGGTATAATGTTGTCATACTATGCTGCTAAGATAATGATGCAATGCTGTGGAGGGTGGGATAATGATGCAATGCTATGGGGCTGATTAAATGATGCAATGCTATGGGGCTGATTATTTTTGGCTTGCAAAAATTCTTTCAAATACCATTCAACTACACTGAATCATTTTTCCAAATTGAAATCCTCATCTCACTTCCTCACAATTGTCTCTTTATTGAGTAAACCCTTATACGAGATGTGCCCGTTGGTGTATAGCAGTAACTGGAAACCTCATCAGCTCCAATAATGCAAAAGTTCATTGTATTTCAGCCCTAAGATTCTATTGGAATCCTTTCTGTGAAACGCGTTGTCCCCTGCTGTAGCGTGGATGCCCAGTGCTTTACTTTTCACATGTAGAGCTCAGGTATGTTTCTCCTTGGTCGGAACAACAAAGCATCACAGCTATGTTTGTGCCCAGCCTATTGGCATTCTCGGGGGTTTGGCACCTGTTCATGGCTCACTGTATTGTCTTATAACCCACCTCGTCGGTCTGTCTGCTCAGAGAGGCAGCTAGCAAGCTGACACAGCGGAGATTATACACCCTGACCGAGCACACAGGTAATCCCAGCATCTTGCATATCATTCCAGATCTTCTTGGTTTTTTTTTTTATCAAAACAGCAAACTATGGTAGATTAACAAGTTACAAATCATCAGCCCAAACCAGCCGAGCTGGAGAATTATTCCAACTCGGTTATTTCAGCCTTCACTTTATTTGTGAATAGACCCCATTTATTCATTTACGTCCCTCCGTGATAGTTACAGAAAGGGGAAGAAAGGGTTAAAAAATAGGCCCTGTATCTCCCAAGTAGCTCCAATGTGACATCACCTGCGCCACGGTATGCAAATGAACTGCATTTTAATCGAAAGGTGTAACTTGCATAGCGCGTCACAGGTGATGTCATAAGCAGGAGACTCCAATTTATAGATCATTATCAGTCACTTTATATTCTCTACATTCCCAGTAATAACAATGGGATCCAGTCCTTTTAAGGTGTCCTCTGCTGATCACATGAAAATACACATACATGTTACTTGCAAACTGCATGCACACACCAACACACATACATTTTACTTGCACACTGCATGCACACACCAATACACATGCATTTTACTTGCACACTGCATGCACACACCAATACACATGTATTATACTTGCACACTGCATGCACACACCAATACACATGCATTTTACTTGCACACTGCATGCACACACCAATACACATGCATTTTACTTGCACACTGCATGCACACACCAATACACATGCATTTTACTTGCACACTGCATGCACACACCAATACACATGCATTTTACTTGCACACTGCATGCACACACCAATACACATGTATTATACTTGCACACTGCATGCACACACCAATACACATGTATTATACTTGCACACTGCATGCACACACCAATACACATGTATTATACTTGCACACTGCATGCACACACCAATACACATGTATTATACTTGCACACTGCATGCACACACCAATACACATGAATTTTACTTACACACTGCATGCACACACCAATACACATGTATTTTACTTACACACTGCATGCACACACCAATACACATGTATTTTACTTGCACACTGCATGCACACACCAATACACATGTATTTTACTTGCACACTGCATGCACACACCAATACACATGCATTTTACTTGCACACTGCATGCACACACCAATACACATGCATTTTACTTGCACACTGCATGCACACACCAATACACATGCATTTTACTTGCACACTGCATGCACACACCAATACACATGCATTTTACTTGCACACTGCATGCACACACCAATACACATGCATTTTACTTGCACACTGCATGCACACACCAATACACATGCATTTTACTTGCACACTGCATGCACACACCAATACACATGCATTTTACTTGCACACTGCATGCACACACCAATACACATGCATTTTACTTGCACACTGCATGCACACACCAATACACATGCATTTTACTTGCACACTGCATGCACACACCAATACACATACATTTTACTTTGACACTGCATGCACACACCAATACACATGCATTTTACTTTGACACTGCATGCACACACCAATACACATACATTTTACTTGCACACTGCATGCACACACCAATACACAAGCATTTTACTTGCACACTGTATGCACACACCAATTCACATGCATTTTATTTGCACACTGCATGCACACACCAATACACATGCATTTTACATGCACACACAAATATACACATCATGGTTGCTAACTGTCCCATTATTGCTGGAACAGTCCCGGCAAGCTGGAGATTGCCCTGGGGAAATCACCATGCTGGGACAGTCCCAGCAATTGCGCTGTCAGGGTGATGCACATTCCAATTACCTCGTTTTGTGACCTCGCACAGGCTGTGTGAACTACCCCTCATTACAGCCTGCGTCGCCGAGCCTGCAGCCACGCGTGTCTGAGACTCAGGTAAGTCCTGAGTGCCAAGTGGGTTCAGGGTAAGAAAGTCCTGAGTGCAATCTGGGTGCCGGGGCTGGCCTTTGGTGTGTGCGACCGGTGATCTATCCCTGTAAATCAGAGTTTCCATGCCTTATTAATTTGATCTATACATTCAGTGTTTCAGCTTGTATGCGATTTCCAGTTGATCTATACCTGTGAAGCAGGGTTTATGAATTATCCAGTTGCTCTATACCTGCAGGGCTATGTTTCCATGTGTTATTTATTTAATCTCTACCTGCAAACACATGGTTTGTATGTCTTACTCATTTGATCTATACGTGGAATGCTGTGTTTCCTAGTGTTGTTTATTTGATCTACACCTAAACTATTAGCTTTGTATGTGTTCTGCAGTTGATCTACACAAGATTTTTTCCCCCTCTCACTTTGTTTTTGTGCTTTGGGGGGGGAAGTGCACAGAGCACCTGAACACCTGAGGCCAGTCCTGTCAGTTATATGTGCTTATACAAGAGGCCACACAATTTAGTAGTTATGTAGTCTCTGTGTGGTTTTTTTTAAGCTCCCACGCCTTATCGGTTTCCCGATGGAGAAAATTAACCCTTATCAACCCCTTACAACACATGAATGAAACCAGGACACTTGCATATGGTGGCAAATAGAAGTCATTTATTTATAACAACGTTAAAAAGAGAGGGGTCCCCAAACCAAATGCTGCACCCCTACCCCCTGGAGATGCGCTGAGCCCCGCCTGCCTGCAGCGCACGTGACGGCCGGTCCATCATCACCGCACCGCCTTCTACTGATACTGGGGTATCCCGGGGCGGCCAGGATAGCCTGGTGACCTTGAGCCCCACCCCCTTTCTGGAGGCCCGTGAGCCCCCCAACTCACGTGCCCAACATGTTTTTGCGTTCTGCAGTAGCCATAACCGTGCGCCAGCGGCGGGCCTGACCACACAATGGGTTCCCGCCTTTGTATCCACAACCAACCGGCTGGCTACGCTCACCGCATGGGCCCGACCATACGTCAATACCCAAATCGCGCCCATCTCAACCTGCAGGGTGTTTTTGTTATCCCCAGAAGTAGTGAGTGCCGCATTACCGCAAGATGGGACCCCCCACTCCACCACTCCGCACCCCATAAAAAATGCCAGCAAAGATCCAGAAGAAGGTGAAAAAACCCCTATAGAAGCACAGCCAATCTGCTCCCAAGTGGGTGAAAAATTCCTTCTTGACTCCATGAACTGGCAGTCAGACAAGTCCCTGGATCCCGCTGCGTGACAAGCAAGCTTTCTGCTTTAATTTTCGAAGTGATGACTTCTTGGCGCTTACGGTCGCCCACCGATGTGCTTGCCTCGGGATGGAAGGGTGGGAAACAAAAGAGAACAAGCATTAGAATGATTCACTCCACAAATTACAGCTGAAATAGCCCTGCCTGATATCCCTAACTCCCCCCACTATTCCCCTCCTACTGATAACCTTCCTGACCCTAATTAAGATCCCCTCCCTTGAACCCTTAATTGAATTACTGATAAACCCCAACTTGCCAGGATGTCTCAGGCCTTAGCCCATTGTCCTATTGTCTCTGGGCTATCTCCTGAGACACCCCGGAACCATCTAAAAACCTACAGGCAATGATCTTAATGGCGCTCGGTCCTAATCAGTCTCTTGCTATGTTTTATATGTAAAAACTCATGAGTCTAACTTCCCAAGAAGCCTGGAAGTATTTATGAAGGCGTGAAGACTGAGCAATTATAAAATTAAAAAAAACTGCCAGCTGAGGGTGGGCACAATCTGTGTGCTAGGTGCTGTGGCAAGACCTGTGGGTTCAGTGTTGGTGCTCTGACAAGAGCTGTGGGTTCAGTCATGGTGCCGTGGCAAGACCTGTGGGTTCAATGTTGGTGCTCTGACAAGAGCTGTGGATGCAGTCTGTGTGCTAAGTGCAATCTAGGTGCTGTGGCAAGACCTGTGGGTGCAATCTACGTAATGTGGCAAGACATGCGGGTGCAATCTGGACTTTGGGCGAGTCCTGTGTGAGCAGTTTGGGTGCTCTGGCTCAGGGTCGTAGGTCATAAAGTGGGGATGTTTCATGCAAACTGTATTTTACATGCACAGCTGTGTACCTATAGAGAAAATGACAGATCTGTTTAAAGGAGTAAACATATACCCACATATATGTAAACATACCATTACTTGCTCTCAATTATTTAGAATATTTTTTATTGTACACAGGCGTCTATTACTAATTATGAACTGACAAGTGAACTGCAAATAACAGGCATTAATAGCTGGGTTGGAAAAATGCTCTCCAACAGGTTTACCAATGCTGATATTTTCCAAAAGATGTAAAGTCTTTATAACTATATTAGTAGTAGCTAAATGCTAATTGTCTGATTTTTGCATTACTTACTTTATTTTCCAGCTGTGTACTGTCTGTCTCTGTGCTTTACGTACAGCAATACAGTAGGAAGATGTCAGACATGCTGAAAAGTAAGTACAAAACAACCAATATATATATATATATATATATAGTTACAGAATTGTCTCAAAAAGTTTAATTGAAAGATTGTGCAGTCATTTTAAATAGAAATGTTTTAATGACAGAAGGCATTATTGGGCCCTTTTTGCTCCACATAGCTCTATCAGCAGGATTGCTTTGGCAGTGATTGTTCATTGTGAGAGGGAAGGGTGGTTAGAGGTTCATGGTCCAATGTTAGGCTTGGTTGGTAGAGCTATGTGTGTGAAAGCATGCTGGATGTGACGGTGGTAGCTAAGCTTGGCACTGCAAATGTTTAGGAACCAGCCTATCCCATGATTCTCAAGTTTGGGAGATGTAGTGTCCAAACATCTGCCGTTCCAAGGTTATCCATCACTGGTATCCTATATCTGTGCCATTTCTAGGGAATAGTTTCAAGATTGACTTTGAGGGAAGGGTCAAATAGAATCAAATGATGACTAGAGTCATCATTTTAAATGGGATTTAGACAGTACCACATATAGGGGACCAAAAGGTGGGGTGCAGGTGAGGTGAATTTAGGTGAGGTGAATATTTTGTCTCCGCGATTTAATTATACATTGTGCAGGGACAGACATGGTGCGTTTTCAAACTTTGATTTGGGAACCACAGTTCTTCACTGTGCCTTTTAGTGAGGGCTTCGGTCCTTTCTTTAACCCCTTCGTGACGTTAGGACGTACTATGCCGTCCTGACTTTAAGTGCCTTAAAGTCGTTAGGACGGCATAGAACGTCCTTTGTTAAACATCTCATCGCGGCTCCCCGCTATGAGCTGTTTTCGGATCCCGCTGCAGGCACTTGCAGCGGGATCCCACCTGTCAGATGAGGCCACTTTGAGTGGCCTCAGTCTGACAGGGAAAATGTAGCTGGTGCTCAAAGCGAACACCGGCTACATTTCTCTAAATCGCGCCGTGCCCGAACTTCCGGGTTTGGGCACGCCTCCGTGACGTCACACGTGACGTCCGGAGGTCTCGCGATATTTTGCCAGGGACCCACAGGGTCTATTAAGACCCTGATCGGGTCTCTGCCAGAGTGTTCCTGGCTACTGATCACCTTGTGGCCAGGAACAATTTGTCACCTTTTGGTGCTTGCGTAGTTTGGGACGCAAGCACCTAGCGTCATGAAGGGGTTAAAGAGAGAGTCTTATTTATTACAATTAATTTTAGAAAAATGTTTCCCATGCTGCAACTGACCCGTCTGTTTGTGGCAGACACACATTATTTCACACTTGACCTGAATCCAATTTATGTATCTACATGGCTAGGACCTAAATATTACTGTTATTTGTTTTGTATATTATTTCTATAAACAATGTTTATTTATCAAAAGTATTGCAGTCCGTCCGAAAATCTATTAACAATATGAAAGACAAAAAGAAAAACGAGAAGGGGGCGAAAAAAAATAGCAAGAAGGAAAAGGAAACCAAGAAAAAAACCTAGGTATGCTTATCTTCCTTGAAAGGGACACTTACAGTTACATAAGATACCTGTGCATTTAAAACACATTTTTCTATGTTTCAATGAATTGCATATAAAAGTAAACATAAAATAGTGTGTTTATCTCCAGCCTCCATTTTGCGAATTTTACCCATGATGCAACATTCTCTAAAATCTTCCAACAAGTCTCACTTTACAACTGTGGCTAGCGCCTGCATAATGATGTCATCAGATACACCCCTGCTCTCTTGGCGGCACCCAGTCACACTTGTTTAGTAAAATATTTCATAAAATAAATTCACATAACAAAAAGACATATCGGGACACCGGGGGGCTGAGTCTGGGAAGGGGGCAGGACGCCGGGGGCAGACTCTGGGGAAGGGGGTGTCAGTGCTACCGCTCATGAATCCAGGATCGCTACTGCACACGTGCACAATGCTGCGCACGCCCACTAAGCATTCTCTGGTGTCTGGACCGCTGCCATCAGGACCGCCAAATTGCATATCATTAAATAAAGTATCATTAATCTATATGAATGAAAATGGATGCAATTGTGGGACTTTTATTTTTATACATTTCATGCAGCAAATTTCTTAAAACAATAATAATGTCACTCGAGGCCTGTGGCTTTTTTTCTGCACACATGACTAGGGTAGACAAGACTTAGGGAGCAATTGCACTATATATCAGATGTATAAACCTTTATACACAACCCCTGTACTTATTCCATGTGCTTTCTGTTCATTTTGTTCAAGGGTGCCAGCCTCCAGACCGGCTGTGTCTCAGACACGAGACACAGCAGAGATGAAATGAGTGGATCTGTTAAGATCCACGTCAGGTTTACTCGGCACAAACAAGGGCCAAAGAGGGACACATTTTGATTTTGGGGGAGTGGCGAAAGGTGTGGCTAGGGGAGGGGCATTACTGAGACATTCTAAGTGAATTTATGGCCAATTGAGAGCTATTTGTGTAACTTGTATGTCATTAAGATTAAAAATCTAGCATTTAATTCACAAACACTAATATAGAAACACATGTATTGCAGTCTAAATACACTTTAATGCCAGGTTTGTTGGGATAAAATACAGATATAAAGTGACTTATCCAGGTGTAAAATGCACTGACTTTTATTTATTGTACCTTTTTCCCCAGGATGGTGAGACATCAGAGAGTGAGTCTAACTCCCCAGCATCTCCCATGTGTCTGCATTGGAACCAGTACTTCTCTTTTCCTGTGACTGTCGCAATACACATACAATAATGACAAACACAAAATGTTACCTCTTACATTGTGAAGGCAGAGATTCCCCACCTACCCCATCACACAGCTAATAATAGGCATAAATTGACTACAAAAGCCAAGAAATATTAAAACAGGAGGGGGTGGGGGACCAACATTTTCCCTAGGTGTTTCTGTCATTATTTTCCTGTGCATGTAGAGGATAAAACATGATTGAAAATGATATATATATTGTAATAGAAATATTGCAAGCAAATGCCTAAATGATGTACAACGCGTCTGTGGTTTCTTCTGCCTATGACATCACCTGTGGCCTGATATGCAAATGACCTGCTTTTCAGTGGGAATTCCATAAGCATCTGTTATTTCTCCATGGCATATGGCACTAGGTATTGTTTTTTGTATTTTTCATGTAGCCCCAATGCACATTATATCTGGACAGTATATCTACATAGAAACATAGAATGTGTCGGCAGATAAGAACCATACGGTCCATCTAGTCTGCCCAATATTCTAAATACTTTCATTAGTCCCCAGTTCCCTATCTTATATCTAGGATAGCCTTATACCTATCCCATGCATGCTTAAACTCCTTCACTGTATTAAACTCTATCACTTCCGCTGGAAGGCTGTTCCATACATCCACTACCCTCTCAGTAAAGTAATACTTTCATTACTCCCTGGCCTTATCTTATATCTAGGATAGCCTTATACCTATCCCACGCATGCTTAAACTCCTTCACTGTATTAAACTCTATCACTTCCGCTGGAAGGCTGTTCCATACATCCACTACCCTCTCAGTAAAGTAATACTTTCATTAGTCCCTGACCTTATCTTATATCTAGGATAGCCTTATACCTATCCCATGCATGCTTAAACTCCTTCACTGTATTAACCTCTACCACTTCTACTGGAAGACTATTCCATACATCCCCTACCCTCTCAGTAAAGTAATACTTTCATTAGTCCCTGGCCTTATCTTATATCTAGGATAGCCTTATACCTATCCCACGCATGCTTAAACTCCTTCACTGTATTACCCTCTACCACTTCTACTGGAAGACTATTCCATACATCCCCTACCCTCTCAGTAAAGTAATACTTTCATTAGTCCCTGGCCTTATCTTATATCTAGGATAGCCTTATACCTATCCCATGCATGCTTAAACTCCTTCACTGTATTACCCTCTACCACTTCTACTGGAAGACTATTCCATACATCCACTACCCTCTCAGTAAAGTAATACTTTCATTAGTCCCTGACCTTATCTTATATCTAGGATAGCCTTGTGTCTATCCCACGCATGCTTAAACTCCTTCACTGTATTAACCTCTACCACTTCTACTGGAAGACTATTCCATACATCCACTACCCTCTCAGTAATGTAATACTTTCATTAGTCCCTGGCCTTATCTTATATCTAGGATAGCCTTATACCTATCCCATGCATGCTTAAACTCCTTCACTGTATTAACCTCTACCACTTCTACTGGAAGACTATTCCATACATCCACTACCCTCTCAGTAATGTAATACTTTCATTAGTCCCTGGCCTTATCTTATATCTAGGATAGCCTTGTGCCTATCCCATGCATGCTTAAACTCCTTCATTGTATTAACCTCTACCACTTCTACTGGAAGACTATTCCATGCATCCACTACCCTCTCAGTAAAGTAATACTTTCATTAGTCCCTGGCCTTATCTCATACCTAGGATAGCCTTATACCTATCCCATGCATGCTTAAACTCCTTCACTGTATTAACCTCTACCACTTCTACTGGAAGACTATTCCATACACCCACTACCCTCTCAGTAAAGTAATACTTTCATTAGTCCCTGGCCTTATCTTATATCTAGGATAGCCTTATACCTATCCCACGCATGCTTGAACTCCTTCACTGTATTAACCTCTACCACTTCTACTGTAAGACTATTCCATGCACCCACTACCCTCTCAGTAAAGTAATACTTTCATTAGTCCCTGGCCTTATCTTATATCTAGGATAGCCTCATACCTATCCCACGCATGCTTAAACTCCTTCACTGTATTAACCTCTACCACTTCTACTGGAAGACTATTCCATACATCCACTACCCTCTCAGTAATGTAATACTTTCATTAGTCCCTGGCCTTATCTTATATCTAGGATAGCCTTATACCTATCCCATGCATGCTTAAACTCCTTCACTGTATTAACCTCTACCACTTCTACTGGAAGACTATTCCATACATCCACTACCCTCTCAGTAATGTAATACTTTCATTAGTCCCTGGCCTTATCTTATATCTAGGATAGCCTTGTGCCTATCCCATGCATGCTTAAACTCCTTCATTGTATTAACCTCTACCACTTCTACTGGAAGACTATTCCATGCATCCACTACCCTCTCAGTAAAGTAATACTTTCATTAGTCCCTGGCCTTATCTCATACCTAGGATAGCCTTATACCTATCCCATGCATGCTTAAACTCCTTCACTGTATTAACCTCTACCACTTCTACTGGAAGACTATTCCAGACACCCACTACCCTCTCAGTAAAGTAATACTTTCATTAGTCCCTGGCCTTATCTTATATCTAGGATAGCCTTATACCTATCCCACGCATGCTTAAACTCCTTCACTGTATTAACCTCTACCACTTCTACTGTAAGACTATTCCATGCACCCACTACCCTCTCAGTAAAGTAATACTTCCTGATATTACTATTAAATCGTTGCCCCTCTAATTTCAGACTATGCACTCTGGTTGTGGTAGTTTTTCTTCTTTTAAATATACTCTCCTCCGTTACTGTGTTGATATGTTAACCCTTTAGATGGGTGCTTGTTTCCTCTTCCTTCTGCTACATAACGGTGGAGTTTTATCCCTGAAATAGCAGCCCTCATTGTATTTAAAAGTGGGAGTTTTTTTTAAAGAGACACACACATGTTGCCCTTGTTAGCACCTATCACCTTGTCACTAAAAAAAAATAATAATCCCAGACTGCAACAATGCAGCCATCTGGTGGTTCTTTGACATATGACCACAGGCAGATTTGAATTGCCATGTTCAACCAACCCTTCCTTTCCCACCCAAAAGAAAAAAGAGAATGGGATATGCTCTGCTTCAACTGATGACTAGACTGTCCCTTTAAATATGTCCGTTCTTTTAATCCAGACATGTGGGGCAAGCCCCCCCGTCCTGATTGGGTGTGACCACTGGTCAGTGAGTGCCAACCAGTCCTTCTGCCCCCCGTCCTGATTGGCTGATTAAGGGATTACCCATCTGTATATATATGAATATAAAGTTCTACACTGGTTCTCCTTTCTTGCATTGTTTGGTAATCATTCAGTACATATAACGCTTTTATTTTTTATACCACAAGTTCACTTGTTTGACTCTTTTGTTATTTCCCCAGCATTACATTGTTTCTACATTCAATTTTTATTGATTAATAAAAGTTAAGTTTTAATTACAATTTATCAGACATTTATCTCCCTTTTTAAATACCTCAGTAGGATGAAGGCCTGACTTGACCCTGCCAGGAATGCGAACTTGCAACTTTGAGGGTTGAACTGATTCTATAGCTTAGCGCCTTAGCCCACTGAAATAAATGGCCTTTCAAGATATAGTTGAAATTTTGGTTCATTATAGATTTTCTATAGGTGATGAAGGTAGCACTACCATGGTTCAAATATGAAATAACTTAATTATTATTATTATTTTTTTTCTCAAGCAAATGCCTCAACTTCTTCTTCATTCTTATTACCCCCTTCTTCTGCAGGGGGTAATAATGCTGTCAGTGCACTGTATGCGGGGGGTTATGCTGTCAGTGCACTGTATGCAGGGGGTAATAATGCTGTCAGTGCACTGTATGCGGGGGGTAATAATGCTGTCAGTGCACTGTATGCAGGGGCTAATGCTGTCAGTGCACTGTATGCAGGAGGTAATGCGGTCAGTGCACTGTATGCAGGGGTAATGCTGTCAGTGCACTGTATGCAGGAGGTAATGCGGTCAGTGCACTGTATGCAGGAGGTAATGCTGTCAGTGCACTGTATGCAGGAGGTAATGCTGTCAGTGCACTGTATGCAGGGGTAATGCTGTCAGTGCACTGTATGCAGGAGGTAATGCTGTCAGTGCACTGTATGCAGGGGGTAATGCGGTCAGTGCACTGTATGCAGGGGTAATGCTGTCAGTGCACTGTATGCAGGAGGTAATGCGGTCAGTGCACTGTATGCAGGAGGTAATGCTGTCAGTGCACTGTATGCAGGAGGTAATGCTGTCAGTGCACTGTATACAGGGGTAATGCGGTCAGTGCACTGTATGCAGGAGGTAATGCTGTCAGTGCACTGTATGCAGGAGGTAATGCTGTCAGTGCACTGTATGCAGGAGGTAATGCTGTCAGTGCACTGTATGCAGGAGGTAATGCTGTCAGTGCACTGTATGCAGGAGGTAATGCTGTCAGTGCACTGTATGCAGGGGGTAATAATGCTGTCAGTGCACTGTATGCAGGGGTAATGCTGTCAGTGCACTGTATGCAGGAGTAATGCTGTCAGTGCACTGTATGCAGGAGGTAATGCGGTCAGTGCACTGTATGCAGGGGTAATGCTGTCAGTGCACTGTATGCAGGAGGTAATGCTGTCAGTGCACTGTATGCAGGGGGTAATAATGCTGTCAGTGCACTGTATGCAGGAGGTAATGCGGTCAGTGCACTGTATGCAGGGGTAATGCTGTCAGTGCACTGTATGCAGGAGGTAATGCTGTCAGTGCACTGTATGCAGGGGTAATGCTGTCAGTGCACTGTATGCAGGAGGTAATGCTGTCAGTGCACTGTATGCAGGAGGTAATGCTGTCAGTGCACTGTATGCAGGGGGTAATAATGCTGTCAGTGCACTGTATGCAGGGGTAATGCTGTCAGTGCACTGTATGCAGGAGGTAATGCTGTCAGTGCACTGTATGCAGGAGGTAATGCTGTCAGTGCACTGTATGCAGGAGGTAATGCTGTCAGTGCACTGTATGCAGGAGGTAATGCTGCTGCATTACCTCCTGCATACAGTGATCCAAGGGGTTAAATCCTGCATATTAAATTGTCAATTCCCGGAATATTAAATGGCTAAATCCTGGCAAATTAAATGGCTAAATCTTGGCATATTGAGTGGCTAAATCTTGGCATACTGAGGGGTTAATCCTGGCATATTAAATGGCTAAAATTTGGCATATTAAATGGCTAAATCCTGGCATATTAAATGGCTAAATCCTGGCATATTGAGGGGTTAATCCTGGCATATTAAATGGCTAAATCCTGGCATATACTGACATGAAAATTTTTTTGCCCCCCACCACCACTCTGAAATAATTACTGCGGATGCCCATGCAAGGTTCTACTCAATAAAGAGAGAATTGCAGGAAACCGAGATGGAAATGTAAAACTTTAGCCCAAAGTAGCCGAGTGGGAAAAATGCCTGCAAAGAATTGGAGAATTTTTCCAGCTCGGCTACTTTGGCCTTAAGTTTGAAATTCACGTTTCAATTCCCTGCAACTTTCTCTTTATTGAGTAGACCCTTCAATATATTCACAATAAATCTCGTATTTTTCACGTATCTCTGATAGTGCCGGACTGGCATGACACCTCCTCTGGATCCTTATTTTTACATTTTAGAAATGCAACACCTCCGGCTCCAACATTTTTGGAGGTAGGGTTGCCACCTTTTCTTCAAAAAAATACCGGCCTTGGTACTGTTTCCATAGACTTAACATTGGCCTGATGCCACTTTTTTACCGGCCTGCCGGTAAAATACCGGCCAGGCGGCAACCCTATTTGGAGGAGGGTTTAAAATCCGAACGTGGACAGTTATAAAATAAATCAATGCTGCATTAAGTGTTTGCATGATCGAGCATTAATGGATAGAAGGACTAAGCACACAAACCATGTGTGCATTGAGAATCCACATTGATATGGGAGCCCTCTGATTGGTTCCAGAAAGATACTGAGGATGCCTATTACAGGAGAGCTCGAGGGAGAGCATTAATCCCTGGGAGAAACCCTACAAAAGGTACGTTCTCTAAGGTAATTAGTGCAAAAACGGAAAAACAAATAAATCAACAGCGCAGTTTTTCATTCTTGTCAAATGTCATATTTAATGTGCGATTATTTGTTCAGATCTTTTAGATCTGAAAGGTTTAACCTGCCAGTAATAGTGTTTTAGATTGAGATGCATGTTAAGAAATGAAATTAGCGTTACTGGTGCTGTATGTCGACATAGACCTCCCTTGCTATGTCATTGACTATCCCTGGGATCTCCACCCGGCAGCAGTATGTTCCTGTATCCCCGCTGGACGCCCCCTTGATAGTCAGGGATACGTCCCCATTTGTGATGCTCCCCTGTAACTGGTATCTGTCGGATTCACTCCAGGTCACTCTGTTGCCATCGGTCCAGATGATCTCCTTGTCACATTTGTAACTTGGGCAGCTGCCCCGACCCCAGCACATGGTGGTGGTTCCAGATCTCACTGAGTATGAACAGGGTAACGTCACTGTACCACCCACGGATCCCTTCACATGTACATCCAGGGCTGTGACGAAAGAGGGGAGATGGGGTTATATTGTTAATACATCTCCAACAACTTACATAGAACATGAGGGTGCAGGGATTGCGATGGAGAAATATTTTCCCTCCCTCCCTAAGCTTTCCTGGAATAGGGTTAGGGTGGCTACACTGTATACCTAGTGCTGGAGCTCAGAAGAGATCTGTGCTTCTCACAGCCCAGACCTCTCTTTTCCTGTTCCATCACAATGCTTCTGCTCATGTTCTATTGAGAGAGAAATGAGATATAATCCCCTAGCCAGGCTCTCTGTCAATAGGAGAGAGAACTATGAGGGTGATCATCAATGGAGGTCTGTGCTGGAGCCGGTTATACACTAACTCAACACTCAAGAAGGAACAGATCTCGCCAGCAGCTACTGGCTGTTCGGTACCACTGGGCCCCTGGGAACAGCCCCCACACATCTCTTTAGAAGCCCTTTGTTCGGCTTTGACAGCATGCCTGTGGAATGGCATTTAGATCCATCTAGTCTGCCCAATCTTCTAAATACGCTCTATCGAGTTTCTTAAAGGGACTCTATCACCTAAACAGTGTCTATTCTGTGAACGTCGAACATACGAAAGGATTGAAAACTATCTATACATCCATACACCTGTTTATGACATCACCTGTGGCACGGTATGCAAATTACACACTTCCCAGTTCATTTGCATATCAAGTCACAGGTGATGTCATAAGCAGGAGACTCCACCCACACATTTACAGATTTTTTTTTTTTTTTTTAATTATTATTTTATATTCTTTATGTAAAAACAATGTTTAGGTGACAGAGCCCATTTAAGGTATATTTGCATCAGATAATACAATTAATATTTACCTGATGGTATCTTCAACACCACCTCCTTCTTTATGTCATTGAAATACCCAGGGATGTTGATTCGGCAGCAGTATGTTCCCGAATCTGCGCTGGTCACCTCTCTTATGGTCAGGGACACATCCCCCTGCGCAATCCCCCTCTCCAATCCATATCTCTCCGATGACCTTGAGGTCACATTGAAGCCATCAGTGGAGACAAGTTCATCCCAGCATTTTAATACTGAGCAGCTGCCCATCCCCCAGCACATGGAGTTGGTACCCAGACTAAGAGGGTATCTGCAGGGTAAGGTCACAGTATCACCCTCTGATGCTATCATGTGTACCTGGGGCTCTGTGAAGGCAAGAGAGAGACAGTAGTGTCGAAATCACAGTAACAAACACACATTACACTAACATTTAATTATATAGAGCCAGCAATTTCCATAGCGCTAGGTACAGAACATAGAGAGGGACTACATACAAGGTAGACAAACAAGAACAGACTGACACATGAAGTAGAGAGCCCTGCTTGCCATCTGACTCTATCACCTAAACATTGAACTAAACATGTCTGTGGGGTCTCATGTTTATGACATCACCTGCGACTTGATATGCAAATTAACTACTTTGCAATAGGACATGTTTAATTTGCAAATCAAGCCACATTTCAAAGACATTTTTCTCCTAATTTGGGCTTTTCTGCTTGCAAATGACAACATATAGATACATTTTGATAATTTTTTATTCTCTACACTCACATGGGGCTATTCACTAAAATGTGAGTTGAGGTGAGTAGCAGGTGAGTTGAAGTGAATAGCAGGTGAGTTGAAGTGAATAGCAGTTGAGCTATATATTTTGCAGGAACAAACCTGGTTAGCTCCCCTGCTAAGTAAACTCATCAGGTTCGTTCCTGCACAATGTATAGATCAATTGCTATTCACTTCAACTCACCTGCTATTCACCTCAACTCACCTGCTATTCACCTCAACTCACCTTTTAGTGAATAGCCCCAATAGTTTAAATACTTTCCCTTTTAACCAGGCTCAACGAACAAACAGAAACAGCAACAGGAGACGACCAGGAGTTATATGGCAATACTGTACAAATACTATAATGGGATTATACACTTACACCCTCCATTGTATTTAATTCCCTCTCCAATGACCCATAATATTTTTATGCTGATTATTTGTACAATGGACCTTTGTATAAAGTGAATACCTTCTTCAATCCTAAGCATTCAATATACGTAAGAAGGAAAAAGGAATATATTTCCTCCCCTTCTACATTATTTTATTTCCCTGTCCCTTACATCATTTTAAATCCAAAGCAAAAATTCAGTCTCTTAGCTGGGACCCTCCCTCTACTACCTATTTATATATAAAATATTTTACCAGGAAGGGTGAACTGAGATTTCCCACGTTTTCAAGTATGTTCTGGGTCCATGATAATTGCATTGTTACAGTAGGTTTCAAAAATAATAATACAAAATAATATTCCACAGAGAAGAGATCTGAGCCTTCTATAGCACAGACCTCTCCTGTGATGTTCCCTGAAGGATTTTCTAGATCATTTGCTATTGAAAGAGAACTGAGGTATGATGTCATATCTGTGGGACGGTGAGCTCTCACATACGACGGATGACCCAATGCCGCTCTGTAGGGAGCCATTAGGACTTCCACCGCTCACCTATCTATACCTTCTAACCGTCCCATTTTAAGCAAGACAGTTCCACCAATTCCTGAACTCTGAAGAATGAACGCTACACCTGCGTAGAAGCATTGAAACGCCTCCCCCCTGAATGGCCTCATTGCCGAGGGCAAATGGTGGGAGGTATGCGTGTGGATCTGTGATTTCAAACATGCTTATATATAACCCCTTATGCCTCTGTGGCAGCCACTTGATTGGCTTTGAACTCATGACTGTGGATGCCCCCATTATAGGAAATGCGGGAAACGCAAAGGGGGGCATCCAGAAGCTGCAAAAAGTCACATACATGATTTATAAAAGAGATGGGAAAACATGAGCTCCCTCGAACCCATTATTAACAGTTACAATTCGTATCTACCTGGCGGTATCTCCAATGTTATCTCATTCTTGACGTCATTGAACAGTCCTGGGATCTCCACGCGGCAGCAGTAGGTTCCCGTATCCCTGCTGGTCACCGCTCTGATGGTCATCGACATCTCCCCCTGGTCGACCTTCCCCAGTAACCGGTATCTTCCAGACGACTCGGTCATCACATGTGAGTCACTGGTCCAAGCCAACTTGTTGTGACATCTGATGACGGAGCAGCTGCCCCGCTCCCAGCACATGTCGGAGATCTCTCCTGGAGTGGGGTAAGTGCAGGGTAAAGTCACGGTATCACCCACCGACGCCGTCACAGAAGCTGCGAATATGAAAGAAGAGGTAATGCTTAAATACAGTAGTGATACAATGTATCAGAAGTCGGCACCAACATTCTTCATGGTAGACATCTACTGGACTTTGTGATGGAGAAGTGTGATGGAGAAGTTGATGATGTTCTTTGGATCTTCGTGATCTTGCCATGGACAATGGGTACCTCATAGGGACACTGTTCCTATCCTCACGTTGGTTGTTCCAGGTGACTAATCAGCATACACTGATGTTACAGGAGTAATTCATGGTGGGATTATCAAGTTAAGGAATATACTGCATGTGCCTTCAATAAAGATCCCAAATTACACCCGTCTGTAATGATTTTCCTCCCTATATAAAAACCCTATATATATAGGTTTTAGTATCTGTGCTGGAATTAGGAGACACTAGTTGAAATTACAATTTGGCGGACTGAGCAGAAATGGCAGAAAATATATATATATTTTTTTTATGTATACACGGTGCGAAATGCGTGGGGCACTCAGTGGCTGTTTTTGTCTCTGTATAAAAAAAGACAATGATTGCATTGGATTCCTGCCTGATCTTGACTTTTTGTACCCTACAGTCTTTAGATTGTTCTCTCGTCTTGACTTTAGCGGTTGGGACATAGCGGGACTGAGATGGCGCATCTTCGTTAAGGCCATGAACCCGCCTTGTTTCTGATAATTGCTTATACAAAGCCAGAGATTTATTTTAACCTTTCTCCTGGCTATGCATCATCCTCAAGCTAGCCTTGTGTACGCCAACTGCTATCAAATGGACCTAAACATTACTTCATATAGTGTGAACATGGAAAATAAAAATGATCTATGCTAAATGCATGAAATAAGAGATTTTAATGTAGCCGAGGAGTCTCTTGCTTATGACATCACCTTGTGGCTTGATATGCAAATGACACATTTCCCATTGAAAATGAGATCATTTGCTTCTGAAGCCACAGGTGATGTCATAAGCAAGAGATACATTTAAAACATATTTTTCTCTTATTTTATGCATTTGCATGCAATGCGTCTAACATGATATATGGACCTTTTTATTTTTTTTTTTACTTTTTTTTCTACATTCTACAGTCCCTTTAAATAACAGAGTTTAAGTCCCTTTAAATACTCTTCACAAGAAGCAAATATTGGGTAATTTTGGCTGACATAACGTAATGGCAGCTTTCGTACTTATTTCCTTCTTGCTGCTACACTATCAGCCAACCTATGGCTGGCTTACTATATACTGATGGCAACTATTGGTTACTATCAGAGTCTAATTATCTGTATACTGAAAGGAACTGTACCAAATTTCCTGGCTGGTTAATTGTACACTTAATTTCCGTATTTTGCACCACACTCTAATAGACACTGTATCGTTTGACGGTCTGTGCCTGGCTAACTATATACTGATACTAACTATACCAAATATGGCTGGCTACATGCCAAAAAGCTTGCATTTAAAAAGATGCAGTGTACCGAAAAATTAAAAGGTGATAAATTAAAATATACCTTTTGGTACCTCCACCGTTATTTCCTTCCTGATATCATTGAATATCCCTGGGACCTCCACGTGGCAGCAGTATCTTCCTGAATCCTTGCTGGTGGCCCCCCTGATAGTCAGGGACACGTCTCCCTGTGCAATGTCCCCCAGTAACTGGTATCGTTCCGATTTCTGCATGGTCACATTACTGGACTGTGTCCTGATGACGGCATCGTAGCAGTTGAAGATAGAGCAGTGGCCTCTTCCCCAGCACATGGTTGTCTTTTCTTCATTAGGGGTAAATTTGCAGGGTAGGGTGAGGGTGCCGCCCACTGATCCCTTCACGTGCTCATCTGGTAATTATTTCAATAAAGCAATATCACACATAATGCTATTTAAATTGGGTAATAATAACATCCCTTGGATGATGGGCAAACGTAGCATCCCCAGGACGTACTCGGAAACCAGAGAATATCTCAACACTTTATTATTATTTATTAATAATATCTTAAGACATGGCCTCCAAAAAGCCTTCTCCCCCAAAACTGTTTTAGGACACATAGCAATATTATAACCCCCCGTTTTTGTTACATAAGACTTTGGATAGGTTGTTAGATGCCAACGCACCGGTGAGCTGAAAAAGGCCATTTTGTACATAATTCCCTCCTGAGCGAACTTGAGAACCAAATAGGGATCATGGGACACTATTCGTAAACTAGGACTGCCCTGGGCAAAGTGGGACAGTTGTGATTGCTCTATTTTTAGAACATTGTCCCAAATGTGAGTATAATTGTACATGGATGTAAACATTAGTATGAATATATATACACTGATGCTATTCACAGTTTGTACTTAACCAAATATGTTGGCATCACCACAAATAATGCAACTCGCGAGCAACTTATGCTTCTGTAGGTTACCTTAGGAGATCTATTTATTAAACGGGGAATTGGCAAGTGGATTACCAAAACAGGTCAAAATAGCGGAGTTGGAAAGATAGGCAGTTGGTGATTTGTTTCCAACTCATTTACCAATTTTGGCCTGATTTTTCCAGTTCCCTTGTCAATTCGCCTACTGTTGCCATTTTGTGAATAGACCCCTGTGCCTATGTGGGTATTCACCCAGCATTTACCTGGTGGTATCTCTAGCGTTATCTCATTCTTTATGTCATTGGCAAGCCCTGGGATCCTAATGCGGCAGCAGTATGTTCCTGAATCCTTGCTGCTCACGTCACTGATGGTCATGGATAGATCCCCTTGTGCGATGCTCCCCTTTAACTGGTATCTCACAGATTCACTCCCAGTCTCTTTAAAGCCATCAGTCCAGATGATCGAATTCGTACATCCGAATACCTTGCAGCTGCCCCGGCCCCAGCACATGGGGGCGGGTTCACCTCTAACAGAGTATCTGCAGGGCAGGTTCACGGTATCACCGGCTGACCCGATGACCTGGACAGCTGATACTAATGGGTCTGTGAAAACATAACAGTATTTAGCCTCTCTAATAACAGATATAATCCTGATACATCATTACAAGTGGGTTTTGCAATAAACATTTCTCTGGGGGCAAAAGTTTTTACCCTCAACCTCCCACAGCCTACTATGCCCTTTCGACTCCCTACTTTATCAAGGTTTGGTTGGGCAAGGTCATTGGTGGTCAATGGGAATGCGAGTTCCCACTTTATTTAGGGTTAAGAGGGGGTGGTCCTTGGTGATAGGAGATTGAAATTAACCTGAAAATGAATGGGACCCACCCCCCCAAGAGGAGGTAGAGCTGTAAAAAAAATATGTGGTCACGTCCAACAAAGAGTGAGACCAACCTGAGTGTAGGCAGGTAAGTGGGCAGAACAAAACACCACTTTCCTCATTCCCACCCCCTGGTAGGGGTAGGGTTTGTCCCAAATGACAAAAAAGGCAGTTGCCCAAACAAGAGGCCAAACGCAAGGTCTCCTGGTCAAACCTGGCAAGTCCCATCTAAGCTGATGGTGGGGGGAAAAAAATCATCACTATGAAGAAGGTAAATAGTTTTCGTTACCCAGGACCAGCAGAAGGAAGATGCTGAAGCTGAAGGTAGACGACCTCATGTTTCTGTAAAACAATAAACGACACATCATCAGGGATACAGACGAGAGAATCGAATCCAATGGAGCCTCTACTGCCAGGTAGAACGTCTGGACGCTTACCATCATTTACCCCAAAAGGACCCAAAAAAACAAATCTTCGGAGATTTACTGTATTAAAACTTCATATTTTATTTGGATATCCGTAAAACCTTCACAATGCTCCATAGCGGCACAGACAACACCCGTGTCAGGTGTGGAGCTCGTGTGATGATGGTTTTTACTGATACAATACGACATTTTTTAATACTGTACATTTTTTCCGAAGCAACACAACTTTTTTTTTTGTCACAAAAAAAAATAATTGAGTCTGGCGTGGGGCCTGAGGTTTGCTGTGGATTGATTAATCGCCTCTCCGTTTGGATCCTTCACTCTTCAAGCTGGAGAAGTTTTCCTACTCCTCTACTAATGCCTGGCTTCTGCAGTTCCATTGTCTATTCATATAGACCTCCCTGAGTTTATTATGACATAAACTCCATGTACATTTTATGCCTTGGCTGGAAATGGTTTGGGGCTTTTAATTTCGAGGCACGTGTTGCACCCCTGACTCCTGCTTTTATCAAGTTGGCTAGCTTGGTTATTAACCGCTGGGCCCTTGGCATATGTGTGTAAAACATGAGCCAACTTTGATATTTGCCCATTTCTTTCCACTGAATAAGTAACCGATCACTGCTAGGAACTGAAGTTCGTTGGACCACTGAGTACGCCGAGGGGGCTCCCCCCAGCCTGGGAGAACATGGTTCACGTTACCCTCCCCTCTGTTTATTATACTAAATGAGTTACTAATGACTTCAGAATGTAGAAATCCACTGGACCAATGACTGCCGTGAGCAAACACAGAGTTATCATTGCAACACATAATACACACAGGCTCCCAGCTTTGCCAGGAAGGTTTGGAGCATAAAACCTTGCCACCCACGTGTCTGTGGATGTTTTTAAACATTGAATTAAAGGGACACTCTGTGTTTAGGAGATAAATAAATTCTGATGAGACAAGTCAGTTTCTTTTTCATTACACGGTGCAGTGGTCATCTAAAAAATATTGTGTAACTGTCAC
Source organism: Pelodytes ibericus (assembly GCA_036172795.1). NCBI lineage: Eukaryota > Metazoa > Chordata > Amphibia > Anura > Pelodytidae > Pelodytes > Pelodytes ibericus. The sequence continues at coordinate 13,253,240 of CM069858.1, read as the reverse complement.
TTTAAAGTGGATGAATCAGTTTATTTAGCTATTTCTGCTATACTTACCTTGGCAGATTTCCCGTTTGTGGTACAGCAGACGCCCCCAGCTAACTCAGGACATGCCACATCACCCACATTGCACATTCAGGATATGCCACAGCACCCACGTTGCACAACCAGGACATGCCCCAGCACCCACATTGCACACCCAGGACATGCCCCAGCACCCACATTGCACACCCAGGACATGCCCCAGCACCCACGTTGCACAACCAGCACATGCCCCAGCACCCACATTGCACACCCAGGACATGCCCCAGCACCCACATTGCACACCCAGGACTTACCACAGGACACACTTTGAACACCCAGGACATGCCCCAGCACACACACTGCACACCCAGGACTTACCACAGGACACACATTGCACACCCAGGACATGCCCCACACCCACATTGCACACCCAGGACTTACCACAGGACACTGCTAGAAAGACAATCTTAACAGTTATGTCAATGGCCAATGTATAGCTCAATCAGTGAGAAAAATATTCATCTCTTGTTTTAGAGAATAGACCCCATGATTATTAGTCAGAAGAGTGGGAACCATAGAGAGACTCGAAATGAAGTACAAACACCAGGCATTAATAGCAGAGAGGTAAAAAAAAAAAGGTCAATATGACAATTTCTCCAAAAAAAAAAGGTATTTATTACCTGATTATTATTTTTTTAGTTCACTTTTAATACTCTGTGTATATGTATCTCAGCAAGCTTAAAGCAGACGTGTAAAAAAAAGACTATTGACTATGTAGGTGTTAAACTCCTATTTATAAAAAGACAAATCCAACATTAATTTTAAAAAAAGATCCATTTAAATGAAGAAATTGAAATGTTTGAAAACACATAAATAAGTGTAACAAATGGAATGTCTAGGGTGTTATTTAGAAAAGTCAATTATAGAGGGAAAGTTTAAAAAGTGGAGCAATCACCATGGAAGCAGCTCCTGTCAAGTTAAATGACTTAGCCCCAAAATCTCTTTTGTGTGAAGTACATTCTGAGATTTAAACCTTTCTGTCACAGGACTAGGTTCCAATATCTCACCCAGATTGTATAAACAGTCTTAATTTGAATGCTAAATCTATTAAATTCTATTTGTGTGATGTCTGCGTTACAATGCATGCTCCATAGTTGTACTTTAAACCACTGTAAAATCCAATGATCCGTTTTCTCACCTGAGAATATGAAGCAGGCTCCAATCTCTACCTTCCAGCAGGTTATCTGGTGAGTATGGTGGACAATGCAGGGATTTTTGTATATAATGGGTGTGTGAATTCAGGACACTCCCACAGGAGGTGGTCACTGACCAGAATTAGGAGGACAAAGGACAGACACGTCTAAATCTGGACAGCATTTATAAGGCTCTACTCAATAAAGTGAGAACCGCAGGGGATAGAGATGTGGATTTAAAATGTTAGGCCAAAGCCTTAGGTTTTAAATTCCCGTCTCAATTGCTTTTCAATGGGAAATGTATCATTTGCATATGAGGTCACAGGTGATGTCATAAACTGGAGACACCACAGACACATTTGAACTCGTCTGTCCAGCACGTCCCACAGATGCTCGATTGGATTGAGATCTGGGGAATCTGGAGGCCAAGTCAATACCTTGAACTCGTTGTTGTGTTCCTCAAACCGTTCCTGAACCATTTCTGCTTTGTGGCAGGGCTCGTATCCCTGAATTCGGGTCCAAATCGGTCGCTCGCAAAACAAAGCATCGGAGGCGTTCAGACTGGGACGTGTTTCGCAATGAAAATCACAGATTGTTTGGCTGTCCAATGTGCGTCGATCACCCCCAAATTTAGGGAACAAAGGCGAAATTCGCCCATTTCAATTCTCCAGATTTTTTGGGGAAGGGAAAAGTGTTGAAGAATTAAACATATTTAAAACACAAAAACATTTATATACAATTCAAATATATTAATGTTATATATAATAAAAGTATATTTACATTAATATGTGTTTTAAAAAAATTATAAAGAATATTTGATCTTAAATTATGTTCATTTACTTTATTTTTATGGACTTAATGTTTAGTTGTTTTTTAATTTGTACAGTTTTTTTTAATGTTATCACACTTTGAGCCTTTACGGGGGGGGGGGGGTCTTTGGCTATAGCTGACTTCTATCGGATGACTCCGGCTATGTTCATAATACCCAAAGTCTGCCCAAAATGGCCCCAAAAGAAGCTGCAGTTGACGGTTGACCATGGCTATCACTTAGTTTTTTTGGTGCATTTCTGTCTGATTTCCCAATTGCCAACATATTCAGTGGAAAATCAATAGCCCATTTCAGGGCCTATTATCTGCGCATAATTGGGGTCATGTATACTGGCTCAGTCGGCGCAAACAGTGTGTGTGCGTCAATGTATAAAGCAGACGCCTGACACACTGCGGTAGTCTGCGTTAAACAACGTCGAATACGTAGATTTTGGTTGTGCCGGTGCTTGATACAAACACGCAGCCTATGTCTAAAAAAAAAATCAGGCGCTGAAAAGTGTCAGGCGTTATTAAAAAAGCACAATCGCCGTTATACATAACAAGCGACAATTGCACCTTTTTAATTAAGCTAATCAATTTTTAGAATACAGATAATTACAATACAAATGTAATGAATACATACATTTTATAAGGATAGAACTTTAACATTCATAATAAAAAGTTAAAAGACATTTAAAGTCGGAGTTTCACATCCAGAGGGAATTGACAAGGGAACACCCCCCCAAAAAAAATCTAATCATTTTTATTCATTAAGGCTACAAGGAAGCCTTATCTCTTAAAGGGGGGGAGCCATGTGAGTAGAGGTGTAATGCTGCCACCTTGTGGGCATTTACCAGAGTAGCAACACAGACAATGTGAAAATAAATACGATCAACAATACTGTAGAATTTTCTATATTTGTCTAGATATGTTTTAGATTCTGCCATTTTAAGGGAATATTATCCACTGTTTGGTTCTGACAGTTTCCCAAAGTTTCTTGCAATAATGTTGGTTCGCTGCTGGGGAGACATGAATAAACAAAATAATTAGTTCCACATCAGATAATAAACAAAGTATTAAATGAATAAACAAAAAGGTAATCAATATGGAAGCCCTGCCAGGACCAAGAGTCTATAATACTGAGTGGAAAATAATATACATGACCTCAAAACCATGACTCTTCCATGAGATTCAGGACTGTTAGCAACTCTGCTGTCATCTGACAACCCTTTGTATGAATCATTTAACAATAATACTAGAAATGGAGTAATAATTTTCCATTAAAGGACGACTGTAGCAAACTAATTAACTTGTGTTTAATACACAGTTTGTATCAAGTGTAGATGAGTTACATAGAATTTTTTTTACTGAAATAATACAAATAAAGTGCCTTATTTAGTCCTCTGTGCTCTGTATAGTTCTTTCAGGGGGCAGAATGTTGTTTAGAATCTTTACTCCATATAGTTCTTTCAGGGGGCAGACATGTTGGTTAGAATCTTTACTCCATATAGTTCTCTCAGGGGGCAGACATGTTGGTTAGAATCTTTACTCCATATAGTTCTGTCAGGGGGCAGACAAGTTGGTTAGAATCTTTACTCCATATAGTTCTCTCAGGGGGCAGACATGTTGGTTAGAATCTTTACTCCATATAGTTCTCTCTGAGGGCAGACATGTTGGTTAGAATCTTTACTCCATATTGTTCTCTCAGGGGGCAGACATGTTGTTTAGAATCTTTACTCCATATAGTTCTCTCTGAGGGCAGACATGTTGTTTAGAATCTTTACTCCATATAGTTCTCTCAGGGGGCAGAAAATGTTGGTTAGAATCTTTACTCCATATAGTTCTCTCAGGGGGCAGAAAATGTTGGTTAGAATCTTTACTCCATATAGTTCTCTCAGGGGGCAGACATGTTGGTTAGAATCTTTACTCCATATAGTTCTCTCAGGGGGCAGACATGTTGGTTAGAATCTTTACTCCATATTATTCTCTCAGGGGGCGAATATGCTGTTTAGAATCTTTACTCCATATAGTTCTCTCAGGGGGCAGACATGTTGTTTAGATCTTTACTCCATATAGTTCTCTCAGGGGGCGGACATGTTGGTTAGAATCTTTACTCCATATAGTTCTCTCAGGGGGCAGACATGTTGTTTAGAATCTTTACTCCATATAGCTCTCTCAGGGGGCAGACATGTTGTTTAGAATCTTTACTCCAAATAGTTCTCTCAGGGGGCAGACATGTTGTTTAGAATCTTTACTCCATATAGTTCTCTCAGGTGGCAGACATGTTGGTTAGAATCTTTACTCCATATAGTTCTCTCAGGGGGCGGACATGTTGTTTAGAATCTTGGGTCAGATCTTCATTCACCTTGGTTCAGATGAACAAAGATCTGACCAAAGATTCTAAACAAAATGTCTGCCTCCTGGTGGAGCTATATGGAGTAAAGATGGCTCAATAAGGAACTTTATTTGTATCCTTTCATTAACTCATTTCTATATAAAATGCCTACACTTCATGCAATCTTTTAATGAAACACAACTTTTTCTACAGTTGTCCTTTAACCCCAGTTATAGAGTAAATGTCACTGTAATTATAAGATAGCTGTTTTGGGGTCCGTGGTTACACCATTCAGAACTAGTAAGTTACCGTTACATTGTAACGCAATTCCCAGCAACCAATTAGATTTCCTCAGCTAAGCTGACTGATCCCAACATTCCATTGTGCTAGAGGAAAAATGATGTAATCTGCCCCCTGTGCCCAGAGGAATAGAATATACACTATTTTAATTCCCAGGAGGATATTTTAAAAGAACGTCCAGACTATATATGTGTTTCTCGCAAAAATGCAACATATAGTAACAATGCTAATGTCCAACAACGATGAAAAAGAATGGAATAAGAATATATATATATATATATATATATATATATACATATAATGAAAAGGAAAAATAAAGTAAATTAATATTCAAACCTTGAGCTGCGCGGAGATCTAGTAAATGGCTTGTGGGCGAATTTAAGGGGTATGATCACCGCTTCCATCATCATATTCTGGCTCTGAAAAAAATGTTTAAGGTAAAGAGACCCTACAAGATGTTTATCAGTCAACTGACCACTCTGGGGTTCAACTGGCATGCACTCTTTAAAGGTACTTGTCAGCTTATCCTCTGACGCCATGATGCTTCCATAGGATTCCACCATAGTACACCAACAGTTTCTCACAGCTCATGCAGTGAGAGACCTCCTTTTCACGTGCCACCAACAGAGGGAACCCTACCTATGTCTCCTCTGTCGGAGGCCTGTGAAAACAAAGGTCTCTTTATACTCTAGCCGAGAGAGACTGTCGGCTCCAACAGGCTGGAGCCTGGAAGCTAGGGACAAGTCCCTGCTCTGATTGGCTGAGGGCACAACGACACTGTCAGCGTGCGACAGTGTCAGATGAGCTCTGTCTCAGCTTAGAGGCAGAGCTAAGAGGAAACCTGGAGAGACACATGTCGGGCTTAATCAGGACTAGTGGTACCAGGTTTTTATATATTTTGCTTCTATTTTTGAAGCAAAAGTTAAAAACAATGGGTAGTACCACTTTGAGGAGCAGGGAAGAAGAAAACAGAGAAGACATTAAATACATAAATCACACGTTCCTTACCTTCGCAATAATAGGTGGCGTTACTTGAAGATGGGGTATATATTTCTGTTGACAATAGTAAATTATGGTGTTATTATTCTGTGTACACAGGTATAACCTATTAGATATGGTAAGTAACACTGAAAGTATCCAATTAGGTTTATATTATTAATTGGATTAAAGGATAAAAGCATCTCCATGCAGGCATGCATTAAACCACTCCCAGTATTCCTAGACTCGAAAAGAAAAATGTATTATAAAATAACACTTCAGCACTACAAAACGACGCCTTTAAATTAGGAAAAGGAACATGGTGCCTTGCACATACATTTGATAGATACTACAGAGCGTCACCTGAGTACCAACATTGTTCACGGTCGACATTTACTGGACTTTGAAATATAATTATGTTCTATGACCTTTTGCAGACCTTTCCGCGGTCGCTGGTGTCCTTTTACTGACATTGTGCCAAACCCTTGCTCCACCGTAAATAAAACTTTAAATCGAGTGGGTTTAAACGGGTTTATTAATTAGCTTGTGTGAATGCTTTTGTTTGGCTTTGCTGTGATTAAGTCCAGTGACATGCCTCGCTTGTGAGACATCAAGGGTTGGCACTTCCCACCCCCATTCATTCACTGTGGGCACAATTTCATCAGGGGGTACCATAAGTAGCCCCCCCGCAGCACCTCCTCTTCACCCCAACCGGCACAGGGGAAGTGCTATTAACAGACTTACGCAACCTCTATTAAGCGAGTGCACACCATGGCACCCTCAAACAACTGGCACCTGGGGCGTTTGGAATGCTGGGGTTGGAGGGAGGTCTGACACCCCGTCCCCTGTTTTAAAATCAAACATATTTTTATGATCAAAGTGAAGTTAGTAAGGCGTGTTTCTCTTCCTTACCTGGCTGTATCCTCACATGAATTTCATTCTTTATATCATTGAATAGTCCTGGGATCTCCACCCGGCAGCAGTATGTTCCTGTATCCCCTCTGGTCGCCCCCCTGATGGTCAGGGACACGTCCCCCTGTGTGATGCTCCCCAGTAACTGGTATCTGTCGGATTCACTCCAGGTCACTCTGTTGCCATCGGTCCAGATGATCTCATTGTCACATTTGTAAATTGGGCAGCTGCCCCGACCCCAGCACATGGTGGTGGTTCCAGATCTCACTGAGTATGAACAGGGTAACGTCACTGTACCACCCACTGATCCAGTCACAGCCAGAGCTGGTACCAACGACACTGTGCGGGAATAAAATCAAATAATGAATGAATGTATTCACAGAGCTTTTACAGTTACCAATAAATACTTGCCGGGGTATTAAATACACCGTACAACCAACAGCGTCCAAAAAATACTTTTATATCAATGCTGCACCGTGTACAGTAAAAAGACAGAGAAACAGGACTGTCCTCAACACCTCCTGTTTCCTAAAAACTGCATTTAAAGTGTATTCGATTTATTAATGTCACTAAACAGTCAATGTGGTGAAATGACTTAGAAAACGAAACTTTAGGCCAAATAGGGAAATTGAGAAAATAGGGCTATTTTGGTGTAAGTTTGACAGTTCTGGTGTCTCTCCACTATAGGTTTATTTATTTATTTAAATTTTGTCTTTAAACCACAAATAATTAACAGTATTTTTCTCTGTCTGTTGCCAATGCTCCAAAAAGACACTTGGCCAAAAAAGAGGAACTGCAGGTCTCACAGCTATAATTTAACACGTAAATATCCATCCGGCAATCGGAAATCATAAAAAAACCAAACCAAAAAAAAACACTTCTCTGGAAGCGAACCTCATTTTTGGAAGTTAAATAAATATAAAAATAGATATATTTGTTAACATTGTAATATCTGTGTTTTACTTATGTTCCATTTACTCATAGATCAGGTTTGCAGCTTCTACTGACCATCCCACTCAGCTCTTCAGCATTTGCCTGGAACCTGGTAGGTAAAAAAAAAGCAAGATTCCAAAGTGTTTCAAAGTATCCCACATGATAACTATACTTGCAATGTGTGGATGTGTGTATATATATATATATATATATATATATATATATATATATATACTGCTCATGAGCCTGTACACTTTAGGGTTCCCCAGGTCAGCCAGTGTTATGTACTATTTCTGCTGCACACATAACAGTTGCAGTTATGTCCAGTTAATTAATCAAGGAGTATAGTAATAGGGACTACCTGATTAAAAGGACAGTGTCAACTTAAACATTGCTTATACTGTGTAGAAAGGGAAAAAAACATGTTTTAAATGAGTCTGCTGTGTCTCCTGTTTATGACAGACATTCCCTGTGGGATAGGAAATGTGGAATATGCATATAAAGCCACAAGCTCAGTTGCCAACATCGGCCATGTTTCCAGGGCCACATATTTGTTCCACATGCTGCAGAAAGACCATGCAAAGTGCAGCCCAGCAGTATGTAGGATGGATAAATGCACAGACACACTCTAATTAATTAATTAGGGTGGAGATTTTACAGGACCTACCATGATTAATCATTGGATTGTGTCTGTGTGGATATCCATCCTACATACTGCCGGGCTGCACTTTGCATGCTCTTTCTGCAGCATGTGGAACAAATGTGTGTCCCTGGAAACACGGCCGATGTTGGCAACTTTGCGAGCTGATGTCAGGATACATTAGACACATTTAAAACATATTTTTTTCTCTTCTTTTATGTGTCTGTATGCAGTTCTATGTATAGATCAAAATTCTCACAGTATAAACAATGTTCAGGTTGACAGATCCACTTTAATCACTTTCTTTCCCGTTGAACATATATGAGTTATAAAACCTGTAGGGCAGCATGTAAAAGTGATGTGTCTCTCAAGAAAATGGCCGACCATACAGCTGTATGCATGAAATGAGAAGTAGGCGGAGTTAAGGTCAGATCTATTCCAGCAAGAAAACAGTAGCAGTTCAAAAAGTGTGATTAAGAAGGACGGCTGCTTGGAGTTCAGTGAATAAAACCGTGAATAAAAGATTCTCTGCATGTAGTGTGCCTTTAAATCCATTAAATCCAAATTTTTTGGGGGTATAAGGGTTAGTTTATATAAGGGACTATCGCTATAATAGGCTTTTTGCATCTTACTGTTGCTTTAAATTCCAATTACAATGCTAGTTAAATTCCATTACAATGCTAGTTAATTATATGCATAGTTTAATTAATGTAATAAATATTGTAGACTAAAGAAGACAGTTCATTTTCTTTATCTATCATTTTGTTAAAACAACTCAAAATATTCTTTTATAGTGTTCATCCCGCAGAGGTTTTTAAACAGATGTCCGTGAGTGAGAGCAGCCGGTTGGCCGATTCATTCCCTCAATGTACCATTAAAGAGATGCTGATTAGATCATTCAATGTTGCTTTACTAAATGATCTAACTATATGAATTATTTGGCATGGCTTTTGTTACCAGAGATTCATATTCCCAAATAAAAGTGCCATAAATTGCGTATATATGTCTATATCTTATACGCCTCTGTTCTACAGACGGAATCACAAAAAAAGTCCTGTCCCCCCCTCTGTGATGTTTATCCTGATATGTACAACTAGCATGTTAAAAACTCAATAAAAATATATTAAGCAAAAAAAAAAAATTGGAATTTCTAATCCTGTTCCCTTTACATTCGTAAGAATTCTGGCAGCTGTATTATTCTTATATCTATAAACATTGGAATATGCGTCAGATACTCACCAGCAAAGGACAGGAAACCGATAATACTCAAGAGGCTCCGCAGAGTCATCTTTACTGGTAAACACTGAAAAGATAGTGTGGATACTTCTTCATTTAGTAGAAGGGAGAGGAGGAGCTTAGATGCATTTTGAAATAGTGAAGAATAATATTGAAACTTTACTAGCATGCTAAATTTTACTGGTCTGTGCTTTTAGATTTGTTTGTATGCTGGTAAGTGTGTAAACATAATATATAAAAAAAAAAAAAAAAAAAATATCTTATTTGACCCCTTTGCTACCAGTCTGTTTTGGTCAAGTTATGCTGTTGAGGACAAAGGCAGTTTAACACCTCTGTGGTGTTTGTGCACACTTTTTTTTCCCCCCCTCTCTTCTCATTTAAAGGCACCCACACAAATAGAAAGGGCTTTGTTTAGACCAGTTGCTATAAGGCATCACAGTCTGGCCGGAACAGATTTGTGTAGGTTCCTATTTCTGTGTTTGGTATTTTAAAACCACTAGGGTCAGGGACAGACTTGGGTATTAAGGCACCCCATGAGGACCCCCCACTCATTGGGCTTTCTGCCCCTCACTTCCCCCACTAGTTACAAGCAATGGTAAGGTATAGTTATCAGATAAGGGATTGGAAAAAAAAAAAAAAAAGCCCCAGTGCCCAGATGGCATACTCAAGACTTGCCCCAGCAGTCAGAATGTTGGGAGGTCAACCTTGAGTTACTGGTTGTCAAAAGTACAGGATTGTGGGGGGTAAACTCTTTAATGTAAAATAAAAACTAAAATATATATTAATAAAAAAAAAAAAAAAAAAAAAAAAAAAACTTAGAAATTATATTGATGCCTTAAGTTTCCCGACTTGTTTTACCAGTGCTGTCCTATCAGAGAAACGTAGAACTCATTCAGCCTACTTGATTCTTTGGAGGGCCGCAAACTGTACAATCCTGCAAATTAGGGGAAACCGGATTAAACCCTCCACTTCTGTATCGACAGTGATGGTGTGTCTGTATTAACTTGGACGTTGACACAGCAGGACACACACCTAGCACATATGGAGCATCCACGCCTGGTGCCAGTTTGGGTTCGCTCCCTCGAGACCAAAAAGTAGCAATTTTGGGAATTCATCCAATTAAAGATACTGATGATACAAAAAAATGCAATCAGGAACAGTGTTTATTTAACTTCACTGCCAGCTTCAGGCAGAAGTACACATAAAGACAATCCATTTCAGAATACATGGTTAGTACCCCTACTGCAAGGTTGAAAGTTTACACACAGATTTGTAGACTTTTTTTCCAACTACACACCAAGGCAATACAACAGCAACTCATCCCTTCACAACTGCATTAAGTGCCAAGTATAGTCCACTAGGTAACAGCTGAAACCTGTATCCCCAAACCCAGGCTGCTTCTAGTACACAAAGAATCAGTCCTGATAGAGCAGGTATCCTGAAAACGTGGAGTATTTCCAACTGCTTCCATAGATGGCTCCTCTGTGCAGACGTAGCCAGATCTGATCCCCGTGGAAGAGCTGCAGGACAGCATGATTGCTGGCCGTCTCATGGTCAGGGGCTCCGTCGTTGGCATAGGCAGACACCATCACCTCATCGTTTTTCATGAGGTTGACGTACAGAGGTACATTGACCGCTAGCTTCAGCATGTGGAAGATGAAGACATACGTGCCATTCACCGGGCACATGAAACGCCCAAGCTGGAAGTCAAAGGTGTCTCCCAGGTTGTTCAACAAGAGGTCAAAGACGATCGGCTGGTCCAAGGTCCCTGGAGCAAAGTTGGAGGTTCTCGCAGCAGAGAACGCCACTCTCATTTGCTGTGGAAGAGGATAAACATGGACCGGGAGTATGGTGGCCGTCTGGCTGGTCATCGATATATCTGGTGATGCGAGATTCCGAGAGTCTCCATGTCCAGAGTCTATAGTGTGGAAAACCTCATCCCTTTCTGGGCTGCTGGTTTGAGAAGACTCGCTCCATCCTGCCGGAAAGAGGAGTATGGTTGGTCAAGTTTTAAAACAAGTCTTAGGAGTTGTATATAATGGAATTGGGGAAATCACACCAGGAAGAGCCAACTTACCTCTTGAATTGGGCCGAGCACTAGTAATGGTTCCTCTTTTATGGTTCAGATGAGAACTCGCATCCTACAAATGATGGGTGAAGGTAGAGGATAGAGAGGGGAAAATAAAAAATAAAAAAAATGTATTTAAGCAGGCCCTCATTTTATGCACCACAAGTAAAACCACTTTTGTATGGCCAATCTTTGGGCACTGGGTGCATATTGCATGATTTGTCCCTTTATGCAGTGGAATGCAGGGAAAAGGTCAGTACCATATAGTAAAATACCAAGTTCTGGTCAAATTCTGGAAGGTTTTTCTTTAAAAAAAAAACACATTACAGGACAGGTGCGTTGCATTTCCAAACTAGCCTCATCCACATTATTGGCCATATGCTCGGGGGGATCTTTACAAACCTATAAACACACAAACCTTACCCGAGGCATGAGTTGGGCTGTATTAAAGTCTCTCCCAGGGCAGGGTGCATGTCCATAACCTGCATTAGTGATGCAGTGTGCCCCTCTGAAGCTCTCAGCACCTGACAGGATATACACACGTAGTCAATAGAGACAATCTAGCATCAGACCATTTAGATTTAAAATGCCTCCCCTATTTTGGACAGACTGACACTAGTAATATTGGACAGACACCTAGTGCATGGGACAGGAAATTGAATTTCAAACTTAAGGCCAAAGTTTTTTCATTCCATACGGCACAGAAACCCAATGGCATGGCTTACAATGTGTAGGTGATAAGAGCATTAAGAGATCACTTTATCTGCAACAGAAATGGACTCCACTTAAACATTACATTTCCCTGAAAGGGAATAAAAAAATAAAAAAAATAAAATAAAAAAAACTCTGTACATTGTGCTAGCTAAATTGCAAGCAAACGCATAAAAAGAGAATCAGCAACTGTCTGGAGTCCCCCGTCACCTGTGGCTGGTTATACAAATTACACGTTTCCCATTAAAAAGTAGTTCATTTGCATCTCAAGCCATAAGGTGATGTCATAAGCATGAGACCAAAAAACAGACAGAAAACCCAAATGAGAACAAATTTAAGACGATCCATGCTTATACTCCAAGCTGCGCAGACACTTTTCAGACATGAATTTTCTCCCAAGATACAGGAATCTAACATATGACGACTTATTTTTCTTAATTAGAACTGTACATAAACCGGCACCCAGGTCAGAGCCTTGCTAACCTTTGTAAGGAGATTGACAGCGGAAGCCATTGGTTATTACACGACCTCTGTTTGTTCCTCTCACTGACCCCCTGTTTGCATACGACTGGGCCATTCTGGGCATCAGATTGGAAGGAGGCGATGCACAGGACACATGTACCTGGTTAATACCACAAGTAGTATAAGGGCTACCTGAATTTAAAGAAAAAAAAAAAAAAAAAGTAAATTTTTAAACTTTTTTTTTTTTAATGAAGACATTTGTACCCATACACATGAGCATAGATTACTAGTTGAATCAGTTTTGATATATAGCAAGGTTGAAATTTTACGACCATCTAAATGCAGCCTTCAAAATCTTCAGGGTGATCAAAAGCTTGAGTAACTAGTTATTAATAAAACTGCCAATTCCTACAGCAATTCAGAGAATGGCTACAAAAACCATTGCATGTGGCATGCAGGGTGGGTGGCACCAGCAATAAGCCCACCCACTTCAGTCCCTCCTTTAAGCTTTTTCCTAGGGCACCACTTAATACGTGGGATGGGCATTCACCCATACAACAAGCCTGATGCCATCCGAGTGAACAAATGAACCCACAAGGAGCTAGCTCACTGCTTAAAGGCTCGTGAATGAAGATAGTTTGCTCTCCATTGATGTCCAGTGGGCAATGAGGCAGGGTCTGTGTGCTGACTGTAGAGAAGGTCTGGTGATATTCTGGGGAATATGACACTTCATTCATGATCTCTGGCTCTTTCCGTGGTGGCAGAGGAGGATGAACCTTGAACACCTAGAAAAGGGTTTGTGAAAACTATAGGCATCCAAAAATACGATTCTTAGCGCCAGCAAGTTCCAGGTAACCCCACCACCACCCCTGCCCTAGTCTTGGATTCTAGAGTGATCCAGAACCAGCTGCCAATAAATATTTATAAAAAGAACTCTGAACATGCATGTCAGAATATGGAGTGTTCTGCTACCAAAACTTACCGCCTGCATTCCTTGGAAGGGTGAGGAGCTAATCTGAAGAGTTGGGGCATGCTGAGGGGACATGGATGCTACCTCCTGATGCAGATGTAGAACTGGAGTATTGGTCGGCGTTTTAGGGGACAGCAGCTGCTCACTTGGCAAAGGAGGAGGAACCTTGAAGTGAAGACAAAAAAAAACAAACAAAAACAAACATCTGGGTTATTGAGAAAAAGGTTTCAAAAAGGGAAGCTACAGTTGTACAGGGAAGGTTCTACTAGAACAGGGAAGGTGTTTACATAGACACTGGTATCCGGTGCAAGGTCTGAAGCTCTATAGACCAGGTTGGTGCCTTCCCTGCAGGAGACTAAATGAGAGTCCTACACGATCTGGGTAGTGATCCAGTGCTGTATTTACCGTGAGGCATCCTAGGCGGATGCCTAGGGCGGCAAATTTGGGGGGGCGGCAGCGCCCCCCAGCACGGAAAAAATAAATAAAAAAAAAAGCGTTTGCAGGCCGAGACGGAGGTCAGAAGATCCCCCCTCATCTTCCCTCTGCCGGCAGGCTGCACAGGGAGCCGAACAGGCAGCATGGAGGAGACCATGCTGCCTGCCACTAGCCACCAGGGAAAAAGGTAAGTGCTGGTGAGAGGGGGGGGGGGAATGGGGGGGATTTGGGCACATTGGCTGGGGCTTATTAAATGGCAAATAACCCTGGCATATTGTTGAGCACATTGGCTGGGGCTTATTAATGGCAAATAACCCTGGGATATTATTGGACAAATTGGCGGGGGCATTTTAAATGGCAGAATAACACTGGCATATTATTGGGCAAATTGGCTGGGGAATATTAATGGCAAATTATACTGGCATAATATTGGCAGGGGCATATTCAATGGCAAATACTGGCATAATATTGGGAAAATTGGCAGGGGCATATTCAATGGCAAATACTGGCATATTATTGTGGAAATTGGCTGGGGAATATTAATGGCAAATAATATTGGCAATGTGTATATAATGGGGTGATGGGGTATGTCCTTGGTGTGCAACGTGGATCAAGATCAAAACCAAGATACACCACTGTAGTGATCAGAGGGCAAGAAGTTAAAATTAGATACTACAATTTGAAGCAAAATGAGAGGGGGGGGGGGGGGGAATTACACCCCAACAGAACAAGTTCTAAACTTGAACCCTTAACACTTGCCTCGTTTCTCTCTGGAAGTTGCTCTTTAGCATTGGTTACAAATCTCTTATCTGGTCCAAATGCATCCTCTGGTTTTGGATTGATTGAACGCTGCAAAACAAGGTCCATTTAACAGTTGAGTGCTACAGCTGTAGAGTGATTCATGTCAAACCCTGTCTAGAAGAGCATCTAGTGTGAACACACACAAAAACAGGACTTCCTGCATGCAAGTTTGTGCTTGTGGCCTAGAGATAAGTCAGGTTTCATTGTGTAAACCATTTTATATAAATACTCATAATTTATATTTACAGTTGTATGAAAGGTGCATCTTTCAGGCGTAGAGCACCTACCCAAGGTAGGGTACAGCATTACGAAGGCAAATATACTCACATTTGGTGACTCCACAGATTGTTCCATCACCGGAGCAGTTTCAGGTTCAGATAAGGTTTGAGCAGAGGGCTCATTCTTTGATTCAAACTTTGCTGGTACAGCTGGTGGAGTTAAAGGAAGAGGAGGAGTAGGAAGAGAAGGAAGAGAAGGAGCCACCTAGGAATAAAACACAGTTTAATAACCACTGAGGGCTATCAGCAAGGGAGTTACACAGTGGACATTCTGGAACAAGATCAAAAAATTTACTGCAATCCTGGGGAAAGCTAAAGTTGGCAGACACCTTGTGAACAGTGCAGCTGCATGGTGTAAATGAAAACTACTGCTTGTATGGTGCATAGTATTTTTTTCCAGTGCGATTTGAAGCAGGCATTCTGCATAAACAAGATTTTTTTATTTATTTATTTATTTTTTTTGTTTGACGCCAGCCCTCTCCCAGCAATTACTCTGCATGTTCATTGCAGGTGCGGCAGCAGTGATTATATAGACACTGAGCATATACATTTTTGGTTTTTAGTTAACTTCTGTGCTGTTGGAACAGAATAAATTGTGTGGACTCCGAGTGAGCTTGCACACAGTAGGATCTCTTAACTCATTATCTGACTAAATCATTAGAGACCGGAAATGACATTCATTTTAATGGGTTCCTGTAGCCCCCCCCCCCCCCCCCCAAAAAAAAATGTAACAAATTACTTTCTCAGCTAGTGTGGGCAGTGCTGGACTTTGCAAACGGCTGTCATTTCACAATCTCATCTTAGTTGTAAGTATTTAAAAATTTTAAGCAATTGAAAGCACATTAATATTTGGAAGCTACATTTTGGGCACCAGACAGCCCCCTTCAAGCCGGGCCACTAAATGGCATCTTGGCTAATCCAAGTCACAGGATGGGATGGCTTTCCTAGTTCCTCACCTTCTCAGGAGTAGATACTGAATCTCTTCTGCTCATTTGCTGGAGTTCGCTAGGCACTGAATACAAAAGATAAAATCTAGCATTACAGATACAGACATCACATGCTGCAGAGGGGTCCTGGGATTTGGTTATGTTTCACTAATATAAAAAGGACATAAACCGTTTACACTATTGATAGAGAGACCACTTCTGACAGTACATGGAGTTACAGCATCTTCACGTGCACATAAAACAGGAGATGGTACAGACACTGGCTTGATATGCAAAGTAACCACTCAATGGGAGTTTGTCAGAAATGTGCCATAACTCTGGTCCACCCTTATGTATAAAGTCACTTGACACAGGCTGCGCCCAAATAAGTGAGCCAATTGTGTAAGAATGCAGGCGCAGATCATGTATAAAAGCATATTTGTGCCCATTTATCGCACTTTATTGTACTACACTTCACCTCTCCCAAATCGGGGGTTCTTATTTCAGACCGTTTAAGACATTCCATACAGGCCCAAGGAATCAGGATTAGACATAAATCTGTAATTTCTGCTAATCTACAGATTTATTCTCTACAGCATTAGTGTTTAGGAGACAAGTCCCTTTTAACGCATTTTAAAACATGTAGTGCCTGCAGATGATTATACAGAAAGTATCATTACTGCATCAACCACTCAAATCCTTCACGGGTAATAATGGACCAGTGACACAGGCAGAAGAAACTGCAAATTGTTTTTTGGGGAACCCTTTCCCCTCCTCCAACTTTAACCAATTACATTTGGTGCCAATATATACCAGATATCAGATGCACATGGGGGGTGGGGTAAGAGATTGATAAATAGATAAATAGAAAGTGGAAAGAAAGATTGAAAGGGTTAAATGTAAACTGGTGCAGTCCCAGCCCATTGAGTGACAGAGCAGCCTGGTGGTGGGGGGGGGTACTCCTGCCTCCCTTGCCAGCATGGGGTGGTCCCCCCCCATGGAACCGGCTTTAACTACCCTGTACAATACATACCTATTGGAGTGCTTTGGAGAGGTAGCAGAGCTGAGCGTTTCGGAGAAGGGTACTCAAATTCCAGAAAGGAATCCTGTCAGTTTGAAGGGTTTTAAAGGGTTAATCATTAAAATCAAGACAACAAGACCTGCCCACTCTGTGTCAAAGATGTCAAAAATTCTACGTAACTGGCATGAAGATGTCAGCATCAAAAAGATTTGCATGCGCCCCCCCCCCCCCCCCCCCACGTACCACAGATAGCGGGGATCTTGTACCTGCATAAAGTTGTACGTTCCTTTGATCTCATCAATAAGATCTTCCAGCTTCTGTTTTCTCAGCTCTGGATCCTTTGGAAGATTTGGAGAGGAGCAGAATTCTGCAGCCGACTGAGGTGGTACCCTCTGAGACTGTATACCCCCCCCAAAAACACAAAACAAACCTATAAGACCCAATAAAATCATCTATTCGAGTGAATATAAAGTGCAGGCAGAATTTGGAACACTGGGTGAGCAACCTTTCCTGTCCGCACACAGTCTCCAGTGTCCCTGACATGGGAGAAATATTGGAAGCATTACCGTCCGTCCCAAAAATAATGCAGAATGAATCAGAAGCCACTCCTTTCTCTAAACAGACCTGTGTCGTGGTCAGTGCTGAAGGTAAAAGACCATTCTCCCGAACAGCAGATGGCAGCTCCCTTTTCTTCATTGGACTTTGTCCATTTACAGCAGCTGGCACCTTCAAGGCCTATTGAAAAAAGAAAGTTCCCAAAAACCAATTTAGTGCTTACAATTTAGATGCAGACTGACTAATGTGCCAAGACCGGGAAGGCAAAGCTTGGCACCATATAGGGTTATGGAATGCCATATATGACCATAATCATTGGATATGGAGTCCCAAAAACCTCTGCAGTGCCAAGGTTAGCCAACAGTGTTTAAGAAGGTTAGTCAGTCAATTGCAACTTTGATAGCAACAGCCATAATTCTGCTCATCTAAGGCAAATTTGAGAGTTGTAGCCCATTAGCAACTGGAAGACTGCAGTTTGATGCCTAGGGCATCCACGGTTAGTGGAAGACAGACGCAATGTGCAGGCAACCAAAAAAGAAAATTAGGCCCTACTATCCAATTTCTGGTCTCCTATAGACTACACCACTAATCAAGGCTTGGTCACCCACTCTCCTACACCACTAATCAAGGCTTGGTCACCCACTCTCCTACACCACTAATCAAGGCTTGGTCACCCACTCTCCTACACCACTAATCAAGGCTTGGTCACCCACTCTCCTACACCACTAATCAAGGCTTGGTCACCCACTCTCCTACACCACTAATCAAGGCTTGGTCACCCACTCTCCTACACCACTAATCAAGGCTTGGTCACCCACTCTCCTACACCACTAATCAAGGCTTGGCCCCCCACTCTCCTACACCACTAATCAAGGCTTGGTCACCACACTCTCCTACACCACTAATCAAGGCTTGGTCACCCACTCTCCTACACCACTAATCAAGGCTTGGTCACCCACTCTCCTACACCACTAATCAAGGCTTGGTCACCCACTCTCCTACACCACTAATCAAGGCTTGGTCACCCACTCTCCTACACCACTAATCAAGGCTTGGTCACCCACTCTCCTACACCACTAATCAAGGCTTGGTCACCCACTCTCCTACACCACTAATCAAGGCTTGGCCCCCCACTCTCCTACACCACTAATCAAGGCTTGGTCACCACACTCTCCTACACCACTAATCAAGGCTTGGTCACCACACTCTCCTACACCACTAATCAAGGCTTGGTCACCACACTCCTACACCACTTACAATTTGCAGGTCTGACTTTTTTTTTCACTGAACACTTGTTTTTTGGGGGCAGTTCAAGTGCACGGCTCTGAAACCCCATTTGGCAACCATGTTATGAGGACTTGTACACACCTTTAGGTTGGATGATGCAGGTTTGACCTCAGGGGGAAGCTTGGGCACACATTCCCGTTTCTGAAATTAAAAACAAAAGAAAATGACCAGGGAAGAGAGTCATTGGAGGGGGGAGAAGCAAAACTTTGTCAGGGTGTTTTACCTCTTTTGGTTCTGCCTCACATTTCCTGGGTGCTTGAGGACATGTTTGCCTTAGACTTATGGCTTCCCAGGGCTTGGTGAGAGGAGTAGTCATGGGCTGAGGCGAAGGCCATCTTTTTGGTTCCTGCACCTTCACCTCTGCAGCGGCCCCCCAGGGTTTAAGCACATCTGTTTTAGTGTAACTGGTTTGAACTGGTTTCAGTTCCTTGGTCTCTTTTGCTGCATCTGATTTTGGCGTACATTTCCTAATTGGGAGCTAATTTGGGAAAACAAACAGTATGCATTTGTTCATTAAATTTAGTAATTTCTGCCCAATGCAGGTGTCAGAAAAATCGAGGGCTGGATTCATAAAATAATTGCAAACTTAAGGCCAAAGTTGCAGAATATAAATATATATATAATATCTCTCAATATCAAGAAAAGCATAGTTTATGATTAACAATAACTTATATTTTAGAAACTTGCCATCAATTTCTTCTATATAGCTTAGGTTTGTCCATTTCTATTTGTAAATCAATGGAGAACATGGGCTGTGGGTATTTAAGACCGTGATGGCCAACCTCGGCACTGAATAGGTTTAGGAACTAGACTCAGTCAGCCTACATCAGGAGATAACTAGGAAACAGACAGTCCTAGGGAAGTCACTGACATTGGAGCCTGGACGTCCGAGACTTTAAGAAATATGGATCTCTTTTTCGAATGGCACTCTCCAAGATAATGTTCAGCCTTTTTCTGGAGAGTTTAGTATTTGAATTACCAGTTTTCCTGGTTCAGTGTAACTTTGTTTATATAAATTTAATGAATTCCAAAATAAAAAGAAATTTAAAAAAAAGTTCCTTATTGAGACATGTTTAGAATCGTCAGTTCTTACTTCATCTGACCCAAGATTCTAAACATGTTCACGCCGTGATAGAGCTATACAGAGGAAAAAGAAAAAAAAAAAAAGAAAAAAAAAAAAGACATTTGGCAAACCATTTTCTTTAATTAAATTATACTTTATTGTCCTTTAATACAAGTCCAATTAAGAGCGGACACTTACCGGCACAGTGCAAGGGTGGAGGTCACATTTCACATATTCCACAAAAGGCTCTGAGAAGAAATAGAGAAAGCGGGTGACAGTCCATTAAAGACTTTTTGGACAGTCCAACCCTACATGGTTCACCCTGCTCTCCAAGCAGATCTATGCTAGAGATAAAGCGACTCACTTGTGTCACGAGATGGGTCTAAGGCAATGCGGTGTTCTTGGTGGGCTTCAATCTTTGGCCTTACATTCTGGACATCTCTCTTGTCTTTCAGTATAGGTTCCACCTTCTCACAAGGGGGGGCAGGAATACTTTCAAAGTACACACAGTCCAACAGTCTGGCCACCAAGTCTTTTAAATATTTATCTATTTGTGAACAGAATAGACAACTTTATTAGGATTTAGAGGGATTATAAAAATCCAGAAAATTAAAAACTCTAAAAAAAAAAAATTAATTGCAAGTCTCTCCACCTAGTTCAAGGTCATCATTGGCACTACAGATGTTTTGGTAACTTATCCCCATGATGCATCAGTATTGCTTTAAATGTTTAAAAAAAAATCCCAGACACCCAAATAAAGTTAGGTCAATTCCATAAAAGGGGTTAACTGTAAAATCGCAAATCCCCCCCCCATGTGGGGGATTGTATCTAGCGCAACAATTTACATAGCGCTAGATCCAGAGCATCGAAGGAAGCTACATACCAAGTTAGACAAACTAGAACAGACTGGTACGGGAGAGAGAGCCCTGCTCACTAGGAGATTTAAAAAATATATATAAATAAACTTACAGTTCGTTCCAGCCACTGTTTTGTCAGCCCCTTCCAAGAGATTCCAGAAATAAACAGATAACTGATCCATCTGGTCTTCAAGACTTAAAGATGGAAATAAAACATGGATCTCAGATTGTACACTTACTGAAGATAAAAATGGAAACTGCATCGAATAAGCAACACTGGGATAAGACGCAGATGGGCACTGAATCTTTTGGAGGGGAGGCAGGAGTTAGACATTAATTTTGCAACCTTGGCTGAAAACAGCCATGGAAGGTCTTTTCCCCACTTCTGCAACTTTGCCCTCGAAATTGCTCTTTAGTTATTCACAGGAGCAAAAACAGGCCCTTATATCGGGTATAATTTAGCATGGGGGAATTATATAGGAGACTATAGAATTTAAAGCCATATCACCACAAGATAGTGGAGAGTTTGAGCACACTAAAGGGGTATGGATCACACATACCTCATGTGCTCTTGCCTCTTGGGGCAAAGTAATTTGGAGAACTTTGCCAGGGAGTCCAGTTCCTTGGAGGAGACAGACATCGCCCCATTCATTCCATTATTAAAGTCTTTCTGTACATGGTTCTGACCGAAGGATTGCATCACATACTGAATCTGCAGCACAGTCCGCAATCTCTTCTTCTCAGCTTCGACTTTCAACACGTTCTCTCGTCTCAGGGTTTTTTTCTGCGCTTTTAATAACTGGAAGAGAGAGTTACAGGGAATTGCAAACTTTAGACCAATGTTACAGCTGCATGGGAGAATTCTTCCAACTCTTTATGGAGTAGATGCTTAAGTTTTTGCTTTTCCAGTGACAAACAAACAAACAAAGACAAACAAACAAGACAAACACTGCTAAAGTTTCATCAGAAAAACTATGGGGCAATGGCTGTAACTCACATCTCTGGCCAGCACTGTAAGGAATGTAAGAGGAGGATACAGTCTGTAGAACTTACCTCTTGGTTGAGAGCAGAGAAGGTTTTTTGAAGTTCTTTGGCAAACTCCAGGTTGTGAATAACCTCTTCATACTTATCAACTGCCTCCTGCAAACACAGGGAAATGTTTGTCCATTATTAAAAAGGACAAGAGTCAGGAAAAATAAAGTTCTGTTTGACGGATTACATAGGCATTTTAAATAGACGTGTTTTAAGGAAAGAATACAAATAAAGTACCTTATTGAGCCCTCTGTGCGCTGTATAGCTCTATCATCTTGGGCCAAATTTTCCATCATCTGACTAGGGTTGCCACCTGGCCGGTATTTTACCGGCAGGCCGGTAAAAAATTGCCATCAGGCCAATGTTAAGTCTATGGAGACAGTACCAAGGTCGATATTTTTCTGAAGAAAAAGGTGGCAACCCTACACCTGACTCAAGATTCTAAACCACATGTCTGCCCTTGGATAGAGCTTTACAGGAGGAGAGGGCTCAGGAAATTGCTTTATTTATATTCACTCATTAACCCCTTAGTGACATGACTTTTTTGGCTTGTCCGACGCTTGGTGACATGGGCTGTTTTAACATTTCTGAGCAGTTTGTGTTTTGCTGTAATTTATTTCTGTCTCATTTAGTGTACCCGCACAAACTATATATCGTTTTTATCGTTATAAGAAGGGCTTTCTTTTGATACCATTATTTTGATAATAGCATATAATTTGATGTAAAAAAAATAATAAAATATGGCAAAAAAATTGAAAAAATACTTTTTTTATGACTTTTATTTGAAAAATCGTATACTCATGTACAAGAGACAACAAAAAAACACTGCTAAAAAGTTTCTAATATATGTCCTGAGTTCAGAAATAGCCCATGTTTTTATGTTTTTGTGCTTTTTTATTCATGTTACAGGGCCAGAACTATAAGTGGTGCAAAGCTATTTTAAAATCCTTTCTTTCAAAATTAGCGATAGTGACATTGTAACACTGATTTCTGTACTAAATCCATGAATGACCCCCAACATGTACATATTTTTGAAAACTAGACAACTCAGGGCATTTAACTTGGGGTATTTTGACACATTTCATGTAGCCATTTTACCACCAATCTATGCCAAAGTTTGCAGCAAAAAATCTTTTTTTTTAATTTTTCACATATATTGCAATTTAGGTAAACATTACCTTAAAATGTGAAGGGATATTTCCAAATAACACCTCAATATGTGTTCAGCAACATCTCCTGAGTACAGGGATACCACCCATGCATAGGTTTGTTGGTTTGTTTTGGGGCTAAAAGGCCACATTTAGGGGGTGCTCATTTTGGTTTTCCAACTTGGAATTCTGACATGCAGAAAACTTGTGCCCATGTCCCATTTGGGACATTTTTGAAGCCAGAAAGTGTATTCTACCCCACAAAACCATATATATTTTTAAACTAGACACCCTAGGGTATTTCAAATGGTAGTATTTTAACACTTTCCATGCACTAATTATACTACCAGCCTATGTCAATGTTTTGGGTAGTAATTTTTTTTCACATACATTGTACTTTGTGCATGAATTCACAGATCCTGTTATATGTCAGTGCCAAACAACACCTCAATATGTGTTCAGCAACATCTCCTGAGTACAGGGATACCCCCCATGTATAGGTTGGTTAGGTTATTTGGGGGTTAAAAGGCCACATTTGAGAGGTGCACTTTTTGGTTTTCCAACTTGGAATTCTGACGTGCAGAAAACCTGCTCCCATGTCCCATTTGGGACATTTTTGAAGCCAAAAAGTGTATTCTATCCCACAAAACCATATATTTTTGAAAACTAGACACCCTAGGGTATTTCAAATGGTAGTATTTTAACACTTTCCATGCACTAATTATACTACCAGCCTATGTCAATGTTATGGATAGTAATTTTTTTTCACATACATAGTACTTTGGGCATGAATTCACAGATCCTGTTATATGTCAGTGCCAAACAACACCTCAATATGTGTTTAGCAACATCTCCTGAGTACAGGGATACCACCCATGTATAGGTTGGTTAGGTTATTTGGGGGTTAAAAGGCCACATTTGAGAGGTGCGCTTTTTGGTTTTCCAACTAGGAATTCTGACGTGCAGAAAACCTGCGCCGATGTCCCATTTGGGACATTTTTGAAGCCAAAAAGTGTATTCTATCCCACAAAACCATATATTTTTGAAAACTAGACACCCTAGGGTATTTCAAATGGTAGTATTTTAACACTTTCCATGCACTAATTCTACCACCAGCCTATGTCAATGTTATGGATAGTAATTTGTTTTTCACATTCATTGTACATCGGGCATGAATTCATAGATCCTATTATGTGTCAGTGCCACAAAACACATTAATATGTGTTCAGCAACATCTCCTGAGTACAGGGATACCACCCATGTGTAGGTTAGTTAGATTATTTGGGGGCTAAAAGGCCATGTTTAGGGGGGGTGCATTTCCAACTTGGAATTTTGACATGTAGTCAGCCTGCGCCCATGTTCTATTTGGGACACTTTTGAAGCCTGTCAAAGTATTTTACCCCATAAAACCATATATTTTGGAAAACTAGACATCCTAGGGTTTTTAAAATTGTGGTATTTTAACACTTTCCAAGTGCTAATTCTACCACCAACCTATGTCAAAGGGTTGGGATGTCATTTTTTCCCCACACACATTGTAGTTCAGGCAGGAATTTTCAGATTCTGGTATTTGCCACTGCCAACCAACACCTCAATATGTGTTCAGCAACATCTCCTGAGTACAGGGATACCCCCCATGCATAGGTTTGTTGGTTTGTATTGGGTCTAAAATTCCACATTTAGGGGGTGCGCAATTCCAACCTGGAATTTTGACATGTAGTCAGCCTGCGCCCATGTTCCATTTGGAACATTTTTGAAGCCGTCCAATGAATTTTACCCCATCAAACCATATATTTTTGGAAAATAGACATCCTAAGGTATTTCAAATGGTGGTATTTTAATACTGTATAGGTACTAATTCTACCACCAGCCTTTGTAAAAGTTTGTGGTAGTACTTTTTTGGGAGGTTTTTTTCCACATGCATTGTACTTCAGGCATGAATTCACAGATTCTGGTATATGTCACTGCCAAACAACAACCCAATATGTGTTCAGCAACATCTCCCGAGTACAGGGATAGCACCCATGCATAGGTTTGTTGGTTTGTTTTTGGCTAGAAGGCAACATTTGTGAGATGCGCATCTCAAAATTCCAACTTGGAATTTTGACATGTAGTCAACCTGCGTACGTGTCCTTTATGGGATATATCTTTGAAGCCAGCCAATGTAATTTACCCCCACCAAACCATATATTTTTTTATCGGTAGACCCCCATCACTACTTGTGGCAAGGGCTCAGCAGCCACCGATACATCGCTAGATGATGTATCAGAAAGCTGAATAGGGTCAAAATCGAACCCTGAGTCCGCGGCCTCAGAATCAGTGCGTAAGCAGTGATCTCGAGCAAAGAAGGGGTTAATAGCTCTTAGAAGAGCCTATCTAGTACTGTAATACATTACAGTACAAAGAAATTAATCCATAAAACAGTGCAGACAGAAAAACATACTGTTGCTGTGCAAGATTACTGCTTACACAGTGATGAATGGCAGGGAAGGGGTTAATACACAGTGAAAGACTTTCATAAAACCTGACAATTTTATAAAATGTTATTTTATATCACTAATACTGATCTGTCTCTTTCCGTCACAAAAATGTAAGTGAGGAGAGGGAGGCA
Source organism: Pelodytes ibericus (assembly GCA_036172795.1). NCBI lineage: Eukaryota > Metazoa > Chordata > Amphibia > Anura > Pelodytidae > Pelodytes > Pelodytes ibericus. The sequence goes on along the minus strand of CM069858.1, from coordinate 13,227,667 downwards.
GATCAATATTTGTGAATATTGATCCGACCAATTTTGATCTGACCAGGGCGAATGGTGAGCTTAATTGAGAAATCACCAAACCGCCTTTGCCACTAATTCGCTGTTACTGATCGCTATGCGCTCAGGCAGCTTAAAAAAAAAAAAACTCAAATATTTTTACTTTACATGTAATCCCCTAGCGGGTATGTGTAAAAAAAATAAAATAAAAATATGCAGACAGATAAAAATTGCTTTGGCGTCAATATCATTGCGTAAGCAGTGATCGACGGCAAAGAAGGGGTTAATAACTCTTAGAAGAGCCTTTTTAGTACTGTAATAAATTACAGTACAAAAAAAATTAACCCCTAAAAAATGCACAAACGGCAAAAATAAATGCGCTGATGTGCACGATCACTGCTTGTGCAAGATCAGTGGCAGGGAAGGGGTTAAACGCAGGGAATTGCTTTAATAAGTTTTTTTTTATTGTTTTAATATTTGTGTGTTGTGTGTTTATTGTTTTTTTTTACTTTTAGAACTTTGATCTGTCTCTCTCCCTCACTAAAAAAATGTGAGGAGAGGGAGGCAGATCATAACTGGTCAGATCAATATAGGGTTAATATTGATCTGACCAGTCAGTGGGGATGTTCAGCAGAACATCCCCACTGCCTGTCAGTGTGCCTGGCAGTCACTGATTGCCTCTGTGAAGAGGCAATCGTGTGACAGCCAGAGAGCACAGGAAGCAGGTACTTCCTGCCTCCTGTGCTCTTGCCCTTAGAAGGGCAGCGCCATCTTGGTCACTCAGTGACCAAGATCGTGCATTTTTTTTTTGTGTTCCTGATTGCCTCGACTTGCGAGGCAATCAGGAACACTTTCTGAGCATAGGAAGCGAAAAATTCGCTTCCTATGCTCATTTTTTAATGCACGTGTTTTAAAGGCACTGTGCCTTTAAAACCGGCATTTCGATCGCTCTCCGGAGCGATCGAAATGCCGACGGGCATTTTTTTTAGTATTGTACGATGCTTCCACACGGAAGCATCGTTACAATACCATCAGAGCACTGAAAGCGGAAAAACTCCGCTTTCAGTGCTCGTTTTGACACAGGACGGACTAGGTCCGTCCTGTGTCACTAACGCTTCGCCACACAGGACGGACCTAGTCCGTCCTGTGTCGCGAAGGGGTTAAAACAAGTCTATTTGGATAGCCTACACTTTATTTAGCCTTTCAATTAATCAAAATGTCTTTTTGCACATCATGCATTACTGCAGTCTGGAGCAAGAGGCAGGTGAAATGTATCCCCAATCACATACCTGTTGGTCTTGATTAAGACATTCACCACTGTTTAGTCGCTCTCTGTAATCTTCCAATTTCACCTAGATACAAGGAAAACAAATTCTAAAAATTAAGGCAGTTACACAAGACTCAGATATAAGATTCTTGTGGAATATGGAAGGTACCCATTTTAGCCAATCACTTTGGGGGTGTGGATTCCAGCTACAGAGTAGCATTCAACAGACACTGAAACATGTACCTTCTTTTTCTCAATGTTCCTGATCTTGTGTTTCAAGCTAACCAACCCATTATCCAAGTAGGTTTCATAGGCCTGGAGAGGGGTTAGAGCAGATGAGAGCGAGGTCGGTGGTGGGCTTATGGCCCCCTTGTGCTTGTAGTCATCAGCATTTTTGACCAGATGCCTCTCTCCGTGGGCATCAGGACTGGAGGGAGAAAGCTGCACCATTGCAATCTTTTAGTCCTAAAAATAAATAAATCAGCCACCAAAAAAAAAAAATATATATATATATAAAAATAAAAAAAATATACAAAAGCTTGAGTTGCACTTTTTTTTTTCCACAAAGTTACCAATAAATCTAAAAAAGGAGTACAGACAAAATGTTCTTAAATGAAACACTACAATGGATAAAAGAGTTTTCAATCTGCGTTAGGCAATACTTTAAAAATGGGAGCTCTGAAATAAAAAAAAGAATTTTTTTTTTCAAAAATCCAAATATACTGCCACAGGTTGAAGAACAAAATTGTGTCAACTATAGAACAAACAAATATTTAATCTCATCTTAATACAGCCATTTGTTTAACAATTGTAACTATTCCCTGAAGTAGGCGTAAAACAAATTTTAAAGACATGAGTTACGACAGTCAACAAGCTGTATGCATAAATCCAATCTGGGGCAAAGTTTAAACTTACAGCAGCTAGCAGGAACAGTTCATTCATTTCCATGGGGATTTTGCCCCAAAATTACTTTTATACATTACCCAAAAAGTGTTCCACATGGAGCATTAATATGTATTAAATGAGGTATCTTACAGTGAAAAGTTACAACAAACGTCATCACATCATTCAACATATTTTAATTAAATAGAAAAAGCATCCAGACAGAGTACAAACACCCCAACTCTCATACATACCCCTCAAACTCACCCTTACACACACCTGTCCTGTGTGATCACCAGGTGCCCCTAATTAGCCAGGTGTATGTTACACTGACTGCCTGAATTTATAGACCCACAGCCATACTTAATTATTAATAGGATTATAAGGAGATTGGTAATACAGCCATCCAAAATCATGGTAACCCTCCTTAGACTCCATTTAATTAGTTACCTGCAATCAATGCAGGGAGATAAAAATACAACTTATAGTATGTAAAATAAACTGCAGCCAGATCCAGACTACATTCTGGTTATAATAATAAAAAACAAACAAAAAAAAAATATTAAGTGTTCCCTGGTCTGCAGATGGGGAGTAGTAGCTATAGGGAGAGAATAAACAGCAGAGGTGGCATACCAATAGCAAATCACTGACCACCCATATCCACCCACCCTGGCCCAGTTCCAGCAAGCCCAGTCTCTGAAGTCAGTCTTTTTTTATTTATTTTTTCTGCTGGATCCACACGGATAGCAGGAGCGCTGTATCTTCCATTTAAATAGACCCAGTAAGGGCGGAGCCCACATAAAACTCCACCCACCAGCATATACCCTGTAAAAACTGGTGCATATGCACAGACCCCAGTTCAATGAAACATTTGTATGTCTAACATTCTAAATCCAGATTATGGGAGTTGTAGTCCAGAAACAGCTGGAGGCACTCAGTGGTAACTATGTTAATGTATGGCCTGGGGAACATGTCTGGTACAATGTGACATCTTTGGACATTTTACAAAGCAAACAAATCATAGAAGGAGCATGAGCATGCAGAACTGCATAAAGTAAGAGCAATACATGTTTGTGGTGTCTCATGTATATAACATCACCTACGGCTCGATATAAAAATGAACATATATAATGGGAAATGTGGCATCTTCATATGAAGTCACAGGTGATGACACTCTTCTAATTTAGGCATTTTCTTGCAAGTCTACTAGTACAATGTATAGACCATTTTCAAGCATTTGCCCTTTTTCAAGCAATGTTTAGGTGATACAGTCCCTATAAAACATATTTTGCTTTTAATGTATGCATGTGCTTCAATGCTGCAATGCACAGATCATTGTATTTTTTTTAGTCTGTGCATTCACAGTATCAGCAATGTTGAGGGTGACAGAGTGCATGTAAGTGTACCAAAGAGGCTTAATGCAAAGAAATGATTATGGCATAAATAAGAAGCAATGACAGACCCCCACCCCCCCTCCCAGTGTTTGCATGGGTCCACCAGGGCAAAGTGATCTGATCAGCACTGGTTCATGGTGACAGCTCCACTTTCAGAACTCATTCATAACCTTCCAGTGTCTGAATAATGTTTTGTGATATAATATAGTAAACATATATAGTGGACGATTTTGCATTGCATGGCTGTCTATATGTTCCAAATTGACATTCACGTTCCGTACAGCATGGCCGCCCCCTATGTAGCTGTCACGCGTTCCGTACAACCTCTGATTGTTTGACACTTTGCGACGTCCGCCGTGTTGTGAGAACAAAGTGACTGCTTTACGGCATGTGATTCCTTCTCTGTGTCTGTTATCGCTGTGAACAAAGTATGGACCCGAATCGGATTATCCAGGCCCTGAGGGGCACTATAGACCCCAAAATGAGAGTAGCAGCGGAGACTGAGCTCAACCAGGTATGGGAGGGGCAGGAAGGCTACCACAGGGGGGGGGGGGGGGCATCTTCTCTGTTACCCCAGGCAGGATGAGAGCATCATTGGTAGGTCTGTACCTGGGGAATACACTCTTACTGCCCCAAGGAGGGGGCAATAACACGACTGATTGGAAATACCCGGGGAATACACTCTTACTGCCCCAAGGAGGGGGCAATTACACGACTGATTGGAAATACCCGGGGAATACACTCTTACTGCCCCAAGGAGGGGGCAATAACACGACTGATTGGAAATACCTGGGGAATACACTCTTACTGCCCCAAGGAGGGGGCAATAACACGACTGATTGGAAATACCTGGGGAATACACTCTTACTGCCCCAAGGAGGGGGCAATAACACGACTGATTGGAAATACCTGGGGAATACACTCTTACTGCCCCAAGGAGGGGGCAATAACACGACTGATTGGAAATACCTGGGGAATACACTCTTACTGCCCCAAGGAGGGGGCAATAACACGACTGATTGGAAATACCTGGGGAATACACTCTTACTGCCCCAAGGAGGGGGCAATAACACGACTGATTGGAAATACCTGGGGAATACACTCTTACTGCCCCAAGGAGGGGGCAATTACACGACTGATAGGGAAATACCTGGGGAATACACTCTTACTGCCCCAAGGAGGGGGCAATTACACGACTGATAGGAAAATACCTGGGCAATGCACTCTTACTGCCCCAAGGAGGGGGCAATTACACGACTGATAGGGAAATACCTGGGGAATACACTCTTACTGCCCCAAGGAGGGGGCAATAACACAACTGATAGGGAAATACCTGGGGAATGCACTCTTACTGCCCCAAGGAGGGGGCAATTACACGACTGATAGGGAAATACCTGGGGAATACACTCTTACTGCCCCAAGGAGGGGGCAATTACACGACTGATAGGGAAATACCTGGGCAATGCACTCTTACTGCCCCAAGGAGGGGGCAATTACACGACTGATAGGGAAATACCTGGGGAATACACTCTTACTGCCCCAAGGAGGGGGCAATAACACAACTGATAGGGAAATACCTGGGGAATACACTCTTACTGCCCCAAGGAGGGGGCAATAACACGACTGATAGGGAAATACCTGGGCAATATACTCTAACTGCCCCAAGGAGGGGGCAATAACAAAACTGATAGGGAAATACCTGGGGAATGCACTCTTTCTGCCCCAAGGAGGGGGCAATAACACAACTGATAGGGAAATACCTGGGCAATGCACTCTTACTGCCCCAAGGAGGGGGCAATAACACGACTGATAGGGAAATACCTGGGCAATATACTCTTACTGCCCCAAGGAGGGGGCAATAACAAAACTGATAGGGAAATACCTGGGTAATGCACTCTTACTGTCCCCAAGGAGGGGGCAATAACACAACTGATAAGGAAATACCTGGGCAATATACTCTTACTGCCACAAGGAGGGGGCAATAACACGACTGATAGGGAAATACCTGGGCAATATACTCTTACTGCCCCAAGGAGGGGGCAATAACACAACTGATAGGGAAATACCTGGGCAGTATACTCTTACTGCCCCAAGGAGGGGGCAATAACACAACTGATAGGGAAATACCTGGGCAATATACTCTTACTGCCCCAAGCAGGGGGCAATAACACAACTGATAGGGAAATACCTGGGGAATGCACTCTTACTGCCCCAAGGAGGGGGAAATAACACAACTGATAGGGAAATACCTGGGGAATACACTCTTACTGCCCCAAGGAGGGGGCAATAACACAACTGTTAGGGCAATACCTGGGTAATATAGTCTTACTGCCCCAATGAGGGGGCAATAACACAAATGATAGTGGAATATTAAGGGCATGTGTTGCTATTGCCCCAGTAATGGTAGACCACCCCTGATAGGTGTGTATTAAAGCTCTCCTACTGTTATGCCCTATAAAGAGATTTGTTACGTAAATATATTGTATCCGGTGTAGGGAAACATTGCATATTACATATTATTTGTTTCTTCTTGTTTTACAACAGGGATTATTAAACTTTTGGCACTGTAGTTGTTGTGGACTGTGTTTCCCATGATGCTCAGCCAGCCATTTCCTTAAATCTAGCCAACAACAGAATCTAGCAGAGGGGCAGAGCATCCTGGGTATTATATATCATTGTGCCCCCACGGTGAGATGTGTCAGTAAAATGTGGGGTAAGATCAGCGCCCAATCATATTAAGTGACTCCGAGATCATGGGAATTGTAGTCCACAATAGCTGTGCTACTGACAAAACATATAAAACATGTTCTTTTCTAGTGCAGGGGTACATGGAAGAAGAGCGAATGTCCCATGAGTATTTTGTTTGAGATAATACATGGTCCAGTATTCCCTGTGTAGCAGAGGGAGTGACCAGCTGTAATCATGCTGGTTTATGATCCATTGATAGCTATATATGTATTTGGTAAAATAAAACCTAGTATTTTATTTGCACAATGTACGCACACATTGAGATTTCTCTAGCTTCGGGTCTCTGTAAACTCAGATATTTGAGATCTTAGGGAGGAGAGGGATTTAAGTATAAACCATTGTCTCTTGGGAGATATGTTTCTATACTAGAAAGACGGTGGTTATGGGCTCTCCTGTACGGCCAGTCATGCGGTATGGATACTCTGTACTAGTGAATGCCAACACAAAACCTTCCCTCATACAAGGGCCACTATACTTCATTCCAGCTTCTCCATTAAAAGGACAAGTGTAATGGCTCTTTATATCAGGCCGAATCTAGTTATTATAAATGAGCCAGTGACATGCATTAGGTCTATGGTTCAGATATAGTTGATGCTCCTTTTAAGGTACTGAATGTTTGCTGTTTATTTTTCTTTCCTCGTGTTTGTTTTAGTCGTACAAGATTATCAGTTTTGCACCAACGTTACTGCAGATCATCGTCTCTGACCAGGTGGAGTTCCCCGTACGACAGGCTGGTAAGTAATCTAGCGTCTGCAAGTTCCAGATGGATTTGCCCGGCTGCATTAGAAATTTCGAAAGTCCACTTTATTTGTAGGTTAATGGATCTGTCAGACTCGAAAATGTTTTGCATATTCGATTTTATAAATATTTGACTGTAGCATTTATTCAAATTTGAATAGCTGTTTTCTATATTCTCTTTAATTTGCTTACAAAATGTCAGGTTTGCAGCTTATGCTAATCCTCCCAGGCCGCTCACAGCATTTGACTGGAACCTGGGAGGAAAAAAATGCACCATTTCAACTGCCTAGCACTAGAGTCTGTATGTGCGCACTGGCTGAGGGTTATGGGGCTCATATGTTTGCTGTTTTACAGTTTCAGCCTTCCTTGTGATTATTTAGATATAAAACAGAGAATGTGTCACCGGCAGATAAGAACCATTCGGCCCATCTAGTCTGCACAATTTTATACATAGTTTTATTAGTCCCATTATTGCTTAAACTCCTTCACTGTGTTTACCTCTACCACTTCTATTGGAAGGCTATTCCATGCATCCACTACCCTCTCAGTAAAGTAATACTTTCATTAGTCCCTGGCCTTATCTTATATCTAGGATAGCCTTGTGTCTAACCCACGCATGCTTAAACTTCTTCACTGCATTAACCTCTACCACTTCTACTGGAAGACTATTCCATACATCCACTACCCTCTCAGTAAAGTAATACTATCATTAGTCCCTGGCCTTATCTTATATCTAGGATAGCCTTGTGCCAATCCCACGCATGCTTGAACTCCTTCACTGTATTTTCCTCTACCACTTCTACTGTAAGACTATTCCATACATCCACTACCCTCTCAGTAAAGTAATACTATCATTAGTCCCTGGCCTTATCTTATATCTAGGATAGCCTTATACCTATCCCATGCATGCTTAAACTCCTTCACTGTATTAACCTCTACCACTTCTACTGGAAGACTATTCCATACATCCACTACCCTCTCAGTAAAGTAATACTTTCATTAGTCCCTGGCCTTATCTTATATCTAGGATAGCCTTGTGCCTATCCCACGCATGCTTAAACTCCTTCACTGTATTAACCTCTACCACTTCTACTGTAAGACTATTCCATACATCCACTACCCTCTCAGTAAAGTAATACTTTCTGATATTACTTTTAAATCGTTGCCCCTCTACTTTAAGACTATGTCCTCTAGTTGTGGTAGTTTTTCTTCCTTTAAATATACTCTCCTCCGTTACTGTGTTGATTCCCTTTATGTATTTAAATGTTTCTATCATATCCCCTCTGAAATAGAAGAATGAACACTGCCCGTTTTCTTAACATGTGTTCTTTTGCACTGTTGATCGTTTGGCGGTGATGTCTGCTAGCTCACTCTCTGTCTGTCTGCCGTTTATAGCGGCCATTTATCTAAAGAACATGGTAACACAGTACTGGCCAGACCGGGAACCTATGGCTGGAGAATTGATTTTCCCCTTCAATATCCACGAAAATGATCGGCAGCAGATTCGGGATAACATAGTGGAAGGAATCATCCGATCTCCAGATCTAGTGCGGTAAGGCGGGATATATTTAATTTACTGTATTTTTTGTTGTTGTTGAGGGACGTGTACGTAAGGGTGCGGTTGTAAATACTAAACTAGGAGCCAATGTAATGGTTCTTCTTTAGAGCTCTATGTAAAAGATTCAGAAGCTTTAGGAGCCAGCACTAGTGTTTGCATGAACCCTGGCTCCTGGGATATGTCACTCTCTGTGCGGGTATTCTAAGAGTGATTGCATGACTGTAAAATAATTTTTAACATAATCATGTTGGCTTTTAAAATTGTAGTTGATTAAACATTGATAAATATTTTTTTTTCCTGCCTAGGATTTTTCTTATCGAAGGACCATGAATGTGATATTTTATTCATATGGACACATTGCAGTTACATGTTGCCATCTCTCTCTATCCCCCAGAGCACAGCTGACACTTTGCCTGCGCGTTATCATAAAGCACGACTTTCCTGGTCGCTGGACTGGCGTGGTGGACAAGATCGGATTGTACCTGCAGTCCCATAACACAGGCAGTTGGCTGGGCAGCTTACTCTGCCTGTACCAGCTTGTGAAGACTTACGAGTAAGTGAAAGATAATCAAGGGTTATGTATAAAGAGCAGTAATGACAATTCAATTGCTTTCCCTACTGATATGAGAACTTTGCCCCTGGTGGCAGGGTAAGAATTGCAGGATGGTAATGTTCGGGGGGGGGGGGGGGGGGGGGTTGAACCTGTGTTGCTTTTTGACCCTGATTCCTGCCATTTTCAACTCCTATTTTTTAAACCCTAAATACATCTAACTCGGCAACTTAATGCCTGATTTTTTCCATTCACTTGTCAGTTCATTTTTAGTGTCTATCCCCTGTTGATGGTGTGGATCTACTAGATTTACTCCCCTGGCCTCTCTTTCTATTCAGAGTTTTGTATTTAGACCCGGCAGGGATCTGGATCTTTATTATGAGTCTTGACATGCCGGCAGTGTGTGCAATTTGCATCTCTTTCCATTAATGACACCCAGCTCATCTCCCGTAGGTACAAGAAGGCGGATGAACGGGCCCCACTCATTGCTGCCATGCACATCTTCTTACCACGGCTCCAGCAGCAGCTGGTACATCTCCTGCCAGACCCGTCCCATTACTCCGTGCTCATACAGAAACAGATCCTTAAGATATACTATGCCCTCATCCAGGTAGGAGCTGATATCAGGATTGTACAGTAAGTCCAGGTCTAATCACCGCTGACTCAGAAACACAAATGTCTTCTAGATATAGCCAGGCAGGAGTCTAAATGACCTTCTTTGATGGCTTATAAGGGCATAATCCCTATATTCCATCACCTCTTTTAAAATTATAAAGAGTATATCCCAAAAAAATCTTATATATGCATTTAAATGCCATGTAGTATAAGGCAGGGATGACTAACCTTGGCACTGCTGATGTCTGGGAACTACATATCCCATCATGCTTAGTCAGAGTTAAATGCTGCAGTTTCAAGGTTAGTAGGCCATTGGTTGTCATCATCAGCGGTTCAGGACATAGGGATTAACAGTGTTCAGATATAGAAATCATTAAACCTACACTTTTATTTTGCATCCCTTGCTCCCATGTTGGTGAGCCTGCCTGGCGTCTGTCCTCTGTCCGTGATTAAATACAGTAAGTTTCCAGTTTATGGCAGAGTTTTCTGTGAACAATCATTTTTTTGCACGTTCCTAAACTGGCACCAGCAAAAGCACAAACACTCTGTTGGAATAATAAAATGACAGCTAGTGTTTGGTCCGGTACAATCTGAAATCTAGAGGTGTGCGGTGAGATCTGATTGAAGATAGCAGTTTACAAGACATTGTCCTGGTTCGTTAAGGTTCTAGTTATGTTTACCAATCGCATCATTTGATTACGAAGTGTCCGTTTGTTCTCTCTTGTGACCTTCACGGGGGACGATTCAGTCCTTTTTTTGTTTATTTAGAAACAAAGTGAATTTCCACTGTCTGCCTTTTTTCAGTATGCTCTTCCTCTGCAACTGGTGAATAACCAAATGATGACACAATGGATGGGAATCTTCAGCAGCATCACCGATCGAGATGTCCCCCCGGTAAGATATAACCCCGCTGCTTGACATTACTGGCGTCCCCATCTTATAGCCCAGGTTTAGGATAGCAGACCCCCAGCTTTATGATGATCTGACACGTGAAGATGGCCTTCGTCTCACAGTTGATGGTTCAGATTGGTGACCTGGGGCCAAATCCAAAGAGCAATCCCACAGTCTCAAAGCCAAGTCTAATTGGGCCATTAGGGGTTTTGTTTGTTTGTTTGTTTTTCGTTTACAGTTTAAATGATATTTCTATGATGCTTTAGATGTAAGAGATTATGTAGGGAAGAAACTAGGCACTAGGAGACTTCCTTCAAAAGCAAGAGCAATTTCCTTTGGACATCCCTTGGAGACTTCCAGGCTAATTTGGTGCTGAACACACACTAAGGATAGAGAGAGACCGTCACTCTTTCCTCTGCCACTGAGCAGTGCTCCAGAAAAATGGCAGCATACTGAGTCGTTGCAACAGCAAACCTTTTTAAATGGTGCACAACTGGTGCACCATTCAAAGAGCAGTTTTAGTAGAGTAAAAATAAAGACCAGAAAAGAAAGTATTAATTTGGGATGAAATTGAGCTAAAAAAAAAAATACAAAAACCCCCCACAGCAATTACACTAGGCAGTTGTAGGGTTTGGAATGGGAGCGTTGTCTAGTGACTTGTGCCCATCCTCACAGGAAACACTGCAGTTGGATGAAGATGACCGGCCAGAGTTGGTCTGGTGGAAGTGTAAAAAGTGGGCTCTTCACATACTCACCCGACTCTTTGAACGGTAATATGCGTTTTTTGGTTTTGTTGTTTGTAACTGGCAGACTAAGCACTTACCAATCGGAATGCCGTGGTAGGCAAACAGTGTCGCCTAACTGCAGCCCCGCCCACTTTGTCTTCTTTTAACAAAACCCTACCCACTTGCTCAGATCTTTTCTCATAGGACATGCCCCGCCCACTTTTAGCATATCCAACCCCCACAATGTCACTTTTTGTAATTATTGATGCCGTAAGACAACTGGAAGTGAATTGACATCGACAAAGGCCAAACCAGACTGTTGGAAGAACAGCCCAGCAGTGGTTGGTACAGATAGCTATACCCTAGCCCTCTCCTTACCACTGAGGGGGTCGAGTGTACATCCACATTATGCAACATTTCTTTTTTAAGACCCGTGTATCCTACGTCCTTGTCGCGCTCGCTGACCTGTACCTTTTTCCCCTCTGGTTTTTAAATGTCTGTTCCCTTTCAGATACGGGAGCCCTGGTGGCGTCACCAAGGAGTATTATGAGTTTTCAGAGTTCTTTCTAAAAACCTACGCAGTTGGTGTTCAACAGGTAAAGTTTATAAATGTTATTAAAGGGAGCTGGGAAAGTGTGTTATCATGTGCATTCCAATCCACATTAGTAGTAGTTTTATGGTGGAATTTATTCATTTTTGGTATTTTTTTTGTTTGTTTTATTTTGCCTAGTATACAGCTGTGTTTTGGCTCATTCTACAGAACTACTTCCTATATAATACACTCTGAGCCATAGCTAGCTCTCAGCACCTGAGGAAGATCAGAAAATGGCTCCCTCTTTGATATAGTTCCACAATGCTGATCAGTGGCATTGAGGGAGCTGTAGGTCTTTGCCGATTCGTTGTTATAATTCACTTGGCGCGTGCGTGGCTACAATACAGCAATATGGCTTCGTATCTCACACTCCTCTCTGATTTGTCCGGCACACTACATGGTTGACCCTCGGAAACAGAGGCCTTGAGCTCTGATGCATGAAAGGACATCAGTCTAGTTATATAGCTGTCATCACTGCACTGCCGGCGAGGACCTCTGTCTCTGCAAATAGTAACTTTGAGGTTTTCCACCTCTTGTAAGGTTTGGTTTATTCCATTCTCTCTCACTCACACATCAGGTTCTGCTGAAAGTATTGGAACAACATCGTCAGAAGCAGTACGTGGCCCCCCGTGTACTACAGCAGACCCTCAACTACCTGAACCAGGGGGTGTCTCATTCGGTCACATGGAAGCAGTTAAAGCCCCATATGCAGGTACGACCAGGCAATCATTTTCAGCCTCTTCCATGCTAATAATCAGAATAAAGGCCTTTTAATAAATAACCGCATCAGATTTGTTTTACTTGGTAAATTAAGATTGCTTTATATTTGGGGCTGCCCCCATCTTGCACGCTTGCCTGCACCCCTTTTCGTCATCCACTTCTGAATCCCACTCTTTATGCAAGTAAACAATCCTCTTATATGTAAGTGTCCCTGTAAAGATGAACTAAGATAACTACGTTGTAAAACCGGCAACGAATTGGCCCTGTGTTTGCCAACCAACACATTTTACATTTTCTTTCTATCCCGTTTCAGTTAGACAATATCCCTGGTTAGGTTGGGAAGAAACTAAGCACTAGTAGACTTTCTCCAGTGTCCTAGTGCTTGGTTTTACTCCTTTTAAAGCTAGTGATTAAATAATGCTTAAATTATATCTAAATAGAAATTGTCGATATAACCGGGCCAATTTACTTATTTTTTTTTTAATAAATGAAGTTGATATTTCACCTCTATGTTTTAGCATGTGACAGCTGACATGGTTAAGCCACTTGGTAAATTAAGATTGCTTTATATTTGGGGCTGCCCCCATCTTGACCCTTTATGGATATATTTTTCTTTTTTTTAGAGTATTGCTGAAGATGTTATATTCCCACTTATGTGCTACAAGGATGAAGATGAGGATCTGTGGCAGGATGATCCGTACGAGTACATTCGAATGAAGTTTGGTAATCTCTCCTTCTTTTAGAAAATCACTTACGTCATTTATATGACACATTGCTTGTTATAGAAGCCAGTGGGCCCACACTGTTTCCAGAGAGAATTCATCAATTAAAACAAAAGTTTCTGCCAGCAGCTAATCAAAGCTGAGCTGACCGCTCCCAGAATCCCACTGGGCAGGGAGACGATGGGCAACTCCCTATTTACTTTCCTGAAGTAGGTTGTCCTTGCTCCCAAAAGGCTCTGGGACTGCCCCGAGAGAGAAGCATGGCTTCCGAGTTTTTACTTTGTGTGAGGGGGGCTAAAAAGGTCTTCCGCCACCAGAAGAAGGCCGGCTATGAGCTGGGAAACCAAAGCAAGTCCCTAGATGAACCGGTTTCCCTTTAATCAAACGATTCTAGTTTGTAATACGGTATAAAGTGACTAGTATGTTCACATATATAATCTTTCATTACCTAGATGTGTTTGAAGACTATGTTTCCCCCTCGACCGCAGCACAGACCCTTCTGTTTACTGCGTCAAAGAAAAGAAAAGAGGTCAGTTTGGGGACTGGGTTAAAGGGGGGGCAAATATCCTAATATTCTATGGCGGTAATCATGCCTTCCCCGCTTTAGGTTCTGCCAAAGATGATGACCTTTTGTTACCAGATCCTTACAGCGTCCTCTGTGGAGCCTCGGAAGATAGATGGGGCGCTCCATGTTGTTGGCTCATTGGCTGAAATCTTATTAAAGGTAACTGATGTACGAATGGGAAACGCAAGAGTATATTTACTATTTATGTGAATGCTGTACATGCCAGTGTGTGTTTACGTGTACAATCGTTTCTTGGCAGATGTTCATCTCCCTTCCATTAATACAAACTGTTCCATTTTTGCTATATTTGTTTTGATATAAAGATGGCTGGATGAAGGGTCTTTGAACCAAAACGTTGCCACGTATACTCACGCATTGAGTGCCCTAGTTGGAGGTTTGGTGGAAGCTCGGCTGCGTCACCTTACTATACTGCGCAGTCATTCAATATCTTGAGTTTTGATATAAAGAGGGAGATATGATAATGTTTTAAGAGTTCTGTAGAGGCCTGCGCCAGAGGGAAACTAGTCAATTCAAAGTAAAATGAAATAAAGAGAGCGACTTCCTGACGAAAGAGAGCGACTTCCTGACGAAAGAGAGCGACTTCCTGACGAAAGAGAGCGACTTCCTGACGAAAGAGAGCGAAAGAGAGCGACTTCCTGACGAAAGAGAGCGACTTCCTAACCAAAGAGAGCAAGTTCCCATTTGCTCAGAAAAAAGAGGACGTTACAATCTAGTCCACCGGTGTGAGCGCTGGAAGAACAGATCCGTAGTATGTTAATATACAAACACATACTAAAATACAATGTAATGGTACAGTACAAATTCATAAAATAATATATGAACTAAGCCTGTGTGGTTTGTTGTAAAGTTGGTATATGGGTTCCTTGTATTAGAATTATGTATTTGTATGTTGTATATTAAACTGTATGTTTGGCATTACAAACCAGTTCTACTACTGATCTATTTGTTACACCAGTGTACTAGACATGATAAAAACTAACACTAATTTTGCCCAGCTTTGCCGTCTTGTAAATTATTTTACATTTAGAAGATGGCACTAGTTCATGTAGGACAGAAATCTGGCACTAGGACACTTGCTTTTTCCAGTCTCTGCTAGTCGGTGTGATCTGTTGATAACATAGCAGCCACATTTGTTTTCTTTCTGGCATCGTTTGACCCCCTTATTGGCCTCTAGGGATAACCACAAGGAGAGTGTGTCTTTTTACCAAACCCCCAAACGGAGAATATGTGAGACAAACGCCCTAGTGCTGGTTTTCTGTCCTAAGTGATTTCTTGTGAACAAAATACAGTAGAAAGGCAACTTTAAAAACGTTTAAAGTTTTCAGATTTGGGCATTACTCTTTTCTGTTTTGTTTTTCTTTTAGAAATCCACATACAAGGACCAGATGGAGGTCTTCATTCAGAACCACATCTTCCCCCTCTTCATGTCCGACCTAGGCTATCTGCGAGCGAGGGTGGGTTATTACACTTTTACATGAATGTTACTGTGGGTCCCGGATCCCGAGCCCTTATGCATTTTGTTTTCTTCCCCATTCCAGTCCTGCTGGGTCCTTCATTCCTTCAGTGCGTTGAAATTCCACAATGAGCTAAACCTGCGAAACGCCGTCGAACTGGCGAAGAAAAGCCTCATCGAGGACAAAGAGCTTCCCGTCAAGGTGGAGGCCGCCACAGCACTGCAGATGCTGATCAGCAATCAGGGGGCAGGTAAACCTCGGAATTTATATTATTATTAATCATGAATGTTATTACAACCCAAATGGTGGTCATCATTTATTGACCTTGGAAAGATGAAAGGCTGGGTTGACCCTGCCGGGATTCAAACCTGTGACCTTGAGGTTTGAACAAGCTTTGTAGTCAGGACATTTTATAAACTGAGGGGACTTCGAGTATTGTATGACAAGTTCGATACGATACACCAGAAAATGAGTTTTGAGGAGTGATAATCGCAAAGCTTTGTCGTGATTGGTTCTTTCCCATCAGTCTAGACTTTTGGTTGACATGTCTTATTTGCTACTAACTCCTCCCCCCCGACGCACAGCTAAAGAGTACATGAGACCGTACATCAGGCCCGTCATGCAGGAACTTCTCCACATTGTCCGAGAGACCGAGAACGATGACCTGACCAATGTGATTCAAAAGATGATCTGCGAGTACAGCCAGGAGGTGGCTCCCATTGCAGTGGACATGACTAGACACCTGGTAAATCATAAGCCATGCCGTTTTTTTTTTTTTTGTTTTTTTGCGCTGCTGGCACTTTTATATGCTACCCGTATAGTCAGGTCAGCCACAGGTCATGACCCCAAATATCACCTTATTCTGTCTTTCCCAAGGCAGAGATATTTGTCAAGGTCCTGCAGAGTGAGGAGTACGAAGAGGTGGAGGACAAGACCGTGATGGCCATGGGTATTCTTCACACGATTGACATTGTCTTGACTGTTGTAGAAGATCACAAGGAGGTGAGTACATTCTGCTTGTAATGGAGCTTTATTCATTCTTTATCAAGTTCTTCTGAAGGTGTATTTTAGCTATAGGAGTGTAGTTTTAATGGCCTGATGGCCTCATCACCTCTTCTGTACATGTCTGTGTTTATTTAACAAGGTTCTATAATTTTAGAGTGGTCTCTGTCCATTCCATGCCCTCTGCCTCTGAGCTAAAAAGTCGCAAGCCTGCCCCTTTTATGTTAACTGGTTCCGTTATTTGGTCAAAGTACCCTCTTACGAAGCCTAGAGCACCACAATCAATAGGTAAGGGGTGTGGTTTAGTGGGTGCTTAGCCCACATTAAGCTCCACCCACATTTGGTCAAACTCCACCTGTTTTTACTTCTCATTAGCACTTGGCCCGCCCACTTGTCCTGTTTTCCTCCCAGTTTTCACATAGGTTCTGCCCACAAAGCTTTTTAACTATTTTGTTTTGAGGTTTGTATGAGATCCTCAGGCGACCCGCCCCCCCCCCACCCCCAACGTCCTGGAATATAAATCGGAGGATGACCTAGAATCCCCCCTTGGAGAAATGATGTAATTTTGTTGTGTTTGTTTTGTTTCAGGTAAAGCAGCAGTTGGAGGGAATATGTCTACAGATCATTGGCCTTGTGTTGCAGAAACACATTATAGGTATTCATCCAAACTAGGCAGACACAGCATACAGGTCACAGTCTTTTTCTTGTCTATCAAAGCGTTGGGGTTAGAAGCCCATCATGTGGGTATCAAGTCCACGGTTTGTCAAATTAATTCTCCTTCAGCTTTGAAGGCTGTGACAAAGGGTGGTTTCCTATTGGCTTTTGCTAGTGTGGGTCCATCCATTTTATATTCCTGTTTCAAGGACAAACTGTAGCAAAAAATGACATTATGTTTATTGAAAGATTGTATTAAGTGTAGATGATTTTATTAAAAAAATACTTAAATGAAAGAATAGAAATAAAGTGTCTTATTGAGCCTTCTTTACTCCATATAGTTCTCTCAGGGGGCAGACATGTTGGTTAGAATCTTTACTCCATATAGTTCTCTCGGGGCAGACATATTGGTTAGAATCTTTACTCCATATAGTTCTCTCAGGGGGCAGACATGTGGTTTAGAATCTTTACTCCATATGTTTCTCTCAGGGGGCAGACATGTTGGTTAGAATCTTTACTCCATATAGTTCTCTCAGGGGGCAGACATATTGGTTAGAATCTTTACTCCATATACTTCTCTCAGGGGGCAGACATGTTGGTTAGAATCTTTACTCCATATAGTTCTCTCAGGGGGCAGACATGTTGTTTGGAATCTTTACTCCCTATAGTTCTCTCAGGGGGCAGACATGTTGGTTAGAATCTTTACTCCATATACTTCTCTCAGGGGGCAGACATGTTGGTTAGAATCTTTACTCCATATAGTTCTCTCAGGGGGCAGACATATTGGTTAGAATCTTTACTCCATATAGTTCTCTCAGGGGGCAGACATGTGGTTTAGAATCTTTACTCCATATAGTTCTCTCAGGGGGCAGACATGTTGGTTAGAATCTTTACTCCATATGTTTCTCTCAGGGGGCAGACATGTTGGTTAGAATCTTTACTCCATATAGTTCTCTCAGGGGGCAGACATGTTGGTTAGAATCTTTACTCCATATAGTTCTCTCAGGGGGAAGACATGTTGGTTAGAATCTTTACTCCATATAGTTCTCTCAGGGGGCAGACATGTTGGTTAGAATCTTTACTCCATATAGTTCTCTCAGGCGGCGGACATGTTGGTTAGAATCTTTACTCCATATAGTTCTCTCAGGGGGCAGACATGTTGGTTAGAATCTTTACTCCATATAGTTCTCTCAGGGGGCAGACATGTTGGTTAGAATCTTTACTCCATATAGTTCTCTCAGGAGGCAGACATGTTGGTTAGAATCTTTACTCCATATGTTTCTCTCAGGGGGCAGACATGTTGGTTAGAATCTTTACTCCATATAGTTCTCTCAGGGGGCAGACATGTTGTTTAGAATCTTTACTCCATATAGTTCTCTCAGGGGGGCAGACATGTTGTTTAGAATCTTTACTCCATATAGTTCTCTCAGGGGGCAGACATGTTGGTTAGAATCTTTACTCCATATAGTTCTCTCAGGGGGCGGACATGTTGTTTAGAATCTTTACTCCATATAGGTTTCTCAGGGGGCAGACATGTTGTTTAGAATCTTTACTCCATATAGTTCTCTCAGGGGGGCAGACATGTTGTTTAGAATCTTTACTCCATATAGTTCTCTCGGGGAGCAGACATGTTGGTTAGAATCTTTACTCCATATAGTTCTCTCAGGAGCCAGACATGTTGTTTAGAATCTTGGGTCAGATCTTCACTCACCTTGGTTCAGATGAACAAAGATCTGACCCAAGATTCTAAACAAAATGTCTGCCTCCTGGTAGAGTTATATGGAGGAAAGATGGCTCAATAAGGTACTTTATTTGTATTCTCTCATTAAAGCATTTATAAATAAAATGCCTACACCTAATGCAATCTTACAATTAAACAGAACGTCATTATTTGCTACAGTTGTCCTTTAAGCCATATTGCCATCTGCTAAACATTTTTTTTCGGGTTTCAATTTTTTTTTGTATTTTTTTTTTTTAGAAATTCAATGAAGTTGTATATTCATGTTTTTTCCAATAGCTTATACACTTAATAGTCGTTTCAGATTCGCTTAATAATGAGAATTGCATCACCTCCTTATCTTCCCTGCTGGCTCCGATTTCAAATGTGTGGCCTGCGTGAAAATTGTGCAGTGACACACCCTGGCCAGGCCCCTCGGTAACGCGAGCTGCCCCCCTGTTGATTTTACCCCTGATTTTGCAGAACTTTCCACCCGTGATTCATCCCTTGGGAAACATATCCCGCTTATTCTACCGCTGGAAATGTATCTACCATCCTTTCTGTTGAACGTGCACAAGACACTGCAGATGTTTGGGGACAACATATCCCATGATGCCTAGTCAGTGGTGCAAAGTTTCTTATATGCATGCCTGTTGCAAAGGAAAAGGATATTATTTGTCAGCAGTTGTCCAGTCACATTAAAGTAAATTAAGGAACGTCCTTCTGACACGACCAGTATTGCACCTTTTACAGTCTCTTCCAACAGCCAACGTTAAGTATTGGCAGGGTTTCTTTGATAGACTCTCACGTTCTATTTCGCTTCCATAAAATAATGGGTGCGTTGGACATCGCCCTCTGCAGGCTGTCACTGTGCGTAGCACTCTAGGAGCTGCCCCGACTGTATTTGGGGTTCCACAGAAATGGAATAAATAATTTTGAAGGTGCTCAAGAAACAATATCAAAAATACTCCAGCTTATAAACATAGATATTTATTTGTATGTTAAAAAAATACATAAACCAGTGCAAGCAGGGGAAAGAAAAATGTTTGTGCACTAAGGTAGTTACAGGCTCAAATAAACCAAACCTGTATTAGCATGTTGCAAATACGGTGTAACTGGCTAAAAAAAAAACCTGTAATGACTACAAACTATTAAAAATAATTGTAATTTACAAATATAAATAATACTCAACACCAGTATCAGTGCAGATATAAATCATTACTATATAAACATATAGCTGAATGGGAGAATTTGGCCTTCATTTTGAAATTGTCTTCAGCTCTGCAGCTCTCTTTCTCTCTCTCTCTCTCTCTCTCTCTCGCTCGCTCTCTCTCTCTGTCTCGCTCTCTCTCTGTCTCGCTCTCTCTCTGTCTCGCTCTCTCTCTGTCTCGCTCTCTCTCTGTCTCGCTCTCTCTCTGTCTCGCTCTCTCTCTCTGTCTCGCTCTCTCTCTCTGTCTCGCTCTCTCTCTCTGTCTCGCTCTCTGTCTCTGTCTCGCTCTCTGTCTCGCTCTCTCTCTCTGTCTCGCTCTCTCTCTGTCTCGCTCTCTCTCTCTGTCTCGCTCTCTCTCTGTCTCGCTCTCTCTCTGTCTCGCTCTCTCTCTGTCTCGCTCTCTCTCTGTCTCGCTCTCTCTCTTTCTCTCTCTTTTGAATAAAGCTTTTTAGTAGCCAAAAATTAAGTAAAATATCCAAATCTGCCGTTTGGGAGCAGGGTAACCCTGCAAGAACCCCACGCCAGTTGGCATTGGAAACAGGAACAGGAAATGGGTTGAACTTGATGGACACAAGGTTTTTTTTTTCCCAACCTAAACTAATATTTAGCTAAGTAATTACCCCATGGATAGAGACCTGGCCGTAACGGCACCTGACACAAGAACGCCTTTTCTTCCTGCAGAATTCTACGAGGAAATCCTGTCTCTAGCTTACAGCCTGACCAATCAGTCCATATCCCCACAGATGTGGCAGCTCCTGGGCATCTTGTTCGAGGTCTTTCAGAGGGACTGCTACGAGTATTTTACAGGTGATCACCAAGAATCTTTGGTCTGTGGCCAACAATGAAAATTTTTATTAGCCCATCAGGAGATTTAGGAGCTATGACTTGTCTGGCCTTAGTCTTCAAATCCTGTACAGTGTACCACTGGAAAGTTACTTCTGGTATGTACTAAACATACAGTAAACTTTCACACTTAAGCGCAGTGATGGCTAACCTTGGCACTGTGTAACTTTTACACTTAAGCGCAGTGATGGCTATCCTTGACACTGCGTATGTTTCGCAGCATACATAGCCACGGTGCTATAGGGCAGTAAGGGTTGGACTAGGTGTAGAGAAGGTTTGGTCTGAGCTTCTCTATTAGGGTTAGTAGCATGACTTCCTTATCGGTGGTGTTCATAGGCTCGGACATCTCTTGCAGCAGTCACACTGTCTCATTGTCTTACCATAACTCTGCTGTGTGTGCTTCTCATACTGCTCCAAGCCTCAAGCTTTAAACCAGTAACCATCCTCGTGCTGACGAGTTCCCACTAAGGACTAAGCTTCTGTCCATGAGTGGTTATCTTGCTCTGCACCTCTCTCCAGAGCTATGTACAAAAGCTGTTTAATACAGAGGGCATTTGCTTCAGTGGTCCTTATATAACGTGCATATAGAGGCAAAAAGGGCACCTTATTTGCATATGCCTACCCAGAATGCCTTGCAGAGGTCGGATCACTGCAAGTTTGGGGTTTCTGTGGGATTAGCAAGTCTTCGGGCTTGTCTGGAGTGTGTAGATCTGTGTTTAGTAATAATAATAATTCCTCTGCTACCCTCATACATTTTTATTTTGGATCTTTTCAGATATGATGCCTCTCCTTCACAATTACATCACCATAGACACAGCCATGCTGCTGTGCAATCCCAAACACCTGGAAATTATTTACACCATGTGTAAGAAGGTGAGGAGATCTACTGGAGCCGCAGCCCAAGCTGATTATTATTATTCTCATGTACCAGTCGGATAATACCTCTTTTTATTTTGTGCCAGGTGCTCACTGGGGATGCTGGGGAAGATGCTGAGTGCCATGCAGCAAAACTCCTGGAGGTCATAGTCCTGCAGTGCAAAGGTCGAGGGATTGATCAGGTCATTTGGGGCACTGGGAAAGCTGTTTCCACTCCACCTATACCCTTCCTATTACTTTCCATTTACTCATTACAGTACATTTATTTATATAGCGCCAGCAATTTACACAGCACTAGGTACAGAGCATACTATGGTAGACAAACAAGAACAGACTGACACATGTTGTAGAGAGCCCTGCCTGCAGAGCTTACAATCTAGAGGGAGTAAAGGGACATGAGTGAAGGTGTAAAAAATAAGATGGTGAGACTAACAGTATTAGGGATGAATGGATCTAGGTGGGTTTGGTCAGAGATTAATTATGTGTCTTCTAGTTGGATGAGTAGTAGGCTTCCTGTTCCTGACAGTGTTTGAGGACAGCGAGAGCTAGGTGGGACTGGCTAGAGGTTAATTAACGGATATTCTAGCTGGATGAGTAGCAAGCTTCCTGTTCCTAACAGTGTTTGAGGACAGCGAGAGCTAGGTGGGATTGGCTAGAGGTTAATTAACGGATATTCTTGTTGGTTGAGTAACAGGCTTGCTGTTCCTAACAGTGTTTGAGGACAGCGAGAGCTGGGTGGGATTGGCTCAGGGTTAATTAACGGATATTCTAGCTGGATGAGGAGCAAGCTTCCTGTTCCTAACAGTGTTTGAGGACAGCGAGAGCTAGGTGGGATTGGCTAGAGGTTAATTAAGGTATTCTAACCGGATGAGTATTACGTTTCATTAAAGAGGTGAGTTTTTAAAACTTTTTGAAGTTTGATAATTAGGGAGAGATCTGAATGCTATCCAGAAGGGAGTTCCAGAGAGAGGGGCCAGCTCGGTCAAAATCTTACAGCGGGAAGAGGTGATGTCTAAGTCCATTTGAGGAGCGCAGAGGTGATGCAGGGTAGTGTCAGTTAACGAGGGGGAAATCTTTTTAATTACTCCCAAATGAAACATTCATTCCTGTCCATTGCACACGTGCATCCAGAGTACCCAGGTCTCTCTGTACTATGAACATAAGGACGCCAGCCAACTGGGAACAATATTGGCTCCAGGCAATGTTAAGTCTATGCAGACAATAGCATGATATATATATATTTATATATATATATATATATATATATATATAATGTTTTTTTTTAAGAAAAAATACTGTATATGCACAAACAATGCATAAATCACTAGAGCAGGCCTAGTGCAGAATAATCCAAACAAACACCAAATAAAACCTTTACACTTGCAGGGTTTATAATATTTTATATATAAATGCACACATTTTCTTTTATTCAGTCCCTTTATAATTTTATTCTATTCTTCTAATCTCCCTGACTATGAATTTCTTTACTTTGTATTATCTTGCTTTCATGCTATCATTTATTGTTATTTGGAGGATATATGGAAAATGTATGTTTTGTTTTTGTTGTTTTCAAAAATAGTTTTTTTTTTTTTCTTCTTTCTTATGTGGACTGGACCTGGACTACAAGTCTGATAATATGCCACACTCTTACGCTTGCTAGTATTTTTACATTCTCCTATGAGGTTGGCTGTCCTTACACAGGTGAATGCCATGAGCTATGGTTCTGTTGGTGTTTATTTATTATTTTGTGTTTATATTTTTTTTCCCCCAGTGTATACCACTCTTCGTAGAAGCCGTGCTGGAAAGATTGACGCGAGGCGTTAAGTCCAGCGAGCTGCGTACCATGTGTCTGCAGGTGGTCATCGCATCTCTTTACTATAACCCAGCTCTGCTCCTCAACACCCTGGAACAGATCCGCTTCCCACACAGTGCCGAGCCCATCACTGCTCAGTTTGTCAACCAATGGGTTAACGATACAGACTGCTTCCTGGGGCAAGTACAACCGAGTTTATTTTGATTATTTCTGCATCATCATCCGGGGACAAGTTGTGATGCTCAGGAGACCAGGGTCTTTTTGTGACACGTTTGTTTTCTCTAATGGTTTTATAGGCTGCACGACCGGAAGATGTGCATAATAGGGCTGAGCATCCTGATGGAGCTTCCGAATAGACCTCCGGCGGTCACTGCCGTCGCCTCTGTGATTGTGCCCTCGATACTTCTTCTTTTTCTCGGCCTGAAGCAGGTGTGCAGAAACCGCGAACATCCCAACCACCGGCCTTCTTCGCGCATTCCCAAGACGGAATCCGACGAGTGCGGTAAGGAAGTTCCACCCGTTTCTGAATTGACTGTACCTCAAATGGGTGCACCCAGACTAGTGATTTAGTTACTAAGGATGCAAAGGAATCTGAGAAAGTTTGGACCTCATGGGCTTCCTGAATTTTCTTACGCTACCTCATAAACATATCTAGGGTTCAGCGAGCAGAGGATACCTGGAGGGTCTGAGCTATGAAAAAGTGGGCGAATCCATAGAAGTAGTGGATCCTCCAATTAAAGTAGGCGAGTACGCCATGGTCGGGGCTACTTCCAGATGAAGTTCTCAGATGGAAGCATGAGTTAATATTTTTGGGAACCGTGGTGTTTCACAGGTTTTTTTGTAAATAGGTGGTTGAAAGCTTGGTTGTTTTTTTTTTTTCCCGTCTTTAAGATGAGATTCCAAGTGATGAGGAAGAAGCCAACGGCTTGGGTCAAGCAATGCAGGACAATGCAGGGGAAGACGATCAGGATGACGACGAGGAAGACTGGGATGACGAGGCTCTGGAGGAAACTGCTTTAGAAGGTTTCACTACTCCCCTGGACTGTGAAGACACCCTCGACGAATACCAGTTCTTCTCTGAAGCCTTGCTCAGTAAGTTACTAGTTTGCCATCGGGCATGGAGATGCACTGATAGAGTGTTGACTTTAAGAAAGACCTTACGGTTATTTTGTAGACCTTTTTTTTAAAGGACCCAAAAATGTACTTATGTTTAAGGGAAAGATTGCATCTTGATCTCTTCATATGGCTTATATTAGGGCCCGGACATGTTACCTTCTGTGTGATTTAAACATGATAGAGAGTTTGTGCAGCAGGTCTCTGTGTGAAAGATACGGGAAGGATCCCACGCATTATATATTGTGTTTTAATCTAGCTGTGCAAAGCAGAGAGATGGCGTGGTATCAGTCCCTGACCACATCGCTCAGCAATGATCAGAAGAAACAGCTGCAGGAGATCTACACGCTTTCTGAGCAAAGGAAGAGTGCTGCAGGTCAGTTACCCCAGCGACGGCAATGATAAGCTTGTGTGTGCACCAATGCGAGCAAAAGTTACCTGCATCTCATTTGGGCTCCATAACAGGAAGTGGGCATGGCTGACCCTTGGTGGGTAAACCCTTTTTCGAAGTGGCTGGAGAATTAAGGTTTTTGGACTTGCAGGAAGTGATATGAGCTTCAGGAGTTGAGCATTTGATTCCCAGAGAGTCATCTAATCATCCCATTCTTATGTTTTCGAGAGAGTTCATAAAAAGCCAATTAAAAGTGCAATTCCACATGCAAATTACATTTTTATGGGGGGGTAGGGGTATATATTAAATATATTTGTACCTAGACGATCTCGAAAACCGCTTTAATGGTGCTGGTCTATTGCCTCGATGTCAAGGCAATAGCCAGCACCAAAATGTATTTTCTGGGGCACCCACGGAGCGATCATGGGAGCCATATTGACGGAGCAGCATGCTCCGTTAATATGGCTATACCCTCTGGTTGTCTGAGCTTCGGAAGTGAAAATAAATTCACTTCTGTAGCTCTGAATATGCTACTTATCTGCCCCTAGAGGTAGCCAAGCAGCATAGCAATGTAAAAAAAAAAAAAATATTAAATTGGCTAAAAACTGGTTATATAGTTAGATTAGCCTATAGGGTTAAAATTAAATAATTTTTAGCATAAGGGATAGGGTTAAAATTAGTGATAGGGTTAAATTTTGGATTCGGGTTGGGGTCAAAAGGTCAATATAGGAAAAAAACACTATTTTTGGTTTTTGCCCCATAACTCGCAAAAAAATACAGACAAATATGGAAACATGCATATTTCTGAACTCGGGACAACATTTAGAAACTATTTAAATGTTTTTTTTTTAATGATTGTATTTGTGTAAATTATATTTTAGGTCAAAGTTAGAAAAAGTTTTTTTTTTTTTTTTTTAAACTATCATATTTTATGATTTTTTTTTTGTAGTAAATTATAAGATATGATGAACATAATGGTATCTAATGAAAGCCCTTCTTATGATGATAAAAACAACATATAATTTGTGTGTGTACAGTATGTGAGTAAGAAGAAAATTGCAGCTAAACACAAACACCCCAGAAATGTCAAAACAGCCATTGTTATTTTTTCTGCAGTCACCCGGAAACTTGAACAGCAGCAGCAGCAGCTCTCCGCACAAAGCTTTTGTGGATCTCATCTTGGAGACAAATGAAAGATGCAGAGGACTGGGAGTGTGGTCTCCATACAATACCATATTTTATATAGGTCATTGACTTATAACGGGCAAAGGAAGGGTTCCAAAGAGTCTTGGCAGAATGCAGTGGCGTGGCTCGTGGCGCTAAGCCTAGAGAGCGAAGCAGGGATACTTCATCTTTCCATAGAAGCAGGAATTGTTGGAGTTCTGCTGATTTTTTTTTTTTTTTTGGGTGGGGTGGGGTTACCCGTGCCTACAACTGTGAACCGGATGCTGCAAGAGACAAATTATATAAGTTATTGGTCTTTGAACTTCACTGGAATAACCTGGGCACGATTTTAATGACTGTGTTCAGTCCCTTCTTGGTCTGTATCTGATTTGAATGTTGCAGGTCTGTAGATAGACCTCGTCCTCCTCTACTGCCGCTCCCCCCCCCAGTTTCCCATCTCCCCCAAGAGGGGGGGGGGAGGCAAAATATTGTACAGAACTCCACAATTTTCAGTTCCTTCTTTAGCATTTTTACCGTCAGTGTTTTCCCTGGTCGCACATAAAGTGTGTTTCATTGACTCACATAAACCATCGGATTATTAGGCGCCCAGTTTGTTGGAATCCATATATTGCACATTCTACATGCACCTGTTGTAAAACAAAATTACACAGGGTCACTTGCGCTCACATATGCATGCTCCCACAATGCTCTGTGTTCAATCCCAGAATTCCACAGTGCCTCATTGCACCTGTGTGTTATGCTTTTGGAGATTTAAAGACTGGGGAAGCAATGGCCACATTCTGGTAGCAGTGATCAGATAAGAATATAACTGAGTCTAGATAGACGCTGGCAAATTCTTCAGCAAATGTATAGGTCACACTGTTTGACGGGACCTTTGACGGAGATAATGGAATCGTTTAGTGTCCGTATCAGTATAGGATGTATTAAAGATATTCTCTCTAATACGTACAATACCCCCTAATTTTGTATTTTAGAGTAATTTATTCAGATAGGACAAGAACGGAGCTGTTTATTTAATTCTATTTTTTTGTTTTAAGCGATTAAAATAAAATACCATAAACCATGGTCTCATTTTTCCCTAGGCAAGTGAGACACAGGTTATTTAATAAATTACACTAAAATGCAAGTGTACAAATTCACTGTGAATAAATTAAATTGAAATCTGTCATTTGTATATTATATATGCGCATATAATGAAGTCTGTGCTGAATTATGACATCGAGATTCTTCAGTCTTAGTATTAAACAATATTTGCAAGCACCTAATATTTTTTTTTTGGGGGGGGGGGGGGGATTATTTCAGTTTCCGAGTAGCTACTATCAAACATGTTAATTTTCTCAAATGTACACTTCAGGATGAGTAAAATGGCTTTTGATTATTTTTTTCCTACAATTTACCTGTGCTAAGTTACTGAAGTTCTACTGCAGCATTCTCATCTACTTAAATGGTGTAATTTGACAGATCTGTGCTGTGTGGAGAGATTGTCTATTTAACTGTTAATCTCCCAGTGACTTCCGAAGTGGCACCAGCTTGGCTTTGCAAGATTCACAGGGTATTTCACCAGCTGTTGTTGTTTTTTTGTTACATAACACAAGATAAGCATTATCTGCCCAAAATTATAAAGGCTTAATCCCCAGTGTAAGTCAGGACAGCCTGCTAGGAGCTCAGAGCATCTCTATTAGATATGTGAGGGAGCTTTACAATCTCCTGGAGCATTGGTGGCCACTATGGACCTTCAACACAAGGTAAGTGAGTAAATCCATTTTAAAGGTCTGGTAAGCTCCATAGAGGAGCCTCAGAAAGAGGGTAAATGCTGCTTAGACTGTAACCTGTGCTTTAAGTGGGGGTAGAATAAAAGTTCCTGGGCTTGACAAATCCTGGGAGCCAGGGACCTCTGGCTCCTAAAATCTCTACTGCTGGCTCCTAACTTTTGTTTTATGCAGAGGTCTATGGAAGTTACGTTTCCCTGGCTCCTAAAAAACCCCAGAATGGCCCCTGAATTGTTCCGTCTGGGTCCTAGTGTCTGCAGACATTTATCAGGCCCTGGGTTCTTCTACTCTAATTCCCTGTATATTGAGATTTTTCATGCCACACTCATTATGAGTGGGCTTGTTTTAGTTTCTACCAGTAACCCACAGTTCCTAGACAGGTGCGTTTTCTCCCACTCATGATTTTGTCCATTTGAGGGGAGTGGGTGGGTGGATTTCCTGTCCTCGTGTAATGTTTATCATGGTGTTTAGAGGTATGTGTGTGAAAATGAATCCTATTTGCTCGCAGACGCCCAATCACAGCAGCCCAGGGCAATGTGTAAACTTGTTGTTTTAGTTCTGCAGTGGCCTTCCAGGCACCGAGATTAAGCTACAATCAGGTCTATAATAAGGGCCCTGTTTGCTGTGCAGAGAATTAATGAGGGGACCGTCAAGGCCAGAGGCCGAGATAGACTTGTTATAGCATGTGTGTTTGAGATAATCCACCCCACCTGCTGCAATGAAAAGCATCAGGTAAATCTGCACCCTTATTTTCCAATTTAACAGCATTTATTGGGGAGCTAGTCACTAAAAGTGCGGTGACTGGAGCATTAACTAACGGGGAGTTTGTGGGCGCACCCCTGGGAGAGAACAGAACAAATAAATAAATTAATATAATAATCCATGTGTCTGTATATTGCATTTTAAAAGATTAAAGAACATTTGTTTAGTCGTCTCAGGCACTTTATACTGTGCCATTATTTTGTTGCCTGTTATTCTATTTCTCTAAAGTTATCTTGTAAGTGCAATACAGTATTGTGTATCAGGTGTGGAGCTACACCAGGGCTTTCTAACCTTCGGAATTCCATCTCTCTTCCCAACCTACAAATTCCATCTCTCTTCCCAACCTTCCGAATTCCATCTCTCTTCCCAACCATTCGAATTCCATCTCTCTTCCCAACCTTCCGAATTCCATCTCTCTTCCCAACCTACAAATTCCATCTCTCTTCCCAACCTTCCGAATTCCATCTCTCTTCCCAACCTTCCGAATTCCATCTCTCTTCCCAACCATTCGAATTCCATCTCCCCAACCTTCCGAATTCCATCTCTCTTCCCAACCTTCCGAATTCCATCTCTCTCCCCAACCTACGAATTCCATCTCTCTTCCCAACCGTCCGAATTCCATCTCTCTTCCCAACCTTCCGAATTCCATCTCTCTTCCCAACCTTCCGAATTCCATCTCTCTTCCCAACCTTCCGAATTCCATCTCTCTCCCCAACCTACGAATTCCATCTCTCTTCCCAACCGTCCGAATTCCATCTCTCTTCCCAACCTTCCGAATTCCATCTCTCTTCCCAACCTTCCGAATTCCATCTCTCTCCCCAACCTTCCGAATTCCATCTCTCTTCCCAACCTTTCGAATTCCATCTCTCTTCCCAACCTTTCGAATTCCATCTCTCTTCCCAACCTTCTGAATTCCATCTCTCTTCCCAACCTTTCGAATTCCATCTCTCTTCCCAACCTTTCGAATTCCATCTCTCTTCCCAACCTTCTGAATTCCATCTCTCTTCCCAACCTTCTGAATTCCATCTCTCCCAACCTTCCGAATTCCATCTTTCTTCCCAACCTTCCGAATTCCATCTTTCTTCCCAACCTTCCGAATTCCATCTCTTCCCAACCTTCTGAATTCCATCTCTTCCCAACCTTCTGAATTCCATCTCTCTCCCCAACCTTCTGAATTCCATCTCTCCCAACCTTCCGAATTCCATCTTTCTTCCCAACCTTCCGAATTCCATCTTTCTTCCCAACCTTCCGAATTCCATCTCTTCCCAACCTTCTGAATTCCATCTCTTCCCAACCTTCTGAATTCCATCTCTCTCCCCAACCTTCTGAATTCCATCTCTCTTCCCAACCTTCCGAATTCCATCTCTCTTCCCATCTCTCATTTTTCTTTTTTTGTGTTACAATTTAAATGTGTAAATCAGGGGTGTCAAACTGCAGCCCTCCATCTGCATCTCCCACTTTATTCTATGGGAGATTCTCTCTTATTAAATAGTCAAGGCATTTTGGGAGATGTACTTCATCAACAGCTTGGGGGCTACAGTTTGACACATCCATGACTGAGATGTCGTTAAAGTAATATTGTATTGTTAGGGTATTTTTAAAAAGATGTCAGTGATGCCGAGAGTTGGACTGGCTGAACAGTGGTTTCCTATACACAGATTTATTTTTTAAATAATCAATGAAAATGTTTTTTGGGCCCATAAAATCTTCTGTCTGATATTTTTGGAATAAATAACATTTTGAAAATAAAGTGTTATAATATTTTGAGGCAGCAGTGTTCTCCCACAGTGTGTTAGCCAATTATTTCAGTTTCCAGCTAACTTCTATTAATAACTACTTGGAAAAAAACCATCAAGACTGAGGATTGGATATTCCTTTGATTGTACAGGCTACACTTCTGCTTTCAGTGTTAAAATAATCCATTTCTGATTCATCTCCTTACACCTATATCACATCATTAACGGAAAAAATGGCAGGTTTTGCCCTAAGACACATCTTTTTAAAAAAAATAAAAAACACAAAAAAAATTTAAAACACAAAGTTGAGGAAGTTCAATTGAATGAGGCTAAATCTCGTGTAATCTAAACTTAAAAAAAAAATATATATATATATATATATATATATATACCATTAATTTTAAAGAAATATTAATGTTTTAAATTAAGACAGCTTAATGAAAGAGCACCTTCAAAAATTAAAGGATAAACATGTAACATTTATCGGACTTGCTGTTTTTTTTATTTATTTATCGCCCCATTTTATGGCACATGGTGAATGCCATTACTGCAATCAGATCTAGCCATTATTTGGTCAGCGACCAGAATTTACATTCCAGCTGTATCCTAGTTGGTCTAGAACACTCAAAACGCAGCTAATCGTTTTCTGCCATTTTTTTTTTTAGATAAACGCCATAACATACAGAGTACAGAAGCAGATCTGTCTTTTAAGTTTATTTCTCAATTCCTCTTTAGAATTGCAAATAAAATGTAGTAGATCGATTTCTGTTGCTGTAGTAACGATCCTGCCTGTTTAATATATATTACACATATCTACAAGATATAGAAAATAAGGTGGGAATGCCCCTTTACAAATGCCAAGCTGTTTGTTGCAGTAAAATAAATATATTTTTACATTTATATTTGACCTTTTCTAGGTGTTCCCTGGGTTCATTTTGTATGGATACTGTGACTTGCAAAGCTGATGAGATTACTAAAAAAAAATCTTGATGTTGTTGTTTTTCAGAATCTAATTTGCATTATCCTATATTTATTTAATGGTAAATATAAGTGGAGATAACAGCAGCTGCTGAAGCTGTTAAGCAGTTGGTTTTCACATGGTTTTTAGCCACCTGCTTATCGACGTCACAAGGTTAGGAGACATGGAACGTATATATAGAGGGGACCTCCCCAGTGCCCATCAGGATACTCTTTCCTCGTAACCCAAAGCATCACCTCGCAGAATGAAAGGCATCTTCCTGCTCCTCACCTTGATTGGTGCCTGTAATGGACAGGTCAAGCTGGGTAAGTAGACCTACAGAGGGACTCTAAGGGTGAAAATCCCCAAAAATAGGGAACCCCTGTCTTAGAGGGTGGGGGAGGCAGGGCTAGGCATTGTGTCCAACAAAGACATCAGTGTCCGTGGCAAGGTCTGTGAAGGTCCATAAGTGCAGGAGTCCCGAAGGAAAGATGATAGAGATAAGTGCTAAAGCAGCTAAAGTTTTCCAAGAGGGCACAATTTCCCCCCATGCCACTCTTTAATAGGTTTCCCAGAAGATCTAGTGAGGGTGTAACATTGGTCTGTGATTCAGAGGACTAACGAATGGTCCTCACAAGACTTAATGATGGATATGACATTGAATCTCCGCTTTCTGCTTCATTGGGACCCAGTGAGGACCACGTAGGAGCACCTTATAGAGGTCTGTGCAAGCCCAGGTAGAGATCTCCGCTTCTTTGCACTTATTCACAAAGATAAATCCAAGTACAGGCTGACATTTTCATCTGGGTGGTGGGTAAGCCCCAAAGGAAGTTTCCCATCCTTTACACTTTTTATCTCAAAGTTATAAGAAAAATACTTCTTCAGCAGACTGATTCTCTCTGGATTAATGTTGCATTCAGCTAATGTGAGTTGTGATAGCCCTGGATGCAGTTAGTAGCTAGAAATGTTGTTGTTTTTTTTTTGGAACGTATTGATTGAATCCCACCAAAACATCTTGAAAACGACTTCCCTGCAGGTTCATACAACCTCGACGGCACAATCTCCGTGTCCGGTCTGTCTTCAGGAGCCTACATGGCCAACCAGTTCCATGTAGCTCAATCCAAGAAGGTTATTGGAGCTGCCATGTTTGCTGGAGGTAATGAAAAAAATACTGTTATCAATAATTATCCAAAATGCATCAATACTTAGGTACGCTATGATTCTTAAAGAGGGAGTAAACGAAGGGCTACTTTACAAGCAGTAAAATGATTTCGGAATTTTCTTTCTTTCACTTATAATTGCCAATTTATTAAACTTGCCCTGTCCAATTTTGGGTGGATTCGCCGGACAGCTGTGCTGTGTTGACCTCTCAACGAGCTCCGAAATGTGTTCAAATTCCCAACTTCAGCTAGAAATACTGGACATTCACACTTCAAAGGAGAGTTTCCTTGTTTACATGATACATTGTGTAATCCTTTGACAATCTGTGAGCAGAAGTTGCAATCATTGCAACATTGTAAAAGTTGATGGGAGCTCTGACAGAAAGAAGTGCTTAAATAAATAAAAAAAAATCTGATATCTCATGAAGGGTTGACGGTAGAATTTTTGTTTTACTGTGGTTACAGCAACAGGTATGTTTCTCGGTACCATTAAATGTAAGTTCTGTGGGATAGATAGATTTGAAAGTAGTGCATACTACCTATGAAACACTTATATGTATACAATCTGGAATAAATCAAGATGAGCTTTGTGCATGAGCTAAGCTGCTTCTTCCCTCAATTTAACAAATCTTCTGAATCTGGGGAATGAACTTAACAACAGATCTCTCTCTACCCCAAATCTCCTGATCTTGGCAGAGGGATTCAGCAAGAGATCCTTCTTGGCTCGGACTATACAGAGTGCCATGTATAATATAGAGAGTGCTGTAGTTTTTAACCAACCTTTTCAGAACTGACCAATAGCAAGCTTAGCTGAAAACCTATGAAATGAATTGTGGGATGGGAGATCTGTGTTGCAAATCTCCCCAAGGTCTTTGAATAGCTCAGAATGTAATCAATTTGAAGAGTCTACCTCAGGGGCTAAGCAACCTTTGACAAATCCAGATGTTGTGGACTACATCTCCCATAATGCTCTTACAGCTGTAATGCTGGCAAAGCATCAAGGGAAATGTAGTCCACAATATTTGGAGTGCCAATGTGGTCTACCCCTGGTCTACATTGACAATTTTAATAGTTTTTTGTTCTGTTTTTTTTTTTTTTTAACTTGAAAGCCTGAGTAGCTCAATAAATATTGACCTCTGTGTATAGAAAGCATCCAACCATTGAAATGCCCTCTTTCTTTTACACCCCTGGTGGCCACACTTGGTAATGCATTATTCTCCATTATAAATAGTACAAGAATAATATAAGAATGTGTAATTCTTCTGTCTTGTTACAGGACCCTATTACTGCGCAACAGGAAGCATGTTAACGGCTACAAACGCTTGCATGAAATTACCATCAAGCATCAATGTCAACTCTTTGAAGACACAGACCCAAAGCTATGCCAATTCTGGTCTGGTCGATCCGGTCTCAAATCTGGTAAATTCTAAAGTGTTCATCTTTTCTGGTACTCGGGATTCGGTGGTGGTTCCAGGTAGGTCTCAAATATTCGCGTGGAATTCACAATCCGTTGGAAATATATAAAAAATATATATATATATTTTTTTTTTTACGCTATCAGAGCAGAAAAGACCATAGTAACACAAATATAGACTGTTGTCGGCTACAGATCTATGTAGATTATAGGAATTGGAAATGCTGGATGTGTTAATAATTGAGATTTTTTTTTCCGGTCTCCATTATTTCTATTATAATTTTTATTTTGTGTTGAAATCCCTGTTTGAGAGGATATACCTCCATCCCTCTTACCTACCTTGATGTCCCTTTTACATACAAGATCACAAAGTTGGATTTATAAGTGTAACAATTCAATTAAAAAAAGACCATTAAAAAAAAAAAAAAAATTAATTAGGCCGAGGGTCACTTCCATAAGATATGTGAATCACTTCTGAACTGGGATTTAAAATACGTTTTTGAAGTGGTCCTCTGTCTGATTTAAAGCTAATAGGAACTTCCTTTTACCTAAACCTAACCTAAAGGGTTAAGGACACTAGAGGTTAATATATATATATATATATATATATATATATATATATTTATTTATTTTGGAACATCCCCAAATATCCCCCAAATATTGGAGTAGAAGCACACTATGGTATATGACACACTCACATGATCACTGATCAGTGTCTTCTCACTATATTTGTATTATTAGAAATATCATGTACTCTGTTCAATTTATCTTTACAATAGGGGTGGTGAAAAAACTGGAAGAGTATTACTTATCCTATGTTAACTCCGGAAACATAAAAACCGTCTATAACATTGCAGCTGAACACGGCATGGTAAGTAACATACTGGATAAAGAGATAATATGAGCATTAGAGATCATGACACGGTTACCAGATGTCTCCATTAACCAAGGACTTCTATAATGTATATACTAGGGCTGCACTGATATTATTTAGCTACCTTGTGTTTAATCTTTTGTTTTTATTTCTATCTATGTATTCATAAAGAGTTTCGCCAAGAAGAATTGAGATTATCCTAGCTTTCAAGAATGTCCATTACAATATAACAGATTTAAACACATAAAAGAAATTCAAATGTATGTATATACCGGTACATAAGAGGGCAATAACAGGTTGAGCAGGTACATTGTTAAGAGATCCTATTGTGTACAAGAGCAAGGTCACTCATAGGCCACTCAATAGATTCAGTTTGAGGAGGACAGGAAGTGACTAAATGAAACAAAACTTTATATCCTCAGTGTCTAAAGAATCAGTGCTGCTGCACCTGCAGTAAACATGCAGAGTAATCACTGGGGAGGGCTTGAGTCAAATATTAAAAATGTGATTTATACAGAATGCCTGCATCAAATCACACAGGAATAAAAGCCTGCACTATACAAGCAGTGATCTTCATCTTACACCAAAGTGAGTTTGGGTACTAGACTGTCCCTCTTAAGGAAAGTTAAGGAAATTTCCTTATGTATTGTCATAGAGCCAGACCTCAGTTTGTAAAATGCGTAGGGGAGCCAGAGTATGCATACTGCTCAAGAAGTGGAAGCTCATTAGAGAACTGGTTATGAATAAGGCAAGAATACATTTTTTAATAATGCAAAAAATTCGCAAAAATCTGATTATTACTTTCTTGTAGCCCACCGAGAGCTACGGAGGAACTTGTGGACTCACAAACAATGACTACATCAACAACTGCAATTACAATGGTGCCTACGAGGCTCTGAATCACATCTACGGAGGGCTCCAGGTAAGTTCCATCTTGGGTGAATCCAGTGGTGTATCTTGGTTTTGTGCTGCACTAGGCAGACAAAATTCGGGCACACCCCCACCCACGTTGCACACCTACGACATGTCCCATCACTCATGTTGCACAACCCCGACATGCCCCATCACCCCATTACATGCCCCATTACCCCACATTGCACACACACTAAATGTCCCATCACCCCATTACATGCCCCCATCACCCACATTGCATACACACTAAATGCCCCATCAACCCATTACATGCCCCCATCACCCACATTGCATACACACTAAATGCCCCATCACCCCCATTACATGCCCCATCACCCACATTGCACACACACTAAATGCCCCATCACCCCCATTACATGCCCCATCACCCACATTGCACACACACTAAATGCCCCATCACCCCATTACATACCCCCATTACCCACATTGCATACATACTAAATGCCCCATCACCCCATTACATGCCCCCATCACCCACATTGCACACACACTAAATGCCCCATCACCCCATTACATGCCCCCATCACCCCGATTAACTGGAAGGAGCTAAAGCTTGCTGAACAGTGGGGGAGGGAGTGAAAATGTTTGAAGCACCAAAGTGCCGCCCTAGGCGAGTGCCTTGTTTGCCTTGTGGAAGAAACATTACTGGGTGACTCAGTACTGGATTAGGCAGAAAATGAATAATCAAACTCATAGCTGAACATAACGTCCTTTTCTTCTTTCAGAGGCCAAGCGGTTCTGCCGGACTGACTGGACAGGTATAGTAAACTAATGAACCATGGAGGGAGGGGTTGTTGCCTGTGTCATGTGTTGAACAGGGGTATTTATGATTGCAGTTGGCTTGAAACTTTTACACATACATTGTTTTATACCAATACATCAGAGCCTATGGCTGGCAGACCTGGTGGTAAGACCAGAAAACGTGCTTCTGACAGCTCATATGTGGATGACAAGGCTAGGTTTCGGGGGGTTGGGTCATATAACTAGGGATTGGGGTCACATGCAAAGTGTAGAGACCCCTTGGGACTGGGATTTGCCTTTTACCCATGTGAAATTGTTGCTCCAATGCAATTTTTTTTCTTTTATTTTATATTTTCTGCCTTGCATAACAAAAAAAAAAACAACAATTATCAGTCAACCACAACAACCAAATCCCAGACTGAGAGAAATGCAGTAGAACACGCAATAGACATGACTTTTCCACCTTGACATTAACATCCAAGGTGGAAAGATGGGAAGGTTGGAGAATGTTTTCCAGCTCAGCTATTTTGGTCTGGTTTTTGCAATTCCCTTGTTAGATTGTCACAGCCACTCTTTAGTGAATAGATTCCTGTATCGTAGATCACTGGAGGTGGAGAAGTCTCCTGGGATCACAGTCCATGGACCCCAAAAGTTAATGATCTTCTCTGTTTTCTATCTGTAGCTGGTCTTGTATGACCAGGTAGAATACTTCAAACTGGCAGCACCATCTACATACGGGATGGATACAGCGGGGTATGTTTACATCCCTTCTTCCTGTCAGAGCGGAGCAAGTAAGTATAGAAAACGGTGGGGTTACCCCTAACGCAAAAATAACAAAAGTCTGACATGAGACCCAATGATAACATTTATAATCAGGCATAAGGCCACTTCTGCCTGAGTAAAAATATCTTTTGATGAGAGATACTTATGGACGTAAGAAAGCTATACTTTAGGAAACCATTTAACCCCTTAACGACAGATGACGTGCCAGGCACGTCACGGCAAATCGAGGACTTGCCGACAGCTGACGTGCCTGGCACGTCATGCACTAAACTGAGTAAAGAAAGCGACCAGCGGTCGCTTTCTTTACTCTAACGGTGTTGCTACAATGCCTCTAGGTAGAGGCATTGTGCAACACCCCCCAAAAGTGCAGGGGCGCGCTACGATCACTCCACGGAGTGATCGTAGCAGCCATTTAAAAATGGCTGCGCCGGCTGCACACATGTGCTTAGAAAGCGAACGATCGTTCGCTTTCTAAGCATCTCCGGTGTTGTTAAAGTGCCTCGCCAGCGAGGCACTTAACAACACCTTCAGCTGCCCCAGAGCCGATGGTGGTCGCTCTCCTGAGCGACCCCATCGGCTCAGTAGAAGGGAACGCTGCCTATACAGGCAGCGCTTCCCTTCTAATGGCAAGAGCATCGGAAGTGAAAGTATTTCACTTCCGATGCTCTAGGGGGAGCCAATCGATGCCGGCACAACAGATCTATGTGATCTGTGTGCAGGCATGTATGATAAGTGCTCTGATGAGCACTTATCATACTGTCAAAGGCAATATTAGCAAATATTGCCTTTGACAAGTATTGATCTGCCTCCCTCACCTTACTAGTTATAGTAAGGGAGAGAGACAGATCAGATAAAGTAAAAAAATAAAATAAAATAATAAAACAAATATTTAATAAAATTTTAAACACCAAGGGCTTTTATAAAAGCCATTTAACCCCTTCCCTGCCATTGATCGCTGTGTACGCAGTGATCATACACAGCAGCACATTTTTTGCTGTCTGTGCATTTTTTAGGGGTTAATTTTTTTTACTGTAATTCATTACAGTATAAAAAAAAGCTCTTTTAAGAGAGATTAACCCCTTTCTTGCTGTAGATCACTGCCTAAGCAGAGATCTGACGCAAATGCAGCAATCTTGCTGCAGAAGCATTTTTAATTTTTTTAAAACTTTTTTATTACACCCGTCACGTGTTAATTATACCCGCTAGGGGACTGCGTTTAACGTAATTTTTTTTTTTTAAATAAGAGCTATTAACCCCTTCCTTGCCGTATATCACTTCCTAAGCAGCACATATGGTCACTGCCTAAGCAGTGCATATGGTCACTGCCTAAGCAGCGCATATGGAGCAATCTAGTCGCAGAAGGATTTTTTTTTTGCTATCAGCATTTTTTTTGTCAGACTCGCTAGGGGTTAATTATACCCACTAGGGGATTACGTGTATTCCTTTTGAAGCTGTCTGAACACGTGTATAGCGATCAGTAACAGCCGATCAGTGGCAAAGGTGGTTTGGTGATTTCTCAGATGAGCATCACCATTCGTCTGGTTCGATCAATATTGGTAAATATTGTTCTGACCCATATGGATCTGCCTCCCTCTCCTCACTTGAGTTTTAGTGAGGGAAAGAGACAGATCTGTATAACATAATTTTTTAATTGTAATAAATTAAATAAAATGTTAAAAAAAAATGTGAGTCCCAAGGGCTTTTATAAAAGCCATACCCTTTGTATAGTGTAGTGTATTAACCCCTTCCCTGCCACTGATCACTGCACAGCAGAAATTTTTTTCTTGTCTGTGCATTTTTAGGGGTTAATTTTTTTGTACAGTACTACAAAGGCTCTTATAAGAGCTATTAACCCCTTCCTTGCTCTACATGTTCAAATTCCAAGTTTGAAAATCAAAAAGCGCACCTCTCAAATGTAGCCTTTCAACACCCAACAAAGCTGACAAAGCTATGCATGGGTGGTATCCCTGTGCTCGGGAGATGTTGCTGAACATATATTGTGGTATTGTTTGTCAGTGACACATACCGAAATATGTGAATTTGTGTCTAAAGTACAATGTATGTGGGAAAAAATACACAATAAAATGACTACCACAAACTTTGACAAAGGCTGGTGGTAGAATTGGTGCATGGAAAGTGTTAAAATAACACCATTTAAAATAGCCTAGGGTGTCTACTTTTACAAAATATATACTTTTTGGGGTAAAATACACTGTCCTACTTTAAAAAAAAGTCCCAAATGAAAGATGGGCTCAGGCTGGCTACACGTCAATATTCCAAGTTGAAAATGCGCACCTTCACAATGTGGCCCTTTTAGCCCCCAAACAACCCAACAAACCTATGCATGGGTGGTATCCCTGTACTCAAGAGATGTTGCTGAACACTTATTGGGGTGTTATTTGGCAGTGACACATACCAAAATCTGTAAATTCATGTCTGAAGTACAAGGTTTGTGAAAAAAAAACACAAAAAAATGACTACCACAAACTTTGACAAAGGCTGGTGGTAGAATTAGTGCATGGAAAGTGTAAAAATACCACCATTTGAGATAGCCTAGGGTGTCTACTTTTAAAAAATATATGGGTTGATGGGGTAAAATACACTGGCTGGTTTCAAATATGTCCCAAATGGGACATGGGTGCAGGCTGTCTGCATGTCAAAATTTCAAATTGGAAAACCAAAAACTTCACCTCCCAAATTTGGCCTTTTACCCCCCAAACAATCCAACAAACCTATGCATGGGGGGTATCCCTGTACTCAAGAGATGTTTCTGAACACTTATTGGGGTGTTATTTGGCAGTGACACATACCAAAATCTGTAAATTTATGTCTGAAGTACAAGGTTTGTGAAAAAAAAACACAAAAAAATTACTACCACAAACTTTGACAAAGGCTGGTGGTAGAAATAGTGCATGGAAAGTGTTAAAATACCACCATTTGAGATAGCCTAGGGTGTCTACTTTTAAAAAATATATGGGTTGATGGGGTAAAATACACTGGCTGGTTTCAAATATGTCCCAAATGGGACATGGGTGCAGGCTGTCTGCATGTAAAAATTTCAAGTTGGAAAACAAAAAACTGCACCTCACAAATTTGGCATTTTAGCCCACAAACAACCCAACAAACCTATGCATGGGTGGTATCCCTGTACTCAGGAGAAATAGTAGAATCTATTTAGCATGTTTTTTCGTTCGCTATTGTCGATGAGGAGAAGTTGTTTCAAATAAAAACAAAGAAATTTGTGTATTTTTTTTTTTTTTACCATATTTTATTATTTTTTTTTAATAATATGATAAGATATGATCAAAAATATGGCATCCATAGAAAGCCCTTTTTGTCCCGATAAAAACAATATATAATATGTGTGGGTAGAGCAAATGACGAAGAAGAAAATTACTGCTAAACACAAACAGCACAGAAATGTTAAAATAGCCATTGTCCAGAAAGGACAAAAATGTTTCAAAGGCTCTGTCCTTAAGGGGTTAAATATTTGTCCCATCTTGTCTGAACTGAATACTGTCATTAGTCCCCCTGGCCTTATCTTATAGGCAGTTTTGTATCTTGATTTTGTGCTGCCCTAGGCAGATAAAATTTGGGCATTCCCCTTCCCCCCACGTTGCACACCTACAACATGCCCCATCACCCACGTTGCACACCCAAGACATGCCCCAATCCCCCCATTACATGTCCCCATCACCCACATCACCAGAAGTGTGCATTAACACCCTCTGGCAAAGTGCCGCCCTCTGGCAAAGTGCCGCCCTAGGCGAGTGCCTTGTTTGCCTTGTGGAAGATACACTACTGCTTATATGCAGGATATACAGTTTCATGACCTGATGTCCGCTATGGGTCGGTCAGTGTGTCAATCGTGTATAAGACACTGCACACTTCTTAGCTGGGAGGAGGTGCTCATCTCCTAGCAGCAAGGTATTATATGCTGTGGGGCAATACATGATTGAGCCTAAAGGACAGTGATGGATACTACTCTCTCACAGAATTGCACGTTAGATTAACTTCATAGCTTCATGACCTCCAACTCTTTGTTTTACCCTGAATGAAAGTGTAATATCTTTTGAAAGCTACATCTAGGAAAAACCATCCAAAAGGTGTTTTAATCGGGCAGAAGTGACCTTTGGTCTAACTAAAACTCTATTTTTGTTTTGAATCCCTCTTTAATTAACTCAATGTAAAAAAAAAAAAAACTGTTGATACCTTGAAAAAGAAAAACAGGCCAACAAAAAAATGTTTGTTATTTTACACTTGTCTCACTATTGTAACAGTGCTAAACCAGGAGCATTAGCTAAAATTGGATAAAAAAAAAGTGGCCAATCATACAAACAGGTTAGCACAGGGGCTCACTGGGAAATATGCCAAAGACACAAATGTTTTATTAAACTATACTGGAAACTTTGTCTTTAAAACATAGAGAGTTTTTTTTAAATTACTTTAATTATTAATGTGAAACAAGGTCTGTCTATTCTTCTTGTACAGACCCTACGTGCAAGGTCTTAGTGTCTTGAACAAGTGTTTATTACTAAGTGTTTTTTAACAGATAAATACCTTGTATTTTTTAGGATGCAGACTTCACATAGCATTTCATGGCTGTCTCCAGGGAAGGTATGATCTGTAACATCCTCACAATGTCTAGGGCTATTTATATAAACCATTTAGAATAAGAAAAATGGGTTTTTATTTACAAACGCGAATCCATAAAAACTTTTTTACTGAATTCTAATCCTACAATAGGATGAGTTTTATTGCTCTGGAGCTTTGTGACTCACACATAAATCCCAGGTCCTAGAAAATAGGGACAGCAGTGGGATTTGGGGCAAGAATAGGGATATTTAGGAGCCCTGTTCTGGTTCTCCTGCGGTTCTGCAAAGTATGACCTTTGCAGTCTTCACAGTGTTGCACAGAATAGTAAAAAAGGCCCCTAGGTGCATTAGTTCAGTGTGAAAGGCAAGGCACAGGGGAGGGCTGGCCACTGCTGGCCTGGGGTCCGGGAGGGGGGGGCATTTGTCTTGCATGTGCATGTGACAGATAAGCTACAGAGATTGACAAGCAGACAAAACAGTGGAATAATAAGAAGGAAAGTGTTACAGACTGGGGGCATTAAAAACTGAAAAGTGGTGCAGCCCCAGCCCTTTGAGTGAGAATACAGGTCAATTACCCTCTTAGCCAACCCTCCACTGCTAAGATAAGTCTGGGACCTTTATACCATATCCCCAAAGGACCTCTGTCTCTTTAAATGACTATGTCTTGATTACCCTTTGTGTTAAGGCTGTGCTGATTGTATTCCCCATTGCAGAGAGAAGGTCAGTGACCGCTTCGCCAGGAATGCTGGTTACAATCAGGTTGCGGATCTGAACAATTTAATTATCCTGTATCCACAAGCCAAATCCAACTTCTCTAATCCCAATGGCTGCTGGGACTGGTAAATACAATGATATCTATATTTATATCACTCATCTTGCTAGCCACATCCTGATACATAGCTGATTTCACTAAACCTAATGTCCCCTGACATGTCACTGATTTCATGATCCCTTCTCTGATACATCACTGATTTCACGGCCCATTCTCTGTTACATCACCGATTTCACTATCCCTTCTCTGATACATCACCGATTTCACTATCCCTTCTCTGCTTCATCACTTATTTCGCTATCCATTCTCCTATTTCTCTATCTATTCTCTAATACATCATTGATTTCACTATTGATTCTGTGATACATCACTGATTTCATGATCCCTTCTCTGATACATCACTGATTTCACTATCCCTTCTCTGTTACATCACCGATTTCACGATCCCTTCTCTGATACATCACCGATTTCACTATCCCTTCTCTGCTACATCACTTATTTCGCTATCCATTCTCCTATTTCTCTATCTATTCTCTAATACATCATTGATTTCACTATTGATTCTGTGATACATCACTGATTTCATGATCCCTTCTCTGATACATCACTGATTTCACGATCCATTCTCTGATACATCACCGATTTCACTATCTATTCTCTGATACCTTACCGATTTCACTATCTATTCTCTGATACATCACTGATTTCACAATCCCTTCTCTGATACACCACCGATTTCACTATGCCTTCTCTGCTACATCACTGATTTCGCTGTCCATTCTCTGATAATTCACCGATTTCACTATCACTTCTCTGCTACATCACTGATTTCGCTATCCATTCTCTTATTTCTCTATCTATTCTCTAATACATCATTGATTTCACTATTGATTCTGTGATACATCATTGATTTCGCTATCCATTCTCTGATACATCACTGATTTCACTATCCATTCTCTGATACATCATTGATTTAGCTATCCCTTCTCTGATACATCATTGATTTCGCTATCCATTCTCTGATACATCACTGATTCCGCTATCCATTCTCTGATACATCACTGATTCCGCTATCCATTCTCTGATACATCACTGATTTCACTATCCATTCTCTAATACATCACTGATTTCACTATCCACTTTCTGAAACATCATTGATTTCACTATCCATTCTCTGATACATCACTGATTCCGCTATCCATTCTCTGATACATCACTGATTCCGCTATCCATTGTCTGATACATCACTGATTTAGCTATCCATTCTCTGATTTCACTATGCTATCTCTGATTCACCAATGATTTCAGTATATCTTCTCTGATACATAAATCTCACTTACTGTATGTTTTCCCTTTCTCTTCAACAGGTGGGGATTCTCAAGTTATGCCTATGGTAAGAGATTCAACACATGTGATACTGCAACTGTTAAATTGCAGAATTGAAAATGCTAACATATAGGGGAGTTTAAAAAAAAGGTCAATTGTGGGGCAGAATTGAATTTTTTTTTATGCTCTATAACAATGATTAGGTGACAGCGTCCCTTTAAGGAATGCAAAAGCTAATGTTGCAATATAATTTTTTGGACTTCTGAGAATTCCAAGATACTTGGAAGTAATTGCATTTTGTTGATTTCAAATTCTACCATCATTTTTTTTTTTTAGCAAACAAGAACGGCTACCAAATGACAGGAGTGGAAAGAATGATGCTGAGAACTTTGGGCCAATATTAGAATCGCCAAGAAGACTTTAATATACAACAATCCTATGAAAGAAAAGACTGTGCAATGAACCGTTTAATGTCACTTGTGACATGTT
This sequence comes from Pelodytes ibericus, assembly GCA_036172795.1. Taxonomy (NCBI): domain Eukaryota; kingdom Metazoa; phylum Chordata; class Amphibia; order Anura; family Pelodytidae; genus Pelodytes; species Pelodytes ibericus. The sequence continues at coordinate 13,183,112 of CM069858.1, read as the reverse complement.
TGTTTTGTAAATAATCACTCATTGCAAAGGAATAAAAATTTTAAATACTTAATGCATTCTTGTGGGAAAAAAATAAACTGTTTTATTACTAATACCCTCTCAAACACACTTTCTGAATTGCTAAGGCTTGCTATAAACCTGAATCCTACCTCCGATTCCATGCATACAGCTGTATGGTCGGCCATTTTGTTTTGAGAGATACATAAAACTTTTACACCAGGCTCTGCAGAATGTAAAATTTGATATGGCACAGAAGAAAATCAATTATTTAATCAAGGTAGTTTCTATGGCATCCGCTCCTTGATTAATTAATTAATTAGTTCCTCCTGGACCCACTTGAGTTTTACAGTCTGCATTGAAGAAACTGTCTGATCTGACTACACCAGCTGGACAAAAAAAAAAAAAGAAGAAAGCATGCACCAAACCATATAAATGGAAATAGATACTTCCTTTCCCAATAAAGAGCTACCTCCCACATCACTCTCCTAGGTGTCCAAAAATCTCAAAAAAATAACATACCAGGAGGGTTGGTGCAGCATCATAGGATACACTTCAATTTTTTCTTTTTTTTAAATTAAACAATAATAGTGCAATATGTCTGTAAAATACATGGATGTGAAATAATGGATAAATTCACAAAACACAGATTGTAATGGGTAATGGGTAAATCACTAACAGAGGACCAGTGATGGAGAACAAAGCAGCAGGGATGCAATCCCCACTCACAGACGTCACTCACAAGATGGAAATAGCACTCATCACAGAGCAGGAACAGGGACAGGATGCAGGGTTTGATGCATTCAATTTAATACTTTAAATGTTGCATCTTTTCCTCCCAAGATCCTGCCAAACTCCTGGAGAGCTGAGTGGGAGAATCAGTATGATCTGCTAACCTGATATTTAGAACTAAAAAAAAAACACACACACACATTTAAAATACAGTTATTGATATTTTATTACATACATTGTTATAATTATTGATCATTGGTACTGTGGAAGGCTGGTCATTTTCAAATCTGAGTCATAAAAGTGCATAGAAAATGTGAGATAAATAGAAGTTGAAAATGGGCATAGTTTACATTTCAGAATAAATATATCAGTATCATTGAGACTGGCACAATATGTCAGGCAGATATTGAGACTGGCACAATATGTCAGGCAGATATTGAGACTGGCACAGTATGTCAGGCAGATATTGAGACTGGCACAATATGTCAGGCAGATATTGAGACTGGCACAATATGTCAGGCAAATATTGAGACTGGCACAATATGTCAGGCAGATATTGAGACTGGCACAATATGTCAGGCAGATATTGAGACTGGCACAGTATGTCAGGCAGATATTGAGACTGGCACAATATGACAGGCAGATATTGAGACTGGCACAATATGACAGGCAGATATTGAGACTGGCACAATATGTCAGGCAAATATTGAGACTGGCACAATATGTAAGGCAGATATTGAGACTGGCACAATATGTCAGGCAAATATTGAGACTGGCACAATATGTCAGGCAAATATTGAGACTGGCACAATATGTCAGGCAGATATTGAGACTGGCACAGTATGTCAGGCAGATATTGAGACTGGCACAATATGTCAGGCAGATATTGAGACTGGCACAATATGTCAGGCAGATATTGAGACTGGCACAATATGTCAGGAAAATATTGAGACTGGCTCAATATATCAGGCAAATATTGAGACTGGCACGATATGTCAGGCAGATATTTAGACTGGCACAGTATATCAGGCAGATATTGAGACTAGCACAAAATGTCAGGCAGATATTAAGACTGGCACAATATGTCAGGCAGATTTTGAGACTGGCAAAATATGTCAGACAGGGATGTCTATATTTACAACTGTGTTTTGCCGGGATGTCTGTGTATAGAGAAATGTGTGTAAAGAGGGATGTCTGTGTATAGAGCTGTGTGTGTTACACCAGAATGTCTGTGTATAGAGGTGTGTGTTATAGAGCGATGTCTGTGTATAGAGCTGTGTGTGTTATACAGGGATGTCTGTGTATAGATCTGTATGTGTTATACAGGTATGTCTGTGTATAGAGCAATGTGTGTAAAGAGGGATGTCTGTGTATAGAGCTGTGTGTGTTTCACCGGAATGTCTGTGTATAGAGGTGTGTGTGTGTGTGTGTTATAGAGGGATGTCTGTGTATAGAGCTGTGTGTGTTATACAAGGATGTCTGTGTGTAGATCTGTATGTGTTATACAGGTATGTCTGTGTATAGAGCTGTGTGTGTGTGTGTGTTATTCAGGGATGTCTGTGTATAGAGCTGTATGTGTTATACAGAGATGTCTGTGTATAGAGCAATGTGTGTTATCCAGGAATGTCTGTGTATAGAGCTGTATGTGTTATACAGGGATGTCTGTGTATAGAGCAATGTGTGTCATAGATGGATGTCTGTGTATAGAGCAATGTGTGTCATAGATGGATGTCTGTGTATAGAGCTGTATGTGTTATCCAGGATGTCTGTGTATAGAGCTGTGTGTGTTATACAGGGATGTCTGTGTTATACAGGGATGTCTGTGTATAAAGCTGTGTGTGTCATAGAGGGATGTCTGTGAATAAAGCTGTATGTGTTATCCAGGATGTCTGTATATAGAGCTGTGTGTGTTATACAGGGATGTCTGTGTATAAAGCTGTGTGTGTTATACAGGGTTGTCTGTGTATAAAGCTGTGTGTGTCATGGAGAGATGTCTGTGAATAGAGCTGTGTGTGTTATATGGAGTTGCAGGCGTTATACAGAGGCTGATGATGTATTATACTGTGTGACACTGAGGATGCGCGGGGAGGTGGAGGCTGCTGTTTATTTGCAACTGTGCAGAGTGAGAGCAGAGAGCGTCATCCGAGACAGCATCAGCACTGAAGAGATTGCTCCAGGAACAGAGAGACAGCATCAGCACTGCAGAGACTGCTCCAGGAACAGAGAGACAGCATCAGCACTGCAGAGACTGCTCCAGGAACAGAGAGACAGCATCAGCACTGCAGAGACTGCCCCTGGAACGCAGAGACTGCTCCTGCAACAGAGAGACTTCTCCAGCAACACAGAGACTGCCCCTGGAACGCAGAGACTGCTCCAGCAACACAGAGACTGCTTCAGCAACGCAGAGACTGCCCCTGCAACACAGAGACTGCCCCTGGAACGCAGAGACTGCTCCTGCAACACATAGACTGCTCCTGTAACACATAGACTGCTCCAGCAACACAGAGACTGCTTCAGCAACGCAGAGACTGCTCCTGTAACACAGAGACTGCTTCAGCAACGCAGAGACTGCCCCTGCAACACAGAGACTGCTCCTGCAACACAGACACTGCTCCTGCAATACAGAGACTGCTCCTGTAACACATAGACTGCTCCTGTAACAGAGACTGCTCCAGCAATACAGAGACTGCTCCTGTAACAGAGACTGCTCTTGCAACACAGAGACTCCTCCATCAACACAGAGACTGCTGAAACACAGAGACTGCTCCTGTAACATAGACTGCTCCTGTAACACAGACTGCTCCTGTAACACAGAGACTGCTCCTGTAACACAGAGACTGCTCCATCAACACAGAGACTCCTCCATCAACACAGAGACTGCTCCTGTAACATAGACTGCTCCTGTAACACAGACTGCTCCTGTAACACAGAGACTGCTCCTGTAACACAGAGACTGCTCCTGTAACACAGACTGCTCCAGCAACACAGAGACTGCTCCTGTAACACATAGACTGCTCCTGTAACACAGAGACTGCTCCTGTAACACAGAGACTGCTCCAGCAACACATAGACTGCTCCTGTAACACAGAGACTGCTCCTGTAACAGAGACTGCTGCTATACAGAGAGAGACTGCTCCAGCGACACAGAGACTGCTTCTGCTACTACTGGAATATAGAGTGACAGCTGCTTCAATACAGGGACTGCAACTTCAATATAGAGAGAGACTGCTGCTGAAATACAGAGAGACCTCGCTGACATGGTCATCTGATACTTCTCTAGAGACTGAGAGACTGTTCTTCTAGAGAGAGAGACTGCTCTGAGATCGTAAGCGCATACACAGTGAGACTGCAGTGACAGGGGGAGTGAGACTGTACTGACAGGGGGAGTGAGACTTGACTGACAGAGGGAGTGAGACTGCACTGACAGAAGGAGTGAGACTGCAGTGACAGAAGGAGTGAGACTGCACTGACAGAGGGAGTGAGACTGCACTGACAGAGGGAGTGAGACTGCACTGACAGAGGGAGTGAGACTGCACTGACAGAGGGAGTGAGACTTGACTGACAGAGGGAGTGAGACTGCAGTGACAGAAGGAGTGAGACTGCACTGACAGAGGGAGTGAGACTGCACTGACAGAGGGAGTGAGACTGCACTGACAGAGGGAGTGAGACTGTACTGACAGAGGGAGTGAGACTGCAGTGACAGAAGGAGTGAGACTGCACTGACAGAGGGAGTGAGACTGCACTGACAGAGGGAGTGAGACTGCACTGACAGAGGGAGTGAGACTGTACTGACAGGGGGAGTGAGACTTGACTGACAGAGGGAGTGAGACTGCACTGACAGAGGGAGTGAGACTGCACTGACAGAAGGAGTGAGACTGCACTGACAGAAGGAGTGAGACTGCAGTGACAGAAGGAGTGAGACTGCACTGACAGAGGGAGTGAGACTGCACTGACAGAGGGAGTGAGACTGCAGTGACAGAAGGAGTGAGACTGCACTGACAGAGGGAGTGAGACTGCACTGACAGAGGGAGTGAGACTTGACTGACAGAGGGAGTGAGACTGCAGTGACAGAAGGAGTGAGACTGCACTGACAGAGGGAGTGAGACTGCACTGACAGAGGGAGTGAGACTGCACTGACAGAGGGAGTGAGACTGTACTGACAGAGGGAGTGAGACTGCACTGACAGAGGGAGTGAGACTGTACTGACAGGGGGAGTGAGACTGCACTGAAGGATTCTCATTATACACAGTGAGAAAACTTGGAATAACAGCATTGGCTGTGGAGAGACTGCAAAGAGAGAGACAGGTCAGGTGTTATACAGAGAGACTGCTGCTCCGGTCCATGGAGAGACTCCCAGCCCATGGATGAGGTTTACTCAGACCTGCAGGGAAATGAGAGAGACAGAGGCCATAGACAATGTGACTTCTGCTAGCCAGAGATCAAGATAAAGGATGCCCATCATTTAAAATAGAGTGCCAGAGTGCAGAGCTTCCCTGTCTAATAAAGAGACCTCTATCTAGGCTAATATCTGTAAAGCTGATAGACTAACTACCTGCAACGAGCTGGACCAAGAGTCTGAACTGCAATCCCAAAATGTGAGACCATCCTCTGAGAGTATGAGCTCTGTAGGACATATCATTATCAGAGAAATCCCCAAAAGCACAGGTAATGGTGCTGGAGAGGGCCTTATCAGGGAGATACCCACAGTGATCACCAACGGTGTGGCACAGGTCTTCTCCAAGGAGATAGCTAAAGGGGCAGCTAACGGTGCAAGCCAGGGCTTCATCAGAGAGAAACCTATTAAGATACCTAATGGTGGAGGAGCTGCCATTACGAGAGAGACTGGTAAGGATGCAGAACAGGAGATCGCCAATGGGTTATTTAGGGCAGCCAATATTTTGGGGTATAACCTCAACAGAGACACAACTAGGGAGACAGCTAATGGTGTGGATCAGGGGATCCCCAGAGGGATCCCAGGACACATAGCTAATGGACGAGACATTATCAGGGGGTCTCCCAAGGACATCGCTAGTAATGTGGGATGTAGGGCAATACAAAAGGACTCATCCAATGATGGGCGACAGAGCATCCTCAAAGAGATACCAAAAGACACATCTAACATTGGGGAACAGGGCATCTTCAGAGGTGCACCAAGGGATACATCTAATGGAGGTGGACAGAGTACCATCAGAGGGCCAAAAAGTGATACCTCTACCTGCACAGCACAGCGCACCACTGGAGGCAAGAGGCAAGATGGAAGCCATAGAATGGGTTGCAAGAGACTTGGAGGCCCCGACAAAAATGGGTTTCTCGGTGGGCTAAGACCGGGTCTTTGGACTGTCCTGGCCCCGGCACTCTTGGCCACCTTGTGTTTTGCCAGGTCTCTGGCGGGAGAGTTTGTTCACGACGATGTGTGGGCCATCCTTAATAATCCTGACAGCCAAGGGGAGACGCCCTGGAGGAACCTCTTCGTCAATGACTTCTGGGGCAAAGCTATGAGCGACAACACCAGCCACAAATCTTACCGACCACTGTGTGTGCTCAGCTTCAGGTACTGCCAATGAAAGGGTAAAGTTATAGAATGTGACAATAATTCTATATGGAACGTTGTATACTTCATTATCTATACAGTGATTAAACGCACAGTGTATCACAGAGCCATGAAGCTTGCAATCTAAAGCCATAAGCATTGCTACGATGACCATTTAAAAGTGTTGCTCCATCCGCAGACCCCCGATATCACTGGATATATGGATCATGTAAAGGAAAGAAAATTACAGAGATCCCCCCTCCCAATAAAACTTTATTAAAATATGGCTTAGCAAACACATTGACCATAACTGGTCAGAAGAAAATAATTGCAATAATACCGGTTGCCCTTTAAAATAAAGGGTCAACTTAATGAACACAATCACTAGATAATATTGCGGTAATTCTGCTTAAACTGGACCCTATAAATTGTGGGGATATGACAAGATCCTTAATTTAGTCACCTGTATTCAAGCAGGGATTTATATGACTTAAATGAAAGGGACAAGTTTGAGTGGAAGGCTCGAAGTGATCTCAAATCAATTTAGAGTCTCTCGATGAGGATCTGCTTATAATCTGGGAGAACCTAGGGTTATGTCATAGACAAAAATAACTTGGTCCCTAAGGAATAGACATGGTCAAATGAGCAAGATTTCAGTTATTCTGCCATGGTGGTCTTATTAACACTGATAATAGTAATATTTATTAACTAAAAGTGTATAGGGGACTTGGAGTTCAACTGAGAACTTATTTTAAAAAGTATTTTTATTTAAAAATATTGACCATCAGCACCTACGGTACTTTTCATGCTTGCCAAGTTCAAACATTGCTATCATATTCATGGTATAAGCTTAAAGACACCTGACAGTAACTCCGCCCATTAACTGTGCCTAAAGGATTCTAAGCGTACAGCTGTACACCTGGTGGTGGCAGAGGGGAGAAAACTCTGTGTCTGTGTGTGCAGGCATAGTTATCATTTTTGACCCTTTGATTGTTGCTTTTTATTCTTCCCAGGCTTCAGTCATCGGCTGAGAACAGAGTGGGAGGATCTGTAAGAGCTGCAAACCTGACATTTCTGAGTACATTAAAGATATTTAGCATGCAGGGATTTCTACTAAATCCTCACCCATTTCACATTGGGGAGGGGGGGGGGGGTCTTTTTATTAAAAAGGGATCTGACAAATGAACTGCAAGAAACAGGCAACTGACTATCAATTTAAACAGTTCATTGTTGTTGTTTTTTGTATAGTCCCCGTTATTTAATGGTGATGATGCCTAAATCAACATAAATAGATTTAAAATAAGTGAGCTTATTTATAAATCCCCGTGCATTTTGGGTCTCTATATACTGTTTTTGTTTACAGTAATAATGAAGAAACGTTTGTTAGCCATAGAAAATGTTTGCTTATTGAGCAGTAATACAAAAGCAGCACAAAACAAGTTGAAATTAACTTTATTCAAATAAAAGTATCCATGTATAGGGATAATGAGAATATGGGGAATTTAGTCAGGTGGGCCGCAGGAAAGGTAAAAGCATCTTAACATGTACAGCTTGGAGAAAAGACGTAACAAGGGGGATATGATAGAAACATTTATACACATAAAGGGAATCAACACCGTAAAGGAAGAGAGAAAAACGACCACAACTAGAGGACATAGTCTGAAATTACAGGGGCAACGATTTAAAAGTAATATCAGGAAGTATTACTTTACTGAGAGGGTAGTGGATGTATGGAATAGCCTTCCAGCAGAAGTGGTAGAGGTAAACACAGTGAAGGAGTTTAAGCATGCGTGGGATAGGTATAAGGCTATCCTAGATATATGATAGGGAATTGTTGACTAATAAAAGTATTGCTTTACTGAGAGGGTAGTGGATGCATGGAATAGTCTTCCAGTAGAAGTGGTAGAGGTTAATACAGTGAAGGAGTTTAAGCATGCGTGGGATAGGTATAAGGCTATCCTAGATATAAGATAAGGCCAGGGACTAATGAAAGTATTACTTTACTGAGAGGGTAGTGGATGCATGGAATAGTCTTCCAGTGGAAGTGGTAGAGGTTAATACAGTGAAGGAGTTTAAGCATGCGTGGGATAGGTATAAGGCTATCCTAGATATAAGATAAGGCCAGGGACTAATGAAAGTATTATTTTGCTGAGAGGGTAGTGGATGTATGGAATAGTCTTCCAGTAGAAGTGGTAGAGGTTAATACAGTGAAGGAGTTTAAGCATGCATGGGATAGGTATAAGGCTATCCTAGATATAAGATAAGGCCAGGGACTAATGAAAGTATTACTTTACAGAGAGGGTAGTGGATGTATGGAATAGTCTTCCAGCGGAAGTGGTAGAGGTTAATACAGTGAAGGATTTAAGCATGCGTGGGATAGGTATAAGGCTATCCTAGATATAAGATAAGGCCAGGGACTAATGAAAGCATTACTTTACTGAGAGGGTAGTGGGTGCATGGAATAGTCTTCCAGTAGAAGTGGTAGAGGTTAATACAGTGAAGGAGTTTAAGCATGCGTGGGATAAGTATAAGACTATCCTAGATATAAGATAAGGCCAGGGACTAATGAAAGTATTACTTTACTGAGAGGGTAGTGGATGTATGGAATAGCCTTCCAGCAGAAGTGGTAGAGGTAAACACAGTCAAGGAGTTTAAGCATGCATGGGATAGACACAAGGCTATCCTAGCTATAAGACCGGGAACGGGGGACTAAAAAAAAAAATTGGGCCGACACATTCTATGTTTCTATGCTGTCAATCAGGGACCCACGGGCCGCACCTTGGACGCCCCCTGCTCTAGTTTATAAGCCAAACATCCTGCTGGTTTTGTTTGGACCTCTAATGTAATCTTAGAAGTGGTTTTCAACAATTGCTGCTCCTGTAACCGATTCCTGTGTATCAGATTCTGGCCGTTGTTCTATTGTGTCTCATGTGCTTATAGAATCCACCCACCAACTGCCCCTTTCTTATACAAACAAAGATATTGCACCAAATGTACTGGGAATAAACTCATTGTGGGGGGGGGGGGGGGGGGATGTGTATACAGAGGGATTCTGGGAAACGTTCTAGAATTAGAACATTCAGCAGGAACATTCTATTGGTTTCCATGGTGATTGTTCCACTTTTTAGAACTAGGCCACAGACCTACTCTTTATACCCAGCTCCTTGTGTATCAGTGGCCTCTATGGAATTCTGGATATTAAATAACATCGCCAAGCATCTAAACCCATACAATAATGACATTACTTTTTTTTTTTTTTTTTTAACACTTGCAGTGCCAGGCCATACTGCCAAGCACTTAAAATAAAAAGGCTTATTGACGTATTTCACTTACATTTCTAGAGGGTCTTCTCATTAAAGAGAGAGTTGCAGGGAATTGAGACACGTAAGACCAAAGTAGCCGACTTGGAGATTTTTTTTCCAACTCGGCTACTTTGGCCTTAAGCTTGACATTCCTGTCTTTATTCCCTGCAGTGCTCTCTGTGTTGAGTAGATGTTACGATCTGTTATGATTTATAACATTTTTAATATTGGATTCCTGGTATTGGGCGCAGATCACATGCAGCTGACTGTAAGCAGCGAGGGAGGTGGACATCCATACCAGCCTTACAGTCATAGGTGTCAGATTGGGCCCTCAAGGTTCAAAACACTGCTAGGGTTTTAGTTTCATTACATATGAACATGTAATCAAGTGATCAACACTGAGGAACGTGCTACAGGGGCGAAACTGTATAGAGGACGGATCCCCTTTAAGGCGGTGTTTAACATTGATACTTATATTTAATATATAGGGGGTCTGCTACATGGGCATCCACAGTGTTAAAATATTGCCCTTACTCCCCAGCAATATAATCCTTTCCTTCTCCCCCCCCCCATCCATGATGTAATATTTGCCCCCACTCCTGATTGCCTACATTTCCCAGCTTGGGAGTTGGGATCCTTTGTGGTCCAGTGGATCTAAGGGGTCTCTGCTTTCTGCATTGGAAGACTGACTCTTTCTGCTCTGCCACTGTAGCAAAAAAAAAAAAATTTACTTATGTTTAATTGAAAGATTGTATCACGTGTGGGTGATTTATAAAGACATTCTGGAATGAAAGAATACAAATAAAGTTCCTTATTGAGCCTTCTTTACTCCATATAGTTCTCTCATGGGGCAGCAGTAGTGTATCTTCCACAAGGCAAACAAGGCACTCGCCTAGGGCGGCACTTTGCCAGAGGGCGGCACTTTGCCATAGGGTTTTAAAGCACACTCCTGGTGCTTCAAATATTTTTGCTCCCTCCCCCATTGTTCAGCCAGCTTTAGCTCCTTCCAATTAATCAGGGTGATGGGGGCATGTAATGGACATGGTGGGGGTATGTAATGAGGGTGATGGTGGCATGTAATTGGGTGATGGGGCATGTTATTGGGTGATGGGGCGTGGGTGTGCAATCTGGGGGGGGGGGGGGGGGGGTGCGCAACATGGGTGGGTGGGTGCCCGAATTTTGTCTGCCTAGGGCAGCACAAAACCAAGATACACCACTGGGGACAGACATGTTGTTTAGAATCCTGGGTCAGATCTTCACTCACCTTGGTTCAGATGAACAAAGATCTGACCAAAGATTCTAAACAAAATGTCTGCCTCCTGGTGGAGCTATTTGGAGTAAATATGGCTCACTAAGGAACTTTATTTGTATTCTTTTATTAAAGCATTTCTAAATAAAATGCCTACACTTGATGCAATCTACTTAGTACCATTTATTGTTGAGTGAAGGAACTTTATAATGATTATTCATATTGCAATATATATTTATTTTAATGGATTTTCTATTTTCTCAGGATCAATGTCCTGCTCTGCGGTCTGGACCCATTTTATTTTCATGCAGTCAATGTGTTGTTACACTGTGTAGTGAGCACTCTGCTCCTGTACACCTGTGGTAAAGCAGTGTTTGAAGACAGAAAGGAGGCCCTGGCCGCAGCTCTTCTCTTCTCTGCTCATCCTGTTCACACAGAGGCTGTAAGATATTCTTTATCTCACTATTCCTTCCATCCCTAGGGGAATCTTTGTACCTCTTCATTCTGAGTCATTTTTCTTTCAGTCCTTGTAATAAAGCAAGATGTTGTCCATAGGCTGCTGTGTGTATTGTACTGATCTGCCCAATACTGTGAGTTAGAAATGACCTATTCAGCTCGGAGTTATTTAATGTTACCAGCAACAGACACAGTGGGACCAGCTGTTGTGTTGATTGTACTATTGCAGAGGGCTGGGCTATATAACAAGAGACAGAAAAGACTTACAAAGTACAGTAAATGCTGTCTTCACCATTGTTTGCAAGATTTAGATCATGGTGATGATGCATGTTTCTAGAGCAGTGATGGCTAACCTTGGCACTGCAAATGTTTGCCAGCTACATTTCCCATAATGCCAGGGATATAATGCAAAACTGGAGATACATGATTTGTCCACCAAATTCAGTAACAGAGATTTTATTTCAGTTAGAAACATGAAAGAACAAGAAATAATGTTAGAAGAATCACAAGCAAATACACATTAAAGAGATAATGTTTTTTTTAAATGTAGCCCTGCTTTCTCCAGTTTATGACATCATCCTGATGATGCATTTCCTGTTGAAAGTAATTTGTTTGTCATAAAATGCTTTCTGTGTCAGGGGATTTGTATCACCCATATCTCTGTAACTTAGATACATTACATTAAAAATAAAAAATACTCCATAAAGGAGTCACCTAATACTTCACTTTTTTGACCTACTCTATTGTGCTGTAACTAACATCTTACCTACAACGCTTTGGTACTTTCTTTGATCGCTCATCTACTTCAGCGCCAGCATCTTGTGCAACTCCTCTGAGGCTCTGGCTCCTGCTCTACTTACTGCCTGCTCCCTCCTACTTCACTGTCATCCTCCCTTAAACGATCACACTATCTTTAACAATATCATTGTCATTCCCATTCACAAATACTTTCCTCCCTCCGATCTTAGACACATAGACATGACTCCAATAGCGACCAATGGCTGCTCAACCGGGTCAGTATGATTTTTCCCAAGTCTTTTGTTTTATGGAGAAAGACTATGGGATATCTTATGAATGGGGCTTTAGGGACTGACTGAGAATCTTGTGAAATGTCAAGATTAATGTCAAGGTTAACCAAGACTGCCACAGCTTGATGAGACATGGTAGGGTTTGAGGTAGAATCCTTGACATTTTGTTGCTCTCTTGCAGGTCGCTGGCATTGTCGGAAGGGCTGATGTGATGTCATGCCTACTGTTTCTCTTGGCTTTCCTCTCCTACATTAGGTAAGGTACTCGTGATTGTGATCTACAGCAATAGCTGGTCCTGAAGAAAAGTGGCTTTCTGAATATTCTAGAAAATTAAGCACAATTTGAATTTCTTGGAGGATTATTTCTGGCCGGTGTTCGGTCTCCAGATTGCAGTACTATAATAGCAGGGGCACCAGTTATTTAATTCTGTAGTCAAACACACCCACACCACAGGTTTAAATAACTAATTGCATTTTTTTTTTTTTATGTTAGGTTTGAAATAAAAAAAAATGCTTTTGTCTTGGAACATTAAAAAAACAACAAAATCAGTGAAGATTTAAAAGAAAAATATGTCAATCTACTTTCAAACACATTGTTAAAGCATCGTACATACCCCCAATATCTGTTGCAAGCGCAGTTGCAGCATCTCGCCACACGATGGCAGTGCCACTGTCCACAGGCTGACCGAGCGACAGTCCTTGTGCAATTATAGTAATATATGAAGACTTTCATCTAATTCAGCACCATGGACAACTCCTTTCCTGTGATCTAGTAGTATAAATTTGATCACCTTATGTCAGATATTCTAGGTTTCTCCTGGGGATTGATCTTCCAATACCTAGTTGAACTGGGCATCTCCAGCACCTCGTGGGATGATCAGGATTCTGATCCAGGATTCTTCCATAGAGATGCACTGTAATTTCCCAATGCACATGTCTCCAGCATCAGAGGCCCATGCCTCTGTTAATGAGGCACACCTTGCAACTATACAACCTGTTATTATGGACGACAAAGGGCGTGGCCTGTAAAAGTCCACTGGTTACTCATTCTTCTGTGTCAAAGCAATGGGGTACTGGAGTGAGAATCCATGAGTGCGGATAAGGACCCCAAATTGGTACTGTCCTGCCTAAAATCAGACTGTTCGTGGGCAATTCTGTTATTGCATGCTCACAAATACAAAAAATAAAATAGTGCATATTTAATGCAATCCACGGCAACCTATAAGAAATGCTTCTTTTGACAGATTGTTCCTTGTAGTAATGCCTCTTTATTATATTCTTGACCTTTGATGTGGGTTTGACTCTTCTGTGAAAAGGTCAAGTGATGGAAAATGTAATGAAATCCTATTGATACCCGTCTGTAACAGATACAGTGACTGCTGTTTAGATCCTCGCTAGATTAAGGGGGAATAGTCTGAATTCCAAATAAACATTACACTCAACATGGGAGATGTATAAACATTCCTGCACTGAAAAAATGTCAGGAATGTAAACCAAAAAAAAAAAGTGTTTTTTATTTGTATGTTTAACAGCGATTGTGTTTTTTTTTTAATCCTGACACTTTTAAGTGCATTTAAAAATAAAAGTGTGATGCCACCTATAGACTGAAAGCAGTTTTATTTTCACAGTGTAATTACAGATACATTTACACTAGGTTGGTTTGGCGAAAATAATACTGTCTCTTTTCCTTATAGAAGCGTGGAGATAGGGCCGGCTCTGGACAGGCTCCCTTCTACTTCATCCCCATTTTTCCTGACGCTATGCTTGCTTCTCGGTACCTGTGCAATGTTGGTAAAAGAGACGGGAGTCACCGTTTTTGGAGTCTGTTTGGTCTACGACCTCCTGATTCTCTGCCCAAAGAGATTCAAAAGGTTTGTCTTGGGACTGTCATTAACTATTTATTATTTTATTTCGGAGTCCTTGGGTAAATCTTCTGTCTAATATTTAAATTATGCCCCTGGGAAACTAGTTTATAAAGGGACAGACCCCACACCCTCTCACTGTGTATAGGTTTTTGTAAGTCCTGTGAGTGCGTGGTTATTTTTTATGTTCTTTTTTTGGATTAATCCACACACATATATATATATATATATAATAAAGGAAACTTTTTCCCGGATTCAAATTGTTTTTGAATTGTACTTCTATGAACTAGTTGTCTAACGACTGTCATATGCTCCTTGAGATGTGAATGTGTGTCAGTCATATACGCTGGGAGAGAGGACAGTCTAAATGGGAATGCAAATAAGTAAGAATGTTAAGGAGAATGTGACTGTGTATGTGAATACTAATGTGAACAGTCGGGAAGAATTACTTTGAAATATGAGGGAGCTGGCACATAGTAAGAAGGAGAGAACCCAGAGCCTCAGAGGAGTTACACAAGGTGCTGGTGCTGGACTAGAAGAGGGAACACAGAGCATGCAGAAGATGAATAAGTAAGTTGATAGTTCCAGCATATTGGATCGGCTGGAAAGGGTAAGTACAGGTCAGCCTTGTTATAACACAGTGGTCAGGTTCCACGGACTCGATCTAAAGGGCTCAAAATCTCACTAAACTTCCTCTTTAATGCAAAAGTATTAGTGAGATCTGGTTCCCCGATGGCTTATATTAGGAATCACGTTCTAATGCCCAGTGTTATTAACCTTTATTAGGTAAATCCTTTAATATGGCAGTTTTTTTTAAGGTTACTACCACATTTAAAAACTGTACAGGGGTATAAAAAAAAATATGAACCCACAAGCAATGGGTAAAGCTGGCTGTGCATTAATGCTCCCCTTTGAATTCTCAATCTTGATTTATTTTGCTGGCTGTGGAAGGCAGAGACAACTTCCATTTGATTACCTCTCCCATTCTCTGACCTTCAGGCCCCCGTCTTCAGACCACCCTAGGAATATTTGGTATGTGGCCGGTCCCTTCCTGAAGAGAGCTGCTTTGGTTTCCTGCTATGTAAGTTGGAATGTGGAATATTTTTTAACTTCAGAGATATATTTTTTATTTTTATTCCGCCGTTAATCCTTTGCAAACGGGGAGATGTGCGGCTCCCGGACTGAAACTCTAAAGGGATTTAAAATAATAAAATATTAGACATTTAATATCAAAATAAGGGAAAAGAGCGTTTAGCCAGCTACCTAAAAATATCTTCTTATTTTTGGCATCTAATGGAGCATGCCGCTTTGAATAGGGACTAGCACCTACAAATAACTTTTATATCAGACAGAAGCTCACTTCTGCCTGCATGCAAAGATTTGTGAATGATGGTACTTGGCAGGGGTAGGCCCCAAGGTCATTCATTTACTGGACATTCTGGATGGACAGACAGTGATGCCCTTGTGTGGACTGTTTGCTTTTCCTTGCTCCTAGAGAGAACAGTTTGAAAGCAATTTACTTTTCTTTGAAAGTCTCAGTCTCAGATGCACCATTAGGGTTGCCACCTTTCCCCTCCCCAAAAAAATACCAGCCTTGCTTTTGCCCCCATAGACTTAATATTGGAGGGAAGCCATTTTTTTTTACCAGCCTGCCGGTAAAATACCGGCTGGGTGGTAAACCTATGCACCACAGACCAATGTCGGCGATGCTCTCTCAGCTGCCACTGGTCCGTGCTCCATCATTTATAAATATTAAAAGGACAACTGTTTTAAGAAATGTTAAATTGAAAGATTGGATCAAGCGTAGACATTTTAAATAGAAACGCTTACATAAAATAATACAAATAAAGTATCTTATTGTGCTCTTTTTTGCTTTTTAGCAACAGGGGGCGGACATGTTGTTTAGAATCTTGGGTTTGATCGGTCAAATGAAGGTGATCTGACCCAACATGTCCGCCCCCACAGAGTGCAATAGATGCAGAGAGGGGCCAATAAGGGAATGGATTTTGTATTGTTTCATTAAAATGCCTACACTTGATGCAATCTTTTAAATAAACACAACTTCATTCTGCTTTATGTTCCACTTCTGCCTGACAATTCCTCTAGCAAGGAAAGCGTTAATCATAACCTCTACAATCTTTTCATTACATTTCTTTGTTTACTTGTCAGGAGACCTAGAGGGGAATGTACTAAAAAAACGAAATAAATTATTTTTGCGCTTTGATCCTATTGCAAATTACGTGTAAATCGCGATTAAAAACGGGTGTATAATTGCGAATAAAAACCGGTAATTTTGCGAATATTTTTTCCACCTCTTTTGATAGCACTCGCTAAAAGCTGATGTAATTTTTGTAATAAGAATTAATTTTCACAAAATATTAGCAAAACTCTATAGCGCATGCAAATCTAATTCACAATTTATTAGCGCAACCGGAAAAAAAAACACGCTTAATAAACATAAACGGAAGAGGCGCAAATCAGGGAAAACAAGCGCAAAATGTTACAAATAGTCGCAAATTGCCCCTTACTCATGTTTTACCTACTTTCCCCCCCCCCCCCCACGGCACTTGTTTAGTACGTGACCCCCTAAAGGATCTACTTAATAAATAGAGAATTGCAGGGATTTGAGACGGGGGTTTCAAACTTAAGGCCAAAGTAGCCGAGCTGGAAAAATTCTCCCATCCAGCTGCGTTGGAGAATTTACTCGGCTACCTTGGCCTAACGTTTGGAATTCCCATCTCAGTTCCATGCAATCCTTTCTTTATTGAGTTGACCCTTTAACTGTGTCAAGGATTATACTATTCATAAATGGATAAGGAAAAAAAACATACTTACAAAGTACAAACCAGTGGATGTGACCTACTTCAGAAAGTATTTGAAAATGACTTTTTTTTTTTTTTTGTCTTTTCCAGGTGGCTCTGGTTTTATATTTTCGTGTCCGTCTCATGGGAGAATCAATGCCATTGTTCTCTGAACAAGACAATCCAGCTTCCTTCTCACCTTACCTCCTCACCAGGTAGGCTGCAGAATAAACCACACCTTGTCAGGCAGCCAATCGCTGCAGTCCTTTTGTATGGTCGCTGGCAGAGAAAAGACTTATACAGCAAGAGAATTGTACACCATGACATTATCTCCCGTGCTGGTACATATCAGGCTTGTTCTTTAAAAGGTCAATTCAACCCACAGCATTTGAAAAAAAAAACTTCAACAGCTCTATTGTCGCTGCTATAGCAACAGTCCTGCCCATCTCCCCAAACCCCTCCTTATTGGATGTCACGGAATTTAGAAGCCCCGCTGAAATTATTTTCAATTTAAAACTACAGGAGAACTGTAACTTGTTTTCAAGTGAAAATAAGGGCATTTCACATGTATTAAAGCAAACCTGTCAACATCCACATCGCGTAGATTGAGTTTGTAGAGAATAAAAAAATAATCCATACATCGGGTTAGAGGAGTTGCAAGCATATGTATAAATTAGGAGAGCAATGTTTTAAACATGTCTGTGGTCTCGTGTGTATGACATCATCTGTGTCTTGATATGCAAATGAACTACTATTCAATGGGAAATCTGTAGTTTTCATATCGGGGAAACACGTGATGTCATAAGCAGGACACACCACAGACACGTTTAAAACACATTTACCTCTTCATTTATGCATTTTTCTTGCAATCATTACATTCCCTTGGTGACAATGGCTGTTTTGACATTTCTGTGGTGTTTGTGTTTATCTGTAATTTTCTTCTTTCTCACATACTGTACCCACACAAATGATATGTTGTTTTTATCGTCATAAGAAGGAATTTCATTAGATACCATTATGTTCATTATATCTTATAATTTACTACAAAATAAATCATAAAATATGATGACAAATGTTAAAAAAAACACTTTTTCTAACTTTGACCTAAAATATAATTTACACAAATACAATCATTAAAAAAAGACCCCGTCTAAATAGTTTCTAAATGTTGTCCCGAGTTCAGAAATATGCATGTTTCCATATTTTTCGGTATTTTTTTTTTGCGAGTTATGGGCAAAAACTAAAAATAGTGTTTTTTTCCTATATTGACCTTTTGACCCCAACCCGAACCCTAAATTTAACCCTAACACTAAATTTAACTGCAACTCTAACCCTTATGCTATCCCTTAACAAATGTTAACACTATCCCTTATGCTAAAAATTATTTAATTTTAACCCTATAGGCTAATCTAACTATACCAGTTTTAAGCTAATTAAATCTTTTTTTTTTTTTTTACATTTCAGTGTTACTTGCTGCCTCTAGGGGCAGTCAAGCAACACTTCAGAGTGAGGAAAGTGAATTTACTTTCACTTCCGAAGCTCAGACCACAAGACGGCATAGCCATATGTTTCACCGCAGGACGTGCCAGGCACTTCCATTGTCGGGAACAGAGTTCCTGGCAGGACCTGCCTGACACGTCCATTGTCGCGAAGGGGTTACATATCTCCCTGATAATACCCGGTGTACCGAGTGTCACTGGAAGGGTTTCTTGCACAGCTGATCATTGTGTCTGTATGTCGTAGGTTTCTGACTTATTCCTACCTGCTGGCCTTCAACACTTGGCTTCTGCTGGCCCCCATCACGCTCTGCTATGACTGGCAGGTCGGCAGCATCCCGCTGATACACACCGTATGGGATGTGAGGAATCTGGGGACTCTGCTGCTGCTGGGGATTCTGCTGTCTCTGGGGTTACACTGCTTGACTTCTGCTAAGGTACCTTTTAATTTCTACAGTACAGAGGGCATTGCTTTCCATACCATTGCTGGAAAGTGCTGAGGATTATGGGTGTTGTAGTCCAACAACAGCTGGAGAACCTTAGCGATCAATCCAAATTTATTGTCAAACTACCGTCCCCCAATGTGCCATACAGAGGCAGAATAATAAGTACAACACACCTGGGGTATTTCTGCACTCAGGGCAAATATTACAAAAACATGAAGTCAAGTAAATGAACATAAAATAATGTAATGTTTTATAAAATGTAAAATGCGTATATTAATGTAAATATACTATTATAATATGTAACGTTAATATATTAGAATTGTCTATAAATATTGTTGTGTATAAAATGTTTACTCTAATTCTTTTACACTTTTCTATTCAATTCTGGAGAATTGAAATGGGTGAATTTGGAGTATGTTACCCCAGTTGTGAGATTGTTTGGGATGCGGGTAACATACACCAAATTCCCCCATATAGGGGAGACAAAAGTCCAACAATGCTTCGGTTTACATATGGCCCAAACTGCCGATTTGGACCCAAATATTGAGTGATTTGGGAAAATCTGCAAAAGTGACCAGTTTGGGACAAATCGGTGTATATAGAGCAGACCCTTACATATTATATATCTGGCTCGGCCATACGTTGCCTGTTCTATTAATCCTTCTGTTAAATGCCCAATGCATGGATAATATGCGGCTGATTCTCATTAATACAACCAGTTAGTGGTTGCTGTGGATGATGAGAGTTATTTTCCGCAGCCCGAGTGCTGCATCTTGCACATAATCATGTCTGTTTCAGACATTTTTCCAGGAGTCCAGTGAATTTTACAAGGAATGTGAAGTATTTGTTCCCTAGGCTTTATGGGTATGGCGCTAACAGCATAGGAGTAAATACAGAATGCTGTTTATATAGGGAATTACTGTGGGTAATAAATGAGGCGCATGCTTGCTGGAGGTATTTAATGATCTATGTTCTCACTTTATCTGTGATAAAAGCTGGGGGGCGTAGAAAGGTTCAGATAAATTGAGGTGCTTGGTTTAAAGGCAGAAATGCCCCTTTTAAAAAAAAAAAATGAAATACGTTGTGGAAGGCGTATTGGTTAGATGTGGTAATAAAGGAATTGTAAATAGACTGACTATAGGCCAAAGGATGCTGAGTTGCTGAGACAGGGGGTGGAGCTTGAGAAGAATGGGAGGTGCTATGAGTAGACGCACGGTAAGGGACCATGGCCGGGCAACTGGAAGGCGGGGCCACACAAATGTAGGTGTGTCAACACAAATGTGGGCAGGGGAAGATTGGCCGGGGGGGGGGCAAAAAAACGATTTAGTTGTCGATGGTTCAACTTCATCAGGCCACAGGCATGTCAGATATTTTGCACTAGTCATCTGAAAGAGAACAGTGGTGCAATCCTAGCCAATTTAATCAGGCTAAAAAGCAGCCTAGGAGGGGGGTGGCAAATGCCCCCCTGCCCATCTTGCCAGCCTTTCCCTGGATATGGGTGTGGCAGCCTATAATGCATGTGTGAGAAGGTTTCATTGTGATCTCCTCCAGAGGAAAAACCAGAGATGGCGGGACTAGGGATCCAAATCCAGAAACGGTTGGGGGAGCATGGAAAGTATTAACAAAAAAAACTTTTTAAAGAAAAATACATTCCCCAGGCGCTGCTCGTATATATAGAAACAGCAGGGTGGGATTTTATTTTCTAACAAGCCCTCTTTAAATCATTTTACAGAACAAGACCTTTTGTAATATTGTAATAAATTAAGCTCAGCTCACTTTAGTGGGAGCACTGGTGCCAGGGAAAGGGTTTGGTTACACAGATTTTAAGAGCTGTTCTGTTTTACTGCACTTGGAGAGTAACAGGAGATTTCTCCAATCTGTTTTACATCACAAGTAGTTGCAAAGATTCTTTTTTTTTTTGGAGCCAGCTATAAGTGGTGACCTTTCCTCCTTTCCCTGCCAGCTTCCTCTCCGGAGAATTTCCCATTGAGGGCCACTCCCTGCAGTTACCTCCGTGTCCAATCTGTGTCGGTTCCCACAGGAAGGGTCTTTTAATTGAATAACACATTTGTATTTGTTAGGCACAGCCATTATCCAGCGTGCAGCTTGTATTTGTCATTATCTGGTCTCCATGGAGAGTGGTCAGGCCCGTGGAGAGTGTCATCAAACACACAGTGTTAGTTACTGTACAGCATATCTGCATATCTCTGGGCACCAAGTGAACCTTTAAAGGGACAATGTGACCTGGAAGGGAGATCAAATTTACAGTGTTAATGTAGAAGACTAGACTCTGAAAGGTGAACTGAGACGAACATATTATCTCACCAATATAGCTATACATTGTGCCAGGACACAGGGGAGGGTTAGCCCTCTATCTAGGTCAATGGGTTGGGGGCTCAAACAATTGCAAAGAAAATGCAACACTAGGCTTCCAACTGTGGTACTCCAGTCTGTCTATCACTCTCTGTACTTTATCTGTCAATATATCTGTCTATCACTCTCTACCTTATCTGTCAGTATATCTGTCTATCAATCTCTGCACTTTATCTGTCAGTGTATCTGTCTATCAATCTCTGTGTCTTATCTGTCAGTATATCTGTCTATCACTCTCTGTACTTTATCTGTCAATATATCTGTCTATCACTCTCTACCTTATCTGTCAGTATATCTGTCTATCAATCTCTGCACCTTATCTGTCAGTGTATCTGTCTATCAATCTCTGTGTCTTATCTGTCAGTATATCTGTCTATCAGTCTCTGTACCTTATCTGTCAGTATATCTGTCTATCAATCTCTGTACCTTATCTGTCAGTATATCTGTCTATCAATCACTGTACCTTATCTGTCAGTATATCTGTCTATCAATCTCTGTACCTTATCTGTCAGTATATCTGTCTATCAATCTATGTACCTTATCTGTCAGTATATCTGTCTATCACTCTCTACCTTATCTGTCAGTATATCTGTCTATCAATCTCTGTACCTTATCTGTCAGTGTATCTGTCTATCAATCTCTGTGTCTTATCTGTCAGTATATCTGTCTATCAGTCTATGTATCTTATCTGTCAGTATATCTGTCTATCAATCTCTGTACCTTATCTGTCAGTATATCTGTCTATCAATCACTGTACCTTATCTGTCAGTATATCTGTCTATCAATCTCTGTACCTTATCTGTCAGTATATCTGTCTATCAATCTATGTACCTTATCTGTCAGTATATCTGTCTATCACTCTCTACCTTATCTGTCAGTATATCTGTCTATCAATCTCTGCACCTTATCTTTCAGTGTATCTGTCTATCAATCTCTGTGTCTTATCTGTCAGTATATCTGTCTATCAATCACTGTACCTTATCTGTCAGTATATCTGTCTATCAACCTCTGTACCTTATCTGTCAGTATATCTGTCTATCAATCTCTGTACCTTATCTGTCAGTGTATCTGTCTATCAATCTCTGTACCTTATCTGTCAGTATATCTGTCTATCAATCTCTGTACCTTATCTGACAGTATATCTGTCTATCAATCTCTGTACCTTATCTGTCAGTATATCTGTCTAACAATCTCTGTATCTTATCTATCAGTATATCTGTCTATCAATCTCTGTACCTTATCCGTCGGTATATCTGTCTATCACTCTCTGTACCTTATCTGTCAGTATATCAGTCTATCAATATCTGTACCTTATCTGTCAGTATATCTGTCTATCAGTCTCTGTACCTTATCTGTCAGTAAATCTGTATCAGTCTCTGTACCTTATCTGTCAGTAAATCTATCTATCAATCTCTGCACCTTATCTGTCAGTATATCTGTCTATCAATCTCTGTACCTTATCTGTCAGTATATCTGTCTATCAATCTCTGTATCTTATCTGTCAGTATATTTGTCTATCAATCTCTGTACCTTATCTGTCAGTATAGCTGTCCTTTCAGTCTCTGTACCTTATCTGTCAGTATATCTGTCTATCAGTCTCTGTACTTTATCTGTCAGTATATCTGTCTATCAGTCTCTGTACCTTATCTGTCAGTATAGCTGTCCTTTCAGTCTCTGTACCTTATCTGTCAGTATATCTGTCTATGAGTCTCTGTACCTTATCTGTCAATCAGTCTCTGTACCTTATCTGTCAGTATATCTGTCTATCAGTCTCTGTACCTTATCTGTAAGTATATCTGTCTATCAGTCTCTGTACCTTATCTGTCAGTATATCTGTCTATCAGTCTCTGTACCTTATCTGTCAGTATATCTGTCTATCAATCTCTGTGTCTTATCTGTCAGTATATCTGTCTTTCAATCACTGTACCTTATCTGTCATTATATCTGTCTATCAGTCTCTGTACCTTATCTGTCAGTATATCTGTCTATCAGTCTCTGTACCTTAGCTGTCAGTATATCTGTCTATCAGTCTCTGTACCTTATCTGTCAGTATATCTGTCTATCAGTCTCTGTACCTTAGCTGTCAGTATATCTGTCTATCAGTCTCTGTACCTTAGCTGTCAGTATATCTGTCTATCAGTCTCTGTACCTTATCTGTCAGTATATCTGTCCTGCATCTCTATTTGTGTCTGTCTCCAATGATAACGACTGATGGGCTGTTGAAATTGCAAAATGGGCCACTAAATCGTTTTTGAACCCCCACCCCAGCCCCGGGCCAAAGGTTGTCAGCCTTCCTCTGCAGGGTCAAACCTCTAATGCGTTTGCTTAGCCAGAGAAACTCACCCTGCACAATGTATAGCTAAATAGGTGAGATGCAATGTCTATCTCACCTCATCTCACCTTTTAATGAATAGTCTCTGTAGAGTTTAGAAAGAAAAAAAATCTCTGCATTTTGTGTTTGAAAAATCTGGGTATCCAACGAAAAAATGTGTTTTTAAATGTATCAATGTTTTAAAAGGGTGTTAGTAGATATGATACTTGGACTTAACACTAGAGATGCTGTGAACTCTGTGGACCTTATGGGGATATGGTACCCACTGACCCATCCATCATCTTCCATGCCTTTGTCTTATAGAGAATGGAGCATAGAGAAGTGCTGGTTGGACTGCTCTTCCTCATCTTCCCATTCATACCTGCCAGTAATCTCTTCTTCAGGGTGGGATTCGTCGTGGCCGAACGAGTTCTCTACATGCCCAGGTACCTACTCAGTAATAAAGGGAGGCTGGTGTCAACGCACCTCATTGTTGCTCCAACAGAGCAGTTTCTGAACTACAACTACCACATTCCCCTGGCATTCACGAAATCTGGTGGGGAATATGGTGGGGGGTTTGTAGTTCTGCAGCAGCTGGGGGGTCGGAGATGGTCACCTAAGGAAAAGTGCTGCTACCCAACCTCATTGAGCCAGGGGAGAGGACAGCCGGGAGGGGCCCTCCCTCCCCCCTCCCTCCCCCTCCCTCCCGGCTGTCCTCTCCCCTGGCTCAATGAGGATGGGTAGCAGAACTTTTGCTGGGGGTGCACTTGACCATCTGCCTACCGTGACGCTGCACAACGTATAGCTAAATTGGTGAGATAAAATATAGCCTATGATCTTACCTGTTTGGTTTATGGACTACAATAAACAGTTCCATTTTTTAACCAATTAAATGGCTGTTTCCTTATTTGTCAGGAGTAGCTGCTCCAGTGAGCAGTGAGGCGAGCTCCGTGAAGATCCATTGAACATCATTAAATGATCTCTCCCAGAATTCTGTAAATTCCACCTTGGTTAGTGTTACAGTGTCTAACTCTAAAGAAAACAATTGCATACTTATTAATAGTCCGTATTAAATACAGGACAGTCAAAAGGAGAAGAGATGTAGTCACTCTGGTGGGAACAAACCCCCCCAAAATACCAAAGTGATGGTTAAACATGTTAGATGAGCACTTGATTCTGAAGATTTGGAGTTTGGAAGAATACCCCAAAAATAAATGAGGGGTTTGCATTTGTTTGGTTTTGTCTTACAAAATGTTTTTCGATTTTCCAGTATATCTGTTTTCGTAAGAGTTTTGACTCTTGTTTCGGCACTTGTGCTTATTTTAGTTGGTACCCTTTTTATAATCTCTGTGGGGCATGTGGCATCCCTATTGGTAGAGTTGATATTTTGAAGTGACTAAATAAATGGATTTTTAGGCTTTCCTTCTGCACCCCCCCCCCCCCCTTGCTCTTTTACAGTATTTCAATAATTACAAACTTGAGCTCACAGCCATATTTGCATCTCAAAAACCTATACAATGTAAAACAATGAAAAACAAACC
This sequence comes from Pelodytes ibericus, assembly GCA_036172795.1. Taxonomy (NCBI): domain Eukaryota; kingdom Metazoa; phylum Chordata; class Amphibia; order Anura; family Pelodytidae; genus Pelodytes; species Pelodytes ibericus. Next base: position 13,157,989 of record CM069858.1, on the reverse strand, counting down.
ACTTAGGTGAAAATGTACCACCTGCTACAGCTGTGGATATGTATACTTGCAGTGTTCACTGAGAAAGCAATATTGTTGGATCAGGTTCTTCAGGTTCGCAAAGCTGTCAGATCTGTTAAATGAACTTTCCCCCAGTGTTAGAAATGTCTGCAATAAAAGTTTAATATGGCATCCATCACAAGTGATAAAAAGAAATTTTAAATAGGAAAATAAATATTTTTTGCCTTTAATCCCTGTATAATAGTTTCCGCATTGGCCTTATTTCTGAGATCATACACACACTTTCCCAGGATGTTCTTATTAAATGTCAAATTTTGAAACTGTAAAAAAAAAAAGTCCCCCCTTTCTTTTAAATATATATATTATTGTTTTTATAAGCCATGTAAATAAAATGGCAGCACCTCCAGGCTCTACAATTAGACAGCAAAATTGTCTCCTTCAGAGAAGCCAAGCCAAACAACATTTCATGTGAGTGATATGATTACTTTGGATGCAGACCCGCAGAGGATCTGTCTTCTGTTGTTGCTTAAGTGGAGGGCCTGGGACTGGTTCCAGATCTCGGGAATCAAACGGATAATAGTTGTTAAAATATATGTGTTTTTAGCTTTTGCAGTGGCCATCCCTTTTTCCAAAACATACTGCTTCTTCTCAAATCCGAAATCTCGTACACTATATGCACAAGCGATAAACTGTAGGATTCTGTTGGCCTTTAAAGAATTAATTTATTTTATATTCTACTCCTGAATCCCTAATATGATTTTCACGCACATTACAGGTGAAGCCTTTTGTATAACACATGCCACATGTATTTATTTTTGTTTTTAGCATGGGGTTCTGCATACTTTGTGTGCACGGACTGAAGGTACTGTACTCCCGCACTGGACCACGCGGATCCTCTGTCCTTACCCTCTGCTTCCTGCTCCTCCTTGTCCTCTTCTCCTGTAAGTCGATATCTCAGAGCGAGTGTTGGAAATCTAGAGAAGCCCTTTTCAGGTACAGACACAGAAGTTGAGTTGTCCAGTCACCTTCTCCTTTTGGGTCTCTTCCTTACGGATTTTTTCTTTTTTTCTTGTCCGTCACAGATCAGGGGTGCAGACAATGCCACACAATGCCAAAGTCCACTACAACTATGCCAACTTCTTGAAGGATCAAAACCGTAGAGATGAAGCTCGAAACCATTACAGGACAGTCCTAAGGTAAGCCACCACCTGCAGAGGACATTACACTTTGACAACAAGGGTAACAAGAGATTTGATGTATAAAGGGGGGGGGGGGGGGAGCAAATTTTAATATATTTTTCTAAAGACTTTGTCGGTATATATAGATTTTGAACCGCTACCAAGCTCTACCATTTGGAGCTTTGTTAAATCCTTTTGAAGCTCTGGTGGTCTGTGCAGGACTTCAATATTGAGGTTGACAGGACCAGAAAAAAGGAATTGTGTACCTGATGGTCCTTTTTTAAGGTTTAACATACCAAAAGTAACGTCCCATGTCTGAAACTCAAACATGGAGGTTGACCACCACCCAGGGGCGTTGCTAAGTCTTCCAATGATCTGGGGCTAGAGCCCAGATGAGCTCTGTCACACACACTGCGTCTCTTTCTCACATACACCGTCTCTCTCTTTCTCAGACACGCTGTCTCTCTTTCTCACACACGCTGTCTCGCTCCTTCTCTCTCTCTCACACACACCGTCTCTCTCTTTCTCACACACACTGTCTCTCTCTCACACACACCGTCTCTCTCTCTCACACACACACTGTCTATCTCTCTTTCTCACACACACACACCGTCTATTTCTCTCTCACAGTCTCTCTCTCTCTTTCTCACACACGCCGTGTCTCTCTCTCTCACACACACCGTCTCTCTCTCTCACACACACACATACCGTCTATCTCTCTCTCTCACACACACACATACCGTCTATCTCTTTCTCACACACACACAGTCTCTCTCTCTCACACACACACACAGTCTCTCTCTCTCACACACACACACACCCTCTCTCTCTCACACACACACACACACACACACCATCTCTCTCTCACACACACACACACACACACACCATCTCTCTCTCACACACACCCACCACCATCTCTCTCTCACACACACCCACCATCTCTCTCTCTCACACACACCCACCATCTCTCTCTCACACAGACACCCTGAGACACACTTACGCAAACACTCTTACACACATTGAGACACCCAGACATACACATTGAGACACACACACATTGAGACACCCATACACACACACATTGAGACACCCAGACACACACACATTGAGACACCCAGACACACACTGAAACACCCTGACACACACTTACACACACTGAGACATCCAGACACACATTGAGACACCCAGACACACACTGAGACACGCAGACACACACTTGCACACATTGAGACACCCAGACACATACTTATACACACTGAGACACCCAGACACACACTGAGACACACAGACACACACTTGCACACATTGAGACACCCAGACACATACTTACACACATTGAGATACCCAGACACACACTTACACACACTGAGACACCCAGACACACACTTGCACACATTGAGACACCCAGACACACACTTACACACATTGAGACACTCAGACACCCACTTATATACACTGAGACACCCTGACACCCACTGAGACACACACTTGCCCTCATTGAGACACCCACAAATGTTTAATTTTTTTTTTTGTATTACCTTACCGTGTCTTCAGGAACTTCTGCCGGATGCTGATCTCACAGCGCAACGGGCGGAGCTTGCACCCGTCGCGCTGTTTCTGCATGGCCAGGAGGTGCGGACGCCGCAGGCACTTGCCTGTGGGCTGCACCTCGAGGAGGAGAGGCTAGGGAGAGAGCTCCCTATAGCAGCCTCTCCTCCAGATCGGCCATCACCCCCGCGTGAGCTCAATCCTCCGATTCTGGGACCATGTCCCAGACGGAGGAAAGCTCAGCGGGAGATTTTTTTTTTTTTTTTTTTAACAATTACAGCCCTGGAGTCTCGGGGCTAAAGAATACTTTAGCCCCAGAGTCTCCATTCGGGGCTATGAAGGGGGGACTCGGGGCTATAGCCCCAGTAGCCCACCCCTAGCAACGCCTCTGCCACCACCAGATGCTTGTAAAAATCCCCCTCTCGATTTCAAACTAGCAAAAATCTTTTCAAGTTTTCATTGTCTTCTTGAAAAACCTGCTCATGTTTTTTTTTTAAATGTATGGTTGTTTGTTATTCATTTTGCATATGGAAGTGAGGAGTACTTTGTACAGTTGGTATGTTTTGCTGTTCACAGGTTGTACCCGCTACACCCCAGTGCCCTGAACAACCTGGGCACCCTGACCACCAATGCTACCGCAGCTGAGGAATATTACCGCAAGGCACTAGCTATCAGTCCCCAGCACAGCAGGGCTCTCTTTAACCTGGGGAACTTGCTCAGGTGAGTGAGAGGTGCACAATATAAAAGGATTGGACCTATAACCATATGTAGCAAACAGTACGAAAAATCTAATTCATAATCTCCATGGTTTGACTTCATGTGCCATAAAAACAAGAAGAGGCATTTTTGTATTAAAAAACAATTACAATTTTCCAAAATGTTCTTCTGGGCCACCACTCAGTGTCTTAAAAGGACAATTAAAAGCTACTTTATGGGCAGCTCACTTGCCAGTTATCCAGGGACATCTGATCCAAATTGGCTCGGGACTTAAAAAATTAAAAGCTGCCACTTCTTTAAAACTCCAAATCCAACTCATCAAGCTGGAATCCGTCCCCCCGGCCCCCCCCCCCCCCCAAAAAAAGGACAATTAAACTTTAGAAAAAAGGTTTATCCTCAGACTAGGGACAACTGACTTTTAACTTATGCTTCTCTATTAGGTGTAGTGGCCCTTTAAAGTGTACAATTAGAAAGGGAGTAAGATTACATTTCTGCACCTTAGAGTAGGGAACATGACTTTGGAAAACATCACGGAAGCAGATAGTTTCCTCTCCTCCACACCTCGTCTCTCATTTGCATCCCTTGCAGAACCCAGGGCCGTAACGCGGAGGCGGAGCTTCTGTTACGGGATTCCCTCCTGTATGGACCCTATTTTGCTGATGCATACTCAAGCCTCGGGTCACTCCTGGCAGACCAGGTGAGTAGCCCGACATGCAAATCAAATTTACCAGGTGTATTTTCGCCTAGACTTAAATATTTAACATTCCGATTCTAAATGATCCATTATTAGCCCATTAATTATCCACTAGATTTTAGGTCCCCTTCCTCTGTTAAAACCATTTTGCATAATATTATCATCTCTTCCCTTATCGAGTATACATTAGTTTTTGGTTTTTTTCTTGCTCCTTCCAGGATTCACATTGTTTGTTTGTTTTTCCCCTCTGTTTCCAAACCGCCAGAAACGGCACAAAGAAGCCGATGAGGTTTACCAGGCAGGAATCCGAAATTGCCCCGAGAGTTCCGACCTACAGAATAACTATGGGGTATTCCTGGTGGATGTGGGTGAGTGAAAAGGGGTTTGTGTGACCTTTCTTCTGGAGGTACGACCTTGATTTATACTAAAGAGGTTATCACAGCCAATGTTTCCTCAGATATGCTCCACACAGATCGGTCACCTAGAAAACATTGAAACTTAACATTAACCAGTAGAACACGGTCCATTACAAGGTGGCAATGAGACACATTGTAGACACCCTCATGGTAAAGACATGCTTGCTCTTGATGATACATGACCCGGGTTTACCGTCTCTCTTACAGGCGCTGCCCAGGAAGCCACGTCGCATTACCTCCTTGCGCTACGTCTGCGGCCCGACCACCACGTGGCTATGCTCAACCTAGGCCGCCTCTACCGCTCTCTTGGCCAAAACACGGAGGCCGAGATGTGGTACAAGAAGTAAGAGATGTGGGGATATTTCATGAGAGTACCTTGATGAGGTTTTTCTTTTTTAGAGTATGGAGAGCCATTGAAGATGATAGAGAACCCCTGTTATGAACCCGGCCTATGCTAGTGAGGTGCAACTCGTTCCAAGCTGCCTGTTTTAATGTCATTGACGCACTCAATGTAGCAGCAGATGTGCTCGGGTTCTAGAGAGGTTTAATGACTGAAAAACGTGCGCTGTCGTGTTGTGGAGTGATTTTAATGAAGAGTATTGTGCCAGTTATAGTGCCCCTTTCTTTTTATGCCAATAGGTTTGGGGACTTTTGTGAATTCCCCTCATATTTACAATGGTAGCCAGTTTATCCCCATTTTATAATGTACAGTGCTCTAAATGTCCTTGAAAGAGAGATCTCAGTATAATGAAAGACCCCCCCCCCCCTTCTTTTTTTCATTCATTCTGGAGAGCTATGCACCCACAACCTCTCCTTTTTGGCTCATTGAGTTGGAGCAGCGGCACCCAACAGGGAGCTCCCGTGCATTCGTAGAACTACAACCCCTAGGACTCCCAGGCAATATTTAGCTGCCCAAGGAGCCTGGGAGTTGTAATGTGGTGGAAGACTTGCCTCTCGGTATACCTCTCCTTCTTCCTTGCATTAGAGCCACAGCTGGGATATCTTATTGCTGTATTGTTTGGTTCCCACTATCAGGGCTCTGCAGATCTCTCGGGATGCAGATGTCATTTCTCCACTCGGAGCTCTGTATTACAACACGGGGAAATATGAGGAGGCTCTGCGCCTTTACCACCAGGCCGTGGCATTGCACCCAGACAATGTACAGATACGCCTATCACTGGTGAGCAGTGACTTTAGGCATGCAGTGTCCTGCATGGAATGTGTGGCTCGGCTGTAATCACCATCTTCATGCTGGTTTGTCTTTCGGAGAGAGCCCATGCCTTATAGTTGAGCGGTGCCTTATAGTTACGTGCTCTGTGTTATGCATTTTTTTTCTCCTTTTCCTTTTTAAATTCTTTCACACACTCATGGCTTCCTGTCTCGCTACATGTTGAGCGCACAAACGCACCTCTTAATGTTTGCTTCCTCAAACTCCTGGTGACTCTGCAATCTCCCTTCCAGCCTTCTGTCGACTCCAATCTATGTTGGTTCTTTTCCTCACCCGTGTTCTTTGTTCCACCCCTTCATTTAATGACAGGCTCAAGTCCTCGCTGTGGCGGGTCAAACGACGGAGGCCGAAACGCTAGTCTATCGAATAGCGGACGACGTACCTGATTGCGTTGAATGTTTCCGGCTTCTGTCGGCCATCTACAGCAAACAAGAGAACTTCCTCAAGGTTGCTTTCTCCTAACTGATCCATACTGCGTCTCCAGCACATAATAGTGGCTCACTCTACTTCTTCATTATTGAGTGACACTAATCTTCTCATCCTATGACCAACTTCCACACCCAATATCAATTATCCACCCTTGTTTGATACTGTGTCCTTCTGATTCCTTCCCACCATTCCATACTCCCTTCGAACTTCAAACTGTGACCCTTGACAGCTCTTAAGAACATCCTTGCTACTTCTCTTCTCTTCTGCCTCACCATACCTGTTCACCGAGTGCCACCTTGTAAAAACGTGCTTCTTACAAACTTCGTCGTTCCTTTCACAACGTCCTTCTCCCCTTCTTTGCAGGCTCTGGACACGATAGACGTTGCTTTAAAGATGAAAAATACAGATCCAAAAATAATGTCAGAACTTTATTTCTCGAAGGGTAACCATCTTAGGGAACTCAACCGATTAGAAGATGCCTTCGAGGTAATTGGCTAACTGCTAAATTCCAACAAATATACATTTGCTAACCAAATCCATGCCCCTTTCCCTCCTTAGTCTGTGTTCTATTGTATGGGCACAGATATCCTGTAGCTAAGTAAAATCAATTTTACCTGTTCTTGAATAGCTACTTATAAATTAGTTTTTTTTTTGACAGTGTTACTCTCCAAGTGACCTCTCAATGTTTCAATATTCACAACTTCAGCTGGAGGCACGTCTCAAAGGACGATCTGCTTTTTTCTACATTTTGTGTTATATTTTTTTGTGAAACAGAAGGTGTTAATATTGAAACATGTAAAGGTCACTGGGCTTCAGCAAAATCTGTAACAATCTTTTCTCTGAAATGGAGCTTAAATAAAAAGTTAATATCTTTTGAAAGTTTATATGATAGAAACAAAACTTAAAACTGGGTTTTATTTATTTTAATGTGACCGTTTGTTAAAGAATAAATCCAGTTTGAAGTCATAAGTGTGCCTCTTTTGCCTTTTAAAACGTTGGGAGGTATATCACAACAAACATGTATGTGTACAGTATTTGAAAGTCGGAAAGTTAAACAAGAAAATACATTTTCTCTGCAGAGTTACAGACTGGTAGCCAAACTTAATCCCAGTCAAGCCCAGGCCTGGATGAATATGGGGGGCATTAAGCACATACAGGTAAGAAATAAGGAACAAACAGCCAATGGGGAAAACAGAAGGAAGATAAATGCCTTAAAGAGACTTAAGATTTGGGATATATAAAGAACTAGATCCGAAGTTTTAAACTGTGCCCTCCATCTGCTGATGCCCTATATTTCCCATAATACTCTGTAAACTAAGATACTGGCAGGGGAGTATGGGAAATTAGTTTTCCAACAGCCGGAGGGCCACATTTATACACCCATGAACTAGAGAACTAGAGAGAATTATTGGGAGGAGCTATGTAGCGCAACAGAAGGAGCCATACATTGAGGTTACGTGATATTGATGTTGTCTGGGGCCAACAACATAAGCTTTTGTGCGGTGTGTGGCTCTCCTTGCACAACACTCAGATAGAATATAAACAGGAGCTGCTGTATGGAGTCCATTTATAAGACCCATGGGTTGGCAATGGGAGGAGACAAGAGAGGCTGCTGGGACCAATTGCGGGTCTTGCTGCTTCAGAAAGAACATGTATTTTTTTCAAACAGGCAGATTATGCGACCGCCCGGACCTTCTATCAGAAAGCTTTACAGCTGGACCCCAACAGCAAATTACTGAAGGAAAATCTCGCCAAGCTACAGAGGCTGGAAAACAGGTTACGGGGAGCAAAGGGGAAGGACCCAGATCTGTCGCTGGACCCCCCCAAAAAAAAGCATCAGAAAGACTGAAGAGAGAGAAGATAAAGGGGACAGAATCAGGAGGCACAGATCAGCTGGGGACCTATAAGAAATCAGAGCATTGAGACGTTTGATGGAAGCCTGGAGGGTAAACGGAGTATGAATAGAGACTTGTGACTCAAGCAGGTAGCACAGGCTGGTGCCTTTAAGAGAGACCTATGGGCTGGGCAGGCTGACACCTTTAAGACAGACCTAGGGGCTGGGCAGGCTGACACCTATAAGACAGACCTAGGGGCTGGGCAGGCTGACACCTATAAGAGTGACCTAGGGGCTGGGCAGGCTGAAACCTATAAGAGTGACCCAGGGGCTGGGCAGGCTGACACCTATAAGAGAGACCCAGGGGCTGGGCAGGCTGACACCTGTAAGAGTGACCCAGGGGCTGGGCAGGCTGACACCTGTAAGAGTGACCCAGGGGCTGGGCAGGCTGACACCTATTAAGAGTGACCCAGGGGCTGGGCAGGCTGACACCTATAAGAGTGACCCAGGGGCTGGGCAGGCTGACACCAATAAGAGAGACCCAGGGGCTGGGCAGGCTGACACCTATAAGAGAGACCCAGGGGCTGGGCAGGCTGGCAGCTATAAGAGAGACCCAGGGGCTGGGCAGGCTGACACCTATAAGAGAGACCCAGGGGCTGGGCAGGCTGACACCTATAAGAGTGACCCAGGGGCTGGGCAGGCTGACACCTATAAGAGTGACCCAGAGGCTGGACAGGCTGACACCTATAACAGTGACCCAGGGGCTGGGCAGGCTGACACCTATAAGAGAGACCCAGGGGCTGGGCAGGCTGAGACCTATAAGAGTGACCTAGGGGCTGGGCAGGCTGACACCTATAAGAGAGACCCAGGGGCTGGGCAGGCTGACACCTATAAGAGAGACCCAGGGGCTGGGCAGGCTGAGACCTATAAGAGTGAGCCAGGGGCTGGGCAGGCTGACACCTATAAGAGAGACCCGGGGTCTGGGCAGGCTGACACCTATAAGAGTGACCCAGGGGCTGGACAGGCTGACACCTATAACAGTGACCCAGGGGCTGGGCAGGCTGACACCTATAAGAGAGACCCGGGGTCTGGGCAGGCTGACACCTATAAGAGTGAGCCAGGGGCTGGGCAGGCTGACACCTATAAGAGAGACCCGGGGTCTGGGCAGGCTTAGATCAGTGGTAGAAACTCTCGGAGAGGGCAGCCTGACACCTGTAAGAGAGACAGGTGGCAGAGCGGTGTGATGGATTGGGGAGACCAGTTAGTACACTTTGTATGTGCACAAGGGACGGTAAGAAGAGCGGGTTGACATCTGTAGGCTATGGCAGGCAATGCAGGAAGGAAACTCTGTACATGCGGACTTCTTTATATTTCTAACACAATGAGAGAATAACCAGGATGCAAGCCGGCTACACTGCCCGCAGTGTGAAGAAATGTCTGTTAGCCAAGCGGGCACTGCCGTCATCACTACAGACCTTTTAAATACCAAAGAGAACAGGAAAACATTTTACTGGATGGCGCCCAATTAGTTAAGTTTACAAGTAAACGGTTATCCCCAAACAATGCTTTGTGTAGCTGACTTGTATCACACAGCAACTTCTCCGCTGTAGGGATAACCATCAGTGGTGACCAACAGTCCATGGACTTATAAGTAGCTATTGACTTACATATGAAAAAGGAAGAGTCTGTGTGTTAGCGTTCTAGAATAGAACACTTGGGATTATGTGTGCACCAGGGCAGGGTTTCCCAAATGGTGATCCGTTTGGAAAAGCCGAGATTCTGCTAAAACCACTGTCCATGGTGCCCGTTGCCACTGGTACCTTTTTTTTTTTTTCAAGGGGGCAGAGTCTGTACCGGCTGCACAGACTGCCAGCTCAGCCCCTCATGCACAACACTTTAGAGTCAGAACACCAGGTGCCACGTTCTCAGCAGGAAGGACAGCATGTGAGGATGGTCTGTGTCTGTGTGAGAGGGACACAGACCAGATTGCATCAGAAATGCACAACTCCCCTGGAATGAGGTAATGCAGCATGGAGGGGGGAAACATTGAAAGATTAACTTTTTCTTTAATAAACACCCCCCCCCCCCCCCAAGCTTGCCGCTTGTGTGACTGATAGTGTGCGTTATGGCCGAAGTGGCAGATGCGGGATGCCTTGCCTTAAATCAACTCATCCTTAACATTGCTCATACTAGAGAATAAAAATAAAAAAAATATCCAAAATGATGTATACATTGTGTTGGCAGATGGCGACTGTGCCTTTTTATTAAACTCCCAAGACTTTGCAGTGCAGGAGTTATTATGTATGTCCCCCAATGTATAGATCATTTTTAATCATTTATAATTGTGCACAAAAAAAAATTAGAGGGACACTTTGATTTTGTGGGAGGGCGTGACTCTGGGTGGGGCATCAATATGTGATAAGTCATTTAGAATTAGAATAAACTGATCCATTATCTGGAGCTCTGTGATACAGTTAAATAAACCAAAAGTTCTGAGATCCCAGAACAGAGGCATAATAGAGGAGGAAAAAAGGGACAATAGAGGAGGAAAAAGGGACAATAGAGGAGGAAAGAGGGACAATAGAGGGATAGGGGGATCTGGGTGCAAACTAGGGACTGTGCTTCCAAAATAGGGGACACTTGAGAGGTATTCTCCATGTGTGATATCATAGGAAAATGAATTACCATACTATAAAAGAGGATAATGTATTTGTATGTGATAAATGAGGAACAGAGTCAACCAATGAAACTATTTTCTCTTGATCTATGCATTTGCTTGGTTCTTCTACCATTATGTATACTTTCTAGTGCTGTTCATACAGTGCATTATTTCCACTAAATCCTCTTTTGAGTGATAGAATTCCTTTAATTAGATCCCATTTGATAGTTACTAACGAATGAAAATATATGTATTGGAAAATGTTTACAGCTGTTATTTTTTCAGGTACCATTTTAGACAGAATTAATATTTGTTTCTCCCCAGTGTTTTATGTGGCTCTTGTATAACATGCTAAAAAAAATTTTTTTTATTCTTTTAAACTCCACTGTAAAAAAAAAAAAAAATATTTTCTGGCCAGGAACAGATCAAAACCCATTTGATGTCATTGAGATTGGCTGTAGGGTAAAAACAAAAGTAAAATCTATATCATATAGTGTTTTAATGTAAATCAGTTTTCTTTTCTGTAGTATGATTCCATAATAGTTATATGAAACCTTATTTCAAAGATGTAAAACCAGAAAGAGCCCATCCCTGATACTCTGGCTTCTTGCGTCACCCACGGCCTATTGGCTGAGCATGATGGGAGTTTTTTGGGGGGGCTGTTGCTGGGGGATACTGAGGTCGCCCGCCTGTAAATGAACTATCTGTTAGATAGAGCACAGCTTCATCCTTTAAAATATAGTGCACTTTGTATGAAATCTAAAATATATATGTTTTATATTTCTATATATGTAATAAAGGCATCTAAATTATTTATACAGGATAATTAAAAATATTTTTTTTTACAATCATATATATATATATTTATTAATGAATTACCAACACACACTATTATTATTTTATTGGATTTAAGCCAGCTCCAACATATTAAAACTTATTTAAATAATGTATGGGCTGTAATATACAGAGTGGTGTAAAATGCAGGGCAGTAGATTTAGCACAGCTCCTGGCTATGGTTATATTAGTTATAGAAACAGTGTATTCAGGTGACAGACTTTACACTCTTTTGTACACAGAGAATTACATGGGAGGGATTCTGTCTCTCCAACAAGCCATACATTTAGGGGGGTCATGTACTAAACAAGTGCAGTGGGGGGAAAAAGTAAGTAAAACATGAGTAAGGAGCAATTTGCGACTATTTGTAACATTTTGCGCTTGTTTTCCCCTGATTGGCGCCTCTTCCGTTTATTTTTATTTAGCGTGCATTTTTCTGGTTGCGCTAATAAATTGCGAGTATATTTGCGCCACGGTAAAGAGCTTTGCGAATATTTTGTGAAAAATAATTCTTATTTGCGTGTGAAAATTACACCAGCTTTTAGCGAGCGCGATCAAAGGAGGTAGAAAAAATGATTCGCAAAATTACCTGTTTTTAATCGCCATCATGCCCGTTTTTATTCACAATTTGCTCGGATGTACTGTTGGAGTGTTAAATGTTTAGTACATTGCAATAGGAGCAAAGCGCAAAAATAAAATATATTTGTGTTTTTTTTAGTACAAGCCCCTCTATGTCTACTTAAAGGGACCCCATCACCTAAACTTTATTTATACCGTGATAATGTAGCAAATAAAAAAAAAAGATCTGTGCATTGTGTTAGCAACATGTGTCTCTTTATGACATCACCTTGTGACTTGGAACTAGCTCATTTGCAGGCCAAGCCAATAAGTGAGGTCATAATCTGGAGACACCACTAAGTACATTTAAAACCCTTTTTTCCCCCTCGTAAGTCATGCTAACACGAGGTAGAGATCATTTTTTCATAAAGTTTGCTTCTCTGCAGACACAGAATATGCAATGTTCAGGACAGGGAATCCTTCTAAGTCCACTAATTGTTTCAATTTTGTCATTTATATTGTTGGCATGGAACAGCCTTACAGTAGAGATGGTATAGGTCAGTACAAAGAATTAGAGCATCTGGGATTTTGGCACTGAGGCTAAAACAAGGCCGAGAACAACCAACACATCGTCAGTTTAACACGAGCCAAGCGCTTCTGATTTGATTTCCAAACTCTATGTTTCTATGTGGTTGTGCTGTTGGGAATGTGATATAACTGCTTGTGACATGATTATAACATTTGTGAATAAAGATTTTCTGGTGTTGAGCACTATTTTGTGCGATGTGACTATCGCGTGTTACTCACCAGGTTCCACCCCTTGGCGTTATTTTCTGTGTGTATGTCACTGGTGGTAAGTGGGCATCACTCTGCACTGTGCCAACCATGCAAAGCCATCTCCTTATCTATTTCACACCCCAGGATTGACTGTAATTAACCCTACTTTATGGTACTCATTTTATTGACTTCTAAAGGATTCAAACAAGCAGTGCTGGAGCAAGTTCACCGTAGCAAGGCTGGCTCCTGCTCATATGGCAAGTCTATAGGGACCACCTGGACTGCAAAACGTTAGCTGATTAGATAAATCCGCAGGATGTTCACCCATAGTTGCCAACATCGGCCATGTTTCCAGTATTCGTTCCACATGATGCAGAAAGAGCATGCAGAGTGCAGCCCGGCAGTATGTAGGATGGATATATGCACAGTCACAATCCAATGAATTAATCATGTTAGATCCTATGAGATCTCCACCCTGATTAGAGAGGGGAGGAGAAAAAACCAGCAATAAGTCCTGAGACTCTTAGCGATAGGCAAACTGAATACACTACCAAAACTTGCATACACCAATCACCAATAACATTAGGACCACCTGCCTAATATTGTGTAGATCCCTTTTGCTGCCAAAACAGCCCTGACCCGTCGAGGCATGGACTCCACTAGACCTCTGAAGGTGTGCCGGGGTATCTGGCACCAAGACGTTAGCAGCAGATCCTTTTAGTCCTGTAAGTTGCGAGGTGGGGCCTCCATGGATCGGACTTGTTTGCCCAGCACGTCCCACAGATGCTCGATTGGATTGAGATCTGGGGAATTTGGAGGCCAAGTCAACACCTTGAACTCATTGTTGTGTTCCTCAAACCATTCCTGAACCATTTCTGCTTTGTGGCAAAGGAGTATTATCTTGCTGAAAGAGGCCAATGCCATCAGGGAATACCGTTTCCATGAAAGGGTGTACATGGTCTGTAACAATGCTTAGGTAGGTGGTACGTATCAAAGTAACATCCACATGAATGGCAGGACACAAGGTTTCCCAGCAGAACATTGCCCAAACAGCTTGACACCTGTCAGTGCTCATAATGTTATGGCTGATCAGTGTGTATGTATATAAATATATAATAATGTTATGGCTGATCAGTGTGTATGTATATATATATATATATATATATATAATAATGTTATGGCTGATCAGCGTGTATGTATATATATATATATATAATAATGTTATGGCTGATCAGTGTGTATGTATATATATATATATATAATAATGTTATGGCTGATCAGCGTGTATGTATATATATATATAATAATGTTATGGCTGATCAGTGTATATAGTCAGTGCTGTCAACTCACACCTGAAAGTTAACTCTTAACATGCCGATACTTCCTGAATCCACATAGGAGATTAGCGGGCCGATTCAGAGAGCTCCGATTTTCGTTTAGAAAGTGCTTTCGAACTGGAACAAACCTTGTCCATTGTGGCCCTACCATTGGCTAGTTTTCAAAAATCCATAGTGAGTAGCCAAATTTTGGAAAATTCTGAAAATCGACTTTGACAAAACTGGCCCCTTGTGTCCCCCCAGGGCCCCATGCAATGCCCCTGGCACCTCCCTTTATACTAATACATTTGCCCCATGGAGCCACAGGTTGGCCAAGTGCCTTGCCCCCCTAAAGAAAATAAAATTACCTCGTTAACCCCACCCACCTCTATCTTACCCAGGTTGTGTGCCAGAAGAGTGGGTAGTGAACATACCTGCCCACCCATTCCCTGGCCCACAAAGTGTGCCATGTGCATAAAAATATACCCTTTCAGTGACGATCCGCGACTCCTTTGAGTCCTCATCTTCGGACCAGGCAAAGGGGACATCCCAAACATTCACATAATCCTCCTATTACTCATTTTAAAAAATTGGGGCAGCAAAAAACAAAACCGACATATCCTATCTCTATACAGAAGAGGATGGGTGTACAATGAAATCCCTGACTAGAAGAGCGGGGATTAAACTTTAAATGACAAAGGCATCTGATGGGCTATATTGAGTAGCTTCATTTGGGTTAATTTCACACATCAGTCTCATAGTTGCCAACATCGGCCATGTTTCCTGGGACACATATCTGATCCACATGCTGCAGAAAGAGCATGCAAAGTGCAGCCCGGCAGTATGTAGGATGGATATACGCACAGACACAATCCAATTAATTAATCATGGCAGGTAATATGAGATCTCCACACTGATTAATTAATTGGATTGTGTCTGTGCGTATATCCATCCTACATACTGCTGGGCTGCACTTTGCATGCTCTTTCTGCAGCATGTGGAACACATATGTGTCCCTGGAAACATGGCCGATGTTGGCAACTATGCAGTCTATGCTGAGTAGACCTTTAATCCTGCACTTTTGTTTGAACGCACACATATCAAAAACAACAATAAACATTGTCCTGAAGGGGTTAAGCTGCAGGGTGATGTCATAAACAGGATACACCACAGACACATTTTAAAAAAAACATTTTTCTTTTAGCAACAACAAAGTGAAACTATGTGGGCCCCGAATAAAGATAAAACAGAACTTTTCAGGCCTTTCTCCCGCTAGTTTATCCAATTAAATGCTGGGAGAGCATAGTTGCCAACATCGGTCATGTTTCCAGGGACACATATTTGTTCCACATGCTGCAGAAAGAGCATGCAAAGTGCAGCCCGGCAGTATGTAGGATGGATATACGCACAGACACAATCCAATTAATTAATCATGGCAGGTCCTATGAGATCTCCACCCTGATTAATTAATTGGATTGTGTCTGTGCGTATATCCATCCTACATACTGGCAGACTGCACTTTGCATGCTCTTTCTGCAGCATGTGGAACAAATATGTGTCCCTGCAAACATGGCCGATGTTGGCAACTATGCTCTTACTTTAAGCATTATTATTCTAATAATGCAATCATTTTTGATTGCTCATACTGTGAATGTAGAGATTATAAAATTACTAAATATGATCTATACATTGTGTTAACAGAATTGCAAGCAAATGCCTAAATTAGGAGAAAAAGTGTTTTAAATGTGTCTGTGAAGTCTCCTGTTTATCACCTGTCTTTTGCATACCGTGCCACAGATGATGTCATAAGCAGGGGACTCCACAGACACATTTAAAACACATTTTTCTCCTAATTTAGACATTTGCTTGCAGTTTTGCTAACACACGGTATAGATCATTTTCAGTCATTTTTTATTCTCTTTATTCAAAGTATAATTTATGTTTAGATGATACAGTCCCTAATTTAATTTGAGATTGCAGGTATCATTCTCAGCTCCTCATTTTATAGATTTATTGGACATTGTAAGTGTCCTGGTCACTGACCAGCTCCTCCTTACTCCACACAGCAGGTTCTAATTCCTGCAGAGGTCAGAGGTTATATCTGAAGGTCACACAGGAGCGTCTGAATAACCTATAGACCCAGGCAGGATGGGTTCCTGGGTACTATGGGTCTCTAGTTTGCTCCTGTCATGTGGTGAGCCAATCTTATTAATCCATACAGTCATTTATCCTATATGTATGCATGATTTATATAAAAGGATGGATTGTTATTTTTAGAATTATTCAATTAAACTGGGTTTGAATACAGGAATTAATTAGACAAAGTATCCAGGTAGTAAATTTTGCCCAAATATGAAACTACCCAGTTGACCAGCCTGATGTAGGGTACTGATTCCCACTCAGAATGATTTAATCACATATGATGGGGGTCATGTACTAAACAAGTGCAGTGGGGGAAAAAAGTAGGTAAAACATGAGTAAGGAGCAATTTGCGACTATTTGTAACATTTTGCGCTTGTTACCCGTGATTTGCGCCTCTTCCGTTTATTTTTATTTAGCGCGCATTATTCCGGTTGCGCTAATAAATTGCGATTATATTTGCGCACGCTAAAGAGGTTTCGCGAATATTTTGTGAAAAATAATTCTTGTTTGCGTGTGAAAATGACACCAGCTTTTAGCGAGCGCCATCAAAAGAGGTAGGAAAAATATTCTCAAAATTACCTGTTTTTATTCGCAGTTTGCTCGTAAGGACTATTGGAGTGTTACATGTTTAGTACATTGCAATAGGAGCAAAGCGTAAAAAATAATACTGTGAATGTAGACTGTAAATAAATGATGAGAAAATAATCTAGAAATTGTATTGACTCAATTTCAAAATGTGTTTTTAGATATGTCTGTGTTGTCTCCGGCTTATGACATCACCTTTTAGCCTTGCCTACAAATGAACTACTTCCAGTGGGAAAGGTGAGGTCATAAACAAGGGACACATTTAAGACCTATTTTTCTGTTCACTTATGCACTTGCTCGCAATTCTGTTAACGGAACGTGTAGCTCATGTAAGATTTATTTAGTGTCTACGTTCTCACTATAAACCATGTTTCGGCGACAGGCTCCCTTTACATTGTTTCCAGGGACACGTATTTGTTCCACATGCTGCAGAAAGAGCATGCAAAGTGCAGCCCGGCAGTATGTAGGATGGTTATACACACAGACACAATCCAATTAATTAATCGGGGTGGAGATCTCATAGAACATACCATGATTAATTTATTGGATTGTGTCTGTGCGTATATATCCATCCTACATACTGCCGGGCTGCACTTTGCATGATCTTTCTGCAGCATGTGGAACAAATGTGTCCCTGGAAACATGGCCAATGTTGGCAATTATGTCTTTTAACATCAAGTAAATAAATATTCACACATCAAATAAACCCCCATTTTACCTGCCATCCTTACGCCTATTCATTATCCCCACTGCTACTTTGTTTATTGTTTTATTTAATCATTTCTGGACAGGACTGAGTTACAAATTGAGAATTGCTTCTATATATTGAATTATTTAATATCAAAAAACTTTTTTTTTTTTATTTCTTTTTTTTACATTTTTGTTCTGATATGTCCATTTCAGGGAGGACTGAATTAAAATGTGAAATGTCCTGAATATTGAATTGTGTGCATGAATGGTTTGTAATCTATTTCCTTCTCTTTCTGGATCGGCAATGTGTCCACTGCGAGCAGCCATGACAGGTGGCAAAATGGATGACTCCTATAAGCATTTCTCACAGAGCAGTGACCTCATTCCTGATATTAACGGTGAGGATTTTAGTCATTTTTAACTCCTTGTTATCCATCTTCTGATTAATGCTATAATATAGTAGATCTAGGGGTGTTTTAGGCAGAACAGAGTCTATACTATAAATCTGTGGCTCTCTGGTGGCCTATGGGCCTCCAATTGGACACAAACAATTGAGACCATTTATTGCCATTTTATTTTCTGTATTTCCCCAATATGGTGCTTTATTCATGTAAGAGGGGCTTGAGAAGGGAATTCCTCCCCCCCCCCCCCCCCCCCCATTCTCCTAATTTTGGCTGTGAGAAATTCCCTTCTCAATTCCCTGCAACTTTTTTAATAAATCACGCCCATGGTTCCATGAATGGCTGTCCCTTTGATCTATTGTTTACTAATATCAAGAGATTTAAAATAAACTGTAGTGTTGAGCGAACCCGAACCGCACTGTTCGGGTTCGTACCGAACATTATGGTGTTTGGCACCCGAACATGGACATTTCACTGTATGTCTGTGTTGGAGTTCGGGGTTCGGCTATAAACCGAAAGTCTATAAACCGAAAGACATTCGGTTTATAGACTTTCGGCTTATAGAATACATGTAATTCTATTGGCTTTCTATAAACCGAAATAGAGTCCCCATTCATAAGAAATTCTTATGAATGGGGACTCTATTTCGGTTTATAGAAAGCCAATAGTATTACATGTATTCTATAAGCCGAAAGTCGGGTCCCCATTGACTTCAATGGGGTTTGGGTTCAAGTTCGACCCCGAACCCGGACTTTTTTCCGAAGTACGCCCGGACCCGAACATCCAGGTGTCCGCTCCACACTAATAAACTCCAAACCGACACTAGAGACTTCTGCAGATTATTTGTGCCTCAAATCTGGAGACCTGGCCAATGTGGGTCTTGGTAGACTTTCTATGTAATGTGCTGGTCTGCTATGGATAAATGATATATATAATCCGCTTTTATTTTCCTCCATGCTTTTTGCGTGTCCTGCGATGGTCAGAGATGAAATGTGGGGTGCAGAGAGACACTGTGGCCCACCCTATGGAATTCATGATGAGGATTGTTGGTGGAAGGAATTCAGTGGTTGGAGGTCAGCCGTGGACAGTGAGTAGGGGGGAAAAAAAACTATTATTATTTTTTAATTTCTTTGTTTGTGCCAAAGTTCTAAATGTGGAACAATCAGCATAAAGATTCCATTATTTTACATGGTAACTGAAACTCCGCTCACGATCCCTAAAGTAAGCCATTTAATGCCGGTCACCATTTTTTAGGCGACTATAGGGGTTTTAAAGCTAGCTCCCGACCGACCTGAACAAAATTTGGGCACTACTCAATAAGGTTAAAGAAATAGAGCGCCATTCACACTTAGCCAACCAAAGAGGGTACCATTTTGTTTTTGGACAAAAGCCACAAAGCTCGCTCTTGGCACAAGAGATTTAAAAAAAAAAAAAAAAAAGTGAAGAACCGTTCGATCAGTGAAACACTACAGGGTCCCTGGTCGCCAAATCGCCCGCACAAGGCTAATGTTGCCACAAAGTCTATATTTTAGGAACAGTAGGGTAAAAATGTAATGATGATCCTATGGCGGCGTTCTAACTGCACGCAAATCGGAAGTTTGGGGCAGATTTTGGAGGCGTATTAAACTGGGGTTTCTGCCTCTCTCAGGTGTCTGTGCAGTTGAAGGGGAGACATATCTGCGGGGGAAGCATAGTGCAGAAGACGATAGTGGTGACCGCTGCCCATTGCGTGTATTCTACAGATACGTGAGTTGCACCCCCATGTCGTTCATGCTGGTCACACAGCTTTAAACCGGCCTGTGACCCACCCTGTCTATTTCAGGACCAAAGAGAGCCACCTGACGGTAATCGCTGGGGATTATGATCATAGGGTCATTGACCCTCAGGAACAAACGATTCTGGTGTCCAGTGTGGTGGTACACCCGGAATACAGAGGGGATGGGAGCATGAGTTACGATATTGCACTGCTTTACCTCTCTAAAAATATCCGGTTCGGTGAGTAAAGGTGACAAAAAAATAGCATTGTGTAGGTTACGGAGCGATCGATCGACGTTCAAGGCTGGGTTTTTTTTTGTTTAATAGAAAAAAAAAAATGGTTTTATCAGCACTCGCATTATGCCTCATTAATTAAGTTTAAAGTAAATCTTGGAAGTTATACAACATTCTCCACGTAGCTTCTATATGTGAAGTAGCCTGCATGAGGTCTCTAACAGGCTCTCTGTTTCAGGTTCCCAAGTTCAGCCCGTCTGCCTCCCACAAGTGGAAGAGAACGTAGACCCTGGGACTGTGTGCATCTCCAGTGGATGGGGAAGGGTCAGTGAAGGCAAGTGCTACATTTAACGATGTGTTCATTCTTTCCCCCTTATGCATAATTTATTTTATTTTTATTTTTGAACGGTGTCCAATCACGGTGGTTCTATACCCGGTGTTACCCTTTATTTTTTTTAATATTTATTTTAAACATTTTATTTAGACTTACATCAGGTTACAGTCAGTAATACATGTGGTGTTACCCTTTTTTAGATGGGGGCCTGTCCACCATTCTGCAGGAGGTGAAACTTCCAGTTATCGATAACGTCACCTGCAGCTCCGTATTGGCCTCCATGGGTCTTCCAACTCTCCACGACACCATGCTGTGCGCCGGATTTCCGGATGGTGGGAAAGATGCCTGCCAGGTAACACCCCAAGGTGCCAGCGAGCTTTTTTTAGATGTCCTAGCAGAAAGAAGGGATTCCTTTAGGGTGGAGAATAGAAAAGTACCCATTGCCCCATGAGCCCCATATAGTACTAGTTTGGGGGTTTTACTGGCTATACGTAAAGGAGTTTAGGGACAGATCAGAAAGTCTGTAGGAGTCAACCCAGCCCCCTTGCACTGCGGACAAAAAAAGGCGACTTAAGGAAGCAAAAAATGGAGATGCCATGTAAACCACGATGAACTCATTGTCTTCCACATTCTGATACCCTTTAGGCACCTCCTAGAATGTCCAAGAACTATATGTGGTTATAGGAGTCTACTATGATGTGAGAATAGCAGGGAATTGTGATGGAAATATAAAAACTTTAGGCCAATGTAGCAGAGTTGGAAAAATTCTCCAGCTGAATAGGAGGATTTGTCCAACATTGGTCTAACGTTTGAAATTCCCAACTCAATTCCCTGACATTCTCTTTTTCTTGAATAGACTCTATAGCCCAGAAACAGACAGACGACCGCATATTAGACACTTGGATATTACTGCAGGTTTAGTCTGGAAGGTTAGGATGTTTCTCCTCAAGGTTAGGTTCTAAGAAACAGCTGGGCGCTGGGGTGGACCTCTAGTGAACAAGCAGGTTGGTTACTTCTGTCTTATTTGTCTTGTGCTTGTTCTGTTTCTTTGTTCCCATTTTTATTAACTGGTCTTTGTAGAGATTCAGCCCTCGTCTTTCGTTTCTGTTTCAGGGTGACTCTGGGGGTCCGTTAGTTTGCAGGAGACGCATGGGAAGCTGGTTTTTGGTCGGAATTTCGTCTTGGGGTCTTGGCTGTGGCAGAACGTGGGGCACTTCGCAGTCCTTGCAACATAAAAGGGGCTCGCCTGCGGTCTTCAGCAGGGTCTCTGCTCTGTTAGGCTTTCTAAGAACCTCCTCCCCGAATGGTGAGTGCTGCATTTCTCCCTCCCAGATTCATAAACATAGGATTTAATTCGTGAGAGAGGGATGTTGACCAGGGAATCTGCAAAAAATGAACCCATTCATCTGCACTAGAGTTTTTCTAACTTGGTTACTTTGGTCTTAAGTTTGAACTTGATTTGTCAATTCTCTCTTCCACAATTAAAGCTGTTCCCAGTTCACAAGCATCCCATGTTCTCATTTTTATAAATTTTCATTGATTTGTTTGCTTAGGTTTCCAATCTCTAGA
The DNA here is from genome assembly GCA_036172795.1 of Pelodytes ibericus. NCBI lineage: Eukaryota > Metazoa > Chordata > Amphibia > Anura > Pelodytidae > Pelodytes > Pelodytes ibericus. The sequence goes on along the minus strand of CM069858.1, from coordinate 13,136,088 downwards.
TGAAATAAGTGAACTGACATTCTTGTCCCAACCTTTTTAAGTCAATAATAGACATGTGCAAAACTAAAATTTTCGTTTAGTTTTCGTCCATTCGGGCGAAAATGTTATTTATTTCGTCTAAAACGAATTTCGTTCATTACTGCATTCGTTTCAGATGAAATTCGTTCATTATTTTCGTTTCGTTTCGTCTTATTCGTTCGTTTTATAGAATACGTGTAATACTATTGGCTTTCTATAAACCGAACGAGAGCCCCATTCATAAGAAATTCTTATGAATGGGGCTCTCGTTCTGTTCATAGAAAGGCAATAGTACTACACGTTATCTATAAGCTGAAAGTCTATAAGCCGAAGGTCGTTCGGTTTATAGACTTTCGGTTTATAGAATACATAGAATTACATGTAATTCTATGTATTCTATGAACCGAAAGTCTATAAAGCGAACGACCTTCGGCTTATAGAATACATGTAATACTATGGGCTTTCTATAAACCGAACTAGAGTTCCCATTCATAAAAATTTATGAATGGGGACTCTGTTTCGGTTTATAGAAAGCTAAGAATTTGAACGAATGAACGAAAATCATTCATCCATTCGTGCTATAGTATTGGCATTACTATAAACCGAAATAGAGTCGGTTTATAGAATGCCAATAGACTTACATGCATTCCATAAACCGAAAGTCGTTCATTATGTCGGTTTATGGAATGTAGTGTTCTATGCTATTGTATTCTATAAACGAATGATTTTTGTTTAATAACCATTCGTTTATTCGGCTTTCGTTAGCTTAGCATTTTCGTTATTCGTTTTTCAAACGAATGAATGAAAATGCTATTTTCGGTTGAAAATGCATTCGTCCGAAAATGTCTAGTCAATAACCTTCAACTAAGTGCTGTATAATTACATTGCCCTAATGCATTGAATTAACGTCTGCGTTCAGGAACAATATGGATATTGTAGTTTGTATGGTGTTCTCTACACATTGGAAAGGACTTTACAGGCCATCTCTTGGGCCTTTGTAACTATATTGATCCTTTGTTGGGTGAATCTTGAAGATGTAGAGCCATTTTGTTTTTGTGGATTTGGATGTTGAAGGATGACTCCCAATATCTGATGAAGGAGGGGAGAGATGTTCCGGTGGAGGATAGGAGTGTGTCAAAAAGTCATGAAATAAGATGCAGAGGGGCCGGAATTGGCATACAGTCTCTCGCAAAATCTGTAGCTTTTTATTTTGGAAGGGGTTGGTAGACGGTGACCAAAAGTAATCAAAAATTGTTTACGTTTAAGGTACCCTAGATGGTCAGAGGAGGAGGGGATAAAAATGTATAAAGGGGATGCTGATCAACTGTTTGAGCGTGGAGGAGTCTGGGAAGTTGGTGGAGGAACAATTTATTGAGTTCACTGGGATTCTGTCAGGAAATGACAGGATCATCATCAAACCTTGATAGTAGATAGTATGGTGTGGGTAAGGGCCAAGGTCCTCTTACAAGCCCTTTCAAGGCAGTTCCCCATACCTGCTATCCAAGATTGGTATGCAGAATTGAGGCGTTAATTCCTGGACTGCATCGCCGCAATGATGCCTATACGGCTAAATGGTTTTATTGTCTAGAATTAATCGGATTCCCTCTCTGATGTTCCTGCATTCTGTCTCCTCAATGCCAGTCACCAGTTCCCCTGTCCTCCTTGGGCCTTTTTCCACTTACCCCTTCCCCTGTATTTTGATGCACGGTCTCGGAGCTTGCTAAAATGGTGGCCTTATCCACGGCCTCGGAAATCTATTTTTTTGGGGCTAACAGGAACGTCTGTTTTCCAGGAGACTGTAGCGAGAGTGGTCTTCAGATTGGTGGTGAAAGTGGGATAATTAAATACCCACTGAATTCCAACAACTATCCTGATAACAGGTGAGGTTTGGCATGGTGAGATTTAGGTCCCTGCGTCCCCCCTTTTTGGGACACCAAATTGGTTTTGCCAATTACCCTCCCCAACCACAGGCCAAAACACAGGCCACCCCTCCCCTACAAATAGAGGCCCACAAGGTTCTCTCCTGGCCCTGCCACTACATAGAATGCAAACGGCGTGTGCCATTTTCTGCTGCCCCAGTGGGTAATTTTATTTGCCCCATGATATCATATCAAGTAGTCGGGTAGTTACCTGGGCAGCTTTACAGTGTTACCAGTGTAACAAATCCCGGTGGGCCTCACGGATATCCTCAGTAAAGCAGTATTTTTGGCAGAAGCCTCGCAGAAAGTCCTGTTTCTTGCTAACGCTCTGTATTTTTTCAGCCTTTGTCGCTGGCATGTTACGGTGCACACGAATAAGATAATCCAGATCAAAATCCTGCAGCTGGCCATAGAGTACCACGTCGCCTGTACCTATGACTATTTGTCCTTTTCGGTAAAAGACAAAATGATCAGTGAGTATCACTGTAGCTCTGCATTATCCATGCACAGCTGAGCTCTTCTAGCAGGAGAAACTCCTTGGGCTTTCCCTGGGCTATGTATAGTTACGTTGGTGAGATGGAATGTTCAACACAATGCATCTCCCTTGCATCTCCCTTGCATCTCCCCTGCATCTCCCTTGCATCTCCCAATCTGGACTGTTATAAAGTAATTCTGGTCTATAGCCTGTAACATAATCTGCTCATTTGGCAGGTTTCTTTCTTACAATGATATTCTAATCTCTTCCTTTAGATTTTTATTTTCTTTAAATCTTGACTTTGCATTTTAAGACTTAAACTTTTATTTCTTTTAATAGCTACCTCCTGCCCGTATAGAGATAGAGGCTAAAATGATTACAGCCTGAAACTGGAAAACCCAAGAAATACGTACATTGTTAAACCCTTAATAATCCAGTAACTGATCCACTCCAGATGGGGAAAAAGGCTCTCCCAGTAGGGAACAGGGGGAAAAGATTAGCAGATTGGAAGTGTTAAAGGGGAAAAAGACTGACAAGTCAGATCTGATATATTTAGAATGTTTTGTGTTTTTTTTTTTTTACATTACACAATGTAGCATTTATTTCTCTAAACATATTTTTTGCACAGTGTACGTGTAACTGCCCACTTAAAATGCTGAAATAAATTCTACATATCTGTTGGATGTAATGGGGGTGTACACTAGCCACTTGGTCAAGATAACTTTCCAGTTACTGTGGGGAAACCATTTTCATTAATTTGTTTATTTTAGGCAAGGTGTGTGGATTTAGCGCTCCGTCTCCTCTGCTGATTCCATCCAATGAAGTCATAATCACTTTCTTTTCCGATGATCGTGTTAATAATCGGGGGTTTAAGCTCCACTTTACTGCCACACCGGACCAAGCGGGGGAAGGTCAGTGCAGGGGTTCCAGTGGTATTGGACAAGGGTGGTCTGGCAACTTGTGGCCGGGGGGGGGGGCAGCAGTTACACCCAGCCCTTTGAATGAGGTTAGAAAGCAGCCCCGGGGGAAATGGCCCCAGCACAGAGTATGTCATTCGTTGCAGGAGGTTTCTTTTTTCAGACTCTGGCTGTGGGAGCATTGCAGTCTTGAAGGAGGAAGGCGCAATCTCGAGTGCAAACTACCCCGCATTGTATCCACGCCTGACCACGTGCCACTGGATCATTGAAGCTCCAGAAGGGAAAATCATTAAAGTAAGAATTTGGGTACACAGTGCCATGGAGTCATGCTACAGCTCAGCTGCCAGGGGGCCTTCAAATCGTACATTCAATTTAACAGATTATGGCAAGAGAACCCAATAGGTTTTTTATACAATTTATACATTTCTTCCATTTTTCCAGCCAGTAAGATATTGGCTTGCAGCTTATGTCTTTTGAGAGATTCGTATTGGTCATTTTCTTTTTTTTCTTTTTAATACCCAGAAAGTTGATGGTTGTATTTTTTTTTTTATTTAGCTCACGTTTGAAGATTTTGCAGTGGAGATTCAGAAAGATTGTGCATATGACCATGTCTCGGTGTACGATGACGGCTCAGAATCGCGGCTACTTGGTAAGACCTATTTCATCATATCCACTTATAATGGGGGAGTATGAATAAAGGTCACTGAAAGTGATGTAATCGGCAGGAACATTCCATTGGTTTCCTTTTAGAACATTGGCCCAGAGCCGACCTTTACACACGACTCCCAATGCATACACCAATATTGGACACATTTGAAATCTGTACTTGTGCGTTTAAAGCCACTGAATATTATTTTCAAGAAAAGAGGGTAATTTCCCTCTTTACTGATACATGGAAGTAATTCAGGGGCATGCAATCCCCCCCCCCCCCCCCCCCCAAGTTCCTACCTAGGACAGTCCGGATTTGGTCCCAATTCACCCAATTCTACGGTGTCTGATACATCAGAGAAGGAATACTATGCAGAAGAGCTGTCAGTTTGAGTGCCGACACTGGACCTTCTAAGCCCCCATCCACCAGGCATCCCACAATGTCAGGGGAAGAGGTTGGGTGGTATACAGTGTTCCCCTACTCACAGTGGTCGTAAAAGTGTTTGCCTACACTTGTAAAGGAACTTGCTGCATAGTTATCTTTTTTGTTTGTTTTGAAGAAGTCAACAGTCAAGGCATCAGAATTCCCATGGTCAGTGGCACACATAATAATCACTGCGTAGTGTTTAGACAGTGGTTTTGTTGTAGCAGGTCCATAAATCTGTTTTTATGCCTATATTTTGAGAACTTGGGGGTACGAGGAGTTTACTTTTTTAAGCATCTTTTTTAGATTTGAAAACACATTTTCTCGATCATGCTATTCCCAGCAGGTAAATATCGCAATGTCTCGCTATCATTTCCCCCCATAATCCTTTGTATTCAGCCAGGTTATGCGGATTCACGCTGCCTCCCCCAGTGCTCAGCCCAAAGAACACCATGCTTATTCACTTCAGCACTGATCAGGAGAATAATTACCCAGGATTCAAAGCCCATTTCAACTTCTTACCATCAAGTAAGTTATTTTGGTCACTGGCTTGGAAAGAGCCTTGTGTAGTTGGTAAATGTAATGTGCAATATGTGTTCAGGAAGCTTTTATAAGTCTGTAAGCAGAAAAATCAGATTGCCAGATATTTTCCACCTCACCATAGTGGTATCCCTTCTGTTTGGGGCTGTAGGGTACCCAAAGTTGCAGCTTTTTATTTATTTACATGCTAGCATCACCAGTCTGTCTATGATCCTTGTATTTGATTTGGAGTGGGTGTAGAAGTTGCATTATTATGCATTTGGGATGTAAATGAGAGCCTTGGCAAATCCTTTGCATCTGCATTATAGGAGATGTAGTTCAGCAACAGCTGGAGCTGCCTGGTATTTCCCACTTCTAGTGGAAGAGGTGCCACGAATATACTAACAAACAAGGTGGACCTGCTCCTTGTGAGGCTGGTCCTGGGATCCATCATGGCCCTGTCTGTTCCATTCCCCGCAGGCCGGTGTAACTGGTATATTCTCTTTTTTACAGGTTCTTTGCCACCCGATAAACTCAGCAATTCTCCGGTTACTGTAAATCTATCCAAACCAAAGCCTATCCCTCAAGGTAAGTTATAGGTAAACACATGCTGGGGTGAGGATCAATCCACCAAGTACAGGCTAAATATACACTAGACATGTGCAAAACTAAAATTTTCATTTTGTTTTCGTCCATTCAGACGAAAATGTTATTTATTTCGTCTAAAACGAATTTCGTTCATTACTGCATTCGTTTCAGACGAAATTTGTTCATTATTTTCGTTTTGTTTAATTTTATTCGTTCGGCTTATGGAATACATGTAATACTATTGCCTTTCTATAAACCGAACGAGAGCCCCATTCATAAGAAATTCTTATGAATGGGGCTCTCGTTCGGTTCATAGAAAGGCAATAGTACTACATGTTTTCTATAAGCCGAAAGTCTATAAACCGAGCGTTCGGTTTATAGAATGCCAATAGACTTACATGCATTCCATAAACCGAAAGTCGTTCATTATGTCGGTTTATGGAATGTACTATGTATGTGTAATGCTATTGTATTCTATAAACAGACTCTATTTCGGCTTATAGAATGCAATAGTACTACGAATGAACGAATGATTTTCTTTTATTAACCATTCGTTCATTCGGCTTTCGTTAGCTTAGCATTTTCGTTATTCGGACGAATGGACGAAAATGCATTCGTCCGAAAACGAATGCACATGTCTCATATACACATATATAATAAACCTGTCTTCATGTGCAAATTACTGGTTTTCTAATCTATAATTGGCTTATTGGTATTTGAAGCCACATGTGATGTCATAAGCCAGAGACCACACCGATGCAGTTATGCATTTGCTCATAATTCTGTAATAAATATATAGATTATTCTGATCATTTTAATCTCTATATTCACAGAATAAGCAATGTTTAGCTGATATAGTCCTCTATATATATATATATATCTATATCTATATCTATATCCCTAAAACTGATTTTAACCAGTCTACAAAAAAATCTGTGCCCAGAAAAAAATCAGCATGTCGTGATGTTTAGTTAAATGCAGATTTGTTGTACTTTTGGGGGTACACCTTTGATGGGTCCTCCCCACTTAACATGCGACATCACTTTCCTTAATAATCACAGAGTGCCTTCTTGTCGTCGTCCCCAGATGTCTGTGGCATTGCTCCGTTGTCTCCCCGGTGGATGTTGCACCGTATCGTTGGTGGGGAGGATGCTTGCCCAAACTGCTGGCCATGGCAAGTTGGGATCCTGTTTCTCGGTGTGTTCCAGTGTGGAGGGGTGGTGATTTCCCCTTATTGGGTCCTGTCAGCTGCCCACTGTATACAGTAAGCTTAATTTAACTGAACAACATTCCTAGTGTTATATAGACCCACCACTCAATGTATTTGTGTCCTCATTCATGTAATGTATTTCGGCCTACAACAAAGATTTACCGGGACTCCAAACAATTATGCCATGCACCCACTGTACTTTGTCCTACACTGGCTTCCCATTAAAAGGACATTTATGTTTTAAAATAGGTTTTATGACCTTCAAAGTCTTTAACAACCTGAGTCACCAATATCGTTTTAAAAAGCTCTTGACACCTTTATCCTCTTACAATCTCAACAGTACCCAGAGTGCACACAAAATCCGGCTCCTGTGCACTCTGCCACAATGTTCCTACATTCTAGAACTTTGTTCCTCTAGCCAATAAGACTTTAACAATCAATGTCGATAGTATCTTAAAAAGCGCATGATGCCTTATATTCCTTCTTGTTCCTTTCGTTAGGCTAGCTTACCATTATCAATGCCCAGAGTGCACACACATCCGGGCTCCTCTGCATTCATCCCGACGAGCCACATTTCTAGGAGTTTTTGCCCCCAGTTAATCTACTCTCCTCTCATTGGGCAATCCTTGCAGTTACTCACGGGGGAAAGGCACCATAAACACATTAATAACAGGGCTAATAAGCCCAGACAGGCAGCAATGCAAGGACCTATTCATTGCTTTATGCTTTATATCTGCAGATCTCTCGATCCCTCTCATTGGTTAATTGCAGCTGGAAAACATGACCGGCTCTTGAATGAGCCCACAGAGCAGGTATGATGCTTCAGATCGGACTTTGTAACTTAAGGACCAATGACTGGAGCTCAAATAAGTATCTGGGGTCTACCCAGATTAAGGGATTCGACGCCTGGAGAGGCTCATGTCATTTTGGCCAATGGGCATGGCTATAAATTGTCTTGTTTGTGAAGGGGAGGAGTAACGTATAGAGCCACTCGTCTGTGACCCTATAGCCAATTATTTATGCAAATTTCTTCAACAGAGAAGAACTGTCCGAGCCGTCATCGTCCATGACAAGTTTGACCTTGTAAGTTATGATTATGACATGGGCATGCTGCTGTTGGAGGAGCCGCTGGACTTTAATGATTATGTGCGGCCGATCTGCATGCCCACCCTGGCGGACCCTCCCATCCCATCCTCCATATGCGTGGTCACCGGGTGGGGGAACACCCAAGACAGTAAGTCTTATGTGCGCTCGCTCGGATGAGTTCCAATTAAACCAGATGACATTACGTCTGTAATATCTGATACGTTCGATTACTTTCTCCTGAACAAAGTTTCATTAACCAAGAGGAGGCCATTGAAATCCTGGGGCTGTTACGATTAGCAGCTTAATGGTACCAGTTTTATAACTTTGAAAGCATAAAGAGTCACAATTGTCTGGATTCGAACCTGCAACCCTAAATATTAAAGGGACTCTGTCAACATTCAATATCGAGCCAAAATGTGATGTCATAAGCAGGAAACGCCACAGACAGATTTGAAATACAGGTTTTCTCTTATTTTAAGCATTTGCATGCAATTTTGCTAACACAAGGTGTTTATATAATTTTCATTGTTTTGTGTGGTTTTCTTTTTGTGTACATTTATTCTTCTCTAAATTTACAGTATAAGCAACTTTTAGGTAGACAGTCCTTTTTAAACCTTTCGCATTGATCCGTCTTCCCAGCTCATTAGTCTATCCCATGTGGATTTAATCCAGTTAATATTTATCCCATTGTGTAAAAGTGACTGGAATTCCCATTACCAAAGCTTAAAATGGGGAAGGCTGCAGAATGTGAGTTTGGGGGCGGTACTATAGAACCTATACGTCTTACCGCCAACCTATAAAATGCCTCGAAGGCCATGTGTACCTTAATTGCTGGGCATTGGTCGTCTTTCTGTTGACTTTGGAAATGGGGGTACCCAGTATCTTGGTGCAGTCAATCCAGAGGGCTTGCGTGGGGATGTCCAGTGTGCACGTGAGATGTCTGTGTCGACACTGTCTGATACTTTTTGGAGAGGCATGGGGGCACTGAGTAGATGTGATCCGCAGCATTCACTTTGCTCCACAGTCGCACATGGCCGGTTATCTCCCATGGTTTTCAGTGGTTTTGAGTTTGTCTGAACATTCACAAATCTGCAAATATAGAAAAACTATGCATATGTGAGCATGCAAGAAAGTATGCATGCTTCATCTACACTATGCATCGTTTTTTTTTTTTTTTTCAAATTCATTTTTATTCTGCTGATTTAGATTTTTAGCGCTTGATCCCATCCCAACTTTTTCAGTTTTTTTTTTTTGTTTGTTTTTAAACCTTAGGTGGGCAGCTTGGGCAACTTTCAAGCCGTCTGCAGCAATTAGAAGTTCCGATTCTAGATACCATCGTCTGTAACAGGACCTATTACCAGGGGGTGATCACAGAACGCATGTTTTGTGCAGGATTTCCATCTTCTACGGGGAGAGACTCCTGTCAGGTCAGTGGCTGTGTGGAGGTGGTATAGCACTTTGTCTGAAGAACAGTTCTGAGGTTTCTACCCCCGATCACTGTATAAAGTAACTTGCAGGGTTGGGGTCCAACACCCAAGTCGTATACAACCAGTTGCACAAGTTTCTCTGCGGCTGCTGGAGCCATCTGCTTTAGCTGTGCTGGCGCCTGGCTAGTTTGAGCAATGACTCCTAGTCAACCAAGCCATAGCCTGAGGGAGCAAGTTGTGCCTCATGCAATAGAGCATGCTCTTCTCTCTCATCTTTTTCTCCACTCAAACTTCTCTGAAAGCCACTTACCTCCACATTGGGGAAGAGCAGGTACAGTGTGCCAGTTCATGAGGCACAGGGCACCTAATTCCTGGCAAATATTACATTGCTGTGTGTGACTGTGTATGCGATTGAAAAGTAGCAGAGGCCACCCCAAAAAAGAAATCCTCCCTCAGGTGCAGGGTATCCCTGCCACACCTCTCCGTTTATTGAAAAATAAATAACCCTAGTCAATGTAGATCTCTGCGAGAATATCCCAATGTGTGTCTACAAAGTAAAAAGATTGGCGTATCTGGCCCACCCCCAAGAATGTAATTATTTACCTTTTCAGGGAGACTCCGGTGGTCCCTTGGTTTGTCAGAGTGTGAATAATACCTTTGTTCTTTATGGCATCGTAAGTTGGGGCGTGGGATGCGGAAGAGCAGCCAAGCCTGGTGTCTACTCCAGAGTTCAACATTTCTTGAATTGGATTAGAGTAAAACAAGAAGGTATGTCCCACATATTGCTCAGGTATGAGCGTTGGGGGGGCTTCAACCCATTGGTAAAGTTGGTGTCTTCTCTTTGCAGTGGTCAGAGGACAAACCAACCCCACAAACGGCAAGCAGGAGAAAGAGGAGCTGAAGCCACTTGTCCTACAAGAGGAGATCCCTATAGACCATGGTTTGTCTCATCACCGATATAAAGAACACTTGCCTGCTCCGACTCGGACAGATGGATCCCAGTGGTTGAGCGGAAAGTGTAGAGCAGAAAGAATATGAGACGGTTATATTATACTCCATTCGGGGTCAAAGTTCTAAAACGGTGTTCTAAACGGCAGGAACGTTCCCTTGGCTTCCATGGGGATAGAACTTTGCCCCTGAATTGAATCTTCTAGATCATCCCCCAAAGTCGCATGTTGGATCCAATATCTCCACTTTTACAGCATGAATCCTGAGTGGAGTGTCCCAGTAACCAAATTAGAAACCGGTTTCCATGGGTCAAGAGTACATTGATGCCAATGGGTGCATCTGTTGGCAGATATAACGGTCAGCATCTGTGCCGGCACGTCAGCAGGATTCATCTTTCATCAGCTTTGTTTAGCGCACTGCTACGACAGAGATAGGCAAAGGATCAGTCAAGGTCCACAGAACATCATTAAAGTGTCCATAACAAGGTCCAGGTGATATCCACCATGAATTTTGGCTACAACAAGTCTTCTTTTGCAGGGTGTAAACAAGAGGAGATTTTGAAAGGCTCGGTTGGCTCCATTGCATCACCAGGTTTTCCCTACGGATATCCCGGGAGCCTTAACTGCAGTTGGGTGATCAGGGTCTCGCCTTCCGGCATCATTAAGATAGTCCTGGACGAGCTTTCCATCGCAGATTCCCCAAACTGCGTCACCGAATATCTTTCAATCTATAAAGAGGACGGCAAGGGCCGGACGAAGTTGGGTAAGTGGTCCGTTGGGCAACGTATGGATTCTCAAATGATACATTACCGTCCAGACCAAATTAACATCCAGGCACTGGTTCCTTCAGCCAGGTCTTGAACTGGTCTTAATTCCCATGCTTACTAAACAGTGAATTGACAAGGGAACTGCAAACGTCGGATAATAAAGTTGTAGAGCTAGGCAAGTTGGAAATTTGCCTGATTTTCTTTTTTTTTTTTTTTTGGATTCCCTTGTCTGTTCACGGTTCACTGTTCAAGCTAAGTACCTTATGCAACAATGGTTGACGCATTTCGCGCACTCTGATTTTGTTTCAACTGTTTAAGGGAAGCCAGCTTCTACAGCAGGAAATGATTGAAGTGTTCTTCTTTCAGCGAAACATTGTGGCTTCCTGAGCTCTCCAGAGGAGTATAAAAGTCAGGGGCCTGTGATCCGGGTGACTTTTCACACGAGTACCAAAGGCTCCCATGGAAAACATGGCTTTGCCTTGTTCTATAGAATATATGGGGGACAAGGTAAGTTGGTCAGCTAGCATCTTAGTATTCATAATACCTGACACATCGCTGCACATGCAGTTGGGTAATATGCAAGGAGTGCCATGGCTGCATGTGCCATTATAAATCTATAGATCTATGTAATATGGAGTGTGCTATAGGTCATAACTTCGTATTCCTTAAACCAGACACATAATCCCGGGAATTTAAAAAGGAAGCATCCACTTTTCATCATGTGAAATAAACACCTAAGTAATGGTACAATATCTTTATGCTCCGATGCGAAACGGAAACATTCCAAAGAATTGCGCTTTAAAAGCCAAATTTTAAGGTTTCTACCCTTCACCCAACGCGTTTCACCTCTCGTTAGGCTTCGCCCAGGTAAAGCTAAGAGAGCGCTAATTTTATGCATTTTTTCCATTGGAGTCATACAATATTGTACCAATATTTGGCATATGTATGTTTATAGTTTTAGCTATACAGCTAAATAGCTTTTAATGATCCACTAGAATTGGGGTTTCCCAAACTTTTTTGTGACTTCCTCCCTGCTTTAACTAGTATTTATCAGTCTATCACATTTCGAGTCCTATTAGATCTTGGTCATTAATGGTATATAATATAATTCTTTTCCATGCACTTGCCCCCTACTCAATGCTAGCACAGGCCATGTGATGCAAGATCACATATAATATTGGGCTTATCTATAAAGCTGATGCATTTATCTCCATCCGTTTGCATTGCTGGGTATTTAACAGGTCTCCATTCCTTTTGCAGTTTCAATAGGAAAACCTTTCCACGCAGATTTAAATGAAACCAGGCACAGCCCTCAGAGGAACTGCAGTGATGTTATTCTGACCTCCGATAATGGGGTCATTTCCTCTCCTGGGTACCCGTCTGACTATCCCAATGACCTCAAGTGAGTTTTGAAGGGATCCACAGAAACCGGCACTGACCCGCTGCCCAATAATGGTGTATTGTGTGATTTGTACACTTTGTGCCATTATTGTGCTTTTTCAGCATTCCGGATTGAGGAGAAAGGGGTTTCCAAAGGTTCTATCCCTAGATCCTTGGTGTCTTCTGTGAGGGGCCCCATACCTCTGCTCCCAAGCTGTGTTTGGCATGTGACAGAGAATATGATGTGACCTCATGTGCAGTGTCTGCACTGCCTAGCACAGCTACTAAGGGAGCAGGGTGGGAGAGGCCTCCTTATATCACCAGACTAGTCCACCAGGATGCCAGAATGGAGTGGTGGAGTTTAGAGCGCATCAGAGCCCTTATCTCCATACCAGCTACAGACACATTGTCATCTTTGGGACACAGTGTTCAGTTTTCCGGTATACATACCATAGTTACCAACATCGGCCATGTTTCCAGGGACACATATTTGCTCCACATGCTGCAAAAAGACCATGCAAAGTGCAGCCCGGCAACATGTAGGACGGATATACGCACAGACCGAATCCAATTAATCATGGCAGGTCCTATGAGATCTCCACACTGATCTATTAATTGGATTGTGTCTGTGCGTATATCCATCCTACATACTGCCGGGCTGCTCTTTGCATGCTCTTTCTGCAGCATGTGGAACAAATGTGTGTCTGTGGAAACATGGCCGATGTTGGCAACTATGAAATACACTTTGGAGGCGATTTACTAAAAGGTTAAAGTACTAAAAGGTTAGAGTTGAACATTTAATCTCAACAATTTATCTATACATTGTGCAGGGACAAACATGGCGGGTTTCACCCCCTTAGCAGACTCGCCAGGTTTGTTGCTGCACAATGTATAGTTAAATTGGTGAGCTGAAATATTCATCTCACCTGCAACTCTCCTGGAACTCTCCCTTTGGTGAATGGGCCTCCTTTGCTTTCTGGAGGATTGGACACTTGATCTCTGCAAAATATTCCATTAAAAAGTCATCCTCTGTTTGTTTATTAGCTGCCAGTGGCGGATCATTGCTCCGCGGGGGAGTATCATTCGGCTGGATTTGCTGGACCTGAAAACGGAGAGGGATGATTCTGGCTGTCAGGATCACCTTCGAATATATGAAGGAGCTGGACAGAACAAAAAACTAATAGGTAGGGCCGGCCTTGAGTGATTTTATTTTATTAAATTTTATACACCCCTCATGTTAGAGTGGTTTGGTCTGCTCTCTGAGGGTTGTTTTTGCCACTGAGCGATGGGGGTAGCTGCCTTGGGTGGACACACTGCAGGGTCCACTGAACATGTTACTTGAGCCCTATAGTTTCTGAATCCTTCTTTTGTATATTCTTACTTGCCAGCTTGGATGATATACTGTATCCACACAAATTAAAAATTGGTTTCATTGCTATGAGAAGGGCTTTTGTTACATAATCTGTTCATTATATCTTAGAATTTACTACAACAAAAATCATAAAATATGATGAATTAAAAAAAAACACTTTCGAAATTTGACCTAAAAAATGTACAAAAAATACAATCTGTAAAAAACTCAGTCTAAATAGTTTTCTAAATTTTGTCCTGAGTTTAGAAATGTGCTTTCTTCCATGTTTTTCTGCGGTTTCTTGCGAGTTATAGGGCAATAACCAATAATAGTGTTGTTTTTTTTTTGTTTTTTTTTATAACCATTTTCACCTACAGTGAACTTGGGACCCCAACCCTAAATTTAACCTCAACACTAATCCTTATGCTAACCCTAATTTAATTGTAACTCTAACCATTATTCTAACCCAAACCCGAGATGTTCAGCTAATTAATCTTTTTTTTCATTGCAATGTTAGAAGGCAAAAGATTAGCATATTACATTATGTTTATCAACATAACATTACTTTCAAATTACTTTCTCAAATATCCGTTTGACAACCAAGCAATCTAGCAAACGCAAGGCTGATTACAATACACTTGTTGGATCTTTATTGACTTATGGCAGGTACCTTCTGTGGGATGGTACACCTCTACTCTCTGAAGTCGGATGGTCAAGAAGTGACCTTGGCCTTCACATCCAACCCCACAGTGACCTTGAGTGGGTTCACCTTGAGATATTCATTCTGGGAGCTACATCCAGGTAGGGCTCTCTTTTTTTTTTTTTTTATTGAACAGTAACAATACAGTTCCCATTGCCCCTGCCTTACCTTCAACATATATTTTGCAGGTTTTTTTTATTTTCCAGATTTTTATCTTTTGTAAAGAAAAAAAATTTAAAAAAAATAAGAAATAAGAAAGTTTTTTGTGTAAAGCCCTATATCTTTGAGCTATGCAATAGTTTGAGACTCTGTATAGAAATCCACATGTTATTGTGGGTATTTGTAATGGGGTCTTATCTGCTCGTACCGCACCACCAGGCACACATCTTGATCATGTTGATATTGGGGTAAATGAATCAGTCAGCGTGTGTGTGTGTGTGTGTGTGTGTGTGTGTGTGTGCGCGCGCTGAAGTTTGCATTCGGGGGACCCTTTAAACATCACCTAAACATTGTTACACACCGAGAATAATGATCTATATACATTGTATTAGGATATACCTAAATTAGGAGAAAAATGTGTTTTTAAATGTGTCTGTGGCAGTCTCCTGCTTATGACGGCACCTGTGGCAGGGTATGCATATATATATATATATTTATATGTATTTTTTAGGTTCCTTGAAGAGCTCTGTGGAGGCGGCATCTGCAGGTAAGACTAACTTTAATAAACCAGGCAACACTACATGATCATCGGAAACCTACAGGGCATGACATGCCTAAAGATCAAGAGCAATCTCAATGCATTGTACCTGGTAAGATGTTTTGCTAGAGTTTGAGTGCAGGGCTCTGACAAATAAAGTACCTTATTAAGTCCTTTGTTAGATCTACCGTGGGGCGGACAGGTTGCATTAGAACCTTGAGTCACATGGATCAGATCTTCCCTCATCTGACCCAAGATGTCCGCCCCCTGATGCACAGAACAAAGGTATCCAAGTCTGCTGGTTGAGTAGGCATTACTTTATTCACCATTACCGGACATTACTGGGTTGTTGGGGGTTTACGTAAAGCATTCATGTCCAACTGGTGACCCTTAAGGGTCTTTGTGCTGCCCCTTTCCTGACTAAAAAGCCCATACGTTCTATTATCTAGCACTTCTGCTTGGTTGGACCAGTTTGGACAACAGGGATTTAAAGTCTTGTCTTTGTTTTCCTTGTTCAGGTTGTCCAATCCTGGATCTTCTCCCAGCGGGATCAGCAGAGATCAGGTCCCCTTGCTACCCAGAAACCTACCCAGATAGGGTGGATTGTCAGTGGATCATCTACTCAACTTCAGGAAAAACGGTGAAGCTTCAGATCAGTGATCTGTCCTTGGAGGAGTCCACCAACTGCACCTGGGACTATCTACGCATTCTTGATGGCCCCAATAATGTGTCCAGCCTCTTGGGTAGGTCCATTGTGCAAGGTAAGGATCGACGCTCCAGTGAAGGAGAGATGCTAAAAAAGCCATACATTAGGATCAAGCTGTAGTTTTTACCATAGGGGAAGCAGACACAGTCCACATGGTAAAAGAACATTTTATAGCTTTCATGTATACATGAGTAAAGTTTTCCATGCTACAGAAGCTATGTGATAAGTATAAAGCTTCCCATAAGGCTGGGTGATCTGCCCAAATATTTGGTGCACACTGCACGTACCTCCTGGTGCATTATTTGCATAAAAACCTATTGTAACTTGGTTTTACTTTTTTTTCACACTGGAGAAAACTAAACAGATCCTGGTTTAATTTGTTTGATTATAGTTGTCTTGATTTTTCTTTTCTCTTACTGGACCTGCCGAGGGAGCTCACCACCATAACCAATTCTACTTTCCTTCAGTCAGTCTCTGTGGGCACAAGACTGATCTCACCGTACAATCTAGCGGCAGCTACCTGACTGTGCAATTCCACTCCGATAAGTCGCTAGGTTCACGAGGGTTCCGCATTCAGTATGGCGAGGCAAGGCGCGATTTGGTTCAGAAATGGAGGACTCTGGGGAGTACAGGTAATAAAGGTACGCTGGGTAATAAACGGAGGTTCGCAGTTTGAGCGTCTAGAGCCAGGGTGTGGCAGTAATTACCCCCGCCTCCCTAGGCATGATGGGAACAGTCTGACATTCTGGGGGGGCCCCGACTCCTAACCGGTTTGTTTTCGATAGACCTCTATGGAATTAATACTTCCCTCTCTACTGGTTGGGATGTCTGGCTCCGAAAACCTTCAAATATTGGTCAAGCTTTAAAAATGTTTTTATCTCATTTAAGATTAGTATTGGACAATATGTCAGTTTGGGTGTCTAGCTTTCCTGGAGGAACAAAAAGGGGTCAATAAGATACTTAATTTGTATTCTTTCATTAAAAAATGATATTCAAAACGACTGCACTTGATGCAATCTTTCAATTAAATATAACTTAAATATAAAGGTAGGGGAAGGTAACCTCCAGCTACTGATGGACTACATCCCCCATAATGCTCTCAGCTGAAAGGCTGGTAAAATGGGAAATGTAGTCCTGCAACATGTGGAGGTTGCCAACCCCACTTTTAAGGTGTTCCATGTCTTTGTGCCCTAATACTTCCAAATTTCTCACCGCATGTTGTGCATGAGCTGTCCATCTGTGCGTTAAAGAAAAAAAAAATGAATGTAAATAGTTAAAAAACAAAAATAACCCTGCCCATCTTAATTTCTTTTTAAAGCTTGTCCTACTCCAGCACCAAAGTGTGGGGAAACCTCTGTAGATCCCATCACCGAGCCCAGATTAAGGGTGAATGAAGGAGGGAAATTCCGTGTGGTGGGAGGAGAGTCTGCCACCTCCAAATCCTGGCCCTGGATTGTCAGCATTCAAACCAATGCCAAGCAACACTTCTGCGGGGGAACCATTATTGGCGCCCGCTGGATTCTGACTGCGGCGCACTGCGAGTTCAAGTGCGTCATCTGCTCTCCTTTAATACTGATTTAGTCCTTTTACAGGGTTCTTGTTTGGTGCCTGAATTGATTCTATGTTCGTGCACTTCATTTTTGAAAAATTTTGTAATGTGATCTTCATTGAAATTTACTAATTTTACTTAAAGTAGATTGCAAGCTCTTTGGAACACGGTAGGGAGAGGGTGTGCGAGATATAGTACAGACGGACACCTTGTCCGTCTGACACAGGATGGAGAATGAGAAAATCACCTTCCCCACCTGGGAGATGCTCATAGTATTTCGATGGCTTGTGCCATTGCAGAGGGAACCATTTTGTGCACAAATCCAACTGGAAAACTTGATTTTTGCATTTTAAATGATTTAATAATTAACACCATAAAGCTCCCAGTTAACGACCGTGCAAAACCGCACAAAAGAGAGGGTTTCACACAGAGAATTTGGGTTTGACGTCCGACTGGCCACCTTTTTGGTTGGGTTGGGCATAAATGATTAGCCCCACCCACATCCTGGTCATCCATGCCCTATGCGCACAGGCAGGATTGCTTTTTTAGAAGTTAAGCACATGTTTTTAATGCTCTCACCATCTCCTACCACCCAAAACTGCCCCCCACAGTACACCTTGTGACCTACACTTTAATTGCAACATTTATTTATTTTACTTCCCAGAGTTGGGGAAGACCGGGTATTCGTGGGACAGACTGATCTGTCGCTCAAAGAAGGCACGGAAGTGACTGTGATCAACGCCTATGCGCACAGATTTTTCGAAGAATTTGCTTTCCCTCCGAATTATGATATTAGCCTGCTGGAGCTGAAGACCCCAATTATAACGGGTGAGAAAAGGTGGAATCGCTATATTAAAGGAAAGGATGCTTAATAAAAATGGATAGAGGACAGAAGTGATGTAGTGGGTGGAGCCCGGACAGTAGTGGGTGGAGCCATGGTGAAGCCCAATTTCTCCACAGTGCTCTAGATGAGCACCTAGTTTGCTAGGCAGAGACTTGCTGTATAACTGTGTACATGTAAAAAATGTAAAAATCTTGGGGGGCAGAAGAGCAAAAACAAGAAGGGTTTGAGGAAGTTGTGGGTAGAGCTGAACAAATGTGGGCAAAGATACTTCTAATCCCCACCCCTATATCTTCTCGCTATATTGTTACGACAAATGGACCACTAGTGTGCCCAATCTATGGCCGAGCTCCCAGTGTGACGAACCTAAAGGCCGGGCTCTCGCTACCTCCAGTATCAGTCTGACGCAGCCTGTAATTCTCGTTTTATGCTCTGTACCAGTCGTTGTGTATATTTTTGCCGCTATATAAATGTTACTTTATCTGTAGTTAAACAAATCGTTGCAAGGACAATTCAAAGGAGGGTCAATAAAAGACCCCTTTTTCCTGCATTAGTTGAAATAAAGACATTCCCTCTATATATTTTTAGATAAATCTGTAGCTGTGATATGTTTGCCCGAGAGAGTGGACTTCCAGTATGCTGACTGCATGATTGCAGGATGGGGGTCCACCAATGCCCTGAGTAAGTACTTCTCAAGCCCATTGACTTGATTCTGTAGATCACAGTGAACTCTCGTATGCAAATGAACTTCTTGCACTGGGAATTAATTTGCACGCACAGCTTATTTATTTAGAAAGTGTTTTCCCAGGAAGGATACATTTGAGATTTCTCTCTTTTTCGATGATGTCACTTGCTTAGTGATGTCACAAAGCAACAGGAGCTAACTGTTTAAATATTTACTTTTATCCCATATTCGCTGCTGTCTCTCCTTTCAGTCTGCTGTTGCCCCTCTCCAGTCTCCTGTCAGGGGTCTGGGCCTAGTTGGCCTATGTTGTAATAAAACACTGGCTCACTTCAGAAACAGCTTGGACAATAACATGGTGGTTGCTGGCAGTGAGGCAGCTGTGACCAAGTTGTGATGAAGCCATGGTGGGCTTTGCAGTTTTGGAAGCCCTGGGTCCTTGGTGATATTGGGCAAATATACTAGGATATACCATAGGACTTGCCCCATCACCCACATTGCATACCATAGGACTTGCCCCATCACCCACATTGCAGACCATAGGACATGCCCCATCACCCACATTGCATACCGCAGGACATGCCCCATCACCCACATTGCATACCGCAGGACATGCCCCATCACCCACATTGCATACCGCAGGACATGCCCCATCACCCACACTGCACACCGCAGGACATGCCCCATCACCCACACTGCACACCGTAGCACATGCCCCATCACCCACACTGCACACCGTAGCACATGCCCCATCACCCACACTGCACACCGTAGCACATGCCCCATCACCCACACTGCACACCGTAGCACATGCCCCATCACCCACACTGCACACCGTAGCACATGCCCCATCACCCACACTGCACACCGTAGCACATGCCCCATCACCCACACTGCACACCGTAGCACATGCCCCATCACCCACACTGCACACCGCAGCACATGCCCCATCACCCACACTGCACACCGCAGCACATGCCCCATCACCCACACTGCACACCGCAGCACATGCCCCATCACCCACACTGCACACCGTAGCACATGCCCCATCACCCACACTGCACACCGCAGGACATGCCCCATCACCCACACTGCACACCGCAGCACATGCCCCATCACCCACACTGCACACCGCAGCACATGCCCCATCACCCACACTGCACACCGCAGCACATGCCCCATCACCCACACTGCACCCCGTAGCACATGCCCCATCACCCACACTGCACACCGGGTGGCGTTTTTTTGTCACCCCCTGGCAAGTGCCGCCCTAGGCACTTGCCTTGTTTGTCTCATGCTAAACACAGGGTTGATCTGCTCCTGATCTTTTTCTTTCTATACGATACTAATCATTCCACTGCTCTTTCTAGCCTCCCAATACCCGCACGTACTCCAGCAAGCCAAGGTGCCCATAATCACACAGGAATCCTGCCAGAGTTATTGGGGTACAGACGTAACTCAGAGCAACGTGTGTGCAGGAGGAGTGGGATCCTCGTCTTGCATGGTATGAAGCCAGATCAGTAGACTGTTTGAATCATGATAGCCTCCATGAGTGGGGCTTTGGGAACAGGGGACAACATGCGGCCCCATAGAGCTAGTCAATGGTCAATCCAGGGGACCGGTAACAATGAGGAGCAAGAGGGCCAGTGATTTGTCCTTTGGGAATACCCCTTCCAGTGCCAGGGGAGCCTAGGGCATGCAGGCATTCGGGACGCATACCTCCTTCGGGGAGGGGAGGTCCACAGGAAGGTGTTTGGCCCTCACTAGATCACTAGGGATTCCATCACTTAAACACTGCTTATACTGTGAACAGAGAATGCAAATGCATACAATAAAGGACACGTGACTTTAATGCGTCTGTGGAGTCTCCTCCTTATGACATCACCTTGTGGCTCAATATGCAACATTTTCCATTGGAAGTTAGTTAATTTGCATGTCAAGCCAGAAGTGATGTCATAAGCAGGAGACGACACAGCCACATGTAAATCCTATATTTCTTTTACAGTAATTGCAAGCAAATGCATAAATCAACACCATGTATAGGAAACAAATGTACTACAAACACAAGATAAACACACACAATGTGCAAATATTTCAGAAGGAGTCTTCTAGATCCATTTGTTCCTGATCGGAAGAGTTAGTGATATCACTGTATAGATCACGCTGACATGGCCTCTCTTATAATGTTTGTGTAATATAGCCTTTATATTTAAACCCAACCCCCGCGCAGTCTCCAGATGCCAGGTCATTGTGCAGGTAAGTGACAATATCCATTTCATAGTCTATAATTAAATTATTAAAAAACCCAAAGCATAATGGCAGAATTGCAACAAAATACATAGATTTAGAACATAGTGGGTTATGTATAATAGGTAATTTGGGGGGACAAAGCTCTATAAGCAGGAATATTTCATTAGGTTTCCATACCTCATTGTAGCAGTTAATTTAAATGTGTTGACAGAAACTTAAATCTGATGCATTTTCTCCCCCAGATCTATTGTCTTTTTTTTTTATTTTATTTGTCTAAACTTTTATTTTATTTTTTTACATTTTCTTTAAACCCTTGCTTCCTTTAAGGGGCTCATCCTGCTTGTCTGATTAGGGTCTGCAGAGTGGTGGGTCTCTCTGCTAGTGCAGAGAGAGACCCTTGTTTTTGCATGGGATTGGTTAAGGTCCTGTCTGCTGGTCCCATGTAAAAGGAGGGGGTCTCTGCGCTAGCAGAGCACCAATCGGGGACCAGACTGTGATGCCTGTTTCCCATAAAACTAGAAGCAAGAGTGTAAACAAAAAAAATAAATAAAAGTTCAGTGACCACTTAAGTTACCAAAAATCTTCCAGAAAATATTCTGATTACCGGTATATGTTTATATTGTGATAACAGAAGAATTGGTATTTTTTTTTTTTTTAATAGTACCTTTAATAGTTGGAGCATTATAATATTCTTGTTTGTTGCAGGGAGATTCTGGAGGGCCGTTGATTTGCAAGGTGGGGAACAGATATACTCTTGTCGGTGTGGTGAGCTGGGGGAGCGATGAATGCGAGCTTAATGCACCGGCTGTTTATACCCTGGTGGCTGCCTACAGAGACTGGATAACGGAATACACCGGCTTTTAATAAAAAAAAAAAAAAAAAATTGCCTTCCATCTTTACAGACTCTGTGAATAGTTATTGTAACCCAGATGAGCCCATAATTCTGCAACTGAAGGTCATACTATGTGGAGGGAACTTTGTTGACTTTTCTCAGTCCAGAAACTGGAATCCAGGAGGTTACCGTTTCTTAATCTCCAGCGAGCATGTTCTGAATTCTATCTGTATTCTGATTGGCTACAAACATCAGGAAACCAATGACAATATAGCGTTAAGGTCATGGGGTGTTTTTCTTTTTTTGTTTCTCTGCAACTTGGATTACCGGCTTTCTGTAAAATGCAGGAATTCTTGCTCAACGAAACTGTTCAGGTCCTTGTTTTTTTTTTTTTAAATCTGAATTTAGTAGGATATGTGACCAAAACCTGAAATTCTACTAACGTGTGGTCAAGATTATCGTGCTGGCTTCAGATGCAGAGTTCAGACTAAATCCATCAAAGATACATACTGTATTTACTCGAATCTAAGGCGCACCTTTTTTCACCACGTTGTGTCTCCAAAATTTGAGTCCATATTAGAATCGATGGCGCATTATATTCGCGTATGTTTTATGTTGCAACTTAATAGCAAAATGTAGTTTTTTTTTTTGTTTAACAAAAAGGAAAGCACAATGCGATAAAGACAAACTCTGCATGCACCCTTCCCACAAGCACTGCATTTTATAAATTATTTATTAAACATATAAAACCGTTTACAGATGAAGCAATATTTATTTTTCCTTCAATTAAGTTTGTCGTCTTCTATTCTAGCAAATATGATATTAGACATCCATCACCATTATAATAATTCCATACACCATTGTCGATATAGGAAGGTCACTAGTTCTCTAAACCGGCCTATTGACTATCTATACCTCCCAACATTTCAAATGGTCAAAGAGGGACACATACTAGTGTGAGAGTGGCTGGAGGTGTGGCTGTGGCATTACTGAAAATGTTTGCAGTGACTTTATGGCCAATTGGTATGCATGTAATTTGTTATCATATAGAATAAGAATAAAGTATTTTATTTACACAACTTAATATAAAAACATATTTATTGCGAATTTTATTGTGCTGGAGCTCTGTCAAACGGTTATAACAACTAAAAATTCTGAACTTGGAGGAAAGAGGGACAATAGAGGAGGAAAGAGAGACAATAGAGGAGGAAAGAGGGACATCGGAGGAGGAAAGAGGGACATCAGAGGAGGAAAGAGGGACATCAGAGGAGAAAAGAGGGACATCAGAGGAGAAAAGAGGGACATCAGAGGAGAAAAGAGGGACATCAGAGGAGAAAAGAGGGACATCAGAGGAGAAAAGAGGGACATCAGAGGAGGAAAGAGGGACATCAGAGGAGGAAAGAGGGACATCAGAGGAGGAAAGAAGGACATCAGAGGAGAAAAGAGAGACAACAGAGGAGGAAAGAGGGACAACAGAGGAGGAAAGAGACAATAGAGGAGAAAAGAGAGACAATAGAGGAGGAAAGAGACCGGGGGACTTGAAAGCAAAAATAGGGGACACTTGGCGGTATGCTCTATCTTCTCTATTCCTCTTCTATTAAAATTTCCAATCTGTGGCCCTTTTTGGGACTAGCTGCTACTAAATAAGTGTATTGATTATTAAGGGCAGAGCGAATTTGCTTTTTTTCCTTTTAAATTTCCTAACACGTTCACGTGGACGAGTTTTTATTTAAATGACTAGTATTATAGATGTGACATCCTTATTGTGACTCACAGAATCAGGCATTAATTGGCTCTAATGTAATTTACCACAAGCCCCGCCCATTGCCACACCCACACACCAATAGCAGCCATCACCATGGCAACCACAGCTTCACCCATGATTTAACATGAATGATTACAGGGCCGTTCTTGTTATTTAAGCCGTGCAGCATGCTGATATCACACACAGGCTGCAAGAGGGAGATCCAAAGCTCCTGGACAGAGAGGGCTTCTCTGCCCTCACTCAATATGGCGCCTCTCACAGGGACCACGTGACCCGGTTACCTGCGGCTGTGATGACGACGCCGGAAGTGACGTTGTAACCAAAGCCATGACGCCTGACCCGACGATTTGCTCGTCATTTTACTGAGGCAGAAGGGATCCAGGAAACCGGACCCGGTATGTTTATATAATTTACATATTCTGGGTGTGTATAGTGTGACTGTGTATCACAGTGTGTGCACACCTACCCTTTATATTACACATGTATATAGTGTGACTGTGTATCACAGTGTGTGCACACCTACCCTTTATATTACACATGGATATAGTGTGACTGTGTATCACAGTGTGTGCACACCTACCCTTTATATTACACATGTATATAGTGTGACTGTGTATCACAGTGTGTGCACACCTACCCTTTATATTACACATGGATATAGTGTGACTGTGTATCACAGTGTGTGCACACCTACCCTTTATATTACACATGGATATAGTGTGACTGTGTATCACAGTGTGTGCACACCTACCCTTTATATTACACATGGATATAGTGTGACTGTGTATCACAGTGTGTGCACACCTACCCTTTATATTACACATGGATATAGTGTGACTGTGTATCACAGTGTGTGCACACCTACCCTTTATATTACACATGGATATAGTGTGACTGTGTATCACAGTGTGTGCACACCTACCCTTTATATTACACATGTATATAGTGTGACTGTGTATCACACTGTGTGCACACCTACCCTTTATATTACACATGGATATAGTGTGACTGTGTATCACACTGTGTGCACACCTACCCTTTATATTACACATGGATATAGTGTGACTGTGTATCACAGTGTGTGCACACCTACCCTTTATATTACACATGGATATAGTGTGACTGTGTATCACAGTGTGTGCACACCTACCCTTTATATTACACATGGATATAGTGTGACTGTGTATCACAGTGTGTGCACACCTACCCTTTATATTACACATGGATATAGTGTGACTGTGTATCACAGTGTGTGCACACCTACCCTTTATATTACACATGGATATAGTGTGACTGTGTATCACACTGTGTGCACACCTACCCTTTATATTACACATGGATATAGTGTGACTGTGTATCACAGTGTGTGCACACCTACCCTTTATATTACACATGGATATAGTGTGACTGTGTATCACAGTGTGTGCACACCTACCCTTTATATTACACATGGATATAGTGTGACTGTGTATCACAGTGTGTGCACACCTACCCTTTATATTACACATGGATATAGTGTGACTGTGTATCACAGTGTGTGCACACCTACCCTTTATATTACACATGGATATAGTGTGACTGTGTATCACACTGTGTGCACACCTACCCTTTATATTACACATGGATATAGTGTGACTGTGTATCACAGTGTGTGCACACCTACCCTTTATATTACACATGGATATAGTGTGACTGTGTATCACAGTGTGTGCACACCTACCCTTTATATTACACATGGATATAGTGTGACTGTGTATCACAGTGTGTGCACACCTACCCTTTATATTACACATGTATATAGTGTGACTGTGTATCACAGTGTGTGCACACCTACCCTTTATATTACACATGGATATAGTGTGACTGTGTATCACAGTGTGTGCACACCTACCCTTTATATTACACATGTATATAGTGTGACTGTGTATCACAGTGTGTGCACACCTACCCTTTATATTACACATGTATAACGTGTGACTGTGTATCACAGTGTGTGCACACCTACCCTTTATATTACACATGGATATAGTGTGACTGTGTATCACAGTGTGTGCACACCTACCCTTTATATTACACATGGATATAGTGTGACTGTGTATCACAGTGTGTGCACACCTACCCTTTATATTACACATGGATATAGTGTGACTGTGTATCACAGTGTGTGCACACCTACCCTTTATATTACACATGGATATAGTGTGACTGTGTATCACAGTGTGTGCACACCTACCCTTTATATTACACATGGATATAGTGTGACTGTGTATCACACTGTGTGCACACCTACCCTTTATATTACACATGGATATAGTGTGACTGTGTATCACAGTGTGTGCACACCTACCCTTTATATTACACATGTATATAGTGTGACTGTGTATCACAGTGTGTGCACACCTACCCTTTATATTACACATGTATAACGTGTGACTGTGTATCACAGTGTGTGCACACCTACCCTTTATATTACACATGGATATAGTGTGACTGTGTATCACAGTGTGTGCACACCTACCCTTTATATTACACATGGATATAGTGTGACTGTGTATCACAGTGTGTGCACACCTACCCTTTATATTACACATGGATATAGTGTGACTGTGTATCACAGTGTGTGCACACCTACCCTTTATATTACACATGGATATAGTGTGACTGTGTATCACAGTGTGTGCACACCTACCCTTTATATTACACATGGATATAGTGTGACTGTGTATCACAGTGTGTGCACACCTACCCTTTATATTACACATGGATATAGTGTGACTGTGTATCACAGTGTGTGCACACCTACCCTTTATATTACACATGGATATAGTGTGACTGTGTATCACAGTGTGTGCACACCTACCCTTTATATTACACATGGATATAGTGTGACTGTGTATCACAGTGTGTGCACACCTACCCTTTATATTACACATGGATATAGTGTGACTGTGTATCACACTGTGTGCACACCTACCCTTTATATTACACATGGATATAGTGTGACTGTGTATCACACTGTGTGCACACCTACCCTTTATATTACACATGGATATAGTGTGACTGTGTATCACAGTGTGTGCACACCTACCCTTTATATTACACATGGATATAGTGTGACTGTGTATCACACTGTGTGCACACCTACCCTTTATATTACACATGGATATAGTGTGACTGTGTATCACACTGTGTGCACACCTACCCTTTATATTACACATGGATATAGTGTGACTGTGTATCACACTGTGTGCACACCTACCCTTTATATTACACATGGATATAGTGTGACTGTGTATCACACTGTGTGCACACCTACCCTTTATATTACACATGTATATAGTGTAACTGTGTATCACGGTGTGTGCACACCTACCCTTTATATTACACATGTATATAGTGTGACTGTGTATCACGGTGTGTGCACACCTACCCTTTATATTACACATGTATAACGTGTGACTGTGTATCATAGTGTGTGCACACCTACCCTTTATATTACACATGTATATAGTGTGACTGTGTATCACAGTGTGTGCACACCTACCCTTTATATTACACATGTATATAGTGTGACTGTGTATCACACTGTGTGCACACCTACCCTTTATATTACACATGGATATAGTGTGACTGTGTATCACACTGTGTGCACACCTACCCTTTATATTACACATGTATATAGTGTGACTGTGTATCACAGTGTGTGCACACCTACGCTTTATATTACACATAGATATAGTGTGACTGTGTATCACAGTGTGTGCACACCTACCCTTTATATTACACATGTATAACGTGTGACTGTGTATCACAGTGTGTGCACACCTACCCTTTATATTACACATGTATATAGTGTGACTGTGTATCACACTGTGTGCACACCTACCCTTTATATTACACATGTATATAGTGTGACTGTGTATCACACTGTGTGCACACCTACCCTTTATATTACACATGGATATAGTGTAACTGTGTATCACACTGTGTGCACACCTACCCTTTATATTACACATGTATATAGTGTGACTGTGTATCACACTGTGTGCACACCTACCCTTTATATTACACATGTATATAGTGTGACTGTGTATCACACTGTGTGCACACCTACCCTTTATATTACACATGTATATAGTGTGACTGTGTATCACACTGTGTGCACACCTACCCTTTATATTACACATGTATATAGTGTGACTGTGTATCACAGTGTGTGCACACCTACCCTTTATATTACACATGTATATAGTGTGACTGTGTATCACAGTGTGTGCACACCTACCCTTTATATTACACATGTATATAGTGTGACTGTGTATCACAGTGTGTGCACACCTACCCTTTATATTACACATGTATATAATGTGGCTGTGTATCACACTGTGTGCACACCTACCCTTTATATTACACATGTATATAGTGTGACTGTGTATCACAGTGTGTGCACACCTACCCTTTATATTACACATGTGTATAGTGTGACTGTGTATCACAGTGTGTGCACACCTACCCTTTATATTACACATGTATATAGTGTGACTGTGTATCACAGTGTGTGCACACCTACCCTTTATATTACACATGGATATAGTGTGACTGTGTATCACAGTGTGTGCACACCTACCCTTTATATTACACATGGATATAGTGTAACTGTGTATCACACTGTGTGCACACCTACCCTTTATATTACACATGGATATAGTGTAACTGTGTATCACACTGTGTGCACACCTACCCTTTATATTACACATGTATATAGTGTGACTGTGTATCACAGTGTGTGCACACCTACCCTTTATATTACACATGTATATAATGTGGCTGTGTATCACACTGTGTATATTGACTGTGCAGGCTGTAAACAGCTGAACTTGGATCATTCTCCCTCCTGCCTATATTTCCAACTCTGCTGTTTAATGTCTGCTCTTTACAGTTACCAATTTGTACAGGTAATAACCGCTTCAGTGCTCTCTGTCCATTACCCTGCTCGAAATAATGAGTGATAAACCTTAATACATGGAATTCTCTAGTTCCCGTCTCTGAAGTCTAGTCTTGCTAAGCATTCTTTTAAATATAAATATATATTTTTTAGGATCTGTTTTTAGAACCCAGTAAATATTGGTTGTGAGACGTGTCCAGGTTTCTGTACAATATATAGGCCTGGTCTATTCTTCATTGTGATGCTTTCCATTTTGTTTTTGGCAGGTCTCTCCCTGGGCCCCCTGCAGTCTGTGGGTGTTGAAGCCGCGGGGGGAGAGGTTGGAAAGATGAGGCGTCTCAATCGGAAGAAGACTCTTAGCCTGGTGAAAGAGCTGGATGCTTTCCCCAAGGTGCCAGAGAGCTACGTTGAGACGTCCGCCAGCAGGGGGACCGGTGAGGGGGAGGACATCACAGTGGGGTGGGGTACAGATAAAGAAGCGCCACCTTTGAGTGCTGGGATGGCTGAGTGATGATGGTTCATTTCGGTCTTTCCCGTGTTCTCTTTCAATCCTCATTCTCTCTATTTCTTTTTTGCTTTTACCTCCTCCCCTCACCCATGTCCCTGCCTTTGCTCACTCTCTCTCCTCCGTTTCTGTAGTGTCCCTCTTCGCCTTCTCAGCCATGGCGCTGCTCACCATTATGGAATTCCTAGTTTACCGTAACACCTGGATGAGATACGAGTATGAAGTTGACAAAGATTTCTCAAGGTAACTTTATCCTACGACCTCTCACTCTGACATTGGTTCGCTGTGATGTCTAAATCGTTTTCTGTTACCAAGACAGACGGAGAAGGACACCTTCCCAAGATAGGGTGACAGCGCGGAATATGGATAAAACGCAATCCTGGCGCAGGGGCAATCTCCATGGAAACCAATGGAATGTTCCTGGCGATTGCTCCACATTTTCCAGTTTTTCAGCCACGGATTGGGGTTTATCCATTTCTCTCTCTGTATTGTTTCTTCCAGTTTTGTGAGCTGGTTGTCAAACTTCTGCAGCAGTTTGTCCTTTGTTTTGCTGGCCCCCCCTTGCACCTTTTCCGTTACAATTGACATGCCCACCACGGAGGCGGTCATTCAAGCAGAGCTCCTTGAAATTTGCTCATTTGTGGAATACAGAGACAACAGGAGCACCGTTCAAAGAGCAGTTTTAATCAGGCAGAATTGAACTTCTGCCTGGAAGGAAGCTTTGTTTAGAACTTCGTCCCTATTTAAAGGAACATTAAATATTCTTTAACCCTTGAATCCGTTAAGGAAGCAAGGGTTAAACATAACATGTCCCAGGTCAATTAAGTAAACCCGACGTATATCTTAATACAGGGCTTGACAAATCTAATTAGATTTTAGGAGCCAGCCAAAAAATTTAGGAGCCAGACAATCACGCAAGCATACACGCAATTCATAAACACACACGGCTTCTTCACATATATACACACACACACACCTACTTTACATATACACATATATCCAAACACCTCACACACACCTACTTTACATATACACATATACACAAACACATCACACACCTACTTTACATATACACATATATCCAAACACCCCACACACACCTACTTTACATATACACATATACACAAACACATCACACACCTACTTTACATATACACATATATCCAAACACCTCACACACACCTACTTTACATATACCCATTTATACAAACACCTCACACACACCTACTTTACATATACACATATATACAAACACCTCACACACACCTACTTTACATATTCACATATATACAAACACCTCTCACACACACCTACTTTACATATACACATATATACAAACACCTCACACACACCTACTTTACATATACACATATATACAAACACCTCACACACACCTACTTTACATATACCCATATATACAAACACCTCACACACACCTACTTTACATATACACATATATACAAACACCTCACACACACACACCTACTTTACATATACACATATATACAAACACACACCCACCTCACACAGTCTTTTCTTGATGTGTCCCCCCTCCCTGCTGCTTTACCTCATTGCAGGGGAGGGGGACGTCCGTGCTGCAGCATGTCCTCACTCATAGGCCTGCTGAGTGCCCGGATGTCACGTGTCGACACCCGGCACTCAGACACGCGTTGCGCGAGGGGGCGGAGCTTGCAGTCTGTGCTATACGCACAGACTTTACCCCCTCGCGCTACAAAAAAAGAAAAAAACATCGGATGGCAGCGGCAAGGGGACAGGGAGGGTAACTTCACCCAGGCGCCAGGTCTCATTTCCTGGTCGCCATGGCGACCTGGCGCCTGGGGTTTGTCGAGCCCTGTCTTAATACACACGGGTTTAGTAACTGTTGTGTCTCCCATGCGAGACACAGCAGTTCCTGGTTGTCGCGTGCTGACAAACATCAGCACGCGCACAGCCAATCAGAGAGGGGGCTCGACCCGCTCTGATGGCTGAAAGCGAGGGTCTCTCGCTGCCCTCGTTTTTGCATGGAATCAGCAGGGGGACCTAGTTAAGGTCTCCCCTGCTGATCCCATGGAAAATCGAGGGTCTCTCTCTCTCAGCTAGCAGAGAGAGCCAGTCACTGACCAGACGGCTGGTTCTTCCTATGGAAACATGGCCGCTGTCGGTCCGAGGATAAACTGGCAGGTACTATCGATGCCAGTTCATCCTCATACTAGGGGCAACTAACTTTTCACTTGTGCTTCTGTATTAGAAACACAAGGGAAAAATAACGTTTAGTGTCCCTTTAAGATCCTTTTGTAAATAGTAAGTACTTTCTGGAGTAAGTGAAAATTGGATTATTTGGATTTGTCGGGTATTTGTCATTTTGTTTTTTTTTGTTTTTCTTGCAGTAAATTACGACTAAACATAGATATCACAGTGGCCATGAGATGCCAGTGTAAGTATGTCGTCTCCGTTATTTAACCCCTTAGTGACAATTGACATGACAGGTACATCACGGAAATACATACAGCTAATGACAATCGACCTTGGATGTCATGTGGGGAAATAAGCTTTGTAAGCAATCAACGGTCGCTTTCTGTACTCTGCCGGTGTTACTGCAGTGCCTCGTTATTGAGGCATTTGGCAACACCAAAACTGTGATTACTTGTGTCATGTTGCAGTGGCTATAGAGAAAGTCAGCAATATTAAAAATAAATAAATAAAAAAAATGCTATGTTTTATCTTTAGTTAGTGTTACAATCTCACTGTAGGTAATTGGTTAGGAAAAAGCAATGCGTTAGTTTCACTTATTGTTCTACAACTTGCACAAACAACTGCAGAAAAACAATATAGGGTATTTCTAAAGTCAGTACAAATCTTAAAATCTATTTAGCAATTTTTTTCATTAGGTTTTGTAGCTGTGTAAAAGATTTTTCAAGTAAATGTTAAAACAAGTATTTTTTTAATTTTTTTTAATTCGGTATCCTATTAGTAAATTATGATATGGTCAGAATAATGGTATGTAATGAAAGCCCTTTTTATCCCCCCCAAAAATATTTTTATAATTTGTGTGGGTTCAGTAAATGAGAGAGAAAATGACAGCTAAACACAAACACCGCAGAAATGTTACAACAGGCCATGCCACAAAGGGTACAAGATTTCCATAACTGCCCGCTCACCGGAAGGGTTAATGTAAGTGTCCATTGAATACGCTGACGTTGTAACCATCTTGTGTCATCTACAGATATTGGAGCTGATGTTCTGGATTTGGCGGAGACCATGGTCACATCAGCGGAGGGCTTGGTGTACGAGCCGGTGAGAATCTAATCTAGCTGCAAAATTGTCCCATGAATGTGGGTTACTACATGAGGATAACCCAAAGGAGACTTCATGCGTGAGATTCAGGAGTAGAGGGAAAGGTGTGATTACTATAACACCCATTACTTAACCCCTGGTTAAACCCACCTAGCTCCCACTGTCCCCAAATATAGTTACTACCACCACCTTCCTCCTTAGATTTCATGGAGTATTGTGGAAGACCACTGTCTCTAGAGTGGTGGAATTTGCAGAGTAATGGCTGCAAGACGGGGGGGGGGGGGGGGGGACAAGTGAGGTGAATGGGCCTCTGTACTAATGGTTTTAGCTGCTTAGAACAGGCTCTACGTATGTAAATACCTGTCGCCACAGCATGATATGGAACGGACACGACTAACATCCAGGAACCTGGTAGGGAAGGAAAATGCTTTGGTTGGAGCAGTAAGTTGGGTACAGAGGAATACAAATACGAGGACAGGAAGTGATGGGCTAACACAAGTTAACTACATCTCATAGAAGAAGAAGTGTGTGCTGGTCTACTAGACTAATCCTCCTTAATAAGCCAGGTTTTCTCTTATTGTGTCATTGGCCATTTCTCTCTGCAGGTGACATTTGACCTCTCTCCTCAGCAACGGCAGTGGCAAAGGTAAGATAAGAGCGGCTCTGCGACAGACAGGGCGAGCGCTGTCTGTTCTCTGTAATTACGCTTGCCGATCTGCTTGTGTTCTCAGGATGCTGCAGCAGATCCAGAACCGTCTGCAGGAGGAGCTCTCCCTGCAGGATCTCTTGTTCAAAAGTGCAATGAAAAGCTCGGTCACGGCACTGCCGCCCAGGTAAGAGAACACGTACGGCACATAGCGCTGAAACCCACCTCCGCATCAGACTTCCAGCAGCACCCAAGCCGCTATTGGACAAGCTGTGCCAACCGTCCCCCAAGCCCATAGTTGGGCTAGGCGACCAGCACCTCCAAGTCCACGGTTTGGCTGGCTAAGTGCGGTTAGAGTGGTCATCCAACAATACTCGTAGGCTTCATAACCCTGACCGCTATTGGTGCTGTACACTCAATATATAACACATTACAAAAGGCCTGTAGTACTTCTGTCCCTCTCTCTCTGTCTGTCTTTTAGGGAAGACTCCCCCACAGAGCCCCCCAGCTCCTGCAGGATCCACGGACATCTTGACATCAATAAAGTGGCTGGAAACTTTCACATCACTGTGGGCAAGTATGTCTTTCTCTCAGGGTTTGCTTTTACCTAACATAATCCCACAGTGTGAAGGAAATGCATCCCATATTGACTCTAACGATGAATAGATCGTGTCTGTCGCACGTGTAGATCAGCCCTGTCCCATAGTCAATATTTTGAGCTGTGTTTGGATCTCCGCATCTTAGTCCAAATGCTTCCCCTCTCCCTCCGTGGGACAGTGGGGTATCAGAAATGCAAACTCCCACTGAACACATAACATTCCATGATGTCCTCAAAGTCTAATCCTGGACAGAATTTATGCTCTTGGTTCCTGAGATTTGGAGCTGGTCAGCTCTGTCATTAAGCACTTGGAGGTGTGTTAGACGCATGCCCATCACAACTGCACATAGCTATAATCGGGAGATGTTCGAGGTAATATGAAATGCCTGTAGTAATTTGGATCAAAGCAAACTTTGCTTTATTGTCTATCTACTCCTTCCAAATTGATTAACTAATGCGCTCTCCCCTAGAAGTAATTCACACCGGAGACAAAGTTTCTGATCAGTGAAAAACCTGAGGCAAACCTTTTTTATTTCCCAGAGTGGGAGATTCCTTTTAAAGCAGAAATACGTCATGTACAGAGTCACAGTTTAACATACAGTATACATTCAACAATTGGCTAATAGTTTCAGGGGTCTTATCTAAAGCCACCCTACAGAATGTGACTTCATCATTACAGAGCTCTCACATTCCAGCTCCATCTTGGTTACACGATGGGAGGGGGAGTGAGTAGTTACTGAACAAAGAGGGGCTGCAGGGGAAACAGTTACTGTTACTTTAACAGTGATTCTCCATTTTGTTGCACGTGGCATATAACTGTTAACTTACACAAAGGAAGTGGGGGAAGAGGTTATAACGGAAACAGAAATAAATTATGACCAAGGATATTCTTTTAGGGAATGTGTGACAAATAAGACATAAACACAAGTGTATAATAGTAAAAGAGACGTTTGTCCATAACGGTAGCAGTTTAGGGCACTTTAAATGCTGTGTGATATTTGTGTTTCTGCTAGATCATATGGGAAACTGTTGCATCTGATTTTTCTCCGTATGTTTTGATCTAACGTTTTGTCTTTTTCGCCCCTTTTCTTACAGAGCTATTCCTCACCCCCGGGGTCACGCACATCTCGCGGCTCTGGTCAGCCATGACAGTAAGTGAGACACCTAATCACACAGCTACCACGATACAGATCTAAAGTGCTTCAGGCTTATGTGTAGATCACCGGATACGGTGTGAAGCTCCGCGGGGATGGCGGTGCATTGGGAAACCTGTCCAGGATCTTTCCATAAGGAAAACCCATTGATTTACTTTGTGTTGATCTGTAAATAATGAAACGGTGGTCTCTGGACTCTGCACTGCTGCCTCGGCATCTTTGTCGTCGTCTTCCTTTGCTGTGGGGCAGACTTGAACCTTCAGTAAAGAGAGTTGACTTTTTAATAAAGTTCTCTCCCACTTGCCATGGGGAGATTACACGCAGTGTACACTGGGCACAGGACGCCCAGCCTGACCAAACTGGCCACAAATAGAGAAGAAACCAGGTAAATTCCAGCTGTCCACTGCAAAGGAGAATAAAGCACGGAGTCTCGAGTGAAACACAACTTTGCATCCTGTATGTTATAAGATACTGGAATAAATCAGTCAAACCTGACGCATTTCACCTGGTACTAGACTGACTTTATCGTAGATCCCCGTAAATTACCAGTCTCTTCGCTACAGTATGAAGCCTGGCTCTTTGGATAGGTGCACCTTGAGCTTATTAAAAAAAAAAAAAACACACGAACATCCACATATGAAATCTATACTGCCTGTATGCATTACTGAACGGTGGGTCAAAACATGTTGCTGAGACAGGAGTTCTCTGGATCTAATGAAGCACAGAGCGTAACACTAACCATTGACCTTGATCTCCCGCTCACACATCATTTGTCTCAATCTGCAGGTTACAACTTCTCCCATCGCATCGACCACTTTTCCTTTGGGGAGCTCCTGCCTGGGATCATCAACCCTTTGGATGGGACAGAGAAAATAGCAATAGACAGTAAGTCTCAACTGCTAATAATCAGTGTTTCACCTCTGTTTGCCAGATTCTTGCACGTTTTTCTTTAAATACTACTTGTCCTTTGTTTCTGACCCACAGCATTTTCTGTTCATAGCTACCTAGTGACGGCCAGGGCCGGACTGGCCTACCGGGATACCGGGAAATTCCCCGGTAGGCCGCCGGCCCTGGAGCCGCTCCGACTGGCTGTAATGTTTAAAAAAAATTGTCCGCTCCCCGTGGCCGGCCGCTTAGCAGCAAAGGTTTTTTTCAGAACGCGATCAGCCGCAAGGGAGGAAAGATGTCTTTCTTCCTCCCTTTGCCGATCGCTTAATTCTCTGCTTTCAGTCTTGCCGCCGGATATGACGTAATTTGCGCATTTCCGGCAGCGCTCTTTCCCACACCCTACATGCTCATCAGCCACTTCCCTTTGCATGCAGTGCCTGATGAGCAGAGCGTTTGGGAACTGCCCTGCAAACATTTTGAGGTACCAATTGTTTAAAAACACACCACATTTTGAAATTAAACACTCAATTATAATAAACTGTGAATAATAAAACGGGCTGGTAAGGGTGCAGAAAGTCAGTAAATGCAAAAAATGCTGTTTTATTATTCACAGTTAATTACAATTGAGTGTTTGCAATATATTTCTGGTCCATTCATTTAATACTTGATCCATTATAATTCCCACTGACTTTCTATAATAAAAGTGCATTTGCAGCATCACAGTAGATTTTTTTTTATGTTTTTTTTTTTTTTTTTTTTTTTACCAATTATTTAAAAATTGTTTAAAATATACTATACACATATTTACATTGCATTTTGAAAAAGGACCTGATGACTCACTTTATATTATATTTATTTCTGAATATCAGGTCAGCAAAATATGAAATGGCAATGGCATTATTTTTGCATAAAATAAAGTGGAGGCATGATTATATTTATGTGACATTTATATGTATGTGGCCCATATTAAAATATATCATTGTGGCTCAGGCAATGATATATTTTTATATTATATTTGTGGTTGAAAGTATAGCGTTCACTTTGGGCTGAGTGAATTAGATATGTTAATATTATATTTTTGTGTGGAGGAGGAACTGTAAATAGAGGGGGCTGCAATGGAGAGCGAATTGTAATTTGTAATGTATTTATTAGGTACGGTGGAGGGAAGGGGATGACTGCATTAGGTAGTGTAATATATTTATGGGGGTATGCACTTTATGTGGAGGGAGTCTAGGGTAATGGTATTATATATTGTAATATATTTTGCTTTACAGTGATTATTTAAATATGACTAGTTAGCGAGCTATGACTACCCTTTCTGTTATGCCTAGCCAGCATCATGGAAGCCCTTTGGCTGGCTATGTATAATAGGAACTGTAGTTTCCACATGACATAGCTGATACTCTGTAGAGATTAGCTAGACATAACTGGGCTTTTACTGTGTGTTATTAACAGGACTTTGCCACGCCAGTTGCTAGCTGTTACTGTGTGTTATTAAGTGGACTTTGCCATGCCAGTGGCTGGCAGACTGTGTGTTATTTACTGGACTTTGCCACACAAGTGGCTGGCAGACTGTGTGTTATTAACTGGACTTTGCCACGCCGGTGGCTGGCAGACTGTGTTATTAACTGGACTTTGCCACGCCGGTGGCTGGCAGACTGTGTTATTAACTGGACTTTGCCACACAAGTGGCTGGCAGACTGTGTGTTATTAACTAGACTTTGCCACGCTGGTGGCTGGCAGACTGTGTGTTATTAACTGGACTTAGCCATGCCGGTGGCTGGCAGACTGTGTGTTATTAACTGGACTTTGCCACGTCGGTGGCTGGCAGACTGTGTTATTAACTGGACTTTGCCACGCAAGTGGCTGGCAGGCTGTGTGTTATTAACTTGACTTTGCCACGCCGTTGGCTGGGAGACTGTGTGTTATTAACTGGACTTAGCCATGCCGGTGGCTGGCAGACTGTGTGTTATTAACTAGACTTTGCCACGCCGGTGGCTGGCAGACTGTGTGTTTTTAACTAGACTTTGCCACGTTGGTGGCTGGCAGACTGTGTATTATTAACTAGACTTTGCCATGCCGGTGGCTGGCAGACTGTGTATTATTAACTGGACTTAGCCATGCAGGTGGCTGGCAGACTGTGTGTTATTAACTAGACTTTGCCACGCCGGTGGCTGGCAGACTGTGTGTTTTTAACTAGACTTTGCCACGTTGGTGGCTGGCAGACTGTGTATTATTAACTAGACTTTGCCATGCCGGTGGCTGGCAGACTTTGTATTATTAACTGGACTTAGCCATGCAGGTGGCTGGCAGACTGTGTGTTATAAACTGGACTTAGCCATGCCAGTGGCTGGCAGACTGTGTGTTATTAACTGGACTTTGCCACGCTTCCCATCATGTGTGTGATAGGTGCATCTTAAAAAGCCCCAACCTTTTTCCTTTTCTAAACTTGGCTACAAAGCTAGTTAGCAGTATGTTTTCAAGTTATACTGTGGAATTCCAAAAGTGTTTTGCACATTATGTACTGTTACAGGATTAAAAGCAGTATATTTGCACTTTTTTAACTCAAAAAATGTATTAGAGTTGTTACAATATTTAATTACTGTGTAGTGGAGCTTTTTGCTCCTACAATTTTATTAGTACTCATTATTTACTACCCTTTTTGAGTTTGAGTAATTTATATATGTTAAGTTAATAAAATTATTTGAAACTATCCATACTTTGAAATACATTTTTATTGGACAGACACAATTGGGATATTGGTCTACTGTGATATTCGGAAACATAAAGATTTATAGTGGGGGTACAGATTATAGATGTGGTTTAATCCCCATAGGAATAAATAGACTGTGCTTACTGACTGCTCCACTTTTACTACTTTCCACCAGAATTTGCTCATTTTATATCAATCCCTATGTTTTTTCTTATCTATAAATAATCCACTCTTGAAATGAAGAATGGTTTTCCCTTTTATGAACAAGAAAATACTGACGTTACGCTGTTGGGCTGGTATAATGATGCACTGCTATGGGGCTGGTATAATGATGGAATTCTTTGGGGCTGGTATAATGATGCACTGCTATGGGGCTGGTATAATGATGGAATTATATGGGGCTGGTATAATGATGTAATGCTATGGGGCTGGTATGCACTGTTTTCCAGGGCTGGTTTTCATTCCCAGTCCGGTCCTGGTGACGGGGCATAACACCCTTCACCTACTTCATAATTGTTCCCTTTGCCTGCTCATAAATGCCAACAGTCCCCAGATTTGATAGGGCAGTCCCTCTGCGTTTAAACTTTGCATGTCTGTAAGCCCTACAGATAAAGATTTGAATTCCAGACACCCAGTCTGGGTTGGCTGGGATCCAATCTCGTGGGGCCATCCAATAGAGCGTAACGCCCCCCCCTTTTCTTACTCTGTCCGAGCCATGTCCCATGATTTGACCACAGGATGTTGGCAGGTATTGCCTGCTTGTTTTTCTCATGCTTGCCTGTGCTGTGCTGGTTGGCTGACATCTTTTTTCCATCACCCACCTTTGTTCTTTAGACCACTGGTTTTCCTTACAGATCTCGCTCCTCTTGCAGGTAACCATATGTACCAGTATTTTATAACCATCGTACCCACGAAGCTGAACACACGCAAGGTTTACTGTGACCACCATCAGTTTTCCGTGACGGAGAGGGTGAGTTCACGATGCCAGGGACACATTGCAAAGTACTGCTACGTTCATCACCAAACCATTCACTGTATACTTGTGTGCACTCTGACGCTTGTTTGTGGATCTGTTCAGGAGCGTGTGATAAACCACGCCACAGGCAGTCACGGTGTATCTGGGATATTCATGAAGTATGACATTAGCTCGCTGATGGTAACGGTCACGGAAGATCACATGCCGCTCTGGAAGTTCCTGGTCAGACTCTGCGGCATCATCGGAGGGATTTTCACCACCACAGGTGAGTCTGGGTGGAAGGCGCGGGTACAGGGGTCCTGCGTTACATGCAATGTGCTCATGGTCCACTTCCTTGTCCTATGGTTTCAGGGATGATCCACGGATTGGCTGAATTCTTTGTGGACGTTATATGCTGCCGTTTCAGGCTTGGAGTATACAGACGTCAAGAAGTGAGTCTGAAGGGAACGTGAAGCCTTTGATTTTTATCCACTGCTCTGGCTCTGCGGACAGTGATATGTGGGCGCAATCTGACTCTGCAGACAGTGATATGTGGGTGCAATCTGACTCTACAGACAGTGATATGTGGGCGCAATCTGACTCTGCAGACAGTGATATGCGGGCGCAATCTGACTCTGCAGAAAGCGATATGTGGGTGCAATCTGACTCTGCAGACAGTGATATGTGGGCGCAATCTGACTCTGCAGACAGCAATATGCGGGTGCAATCTGACTCTGCAGAAAGCAATATGTGGGCGCAATCTGAATCTTTGGACAGGGATTTTTCCACATGTGTACCGGTCACATCTCTACCACCTTACCCATAAATTCCCGTCGTCTTAACACCCATCACTGGATCTCTTTATTGTCCATCCCCACTTTGTATTAGATGAAACTTCCTTTTCCTTTTGTGATAATACGGTCGTGTTTTTCTTTCCCCAGGATGGCCACATGGATGGAATCTCTGCTAACCACTGCACGGCAGACAACTCCCAGCCAGATCCACTCTGAGTGACTTTTATTACAATAAACATTCAAACGTTTTACAAGTTCGGCCTTGTGCTTGCAGTGTCCTCCCACACACCCTAACCTTGTACTGTAACCCACCCCCCCTCTGCTGCCCAACAGACATCTGCCCAGGATTCTCCATTCTTACAAACTGTACATTTATTTATCTTTTCTATAGCGTCACAGTCACTGGTTTACAGGGATAAGAAATCTGGCTTTGCTGGGTCCACATGTGGCAAAGTGTTTATAGATTTAACTATATATAGATTTGCAAAGTGTCCATCATCGGTCATGCTCTCTTTCCTTCCTGCTCATATAAACATGTCAGATCCTTTAAACCCCCGTCCACAAGCCGATATTTAAAGGGATAGTTCCTTTTAGCAGGAAGTTTTAGCAGTACTGTATTTGTAACATTGCTACAGAATTGTTCCTGCGATAGATGCTTTGGATCTCTAGACTTGTATGTGACAGTTTGGAAACGTTCTACTGTGAGCGTCTAGTTTGATTAATTCCACTAGGTGGCACACTTCACCTCCAAATATAATCCCTGCTTTCTGCACTGACGCTCTTGCCAGCCAAGACAGATGCTTGGGTATAATGTAGCAATCAATGCAACGGAGTCTAACTCCAGGAAGATTCGATCGACTGCTTAGAACTGTAGGTTTATCACCAAACAATTCACTATATAGAATGCATATGATATGCTTTACCACCCACTCCTAAGACAAAGGTTTTATCAACCCAGAGCTGCTATAACACCTTACTGTATCAAAGCATGGGAATCCTTAAAAGGACTACTGGGACAATTATTCCTGTGAATGTGGAGAATAAAAATTAAATATAAAATATCTATACATGCAAAGGCCTAAAGTCAGAGAAATGTGTCTCCTTTTAATGACATCACTGGGGCTTTGATATGCAAATGGACTTGTTTCATTGGGGAATGTGTAATTTGCACATCATACCATAGATGATGACAGAAGACACATTATTTCTGATTGTTATAGCAGAATTGCATGCTAATAAAATAATGTATAGATCAATTTTGCTATTCTTTCATTCTCTACACCCAGTATTTAGGGGATGGGGTCCCTTTAAAAAAAAAAAAAAAAGCATCTTTGCTTCAAGAGCCAGGTTAACCTGAGATAAAGCTGGATAATTATTGGAACTAGTGTAACAGTGTTAACAGAAAGGGGGGTTACAAAGACTAGTTAAACTTCTCCCAATAGTTGCCCTGGCTTAATGGACTGTGTGATTTATTTTTCCAGATTTTTTTTATTATTCAATTTGTAAGAAACCATTAGAAATCTTATAAAGGATATGCAATGTACCGAGCGCTACTCTATAAGATTGATCTGCCTGCTGCAAAGCATTGTGGGCGGGTGATGTCACAAGCTCGGGGCAGATGTTTGCTCGTACGACTCTTTGGCTGTATTTATGCCTCTGCAAAAAGGTAGCTTTTTGCAAATTTATAGTTCGACGGCTTAGAAACCAAATATGTTGAGTTAAAAAAAAAAAAAATCTCTATAGATTTTCTAGTGATTTGGTCCAAAATACAAGAGGAATAAATATAGAAAAACCCCAATGATTCAAATTGGACAAAGAGAACAACTGGAGAGAAGTAGAACAGAAGGGGTCCAGTTTAGTACCCAGCGATGTGTAAAGCATACTCTGCAGTAATCTATTTGAACACAGGAATGTAGCCTTACTTATCCCTCGGGGTGGCACTAGATATGTTGTAAGGTTCAGTTTTAGGTAAAAAACCAAAAAAAAAAACGTGAAACCCAATAGTGGCTCAGCTTTCACTGCAGCAGACCCCAGGATCCACAAATAATATATCTAAAATAATACAGAGTCTATAAAGTGATCTACTTGGAAAATCCTTTGAGATTTCTTTTGTTTTTAAGCATGTCCTAGGGATCTAGTCCAGTGCAATGTAACATTCTAACATTTAAACAATTAAATATATACAGATAAGTCACAATCAGAAACTACTTCAACCTCCTGGCTGTAAGTTCTACCTTTCACGGTTTAAAAGGGCACCTGTAGGTGGGGATTCTCCAAATATCCCCCCACCCCCGTTGGTAGATAGATTCCTATATTCTACTGTCCATAGATTTACATTATCCCCATTCAATATTTGATTTTATTCTTCTTCTCAAATTCGTTCCCTCAACTTCTCACCTGTGCTCATGCAGACAAATCTGCAAAAACCAGGAGATCGAAAGGGACTATTCTTTCAAACGCAATTATAAAACAAAATCTTTAAGCAGGAGAGACTTGAAAAGGACATATCTAGGCACTGATGAACCACCCCAGCAATAGCCTTAGTTTTAACACAATAAATGCCAAGAAAATGATTTTAATGAATAAACTGTAAGCTCCTTTGGTCAAGGGCTTCCTCAGTCCTTGTCAGTGCATAGAAAGCATCGTATATTAAGGAACACCGTTTTTTTTAAGTAAAATTATAGGCCAGAAGCCCATGCAATTCGTTGCACAAAATGCACAGTAACATCAAAGGGCCAGAACGTAGCTCTCTGTACAGATGCTTGTTACCTGCTTGG
This sequence comes from Pelodytes ibericus, assembly GCA_036172795.1. Taxonomy (NCBI): domain Eukaryota; kingdom Metazoa; phylum Chordata; class Amphibia; order Anura; family Pelodytidae; genus Pelodytes; species Pelodytes ibericus. Next base: position 13,093,121 of record CM069858.1, on the reverse strand, counting down.
TAATTAGCTAATAGTGTTTGTTCAGCTTTCCACATAGACCCTGCGGTCACACAGAGCAGTGTATAGACCTTGCTCTGCTGGTACACACACACACTTGGTTAGTGTCTCTCACTGCGGTTACTGTGTGTTTGGGTTTCTCAGGCTCTGGTAAGAGTAGCAGATACTTGTGGATTTTTGGCTCTCTCCCTTGTAACCACATGTGGTACGTGGTCTGGAGCTGCCTTTACCTCAGAACCAGAAGCAAAGAGCTCCCCGGAGAGGAAATCAGGGACAGTGAGAGCCGGGCCCTGTGCTGCCAGGGAACCATGCTGTACATTAATACATGTTATAACACCGCTGCTTACTGCTAGGGTTGCCACCTTTTCTACAAAAAAATACCGGCCAAGCTACTGCCTCCATAGACTTAACATTGGCCTCTAGTCAATATTTTTACCGGCCTGCCGGTAAAATACCGGCCAGGTGGCAACCCTACTTACTGCTGAAGAGCAATTCTGGGGCAGTGTTCTAACTTGTGGAGCAATCAGCAGGAACGTTCCGTTGGTTACCACGGCGACTGCTCCACTTTTAGAACCTTTTATATATATATAATCCCCATGATTGTTCCATTCACACTGAAGCATCATTCCCGATGGCTGCTGGACCAGTCCTCCTTCTTTTCCCCCTGGTGACTTTTAAAGGGGTCGCACAAGGTCAGTGGCCTTGCCTCCAAAACAATCAACAATAGTGATCCACCGGGTGGGGGGCTATGGGGCGGGGGTCCCTTCTGCTTCCCGTGCTTTCCAGTCAGAGCTGCCAGGCTGTCATGTGACTTTCGGGTACAGAGGGGCACAAACTCTGCCCCTTCACATTGTCTACGCACAGCCTTGGTAGCATCACAGTCTAGGGCTATTCCTTGTCTGCGTTTTTGTTTCCTTTTCATGCAATTGACAAGTGAACTGTAAGTAGCACACATTAATAGCAGAGATGGGAAAGTTCCCCAGCTTGCCTCTCTTTCCAGCTCTGCTAGTAATTTTGCAGTTCACTTGTCCGTTCACCTTTTAGCAAGCAAACCCCAGTATTCCAGTCTGGCTCTGCTAATGCCTTTATTTGGGATCCTGGGGGATCCACTCAGGGACAAAGATTACGTCTTTTAGCAATATTCTTAAGATCTTTTTTTTTTTTAAATGTAACAAGATTAAATGTTAACCTCTCCCCATAACTCTTCCGACTCTATCTCTGTATTATTATTTTAATTATTAAAGTGCAACTAAACTATGTTTTACACTTCTAATATAGAGTCACACTAGCATGAGGATAAACGGCCATGGGTACCTTTTAACCCACGGGTAGCTGTACAGATCCATGTTGGGTTTATGTTACGGAGGGGTCACATTATTGTTTGAACCTTTGCTTCCGCTCTGGTTTTCAAGTTTGCCCTTGGGGACCAAGTCCAGTAATACACAGTATTTCACAAACAGAACATATTTATACAAGGAATAGCTATAAACATCTACAATATATATAAAGGATTGTACTCTAGTGATAAGCTTTCATTCATTCCCAATAGCCTCCACCTATAGCATGCTATCATTTCCTATAACTCCTCTTATTACTGCATATAACTGCTCTGTCCAACCCCACCTGATGTCCCATGTAACCTGTCCCCAGAATAATCCTTGGTATTGTTACTTTACACCTTGTCTCTGGAATTGCAGGTTCAGTTCCTGGCAGAGACAGCCCTTCATCCTCCATAAAGCATCCTCTTGCTTATAACTCCTCCTATTGCTCAGTATAAGCTGTCTCCTATGGCTCTAGACCATCCATGTTACAGGCCCGATGTGAGGCCGCTTCCTGGATCGTTGGCTGGTCCCATGCCAGGAGATTCATGTCCGTACTGAGACTTTGGCTCACTCTTGGCTCTGGACACACAGCCCTCTTTGTCCCGGGGCCCGATGATGCTGCAGACACTTACTCTGGGCCGCAAGATAGTCAGTAAGTGGAAGTAATTGCAATTTATAATTAACCTGTACTGCAGAATCTCAAACTAACCGCAACCTTTCTCTTTTGATTTTTCTGGCTGGAGGTTACAGAACACTGTGTTTTATGTAAACTTCTGACCTTTTTCCTCTCCTTTTTCAGAATCTTTGTACTGTACAACCATTACACATGTTTTTCCATAAACCCATATCACATGCAGGGATAAAAGATTTACTCTGTGTTCTTGGAAGAAGAGAAGGGGTTAACAGTCTTTTCAGTTTGAGGGTTTGAAGAGGCGTTCTTCGATACGTGTGTGCAAAAACCAGGCACGTCAGCGGACCTGTTACAGTGCTGTCACCACCGCAAGGGATTCTGGGTAGGCATCTGCAAGTAAGGTCAGCAATGGAGGTTATAACAAAGGGTAGGCACCAACGTTTGTACATAGGCCACTTGCACGCAGGACAGCCTTTAAAGCATAGCCAAGGGTAGAAGTGCAGAGCCAGGGTAACAAAGAAACTCTAACCCAAGGGTAATTTGTCTCAACAGGGAGAGGACTTGGCTCTGAAGTCAACAAGGGTGAGAAAATGTCTTGAAATGACCTTGACTGACCTAGAAGGATGGAGTTGGAATTTTAACCAGTGTCCCAGGATGTCTCCTTATTGGGCAATAAAAGAAAAGACTAATTGTGATTTAATTTAGCGCAGCGCCAGCTCCATTTCATGCCTCGTATGAGCCATTTTACACGGGGAAAAGGACGGAAGTTTTTTCTAGTCCCGTCTAGTGATTGCGGCAGTAAGGAATGAGTCACTCCTTGACTCATGGTCCCATTGAGTTATATCAGTGGATATTCACAACACAGGTTTTATCCATGAATGAGACAAAGCCAGTTTAAGGTTGCTCCGGGCATTGAGCAAAGGCCTGCTTGACCTTTAACCTTGGTAGTGAATTCTCAAAATGAGGAACTCGCACACATGTTGTCAGGAGCCCCAGGCAGCTGGCTATTTTGAATGTAGTAGGTATGAGCCATGGGACAAGTGCCTTGCTCTTGTGTTGACAGGCCAAAATTTTACAGGACTCCAAAAAAAGAAAAAAACGGGACTGTCCTGTGACTGTCAAATTTGGGAATTTTGGCAGTAGGCAACAGCACTGAGTTCCACACCATGCCACACTGTAACACAAGATGTGGGAATTTGGAAAGAAACGACCAACTCCACATTGCTGAATGTGCCGGGGGGGGAATAATGCCAACCTCTGTTGGCAAGCTACAAGGATGCAAAGGTGAATCACGTGACCTTCTGTGACCCCAGGAGATAGAGCTTCTGCCTCCCTGTACAGACCCTTAGGTAAATCATGCATCTGAATGGGAGAAGTCGCTTCTGGACCAGAAGTCATAGGATGCTAAGTGGAGTCAGCTTTGGGAGTACCATGGAAGATGTTTCCTTCATCTCTAGCATTCCATCCACTTCACATGTTATATTTAAACTGTACTAGGTGACCCCGGGGGGGGGGGGGGGGGGGGGGGGGGGGGTAATCCCCTGGTGAATCCCTGCATTAGTGTGTTATTTATCACCCCCATATAGACAGATTAGGTAAGGTATGTATCTAATCCCTGTAAGAACTTACCCCCAAATCATGGCCTGACACTGTCTCCTCGGGAAGGTCACAGTGACTCTCAACTTCATAACTCTTATCTTTTTCCATAAACATGGGGAACACATGTCAACCGCTCTGCAGAGGGGATTAATGGTGAGCTGCTTCCACATCGGGGATCGGAAAAGGTTAAGCATCAAAACACTAAATAAATTACACTTTATAACGCAGGGCCCCCAAAAAAGTGACATTGAAGTTGGTCGTCCATATTTAGTGTAATATTTGTGTCGCACAGTGGCGTTACTGGTTTTCTAGCGGTGGTAGTTATAAAGGGACTCTATCAGCCAATCATTGTTTGCTGTGCGTTATGTAGAGAACAACAAGTTCTATGCATTATACTAAGCAGAATTAAAAGCAAATGCATAGAGTTAAAAAGAAATCAATTGTAAACTCTAGTATGATTGTCTGTGGTGTCTTCTGTTTATGACATCACCTTGTGGGCTTTTCCCAGTGAAAGCACTTCATATATTAAGTCACAGCTGATGTCACAGGGCAGCTGACACCACAACATCCCCCCCAAAATCTCTTTCTTAATTCATACATTTTTGGTGTTTATTCTCTACAATCATAGAACAAACAATATTTAGGTGATGGAACACCTTCAATTGCACATTCTAGCATTCAAGCGGACCTTTTTGGAAAGCTGCAAAAAGTATGGATCAAAGAGATTTTGTTCCAAAGCTAAGGTTGTAGCTGATCAAACCATTTATAAAGCACGAGTACTGTACACACAGTGTTTGATTTCTTGCAGTGTCTTGGAGAAGCAGGAACGTGGAAAGCCAAACCCAGACAAGCTTGCAGAGTCCAGGGGTGAGAGATGCTAGCCAAATGGCTGGTCGATGTACAGAGCACACATTATTATGTTAACATCTTTGATTTGCAGAGGGTGAGCGTGTATACAAACAATTCTGCTCAATATATAGTCACTGCTTGGGAATAGCCAGGCAGGATAACTGTGCTCCACACACCTGAGGTTTAGTGCCAGGCATGGTGCCAACACTTTAGGGAAGGGCTGGCACATTAGCACCTGTGATCACAAGTCGGCAGCACAATCCCTCTTTGTAATCTGGGTTTATCTCGGTGGGAGACATTCACGTCTTGGGGGGTTCGTGGAATCAGCTTTGATCCAACGCAGGTTAGCTGCCTTTAATTAGCAAGGTCAGGAGGGGTGGGGGATGTCTCTTTAGACCTGCATGTTCAGGGGGCTCCTGCTGAATATAGGTATGGAGAGACCTGTATCCCATAGTTGGCAAAAGTCCTGAATTTGCAGGGAGAGTCTCGGTTTTTAGGTCCTATGCTGTCTCGGCAGTAATATGCTGAACTGTGCACAGACCGCACTGTTAGAGGGGCTTGTGCAAAATTATTTTTGCTCCTTGCTCCTATTGCAATGTACTAAACATTTAACAATTCAATAGTACATACGAGCAAATTGCGAATAAAAACGGGCAATTTTGGGAATATTTTTCCTACCTCTTTTGATAGCGCTCACTAAAAGCTGGTGTAATTTTCACACGCATATAAGAATAATTTTTCGCAAATTAATAGCGCAACCGGAAAAATGCACGCTAAATAAAAATAAACGGAAAAGGCGCAAATCAGGAAAAAAAAAGAGCGCAGAATGTTACAAATAGTCGCAAATTGCTCCTTACTCATGTTTTACCTACTTTTCCCCCCACTGCACTTGTATTGTACAGGACCCCCCTGTATGTCAACATACATAGCCCAAACAAGGAGAATTGAGCTACAGACGCCCAGTTTATGTACCGAGGAGGCTTGAAGTCAAAATCCGAGCGTCACATAATGTGGAGTAACCCAGAACCCTTTCAGCTTAGCCCCTCGCATTCCTAGGAAGAAGGTATGATATCCCCAGTAATGGATGAGATCAGAACTTTGGGGGTTTTATGTGTAAAGCTCCTGCAGGGCAAAGTTTCGGGGGAAAACTGGTGTAATTGCTGAGCCCTATATGCGTATCAGAGCACATAATGCTGACATAGGGGCATGCGGGGAAAGACACATCAATAATAATAATAATAATGCACATAGGAGGGGAATCTTAACTGCACTTCAACAGGAAAATAGTGTTGATTGTTTTTTCCTGGGTTAGTTGATAGGGGTGTACAATATATATTCTTAATTTGAAAATAATGTAAAGTGTTGGATAGTATGATATCAGGACAAACACCACTCACCACATCCTAATACACAGACATCAGGACAAACACCACTAGCACCTTCTAATACACAGACATCAGGACAAACATCACTAACACCTCCTAATACACAGACATCAGGACAAACATCACTAACACCTTCTAATACACAGACATCGGGACAAACACCACTCACCACCTCCTAATACACAGACATCGGGACAAACACCACTCACCACCTCCTAATACACAGACATCAGGACAAACACCACTAACACCTCCTAATACACAGACATCAGGACAAACATCACTAACACCTCCTAATGCACAGACATCGGGACAAACACCACTCACCACCTCCTAATACACAGACATCGGGACAAACACCACTCACCACCTCCTAATACACAGACATCGGGACAAACACCACTCACCACATCCTAATACACAGACATCAGGACAAACACCACTAACACCTCCTAATACACAGACATCAGGACAAACATCACTAACACCTTCTAATACACAGACATCAGGACAAACATCACTAACACCTTCTAATACACAGACATCAGGACAAACACCACTAACACCTTCTAATACACAGACATCAGGACAAACATCACTAACCCCTCCTAATACACAGACATCAGGACAAACACCACTAACACCTTCTAATACACAGACATCAGGACAAACACCACTCACCACATCCTAATACACAGACATCAGGACAAACACCACTAACACCTCCTAATACACAGACATCAGGACAAACACCACTAACACCTCCTAATACACAGACATCAGGACAAACATCACTAACACCTTCTAATACACAGACATCAGGACAAACACCACTAACACCTTCTAATACACAGACATCAGGACAAACATCACTAACACCTCCTAATACACAGACATCGGGACAAACACCACTCACCACCTCCTAATACACAGACATCGGGACAAACACCACTCACCACCTCCTAATACACAGACATCGGGACAAACACCACTCACCACCTCCTAATACACAGACATTGGGACAAACACCACTCACCACCTCCTAATACACAGACATCAGGACAAACACCACTCACCACCTCCTAATACACAGACATCAGGACAAACACCACTCACCACCTCCTAATACAGAGACACCAGGACACACCCCTCTCACATCCTCCTAATACACAGACATCGGGACAAACACCACTCACCACCTCCTAATACACAGACACCAGGACACATCCCTCTCACCTCCTCCTAATACACAGACACCGGGACACATTCCTCTCACCTCCTCCTAATACACAGATAGCAGGACATGTCCCTCGCACCTCCTAATACACAGACAGCAGGGCACGTCCCTCTCACCTCCTCCTAATACACAGACACCAGGACACGTCCCTCGCACCTCCTAATACACAGACACCAGGACACGTCCCTCGCACCTCCTAATACACAGACACTGGGACACATCTCTCTCACCTCCTCCTAATACACAGACACCAGGACACGCCCCTCTCACCTCCTCCTAATACACAGACACCAGGACACATCCCTCTCACCTCCTCCTAATACACAGACACCAGGTCACATCCCTCTCACCTCCTCCTAATACACAGACACCAGGTCAGATCCCTCTCACCTCCTCCTAATACACAGACACCGGGACACATCCCTCTCACATCCTCCTAATAGACAGACACCGGGACACACCCCTCTCACCGACTCCTAATACACAGACACCGGGTCACATCCCTCTCACCTCCTCCTAATACACAGACACCAGGTCACATACCTCTCACCTCCTCCTAATACACAGACACCAGGACACGTCCCTCTCACCTCCTCCTAATACACAGACACCAGGACACATCCCTCTCACCTCCTCCTAATACACAGACACCAGGACACGTCCCTCTCACCTCCTCCTAATACACAGACACCAGGACACGCCCCTCTCACCTCCTCCTAATACACAGACACCAGGACACATCCCTCTCACCTCCTCCTAATACACAGACGCCTGGACCAGGGGCGTAGCGTGGGGGGTGCAGGGGGGGCCGGCCGCACCGGGCGCAATATCTGGGGGGGCGCAGCCACAACCGCGCGATACTTCCTGTCAGCCGCCGGATGTGAGCGGCAAATGACGGCGTGACGTCACATCCGGCGGCTGCGCGGCGGAGGCTCTTCTGAAACTGCATCGCGGCCTTTCTTCCCTGAGCTGTTGGAAGTGGAATTTGTAAAGGTAAGAATAAAGGGGCTTGGGGGACCTATTGTATTATGTATTGAGGAGGGGGTCATTAATGTATTGGAGAGGGGGAGGGGGGGTCATTAATGTATGGGGGAGGGGGGTCATTAATGTATGGGGGAGGGGGGTCATTAATGTATGGGGGAGGGGAGGGGGGTCATTAATGTATGGGGGAGGGGAGGGGGGTTCATTAATGTATGGGGGAGGGGAGGGGGGTTCATTAATTTATGGGGGAGGGGAGGGGGGTTTATTAATTTATGGGGGAGGGGAGGGGGGTTTATTAAATGTATGGGGGAGGGGGGTTTATTAAATGTATGGGGGAGGGGAGTTTATTAAATGTATGGGGGAGGGGAGTTTATTAAATGTATGGGGGAGGGGGGTTCATTAATGTATGGGGGAGGGGGTCATTAATGTATGGGAAGGGGAGGGGGGTTCATTAATGTATGGGGGAGGGGAGGGGGGTTTATTAAATGTATGGGGGAGGGGGGTTTATTAAATGTATGGGGGAGGGGGGTTCATTTAATGTATGGGGGAGGGGAGGGGGGGTCATTTAATGTATGGGGAGGGGAGGTCAGTAATGAATGGGGAGGGGGGGAAGTAATGTATGGGGGAGGGAGGGAAGTAATGTATGGGGAGGGGGGGAAGTAATGTATGGGGGAGGGAGGGAAGTAATGTATGGGGGAGGGGGACAGTAATGTATTGGGGATGGGGGGGCAGTAATGTATTGGGGACGGGGGGCAGTAATGTATTGGGGAAGGGAAGAAGGGGGGCAGTAATGTATTGGGGAAGGGAAGAAGGGAGGCAGTAATGTATTGGGGAAGGGAAGAAGGGAGGCAGTAATGTATTGGGGAAGGGAAGAAGGGAGGCAGTAATGTATTAGGGGATGGGGGTCAACTGTGTATTAGGGGAGGGAGGGGTCAGCAGTGTATTAGGGGGAGGGGGGTCAGCAGTGTATTAGGGGAAGAGGGGGGGGATGGGAAAGATCTGACTTGGGAATTTGAGATGAGGCAATGATTATATTTTTTACATTTGTGGCCTAATGAATAATCTATATATGTGTGTGTATGTAGAAGGAAATGTAAATAGGTGGGGCTACAGGGGTGAGGGAATTATATTTGTAATATATTTATTAGGAACTGTGGAGGGAAGGGGGTTGGATGAGAGCATTAAATATCATAGCATTAAATATTATATTTATGGGGTAGGAACTGTATTATATATTTTTGGTTTAGTGCAGGGGTAGGTAACCTTTGACACTCCCTTTGTTTTTTGACTACATCTCCATTAAGGCTTGCAAAGCATAATGGGAGGTGTAGTCCACAACATCTGGAGTGGCAAAGGATGTCTACTCCTGGTTTAAAGCATAGGTGTATAACCATTTGGCTTCCCCAGGCCAAAATAACCCCTTAAACTCTTAAAGGATCACTATAGTGTCAGGAAAACAAAGCGGTTTTCCTGACACTTTAGTACCCTGAGGGTGCCCACACCCTCAGCGTCAGGGGCGGGCTGGGCCGGGGGGCAGGGTGGCAATTGCCCCCCAGGCCGCCCTAAGCTATTTAAAACACGGCCGCTGGGCCAGTGTTTAAAAAAAAAAAAAAAAAAAACGTGCTTGCAGGCAGAGACTGAGAAGGGATCGGAAGATCCCCTCTCACCTCCACTCTGCCTGCAAGGCTGCACGGGGAGCCGAACAGGCAGCACAGAGAAACCTCCGTGCTGCCTGTTCGGCTCCCTGTGCAGTCTGACACGGAAGTGCCGACAGTCACGTGATCGGCGCTCTGACGTCAGACGCGCGCCGATCACGTGACCTGTCGGCACAACCGCCGGGAGGCCGAACAGGCAGCATGGAGGGACCATGCTGCCTGCCACCAGGGAAGTCCTCCTGCCACTAGCCACCAGGGAAGTCCTGCCACTAGCCACCAGAGAAAAAGGTAAGGGGGGGGGGCTTTTAAACACTGGCATATTATTGGACAAATTGGCTGGCAAATAAGACTGGCATATTATTGGGCAAATTGGCTGGGGCATATTACATGGCAAATAACACTGGCATAATATTGTGCAAATTGGCTGGGGAATATTACATGGCAAATAAGACTGGCATATTATTGGGCAAATTGGCTGGGGAATATTACATGGCAAATAAGACTGGCATATTATTGGGCAAATTGGCTGGGGAATATTAAATGGCAGAATAAGACTGGCATATTATTGGACAAATTGGATGGGGCATATTACATGGCAAATAAGACTGGCATATTATTGGGAAAATTGGCTGGGGCATATTACATGGCAAATAAGACTGGCATATTATTGGGCAAATTGGCTGGGGCATATCACATGGCAAATAAGACTGGCATATTATTGGGAAAATTGGCTGGGGCATATTACATGGCAAATAAGACTGGCATATTATTGGGCAAATTGGCTGGGGCATATTACATGGCAATTAACACTGGCATATTATTGGGCAAATTGGCTGGGGAATATTACATGGCAATTAACACTGGCATATTGGGCAAATTAGCAGGGGCATATTAAATTGCAGATAACCGTGGAATATTATTGGGCAAATTTACTGAGTCATATTAAATTGCAGAATAACACTGGCATATTATGGGACAAATTGGCTGGGGAATATTAATGGCAAATAATATTGGAAATGTGTATGTAATGGGATGATGGAGGCATGTAAATGTGGTGATGGGGCATGTCCTGGTGTGCAACGTGGGTTATGGGTCATGTCGTAGGTGTGCGACGTGGGTAGGGGGGGGTGCCCAAATTTTGGGATATTGGGTGTCTAAATCCTGGCATATTGAGGGGCATAATCCTGGCATATTGAGGGGGAAATCCTGGCATATTGAGGGGGCATCATCTTGGCATATTGAGGGGAAAATCCTGGCATATTGGGTGTCTAAATCCTGGCATATTGAGGGGCATAATCCTGGCATATTGAGGGGGCATCATCTTGGCATATTGAGGAGAAAATCCTGGGATTTTGAGGGGCATAATCCTGGCATATTGAGGGGCATAATCCTGGCATATTGAGGGGCATAATCCTGGCATACTGAGGGGCATAATCCTGGCATTTTGTAAGGGAAAATTCTAGCATATTAAATGGCAAATCCTGGTATATTGTGGGGGAAAATCCTGGCAATATTCGTTATAAAACAAGGAAAAGATGGCCGTGGATGGGGAGGCGATTCGATGATGCAATGGGCCACTTGACTGGATTTGCCCCCCAGGCCTAAGGCTGCCAGCCCTCCCCTGCTCAGCGTCCCACTCCCGTGGCGCTGAAGGGGTTAAATTCCCTTCAGTTACTTACCTTAATCCAGCGCCAGGCTCCCTCGGTGCTGGTGACCTCTCCTCCCTGTCTGACGTTTTCATAACAAACAATACATGTGCTTGGGGGGTAAGGGTTTCTTTAACTAATCTAGTAGAAGAGACTCGAGTGCTAAAATCCACGGGTTAGGGGGCGCAAATTACTTGCCTTGCCCCGGGTGCTGACAACCCACGCTACGCCACTGGCCTGGACACGTCCCTCTCACCTCCTCCTAATACACAGACACCAGGACACATCTCTCTCACCTCCTCCTAATACACAGACGCCTGGAAGCCCTCCATAAGGGGACCTGCAATGAAACCCATAATAATTCTTGGAAAGTCGTTTTATAACCGTGTTCTTTTGCAGAACTGTTTTCATGTGTTTGTTCTCTCTAATGTTTGACCATGCTCTGCTTGTCTGGAAGTCACATGACCCTGGCTGAGGGGGGTCAAGATTGGTGCTGCTCGACAAGGTGTGTGGGGCAGGTGAACGGAACAGGGGGGGATAAAGAGCCTGTTTCTGTGTCCCCCCCCCCCCCCCCTGCACACACACATAGCCTCTGCTGCCCCCAAATTTCAGATTTTTTCTTTTAATCAATGACCGCCTTTCACAACAGACAGAGGTGAAAAAAAACACGTTAAAAAAAAAAAGAGAGAAGGGACCAGGAATTGGATGAAAAGAATCATTTCACACGTAGGGAGAATTTATGTCTCAAGACTTTGAGCTCACATGGTGGCTTGGGGGCTCTGAGTGTCGGACTCCCAGAGGAGCCGATCTGCAGCGCTGGATTTACAGGTGATGTTTTGCCAAGTCGCACTCGCTTGTCTTCTTGGGAGGGCTTCAGACCCCTGAAGGAGTGGCCCCGAGGCACTGGATTTATGAGCAGGAATGGCACAACGCTGCCCAGGATTTTAAGGAAGGGGGTGCCAAGGGCGCAATGAGTGAATCCTTTCTACAGGAGAGGGGATGGAGAGAGGGAAGGGAGCCTGCTCTGTGCACCCCTACGGGAGACAGGCTGACATTCCACGGAGGGGGGGGAGGCTGGGGGGAGACGGGTCAGGGAGTTTATGTAGTGACGAGTAACTCCCAAAAACACTCAGCTGCTGCAGAGCGCAGATACCGATGGCAAATCAACAACAGACCGGCAACAAAACCGATGTCACAGGCAGAACATGCCGGAAAGTGCCAGGCTAAACCAGAAGGGTGCCAGGGATTGACTGCGGCTGTGCCAGTGTGCACACTGTGCCAGGGAGTGACTGCGGCTGTGCCAGGGAGACTGGCAGTGGCAAATAAATATGAAACGGCACCTGGAGGTGGGCCAGAGATTAGGAAATAGAAGCCCTCTGCTCTGGGCTGGCAGAGTCAGTGACTGCCCCCTCTGCTCTGAGCTGGCAGAGTCAGTGACTGCCCCCTCTGCTCTGAGCTGGCAGAGTCAGTGACTGCCCCCTCTGCTCTGGGCTGGCAGAGTCAGTGACTGCCCCCTCTGCTCTGGGCTGGCAGAGTCAGTGACTGCCCCTCTGCTCTGAGCTGGCAGAGTCAGTGACTGCCCCCTCTGCTCTGAGCTGGCAGAGTCAGTGACTGCCCCCTCTGCTCTGGGCTGGCAGAGTCAGTGACTGCCCCCTCTGCTCTGGGCTGGCAGAGTCAGTGACTGCCCCCTCTGCTCTGAGCTGGCAGAGTCAGTGACTGCCCCCTCTGCTCTGGCCTGGTAGAGTCAGTGACTGCCCCCTCTGCTCTGAGCTGGCAGAGTCAGTGACTGCCCCCTCTGCTCTGGCCTGGTAGAGTCAGTGACTGCCCCCTCTGCTCTGAGCTGGCAGAGTCAGTGACTGCCCCCTCTGCTCTGAGCTGGCAGAGTCAGTGACTGCCCCCTCTGCTCTGGGCTGGCAGAGTCAGTGACTGCCCCCTCTGCTCTGGGCTGGCAGAGTCAGTGACTGCCCCCTCTGCTCTGAGCTGGCAGAGTCAGTGACTGCCCCCTCTGCTCTGAGCTGGCAGAGTCAGTGACTGCCCCCTCTGCTCTGGGCTGGCAGAGTCAGTGACTGCCCCCTCTGCTCTGGGCTGGCAGAGTCAGTGACTGCCCCCTCTGCTCTGGGCTGGCAGAGTCAGTGACTGCCCCCTCTGCTCTGGGCTGGCAGAGTCAGTGACTGCCCCCTCTGCTCTGGGCTGGCAGAGTCAGTGACTGCCCCCTCTGCTCTGGGCTGGCAGAGTCAGTGACTGCCCCCTCTGCTCTGGGCTGGCAGAGTCAGTGACTGCCCCCTCTGCTCTGGGCTGGCAGAGTCAGTGACTGCCCCCTCTGCTCTGGGCTGGCAGAGTCAGTGACTGCCCCCTCTGCTCTGGGCTGGCAGAGTCAGTGACTGCCCCCTCTGCTTAACCAGAGTGCCTGCGAGATCTGATACTGGGTAGTCGACCTTGGGTAAATTCAACCTGGTCCAAAAACATTCCAATGAGTGCCAACTAATGTGGCATCACGCTGCCAAGTCGTATTAAACCCCCCCACCCCCACCCCCACCAGGTAACGCCAGACCTGCTTGTGCCTAGATTGCCAGACTATAATTCCAATGCATGAAGCTATGTGTAAACAAATACAGATACATGAATCTATGTGTAAACAAATACAGATACATGAATCTATGTGTAAACAAATACAGATACATGAATCTATGTGTAAACAAATACAGATACATGAATCTATGTGTAAACAAATACAGATACATTAATCTATGTGTAAACAAATACTAATACATTAATCTATGTGTAAGCAATTGCAGACATAGCCTGTTGTGGCAGGGACAATTAGGATAAGGGAGCCTGAAAACATAATTAAAGAGATAACTATAAGAAAATGAAGGGTAAAAAAAAAAAAAGAATAAGGGCAATGAGGGGGAAAATGTGGGAGCACTTATTTGCATTTAGGAAGGCCGTCTAATGACCCAAGTCTGTCCAACGTGAAGCCTGTGGGCCAAATGCGGCCCATCTTTTTTTTTTTTTACGAGAAACAAGCAATTCTTAGGAAAATAAGATATGTTACCATATAACTGATAACATAGTGCTAAACTAAGGGGAGACAGACAGTTAAGGAGAGGGGGTAATAGATTACATAGGGGATTTTTACTTGGGAACCCCAAAACCTAGAACCATCTCTGCATACAGCTCAGTGCAAGGTAATATCATTATTAGGAGTCCTTCCTTTGAATTCTCCTGTTCTGGTACCCCGGCCTTGGCATGGCACAGCGGAGGTGGTGGAGAGTTGAGGGTATAATAACTGTCAGCAGGCAGGTCATGCTTTCATGTGAATTGGGGGATGCTAGAGCCAGTCACAGCTTAATTGGCTCTAACTGAGGGCACCCTGTGCTGTACCCCGGAGGATTTTATATATATATATATATATATATATTACGCCACATTGGCAACACAGCATCTGCTAGGGTAATGAGTGACTAATGTCAGTGGCTGTTGAACCAAATGGAGACAAACTGGCTACTGAAGACTGTAAGTGACCCCTTGCCGAGTTCTTGGCCGACAGGTCTCTGCTGAGCTCGTGATTGGCAATGGCCACTGATGAGCCAGAGATGGATCTGTCACAGGGAGTGCCGTCTTGTGAGTCAGTGTACGACACAGACACTGACTCCCGATGATCCGCCAAGTAATAGAGAATGTAGAGACAGACAGGGCCTGGTACTGGGCAAGGGAGCGACACTGCTGGGCTTGGGTGACAGAGAATGCTCGATGAGGGTGCCAGCCAGAGCCCGCTCCTCATCCAACGGCTGACAGATTGTACCCGCTGCTAAGCCAGAGATTAGCAGCTGCTGACCCAGCCTGGCTCTGCTGCTATACGAGGCTCGTGTGTGCTTTGGCCTTTGCAACTTCAATTTTTAAATCAAGGATAAAAAAAAAAACGCTTCAGGTAAAATTCGGACAATAAGGCACTTCTTGTGTGTCTCTGCCTCCGGAGGTGGATCTGATCCAGACCTTGTGAGAGAAGGTTGATTGGGGCCTGGAAAAAAATTAAATTTGGGAGCAGGTCAGGGGCAGAGGATACGGGATGTGAGGGGAGAGAGATTTTGCCAACGCACGCTCAAACACATTAATGTGCACGCTTACACAAACACTCAAAGATACACACCAGGCCAAACCTGAACAACAGATGCGTCGGGCGAACGCCGAAAGGAACTAAACCTTCGGTTCCTGAAAACGAGCTATGCGCAAAAGACAAACGCTGTATCATGGGGGAACTTGCGGTATGGTGGCTGGCTGAGCATGATAGGGACGGTAATGATCTCCTACTGGGGTTATTCGTCAGTGTTCTGAGGCATGCACGGGCATGCTTTCCCTGAGTCAGGCATACTGACGTTGAGGATCACCCACACGCAGGCAGTAGCGCATTTCCTTAAATTATATACATACCGCAAGAAATGAGCTCACGTCACGTGTGTCACACGGGAACAGACAGCACGGCTTCAGCAACAAACAAAACACACAAGGCAGACAAAACAGTGTAATCGGCTTTTAACACCTTTGTGCCTACGCCTCATTGCCAAAAATCAGTCATTTTCACACTTTAAAGATCACGGGGGAGGGGGGGGGTGTTCCTTTCCTCTTTTCGGCTCCAAGTGTGGGACCCAGGGTTACGATTGACATTCTGTGGCTGCAACTCCCATCAATCTTGGCGATAAGGAAGCTTTTGGGACATCAGCTTTTGTAGCCTGCAACTCCCATCACATTCAGGGTTTAGGGTAATGAGCTGGTGCAGTCTGCTACACTCGTCACACTCCACCTTAGTCAGTAATGTGGTACATATGGGTCTATTCGCTAAAATTCCAGGATAGCTTGAGGAGGTCGACTTTCGCCCCGATTTGACTTTGTCTCAAAAATAAAAGTCGGCCTCCAAAGTTATTCTCGAATGTTAGTGAACAGACCCAGTCGTTTATCACACCTTACAACGCCTATCAAGCTCAAGGACATCATACGCCAAAACGTCAGCTTCTGCAATGTGAAACTCCCATCAACCTCAAAGAATAGTAGCAGGCAGAGGAGGCTCTCTTAATTGGGCGAGTTAGGCGGCAGCCTAAGGCCTCGCACTCGCGGGGGTCTCGCGACTGCCTTACTAGCCTTTGATGTGACAGGGGAGCTTAACACTGCCATTAAGCCCCCTGTTACACTAACCTTGGTGCCATAGGCGTCGGCAATTTAAGGGGCTCTGCCGCCTTCACAGAGATTCATTTTCCCCCCGCCCCCACTGTCACAGTACACCCGGCGCTATGAGGAAGTACAAATGGGCAGAGCAGAAGCACCAGGCCGCCAGCACAACATGGTCTGTGAGACCACTTTCAACTCCTTCTGGCTGAGTGTTTCTGTGAGTGTGTGCTGGCTGAGTGTGTCTATGAATGACTGTGTCTGTGTCTGTGAATGAGTGCTTGCTGGCTGAGTGTGTCTATGAATGACTGTGTCTGTGAATGAGTGTTTGCTGGCTGAGTGTGAGTGAGTGTGTGCTGGTTGAGTGGGATTGTGTGCTGGCTGAGTGCATCTGTGAGTTTGTGTTTGCTGGCTGATTTTGTCTATGGATGAGTATGTGCTGGCTGAGCATGTCTGTGAGTGAGTGTGTGCTTGCTGGTTGTGTCTATAAATGTGTATGTGCTGGCTGAGTGTTTATGTAAGTGAGTGTGTGCTGAATGAATGTGTCTAAGAATGAGTGTGTTCTGGGTGAGTGTGTGTAATAAACTGTATGGGAACAGTTATGGCCCTGCCAAGTTATTTGAGGCCAGTGAGGGCAGTGTCATGTTTGAGGACACTGCTCAAAGACTGATAAGCTGTCTGGGCAAAAATATAGCATTGCCAGGGTGTTTGAGGACAACGATTGTCCTGACAAGCTGTTTGGGCACATAGATGGCCCTGACGAGCTGTTTGTGCACACAGATGGCTCTGACGAGCTGATTGGGGACAAGATGCACTAGTAAGATGTTTGAGATCAAAGATGGCACCAGCAAGATGTCTGGGGACAGAGATGGGACAAGGTGTGGCGAATCCATGTGGGTGCAATAAGAGTGCTTTGGTAAGTCTTGTGGGTACATTACTGGACTATTGCAATAATAATTGGCAAATCCTGTGGGTGCTGCAATGTGTTGCTGTGGTGTGTGTGTGTGTGTGTGTGTGTATTTGATCAGCAAATGAATGTGTTTATATTTGCTGGTGTATCTGATCACATGTCTCCTAAATGTGAACATCAACACATGCATACCTACACTGATCAGATACAACTACACACTCACATGCTGATCAGATACACATACACACTCACATGCTGATCAGATACACATACACACTCACATGCTGATCAGATAAACGCACACTCACATGCTGATCAGATACACATACACACTCACATGCTGACCAGATACACTCACATGCTGATCAGATACACATACACACTCACATGCTGATCAGATACACTCACATGCTGATCAGATACACACACACACTCACATGCTGACCAGATACACTCACATGCTGATCAGATACACACACACACTCACATGCTGACCAGATACACTCACATGCTGATCAGATACACACACACACTCACATGCTGACCATATACACTCACATGCTGATCAGATACACATACACACTCACATGCTGATCAGATACACTTACACACTCACATGCTGATCAGATACACATACACACTCACATGCTGACCAGATACACTCACACTATGAGCCTGCTAGTGTGTGTATTTGATCAGCATATGAGTGTGTATGTGTGTGCTCCTGGGTGTGTATATGATCAGCACATGAATGCGTATATATGTGTTAGAGTTCACATTTAGGACACAGCAATAAGAATGTGAGTTAGTCAGCCACGCATATATTATAGATATTTGTAGAACAATTATGAGAAATAAAATTTTAGGAGCTGTAAATTCCTAGAAGCTGGGATTTAAAATATGCAATTTATACAGTTCATTTTTATTATCTCTCGCATATATTTTATTTAATAATGCGTGTCCGTGAGGGCCTCATGTTCGACTTTCGCCTAAGGCCTCACAAAGTCTAGAGTCGCCTCTGGTAACAGGACTGGCAGCACACCTGCACGGAATACATCCGAGGGGCCATGGCAGCGAAATCAGAGTCACTCGCTCCGTTGCCAATCGACCAGAGCGAAAAGTACACAAAAATCCATATACCGTTCGTGCTGGTTGAATTGGTAACAGAGTGATTGAATCAGATGCCAAATTCGCTGGTGCCGTGACCCCTCGGATGTATTTCTAGGCTGCTGAGCGCCCAAACCCTGGAAATATACAGTGCGGTGCACACCTAGCACACATGGAGTAACCATCATCAGTACTACTCCCATCATGCCTATACATTGTGTAGGCCTCTCCTCTTCTTGTTTTAAATACAGCTCCTCGGATGGTCCCTGCCTGGAATTTAAAGAGGGGGATTTAAGAAAACAAATCTTGCTCCACAACTCCCATAAATCAGAGCTAGCATTTATTTTATTTTTTCTGCAAACTGTTGGTTTTGCTCGTAATCACTTGTCAGGAAATAGCCCAACTTTTGCCAATCCAGCTACTAGTAATACTCTAAGACTCCCAGCAAGCTCAGTCGTTCTTTTCATAGTCCCGGGAGACCCATTTATTCTACTTAAATCATTTAAAAAAAGAGGAACACCAAAGAGTTAGCCTCTGGGAGGCTGAGCCTGATGGGATTTGACGTACGCAGCGGCCCCGGGGCGCCAGGTTTCCCATTGACAGTGAAGGTCAGAATACTGACATGAAAGCAAATCTCAGATGTCCATCCGCAGGTTGTGCCCAGTGTAATGCATGAATATGGCTCAGGGCTGAGATCTCTAACAAGTGCAGCCTTGTTATACCCCCCTGGCAGGATTCGCAGAGCGCTGTCAGCGGTGCCGTGGAGGCTCCCTCTCGACTGACGTGCGCTCCTCTCTGATGTGGCCACCGGCCTGCACTCTCTGGTTTCACTCTCGAATTTCTCATTTATTTTTCCACGATTTATTCCCGTGAAATCGAATATCTGCTTGACGCTGCTCACCAGCTTGGACCTCCAGACCCCCCCAAAATGTGCTGATAAAACATTCAGAAAACACACAAAGAGCCTCGCTACAAAGACGCCCCTTCTCCTGCCCCCCGCAGCCCGCTCACCAACTTTCTATGACCTGAATTTTTCTCTTTTTTTTTTTTTCTTTTTTAATGTTTTTTAAAAAAAAAAAAAAGAGAGATAATTTTTTTTGGTCTTTTCCTGGACAGAATTGCTTTATCCCAGGGCTACGAGAGCTTTAGAAATAATTGCCATTTATTTATAAAGAGCTCAGATATTCCACACGCCTGGCAAAAAAGCTGAAACCAAATAATTCATTGCACACGTCAAACTAAAGGGCTGGTAAATACTCCTCTCTATTACTCCACTGCACACTCCAATCCATCCAGTCTGTCTGAATTGTGGTCTTTTAATGGCCCCAGACATTTTTTTTCCTGCTTAACCACAGGTGTAAATTTGAGGAGCTGTTTAGAGGGCACCTGTCATGCAGAAATGATGTGGTGGCACAATAAAGTTAAGCGTTTTTGGTGTAGCATTGTGTTAGCCAGATTGCTAGTAGATGTGTACATGAAGAGTTATCTGAGAGTGGCATGCAGCTCTTTCTCTCACGCAGCTGATCTGGCGACTGGCATGTACTGCTGTTTGGGGTTTGTAGGGCAGTGTGCTGCACTAGGCCTGACTAAACTAAAGCATCAGCCTTCATTTGTTGCACACCTTCCTTTCCAGGTTGCACCCATTCCTTGCGTAACCTGTCCAGTATGTCATACTGCACCTTCATGGCTTATAGCGCTGCCACCCAGCCGTGATTTTATTGGCAGGACAAAAAATGTACTTGTTAAGTCTTTGGCGGTAATGGTATTTTTCTTTAAGAAAATGCTTTACAACAGTGCCAGATGGCCCCCACATCACTTACTAGAGTGCCAGATGGCCCCCAAATCACTTACTAGAGTGCCAGATGACCCCCACATCCCTTACTACAGTGCCAAATGGCCCCCACATCCCTTACTACAGTGCCAGATGACCCCACATCCCTTACAACAGGGCCAGATGTCCCTCACATCCCTTACAACAGGGCCAGATGTCCCTCACATCCCTTACAACAGGGCCAGATGTCCCTCACATCCCTTACAACAGTGCCAGAGGGCCCCAATATCCCTTACAACAGTGTCAGATGGCCCCTATATCCCTTACAACAGGGCCAGATGGCCCCTATATCCCTTACAACAGGGCCAGAAGGCCCCCATATCCATTAAAACAGGGCCAGATGGCCCCCATATCCCTTACAACAGGGCCAGATGGCCCCCATATCCCTTACAGCAGTGTCAGGTTGCCCCCACATCACTTATTACAGTTACATATGGCCCCCACATCACATACTACAGTGCCAGATGGTCCCCTTCTCTTACAACAATGCCAGATGTCCCCCATATCCCTTACAACAGTACCAGATAGCCCCCACATCTCTTACAACAGTGCCAGATGGCCCCATATCTATTACAACAGTGACAGATGGCACCCATTGTTCCCACATCCCTTACAACAGTACCAGATGGCCCCCACATCCCTTAAAACGGCACCAGATAGCCCCCATATCCCTTATAAGAGTGCCAGACTGCCCCCACATCCCTTACTACAGTGCCAGATGACCCCACATCCCTTACAACAGGGCCAGATGTCCCTCACATCCCTTACAACAGGGCCAGATGTCCCTCACATCCCTTACAACAGGGCCAGATGTCCCTCACATCCCTTACAACAGGGCCAGATGTCCCTCACATCCCTTACAACAGTGCCAGAGGGCCCCAATATCCCTTACAACAGTGTCAGATGGCCCCTATATCCCTTACAACAGGGCCAGATGGCCCCTATATCCCTTACAACAGTGTCAGATGGCCCCTATATCCCTTACAACAGGGCCAGATGGCCCCTATATCCCTTACAACAGGGCCAGATGGCCCCTATATCCCTTACAACAGGGCCAGAAGGCCCCCATATCCATTACAACAGGGCCAGATGGCCCCCATATCCCTTACAACAGGGCCAGATGGCCCCCATATCCCTTACAGCAGTGTCAGGTTGCCCCCATATCCCTTACAGCAGTGTCAGGTTGCCCCCACATCACTTATTACAGTTACATATGGCCCCCACATCACATACTACAGTGCCAGATGGTCCCCTTCTCTTACAACAATGCCAGATGTCCCCCATATCCCTTACAACAGTACCAGATAGCCCCCACATCTCTTACAACAGTGCCAGATGGCCCCACATCTATTACAACAGTGACAGATGGCACCCATTGTTCCCACATCCCTTACAACAGTACCAGATGGCCCCCACATCCCTTAAAACGGCACCAGATAGCCCCCATATCCCTTATAAGAGTGCCAGATTGGCCCCGCATCCCTTACAACAGTACCAGAAGGGAATTTAATGGAACTGTCTGTTGCCAAAAATGCATTCTCTAAATGTTAATCCACATTGGTGTGCTGTCAAAGTACTTTAAAATGCATGTTTTACATTTTGCATTGGTTAAAATATGAAATACTTACAGCTAGATGAAACTGTGAAATTACAGTAGTTTGTAAGAAACCAGGACTGCCCACACTAGCTGAGTAAAAGTCATTTCCTTTTTTTTTCACTGCAGGAACCAATGTGAATAATGGCATTTCCTGTATCGCTAGTGATTTTAACAGACAATGTGTTGCACTGTTAAGAGATCCTAATATGTATAAGAGCAAAATCACTTACAGTCCACACAATGTATTCTATTACAGCAGCACAGGAAGTGACTAAATGAAACAAAACTTTATATCCTCAGTGTCTATAGAATCAGTGCAGAGTAATCACTGGGGGAGGGCTTGAGTCAAATATTAAAAATGTGATTTATACAGAATGCTTGCATCAAATCACACTGGGATAAAAGCCTGTGCACAATACAAGCAGTGATCTTCATCTTGCACCAATGTGAGTTTGGGGACTAGTCTGTCCCTTTATGGCCCAACTGGAAAAATTCTCTCATTCAGCTGAGAGAGAATTTTTACAACTCAGCTACTTTGGCCGTGACTATGAAATTCACTTGCCCATTCCCTACAATTCCCTCTTTTGATAAATAAAAGCCCAGGTGCAGAGACGCACTCGTGGCCTAGCCTTTGATGTGACAGTGGAGCTTAACGCTGCCATTAAGCCCCTGTTACACTAACCTTGGTGCCATAGGCGTCGGCACTTTAAGGGGCGACTCGTTTCCCCCCCTCCTTGCGCGGATCGCACGCTGTTAAGATCGCTCCGCCCCCAACTGTCACAGTGCATCCAACGCTGCGAGGAAGAACAAACGGGCAGCGCAGAAGCACCAGGTCGCCAGCACAACGTGGTCTGTGAGACCACTTTCAACTCCTTCTGGCTGAGTGTGTCTGTGAGTATGTGCTGGCTGAGTGTTTCTGTGTGTATGTGTGCTGTCTGAGTGTTTGCTGGCTGAGTGTTTGTGTGAGTGTGTGCTGGCTGAGTGTGTCTGTGAGTGTTTGCTGGCTGAGTGTTTGTGTGAGTGTGTGCTGGCTGAGTGTGTCTGTGAGTGTTTGCTGGCTGAGTGTTTGTGTGAGTGTGTGCTGGCTGAGTGTGTCTGTGAGTGTGTGCTGGCTGAGTGTTTCTGTAAGTGTGTGCTGCTTATTTAATAAGGCGTGTCCATGAGAGCCTCATGTTCGACTTTCACCTAAGGCCTCACAAAGTCTAGAGCCGCCTCTTTTAGTAGAAAAGTTCTGTAATTCCTGTCATTTTTTTCTGGGCACATTGCATCATTTACGCCTTGGATGCAACTGAATACTGGAATCAGCCAGCTCAGCTGAGAAACTCCTGAGTTCTGATTGGCTGCTTTTTAAACCAGTCTACTGTAAATTGGAAGCAATCAAGTCAAGCTGAATGCACACCACTTTGACTGTCACTCTGCTAGTTATATTGTGTTAAACTTGTGACAAATCCACTGGAAATGGTGTGGTCTGGCTTCCCATGCACACATCATTTAGTGGTGTGGTTTTGGTCTGTGGTCACCAGGTGTAAAGACATAAGGAGTCCTCAGTTATGCTTACATACCACACAACATTTGCATAGTTGCCAACATCAATCATGTTTCCAGGGACACATATTTGTTCCACATGCTGCAGAAAGAGCATGCAAAGTGCAGCCCGGCATTATGTAGGATGCATAATCGCACAGACACAATCCAATTAATTAATCATGGTAGGTCCTATGAGATCTCCACCCCGATTAGTTAATTGGATTGTGTCTGTGCGTATATCCATCCTACATACTGCCGGGCTGCACTTTGCATGATCTTTCTGCAGCATGTGGAACAAATATTTGTCTCTGGAAACGGGGCTGACGTTGGCAACTATGGATTTGGGAGACAGGGCTATGGGCGGGGCGTTTGTAGGTGATTTTAGAGTAATTTGAGAGCTATTCATGTGATTTGGTAAGCCATTTATATGAGTTACATATAGTTACATCAAGTGTCTACGTCATTAAAGGGACAGTATCTCCTAAAAAATATCTTTACTGTGAATGTAGAGAATGAAAATGATTGAAAATGATCTATACATTGTAATAAAATACCTAAATTAGCAGAACATGTGTCTCCTGCTGATGACATCACTTGTGGTCCTTGATAAGCAAATTATTAATTTTCCATTGAAGACCAGTTTATTTGCAAATGAAACCACAGGTGATGTCATAAGCAGGAGACTCCACAGACATTTCAAATCACATTGTTCTCCTAATTTAGGCCTTTGTTTGCAATTCTGCTGTAACCATTCCCCCATGGGCAGGGTCATCCATCTTGTATCCAGACATTTCAGTATCCTTTCTGCTTTGCTTTCTTGTTTCTGTTTCTATTCCTAAGCTGTTCCTTGCATCCTTGTCTGGCCACAGTATGGCACCCTACCCTTGTTCGGCCCCAGAGCAGCACCTGCCAAGTTGGTCCTAGATACATATGTGCCATGCATTCTATTTATGTTATTATATGTATCCCAGTGCCTTGTATTTTTTAGCCTTAGTTTAATTTCTCCTCTGTCTTGCTCTAGTTTGTCCTTGGCCCTGTACTCTGTATTCAGTTATGTTCTGCCTCAGTTGTTTATCTTCTTTTGCTCTGCTTGGTATGTCTCTTAGTTTTATTCTGTCCTAGCCTGCAGCATCCTACTTTCCTGTTCGTGTTATTTTCCATGCTTGCTCCGGGGTTTCTCCAGTCCCAGCAATGTTATACTAGATACAGCAGCTGCTTACACAGGGCCTCGGTATGTGGCTGCATGACCGGAGCCTCAAGCTGACAGGTAAATGGAGTTACACAGTACCAGGCTCGGTGTCTCCATATTGGCACCATAGCTCCTCAACTCGGGCTCCACACACTACACAGCTACTTTGGAGTGCTGCTCCGTCATATGGCTGCTCCCCTGTGTTCCCAAAGCACTTGTCAAATGCCCGTTTTAATCAGACAGAAGTGTCCTTCTGCCTGGTTAAAACTCTGTAATATGGAATGTCAGTTTATTAACGAAATGAAACTGCCTTGTTACACAATTCAATGCACATTTATTTGTGTGCTATACATTCTTAAGCTGTTACAGAGCCTTGGGCACGTTAGACTGGTGCAGAGTATTGTGCTCTATCGGTGCAGAGCGTTGGAATTCCAGTATCTGGCCTGCAGTGGAAGGGAGGGGGATTCGAGGGGTAATATGGCATCCAGAGCTGGAGAGAGGAAATCAGAGCAGGACCTCCAGGAAATCCCGTTCTGTGTGATTTATAATGTCTCCTCCCAGGGGTGACCTCACTGCACACGATAAATAGCGCTGTGTATATAGTGTGCAGAGGGAAGGGGGGGCTCACCCCTATTTATAGATTCTATTCCTGGCTCCTGGCAGCTGTCTCTTGTTGTCTTTTCTCCTCCCCAGGTGTATGTTGGACACAATTTACCTCTCATCACTCACAGGCATGTGTGCCAGTAGTGGGCATCCAGAACAAACAGTGCTGCAGAGCGCCAGAGAGCACGGATCAGCATATCACAAATATACAGAGGGATGGAATACAGAGTTACACACACTATATACACAGGCAGGGGATACAGAGTTACACACACTATATACACAGGCAGGGGATACAGAGTTACACACACTATATACACAGGCAGGGGATACAGAGTTACACACACTATATATACACAGGCAGGGGATACAGAGTTACACACACTATATACACAGGCAGGGGATACAGAGTTACACACACTATATACACAGGCAGGGGATACAGAGTTACACACACTATATATACACAGGCAGGGGATACAGAGTTACACACACGATATACAAACAGGCAGGGGATACAGAGGAGTTACACACACTATATATACACAGGCAGGGGATACAGAGGAGTTACACACACTATATATACACAGGCAGGGGATACAGAGTTACACACACTATATATACACAGGCAGGGGATACAGAGTTACACACACTATATATACACAGGCAGGGGATACAGAGTTACACACACTATATATACACAGGCAGGGGATACAGTTACACACACTATATACACAGGCGGGGGATACAGAGTTACACACACTATTTATACACAGGCAGAGGATACATAGTTACATACACTATATACACACAGGCAGGGGATACAGAGTTACACACACTATATACACAGGCAGGGAATACAGAGTTACACACACTATATATACACAGGCAGAGGATACAGAGTTACACACACTATATACACACAGGCAGGGAATACAGAGTTACACACACTATATACACACAGGCAGGGGATACAGAGTTACATACACTATATACACAGGCAGGGAATACAGAGTTACACACACTATATATACACAGGCAGGGGATACAGAGTTACACACACTATATATACACAGGCAGGGGATACAGAGTTACACACACTATATACACAGGCAGGGGATACAGAGTTACACACACTATATACACAGGCAGGGCATACAGAGGAGTTACACACACTATATACACAGGCAGAGGATACAGAGTTACACACACTATATATACACAGGCAGGGGATACAGAGTTACACACACTATATACACAGGCAGGGGATACAGAGTTACACACACTATATACACAGGCAGGGCATACAGAGGAGTTACACACACTATATACACAGGCAGAGGATACAGAGTTACACACACTATTTATACACAGGCAGGGGATACAGAGTTACACACACTATATATACACAGGCAGGGGATACAGAGGAGTTACACACACTATATACACAGGCAGGGGATACAGAGTTACACACACTATATATACACAGGCAGGGGATACAGAGTTACACACACTATATACACTAGACATGTGCATTCGTTTTCCTACGAATGCATTTTCGTCTGAAAATAGCATTTTCGTCCATTCGTCCGAAAAAATAAGAACGAAAATGCTAAGCTAACGAAAGCCGAATGAACGAATGGTTAATAAACGAAAATCATTCGTTCATTCGTCCATTCGTAGTACTATTGCATTCTATAAGCCGAAATAGAGTCGGTTTATAGAATACAATAGCATTTCACGACACGGAGACAAAGTCTCCATTCATAAATTTATGAATGGAGACTCTGTCTCCGTGTAGTGAAATGCCGACAGCCTATAAACCGAACGTTCGGTTTATAGGCTGTCGGCTTATGTAATACATGTAATCCTATGGCTATTCTATAAACCGAACGTTCGGTTTATAGAATAGCAATAGGATTACATGTATTCTATAAAACGAACGAATAAAAATGAACGAAACGAAAATAATGAACGAATTTCGTCTGAAACGAATGCAGTAATGAACGAATGGACGAAAACAAAACGAAAATTTTAGTTTTGCACATGTCTAATATACACACAGGCAGGGGATACAGAGTTACACACGCTATATATACACAGGCAGGGGATACAGAGTTACACACAATATATACACACAGGCAGGGGATACAGAGTTACACACACTATATATACACAGGCAGGGGATACAGAGTTACACACACTATATACACACAGGCAGGGGATACAGAGTTACACACGCTATATATACACAGGCAGGGGATACAGAGTTACACACAATATATACACGCATGCAGGGGATACAGAGTTACACACACTATATATACACAGGCAGGGGATACAGAGTTACACACACTATATACAAACAGGCAGGGGATACAGAGTTACACACACTATATACAAACAGGCAGGGGATACAGAGTTACACACACTATATATACACAGGCAGGGGATACAATTGATTGTTAAAATTATATCAAATTCCCCATTACAGCATTAATAATAATAAACCATTAATGTATAGCCTTACATAATAGCCCAAGGTAACCCTCCCAAAACATAGTAACAGTGGTGTATCCAGGTTTTGTGCTGCCCTAGGCCAGGGGTAGGCAAACTGAGGCTCTCTAGCTGTTCCAAGACTACATCTCCCATACTCGTCTGCCAGTCTCTTAGCTGAGCATTATGGGGGATGTAGTCTTGGAACAGCTGGAGAGTTGCAGTTTGCCTACCCCTGCCCTAGGTAGACAAAATTCGGGCACCTCCCCCACCCACGTTGCACACCTATGACATGCCCCATCACCCACTTTACACACCCACGACATTCCCCATCACCCACGTTGCACACCTATGACATGCCCCATCGCCCACGTTGCACACCCACGACATTCCCCATCACCCGATTACATGCCCCATCACCCACATTTCATACCACCACCACCACGTCCACTACATGCCCCCATCTCCCCGATTAACTGGAAGGAGCTACAGCTTGATGAACGGTGGGGGAGGGAGCAAAAATGTTTGAAGCACCAGAAGTGTGCTTTAACACCCTCTGGCAAAGTGCCGCCCTAGGCGAGTGCCTTGTTTGCCTTGTGGAAGATACACTGCTGCATAGTAATCATTATCCTTCTTAACCCACAATGGATATTATTTATAAAGGTCAGTTGTGGGGTCAAATTTTCAAAAAGGTGAAGCAACCATCGTGGAAAGAAATCAAATTTTTAACTCTACCCTCGAAGCGCTCCTTATACCTAGCCCAGAGTGTATCCATTGCAACATTCCACCACCCTTCACCCACCTATAACGTTGTGTTGGTCATCCTGGCACCTGTGCAAATATCTTCGACCCTGGCAATATGTTGTATACACACAGGTATGTACAGCATGCCAAGGTGGACCTCCTCTTGGAAGACACACAAGCTGTTTACACCCTGACTGATTCATTTAGGAAGTTTTTTTTTTTTTTAATATATATATAAACAAGAGAAATATGTGAAATATTTGGAGACCAATGTCCATTTCTGAATTCCTGTCTTATCGTTTTCACTTGAATTCTGCAAATTCCAGGCACCAGAATTATAGATAAGACGAAATCTGAAAAAAAAAACCCCAAAAAAAACGATTCATCTCAGACACAGGGACTGAGTCACCCAGGCAAAATCGTCAAGAAACTTACATTGAGTTGATATCTTAAAGAGTCTCTCCAGTCTGGAAAACAAATCTTGGATAAATAGATGCGGATTAATGCTAAAATATAGCCATTTATTTGTTCCAATTTTTGCAATACTTAAAATTTAGAAACAACTTTTGCACGCTTTCTCCTGGGGCATCATCCAGCCTACAACATCATTTTAAGATCAAACCACAAAGGACAGTACCATATTGCATAGGGGGGGGGGGGGTTGGTGCTTATTGCACACATAATAAAAACGAATATTCCATCTCATCATCTGTGTGCTTTCTAAAAACCCAACAGTGGCAAGTTTCTCCAGTATGAAGTTGGTACTGCCCAGTGCACTCTTAAATCAGTGAGAGTTCTTCAAAGATTTGACTATACAGTATCCAGGGCTAACTGAGCTCTTCTAGCAGGAGAAACTCACCAGGTTTGTACCTGCCCAATGCATAGTTAAATGTTCATTCACCTTAACTCACCTGTTTCTGGTCAATATTTCCCATTCAATTATATGCATTATTTTTACTAAAAAGGTAAGTAGCAGGTGAGTTGAGGTGAACATTTGAAAAGCCTTTGAGTTTCTCCTGCAAGAAGAGATGGCCGTGGATAAAGCATAGGCAAATCAGTAAAAATGTGCCATCTTTTTTTCTCTTGTCCTTCTTGTAGATATGTCAGAGGCACAAAAGTCATCTCTTTCGCATGTTGGATTCAGTAGTAAAGGTTGGTGAATGGGTTCAGTTTTTGTCCTTCTGGAAAAATGAATAATTAAGGTGATTATGGATCACTGAACTTAATTATCTATGACAATGGGATTTCGGAGAGCTGATCTCACAACCTTTACACCTTCTTTTCAAAAGAATACCAGTCATGCTGTTACCTCCATAGACATCCCATAGGCCTCAAGTCAATTTTTTTAGGCAAAATACCAGCTAGGTGGCAAGCCTTGAAGAGGAGTGTTGACCATGGTCAGGGGATGGAATCTTAGAGAACCAATCGAATTATGCCTGTAGAATTCAGTGGACCAGATCTCCCCCCCCCCCCCCCCTACCCTGTAGATGATGGGATGAAGCCCCTGAAAGAATATCTTTAACTTCTCTAGGAATAAAGTTTAACCATCACGGACAAAAAACAAACAAACAAGTAAATATAAGCAAATGAATGAAGGAAGATCTGACCGATCTGACCCAAGATTCCAATGAACATGCCAGCCCCCTGAAAGAGCTACGCAGAGAAGTGAGGGGTCAATATGGTTCATTATTTGGTTTCAATAAAGCTTCCTATTAAAATTGTCTACATTTCCAAACCTTCATTTTTTGCTGACAGTTGTCTTTTAAGACTATCTATCTTTTTGACGAGTCTTGTTCTCTCTGGAGACCTCACACGTTCCAACAGACAAAAAAAAAAAAAGAAGAAGTAATATGTAACTTGAATAATCCCCTAAAAGATATGTCCAGAACGAAGGAAGAATGTTCCTGCAATACATCCGCACAAAGTGCTGCTGTCTACCCCTCACATTGGCAGGATCACACACAGGCAACTGACCGCTCGCTACGGAACTCAATGCCAAATGCTCTTTTCCTAAAAGTTTTTCTTCCCCCTGAAAATATTGCTCTTGGGAATGGCCGTTCTGATCCCAGCTTTGCGTCCATCCGTCTCTAATGTCTGGATATTGAAAAATGAAGAAGAATTTTTTTTTTTTAAATGCAGACAGGTACACGGTGTCTAACTTCTGCCTGCTTTTATATGGAAAAAAAAAGTACATATCTTTCATTGATAGACTGCATCTAATATAGGCATAGAAATATGATAATACATGTAAAAGTAACTTATTGAGTCCTTCTTGCTAAGTATAGCTCTGTCAGGGGGTGGACATGTTGTTTAGAATCTTGGGTTAGTGATGGGGAGTTCTAATCTAAGATTCCGAACACTATGTCCGCCCTGTGATAGAGCTGTACAGAGAAAAAGAAGGCTTAATAAGTTTCTTTACACAATGTACTGTGCTTACTCTAAGGCAAACGGTGTTTCTATCAACACATGGTGGCATTATGACACTGACCGACATGAGTTACGAGACACAATATCTTTACCACCTTCTGTAGGATGACATAGTGGGGAAATAATAGATCTGTAGCTCATCAGATTGCCCCTTTCATCACAAGACATGTGAGCCATAAAAGTCCCCACCCCCCTCCCCCCCTAGCGCGGTATAACAAGTGTCCATTATGGGTGTTGCTTGAAAGCATAGAGTATGTTGATGCCAGAGATCAGAGCTGCCTGTGTGAGATCGATCAAGTTATTTGTCTGTCCTTAATCCGACCTCCAGTCTTTAACCTTGCACACAGGTGGAGCCCTGCCTAATTGCTTAATAGCAGGTGCAAGAATGAAATCCAGTGCTCAGTTCCCATTATACAGCATCAGTCATAACATCCTCTAGACGTTGAGCTGGAGATGTGTGAAAGGATGTTTTAAGCAAGATCTGTTTTCGTATTCTCAAGGGAGAGAAATCTAGTGATCCATCTTATTTTTAACTACAGTTCAAAGTACAACTGTAAATTCCATTACCGAAAAGAAAAAAAAAAGGACAAAAATAAAGCCAGATTAGTACAGAGAGAGAGAGAGAGAGAGAGAAAAAAAATGTGTTTACTCCATGTCCCGTCTTTGTATATTTTACTGCTTGAGGGGGGGGGGGGGGTGGCGGAAAGAATCCGGAAAATGTGGATTTTATAAGCAGGTTTGTGCATCCGAACTATGGCAGGAATGAGACGCGAGAGTAAACCTGGACTTGACGGAGGAGAGGAGAGCCAGAATCCCAGGCAGGCAGGAGTTAGGCAATGATCGGATAGGAAGTCAGGCCACCGGAGATAGCCCAGCTATCTCTCACTTCGGGTCCAGGAACATGCTTGGAAGTGATGCTGCCGCCTAGGAATGCTGCGGATAAAGGCGGCGGAGACCGTAGACACACTGTCAGAAGGGAAAGGACAGTTCTCCTTTTAAAGTCATCCCTCTGCGGAGAAGCTGCTGTGATGTAAGTCACGGTGACTGAGCAGGATAGACACTGGCCCCACTGCAAACAACAAAGTCGCTTCCATACATTCTGATTCCAACTCAGTGGTTCCGATACATACCCAGGACATAGACTG
The DNA here is from genome assembly GCA_036172795.1 of Pelodytes ibericus. Taxonomy (NCBI): domain Eukaryota; kingdom Metazoa; phylum Chordata; class Amphibia; order Anura; family Pelodytidae; genus Pelodytes; species Pelodytes ibericus. The sequence goes on along the minus strand of CM069858.1, from coordinate 13,061,083 downwards.
GGTGTGCGCATGCTACCACCACCGCGGGTCTGACTCACCTGGTGTATCCAAGGGGTGTCTACTGAAAGCCACCATAGTGGTGCACAAAGGACCTTCATTATCACCAGGGATAAAGATCAATGAAACCCCCCCATGTTCATGTCTAATAAAGGCACCAGCCCATGTTTTAAATGTGTTTATTTGTTTGTTGCCATCCAAGCATCACACAAGATATAAACTGGCCATGCTTGGCTGATGAGTGGACCTCCAGTGGATCTTTACTTATGCTGTGACGGCTGGATCCTCGTCCTTCTGTTCCTGTTTCTCCCGACCTCCGTCACATACATCCCGGTGCTGTGGGTGGTCTACTGACAGAGAGCTTTGCTGGTAACTATTGATTAGTACCCGTTATAGGCAAAGAGTCCGTACAAGGAACTCCAGTGTCCGTGGCAAGGTCTGTGAAGTTCCATAGAACATCATTGAATTGCCCTTCACAAAGCAGCTCAATCCCACTGAAGAGACTTCCAGGACATCCTGCCTGTCAGATGAGGTCACTATGAGTATTGAGTACCTGCTTCATTTTATGAAATCTATCAGTGTGGGTTCAGGCACGCCTCTGTGACATCACAAGTTGACGTGAGACATTGGCACGGACTTCCTCGGTGTCCCTGGCCCCAGATTACTCTGGAATCGGGGCCAGGAACATAAAAACGTAATCTGAGCTCTATGGTCCTTTGCGACCAAAGCACCATTTGGGGCTCCGTTGTTAGGAGGGTACTTCCTTGCTTAATCGTTGTTTATCCAGTGGGTGTAGAGAATACAAAATTAGGAAAAAAATTATCTAGATATCCTTGCAGAAATGAATGTGTTTTAAATATGTCTCCTGTTTATGACATCATCTGCGGTCCCGAATAGGCACTGTCCCATATAAAAGCTTAAAGTGAGCCAGTTGGGGAGTAACAAGCAGCATTGAGTATTGTATTGAAAGAAATGGCTGGAAGGTAGGACCAAACAGGCAAATAAGTAGACACACAACACACAAAGATGCACTAACACACACCCAGACCAATCTAAATGTCACATGGGACGAATGCCTGGAAACTCTAAACCCCCCGTGCTTTTTTAGCATATATGGGTGAATCCAAGTCGGCAATCCTAACTTGGACGAATGATCTTTTGTGAGTCGAAGCATCCTCCCATTCTATTAATTGGGAGGCTTTCATAAGCCGTGTGTCTAGCCGCATGCTGATCTGCTTATGGAGAAGTTCCAAAGCTGTGTCTCACATTCTACATGCATCTTTAATCCATGAAGATAATAAGCATAATGATTCGGGGCATTTTCCAGCTGTGTCTTAGCACTGCAGGCCAGGGCTGGCCAACAGAGAGTTCTATAGCTGTTATCCAGCTACGGGCCACGGAATGCCCGGTCAGCCATAGGATAGCCGAGCATCATGGGAGTTGTAGTTTAAGAAGACTTTCGGAGTTACGTGGCCCAACAAACCGTAACTCTGCGCCGCGTAAAAGACTTGTAGCACAATCATTTTTTTTTCCTGAAAAAAAAATCCCCGAACATTTGCTGTTATTATTAGCAAGATACTACCGAACTTAGCGTTCTTTATACAGAGGTTCTGTTGATGATGTCATAAGTGTGGCCATCTTTTCTCAAAATAAAAACAGCCAGGCTACTGCCTCCATAGACTATTGTCCTCAACCCATTTTTTTTTTTTTTACCCGCCTGCGGGTAAAAATCCGTTCTTACAGGAGAAGCTCACTAGTGTTTGTACCTGCACAATTTTAGTGAATAGCTGACTACGCCCTCGTGTCCTTCTAGTTTTTCTCCTTTTAAATATATTCTCCTACATTACCGTGTTGCTTACTTACTAATGTTCCTTTTAAAATACACAGTCTAGAATTTATATGAAGGTCTACACAATAAAAAGAGAGCATTGCCCTGCAATTGAGTCAATAATTTCAAACTTAAGACAAAAGTAGCGGAGTTGGAAAGATTCTCCCATTCACCTGCACTGGAGAATTTTTCTAGCCCAGCTACTTTGCCCTGTAGGATTTAGACCCAGTAGTGTTTAGTTGGTTTTGCAATAGCTCTTGGTAAATGCTACATGTTTCCTGGAGTCACGCCAAAGAGAATCCCATAAAGGTCACTGTACATAAACCTAATAAATAACATACATAATGATACAATATGGTTTAATGTGACTGTGTGCAGAGTGAATCGATGGAAGCCATTGTGGTGGACAAGACACAGACACCGCTACCATCGTAAGGAACGCTCAGGGCCATCTTTAACGCGGGGCAAACGGGGCAGCTGCCCTGGGCCCAGTTACTCCTGGGGGGCCCCAAGGCAGCTGTCCCGCATTGCGCTTGTGAACACTTTTTTCCGGCAAGCCGCATCCGATGGATGCGAAGGCCGAAAAAAAAAAAAAAAAAACTGACGCCGGATGTGACGTCGCGTCACATCCGGTGACTGTTTCCCTCCTCCGTGCAAGAGAGAAGACTGCACGGAGGAGACATCCGGCGGGGGACACGGAGCAGGTTCATGTAAGTACTTGGGAACGGGGGGGGCGGGGGGCTGACTGGCACTATATTATTCGGCATCTGACTGGCACTATATTACTCGGCATCTGGCTGGCACAATATTACTCGGCATCTGGCTGGCACAATATTACTGGGCTCTGGCTGGCACAATATTACTGGGCTCTGGCTGGCACAATATTACTGGGCATCTGGCTGGCACAATATTACTGGGCATCTGGCTGGCATAATATTACAGGCATCTGACTGGCACAATATTACAGGCATCTGACTGGCACAATATTCCTGGGCTCTGACTGGCACAATATTACTGGGCTCTGGCTGGCACAATATTACTGGGCATCTGGCTGGCATAATATTACAGGCATCTGACTGGCACAATATTACAGGCATCTGACTGGCACAATATTCCTGGGCTCTGACTGGCACTATATTACTGGGCTCTGGCTGGCACAATATTACTGGGCTCTGGCTGGCACAATATTACTGGGCATCTGGCTGGCACAATATTACTGGGCATCTGGCTGGCATAATATTACAGGCATCTGACTGGCACAATATTACAGGCATCTGACTGGCCCAATATTCCTGGCCTCTGACTGGCACACTATTACAGGCATCTGACTGGCATAATATTACAGGCATCTGACAGGCACAATATTCCTGGTATCTGACAGGCACAATATTCCTGGTATCTGACAAGCACAATATTCCTGGTATCTGACTGGCTCAATATTACAGGTATCTGACTGGCACAATATTACAGGTATCTGAATGGCACAATATTCCTGGGCTCTGACTTACACAATATTCCTGGTATCTGACTGGCACAATATTCCTGGTATCTGACTGGCACAATATTACAGGCATCTGACTGGCACAATATTACAGGCATCTGACTGGCACAATATTACTGGGGTCTGAATTTCACAATATTCCTGGTATCTGACTGGCACAATATTCCTGGGCTCTGACTGGCACAATATTCCTGGTATCTGACTGGCACAATATTCCTGGGCTCTGACTGGCACAATATTCCTGGGCTCTGACTGGCACAATATTACTGGGCTCTGACTGGCACAATATTACTGGGCTCTGACTGGCACAATAATACTGCGCTCTGAATGGCACAATATTACTGGCATCTGAAAGGCACAATATTACTGGCATCTGAATGGCACAACAATTATGGCAGGGGGGGGGTAACATTGCGATGGATGGCAGGATTGCATGCAGGGGAGGGGGCAGGGTCCAGGGGGCCCAGGCAAATGCTTGCCCAGGGTCCAATCGGTATTAAAGACGGCCCTGGGAACGCTACCATCGTAAGTCGGAGGTTTCCTGCTTTTCAAGTATGTCCCAGGGATGTTAATATTACTCCATTTAATGGAACTCATTTTATCGACTCTGGAAGGGGGGAGTTGACTCTACTGGGAATTGAACCAGCAACACTGAAGGTTGAACAGATTTTACAGATGGCTCATTGGCCCAGTGCTTCTTAAACCTGACCTCAAGGGGCCCCCAACGGTCCAGGATTTAGGGATTACGCAGTTGTGTTTAAATGTAGAACACCGGTGTGGTTCCCTTACTGTTATTGAGAATCACACTGTTTGGGGACCACCCCAGGTGTTCTACTGTTAGGGAACCACCCCAGGTGTTCTACTGTTAGGGAACCACCCCAGGTGTTCTACTGTTATGGAACCACCCCTGGTGTTCTACTGTTGGGGAACCAACCCAGGTGTTCTACTGTTAGGGAACCACCCCAGGTGTTCTACTGTTAGGGAACCACCCCAGGTGTTCTACTGTTAGGGAACCACCCCTGGTGTTCTACTGTTGGGGAACCAACCCAGGTGTTCTACTGTTAGGGAACCACCGCCGGTGTAATACATATTCTTATTTACACACCACTGTGTAATCCCTAAATCCTGGAATTTTGGGGGTCCTTGAGGACAGGTTTAAGAAGCACTGCATTAGCTCATTAAGCTATTAGTAGAAATTAGGGCTCTCCCCCCCTTTTTTTTGGAACCCCGTTTTTCACTTCCAAAGAGACAGTTACTGGAATCACAAACTATGAGTTTACAAATTCAGTGATTACCTCCCAGCATTTCACTGTGCACAGGAAGGATTTCAAGGTAGAGAGAGACTAGAAGTCTGAGTTTTGGTAGAAACATTTCATTCAATTCTACAATTTTTTTTTTTTTTTAAATCAACACAAGATATCGACGGTTTATATAAATGACTATATGATGGTACAAAGACACCTCCTGATGATAGAGCCCTAAAAAAACAAAATATCTGGTATTTTGATATATATATCTTATCTACTTGTATTAAATTCTGTACTGTTTCATATATGTATCTTCTGGTCTAAAACAAATAGTGTAAAAATACAATTTGTATTTATGGTATCATTCATTTAAAAAAAAAATTATATAACAAATTATATTATAACAAACATACAATGATGTCTTTTATGCTAATGGAATTAATACTTAGTCTATTATTCTATTATTAAACTTGGTATTTGCCTATAATAAAAATGTAACACAAATACATCAAATCTAATTCTGCTTTTGATGTTAATGGAATGAAAGCTTAATAATTCCTAAATTCACCAGGAGTGTAGATCCCCACCTTTTATGAAGCTTGGATGCTAGGCTGCTCTTCCAACACTTTCCAAGTTCCTTTGATGCTCATAAAGGTCCATCCTTTGGATCTTCTCGACGGAATGTTGGGCTCAAGTTTCGAGACCTCAGTCAACGCATCGGAATATTACGATTCCGTCCAGTTGTGGCCATTCTAAAAGCCTGTATAATATGAGCAACATTCAGATGCGCGTGCCATGGTTCTGCGGATTTTATTACACCTGTGTCAGAGCCCGTCAAACGTGATTAACGTTGTGGTGTCGGGCGGCCCAAGAGAGCGCGGTGGAGCAACAGCATAAGCTGGCTGGTGCCGACAAATCCGTTAATGCCTTAAAAACCTGATTAAGTTACTTGCCCGCAATGACTGGTCCAAAGACTAAAATAACTTCAAAGAAAGAATGGAATATGGTGACGAATCTGACCACTTCCTGCCCCCCCCAGTCTGTCTCATGTTTGTTGATTCTTCTTGGTTGTCTCTGCCAGATTACTGCTAGACGGATTAATGTCGCAAAAGGTTCCTTCCTGGATTGGAAAGTATTATTCCTGAAATATATTTACTATTGAAATTTATGTGGCACTATGCTCTTTGTGCCTTGACGGGTCCAAAGAGTTGCCCGTGGGCTGGCTTCTCAATTTACAAACACTTGAAGAAACGCTACGACTTACTCTCTAAAAAAATTGGTTTTAAAGAAAAATTGGAAATTGACCTGATCCAAAGGGCCCGATTTGAATTTAGAAAGCTGAGGGGTAATTTGCAGAAGTTTTATTTCGTGAAAAAAGGTCACGGGGGATCTGCAAAAAGCCTTGAAACGAAACATGCTACTTGTGTACAGTGTTGAAGCCCAGAAATGGCTTTGATACAAGGTAGGGCTGAAAAACCAGCAGCAAAGTGCCTTAAATTAATGGAAGTCTTCAGGTACGGGGACTGACTTTCCAAATGACATATGCAGTTGGGGCTATTCACTAAAAGGTGAGTTGCAGGTGAGAAGAGGTGAGTTGAGATGAATATTTCATCTCACCAACGTAACTGTTGAGTGGAACTTTTTGTTTGATACAGATACCGCCAGAGCAGCAGAGAATTGTAGTCCAATAAAGTGATCTGAAATAGGCACAATTTTATGATTTTATATATATCCCCCTCCTGTGTATAGAACTGTGTGCAGCCAATAAGAGGTAGAGGGCGTGGCCTGTTGATCTCTGATTGGCAGAATATGTAACATAGTTGTAACTTAGAACACTGACGCGCAGATACATATTTTACGTTTTCTTTTAAATTATTTAATATTTGGAGCTAGAAAGATTTAAAAATGTTTTACTATATTTTGAATTGAGCTCGCAAGCATCTGGACCCATGGCTCGAGTATTTGGTTCCTCCTTAGAACGTAGCCCCATTAACTGAAACATGAAAAGGCTATGGTAAGAGAATAAATTGCCTGTCGTGTTGTCCATGATCGTTACAGGGGCATCTCGATGAACACAGACAAATAAATGTCTAATTACGAATGTTATGATATGATGTGTGTGGCGTTCAATGTTTTGATCAAGTACGGACAAGACAGGGAAAAATGTAACTGCCTTTGGAGGTATCCTCAATGTTACGTCCAAGAAATCCACATCAGACCGTGACTGTGTTTGTTAATCTAGTCATCCATGGGTAGTAACACCATCAGACACAGACAGAGGTTTTGGATAGATTTAACACCATATCTTTCATCCCCGTCCTCCTGGCACCCTCGTCCATGACATACAGGTCTTTGGCTACAAGGTATCGGCAAGTTCGACAAGACCTTACAGATGGTTTCTGGAATGTCTGCCGTTTATAGACAACAGACTTCAGATCCGGAAAAAAAAAAAAAATGAAAAAACAGAACGTCTTAAAAAGTGTCCAATATAGAAAACAAGGAATTATTTCTCCAACACCTGAGAAATGTTTACAGTCTGAAGAATAAAAAAATAAAAAAAAACATTGTTTAGGATGTTCATAGTACTTTCTGTGAGAGCATGTCAGCATTAGGAGCAGTCGAGGGTAAACATGATATCTGTATGCCAGCGAGAGCAGCCATCTTAATGGCTTGACAAAGGATGTGCATGAAACTCCTCCCCATTATATTATTCTATCCCTTTCCTAGAAAATGATTGGTCCTGAAAGGCTTAGATGGAGAAGTGGAGAGGGGGTATTCAAGTTCAAGATAGGGGAACAAGGGAGGGAGGTTGATTTGCCCTTTGTGGTATTTTATTTTTTGGTGATGATGAAAAGTTTTTAACCATAAAAAAGACTCTTTACAAACAGCGACAAGCTCAGTCTACAAATAACCAACACGAATCTCTCCCAAGTTATCAAGACTTGGGGAAAATACTTCCCTCCGAGGTTATGAAGCGGGAAGGGGAGCACTCCCAGTGTATAGAGCATGTTTAGGAAACAAAATGTTTAACTAGATACCCAGGAGGTGACGTTAAAATAAATAATATAATAAATTACAATTTTAAGGCAAAATAGAGAAAATGTTATTAAAAAAAATGTACGCACTCAGTGTATAGGTACCTACACTAATGGATGTATGCATGAATCTGATCTGCATTTGCTAGTTAAAATTTAAGATTTAAGATTTAAAAACTATATCTATATATTTATTAAGCATTCGGCTAAATTTGGGACTCTTGTGTTTCTCCCCCCGGAGATTGTAGGTTTGGAATTAAAAGGACGACGTAACTTATTTAAATCTTAGCTTAACTGAAGTAAGCAAGGTTTTAAAAATCCTTCCTCCATCTCCTTAGTAAACCCGACGCGTTTCTTAATAGATACACACGGGTTTACTTTCTGCTGTGTCTGACATCTGAGACGCAGTCGGTCTAGAGGCTGATGCACTGACAGCTTGTCCCACTAGTCTGATCGGGGTCTGCAGATTGTGGGGGTCTCTCTCTGCTAATGGTCCCCTCTGCTGATCCCATGCAAAAGCCTTAGCAGAGAGAGCTATAAGCCAACCAGACAATAGTTGCCAACATCAGCCATGTCTCCAGGGACACATATTTGTTCCACATGCTGCAGACAGAGCATGCAAAGTGCAGCCCGGCAGTATGTAGGATGGATATACACACAGACACAATCCAATTAATTAATCATGGTAGGTCCTATGACCCTGTGGGTCCCTGCCAAAAGATCGCGAGACCTCCGGACGTCACGTGTGATGTAGCCGGTGCTCGCTTTGAGCACAGGCTACATTTTCCCTGTCATGCCACGACGGGTCAGGGCTGTTTTGGCAGCAAAAGGGACCTACACAATATTAGGCAGGTGATCATAATGTTATTGGTGATTGGTGTATGCAAGTTTTGGTAGTGTATTCAGTTTGCCTATCGCTAAGAGTCTCAGGACTTATTGCTGTTTATTTTCTCCTCCCCTCTCTAATCATGGCGGAGATCTCATAGGATCTAACATGATTAATTCATTGGATTGTGTCTGTGCGTATATCCATCCTACATACTGCCGGGCTGCACTTTGCATGCTCTTTCTGCAGCATGTGGAACAAATATGTGTCCCTGGAAACATGGCCGATGTTGGCAACTATGCCAGACCAGGTTGCAGAAGGGCACCAAAAGGCTCAAACTAGGAAATGGTGCCAGTGATATCTTCTTGGATATACTAAATTCTGTTCCTACTACTGACTATGAGCTCACAATTTTACTTATAAAATATCTGATTCCTGACAAGCTGGGTGCCTCACCTGCTATCTGTGGGGATTAAGGGAACCTATCTTCTCTTATCTCTGCTTTTACTGATTTGACATTTATACTTTACTGCCATCTATATATTTGATTAACTATTAGGGTATCAAATTTGTTTTATTACTGACATTGCAATGTGGGAAGGGGGTCCCATGGTCCAGTGCAGCTGTTTTCTTTTTTTTGCTGTAAAACATGGATGTCATGTATGGCAATCATTTCATTTGTTGTGTTCCCCTCTGTCAGAGGCAGTCATTCCCGTTCTAATTTTGGCACTGGTACGGTTTCAAGCTCCAAAACAAGCTTTGGGGCTCAACCTGTGCTGGCAGAAACCTAAGGGATCTAGATACTTCTCAAACATGTCTTGTTATTGAGTGTACCTGTGTGTTATGATTTAATTTGTCCTCCGCTCTTTCCCTGTTCTCACTGGAATCCCCTCTTCTCTCCCTCTACTCCCCTCTTCCATTTCTGCCCATTATTTTTTCTCCCCAGAAGGGTCTACAAACTATTCTGTCTTGTGCTCCATATTGACTTGCTTGGATGGCATATCACTTGTTGAGATACACATGACCTTAATAAACCCGTTCTATTTGATCTTAGATCCTATGGTTGCAAGATCGCCTTCTTGGAAGAAATACATTTCAGGAGCGACAAGGAGCCTAAATTAAGTTTTAGATGCAAAATGGTGGTGATGCTGACTGAGAAGTCTGTCCCTTCGTCAGTTACTGACCCTTAGTGTGACCCTGGCGGCAGAGGCCTATTTCTTAAAGGGTCACTTGGCCACCAACAATTTACACTGGCCGGCGCTCTTTTTGTAGGATAGGACTGTTCATGTATGTATTCATTGTATGGATGCAGATACTTCACCGTCCGCTTGCGGGACTGTTCATCGCGGGGTTGCTGAAGCCGAGTATTATTCATGTTTAATAGGAGTTCATTTTAGTATTAGGGTTGGGGGAGTTAGGTATTAGTATTAGGATTCGGGGAGGGTATGCTCCCAATTCATATCAGCCCTCCTTCCTCTCCTCAATCCTGAATAAATTTGTGGATTTTCAGGAAGGCTTATGCATTTTGGGTAACGATTTCACCGATCCTAACGTTACCTGCACATCGGCGGATCTCACATACCCTGTGCAGATAAACAAAAATAAAAAGGTCCTGACACTCACTCCAACTGGTTGATGCCTGGGGAACCTCCAGAACCCCAAATATAAGGACTACTCCTTCTTCTTCTCCAATACTCACATTAGATATACCAGAACTGATGCCATTCATATTTATCACCATTGCATATATTTGTAAATCTTTTGTTAGGGTCGTGGCATGATCATGCTCCAGTGCATGTTTGTCTCCAATATAATCATGGGACCCATGGCACTGATATCTAAATGAGAGACTTCTTGCCATTCCCCTCACATGTTGAGGAGCTTTCAAGTCACCTAGATAACTATTTCAGGTAGAATGATGTTGATAATATTGCATATTGGAAGTCATCTCCTCCAGTGGTACTCTAACATCAAGAGCTGAGATGAGTTATTTAGGTTCTGAGATTGCATCCTTAAAACCATCCCAGAAAGCTTGTCTTAAGCCCAGAGGTCTTGGGCTTACACCCCCACATCCCACCCTACCCCACCCAGACTGTGTCTTTCCATTGCATGGTTTTTTTTTGCAGTACCTTAGTGCTGTGGGTTGTCTATCCCACCAGGGTTTTCTCCCCACAACTCACATACTACCTTTCCTCTTTTTTCCTCCTTTGTTCTACTTTCTGTTCCTTCTCTCTTCTCTACTCTTATTTAAAGTGTTATATACCGGTAGATTGTGTAACTTGTATTTCCAGCTTTATATATCCTACATGCTATTTAAAAAAAAAAATTAAAACAAATAAACTGGGATTTTAAAAAGAAACTCAAATTAGAATCCAACTTTGATTATAGAGAGTAAGTTATGTTTTTTTTTAATTTTTTATCTTTGTTTCTCTGCTTTCAAAAAAAAAAGAGATGCAAAAGAAAGAACAGACACGGCCTATAACTTCAATACATAAATTCTCCAAGGGGGCTATTCACTAAGAAGGTGAGTTGTTCTATACATTGTGCAGGGACAAACCCAGTGAGTTTCCTTGGCAGAGGAAACTCACTATGTCTGTCCCTGCACAATGTATATTTAAGTTAGTGAGATGGAATCTTCATCTCACCTGTAACTCACCTTATAGTGAATAGACTATACCTGGCCCCAGAGAGGCTATAGACTTATAGTGAATAGACCCCACCACTGAGCTACTTTCATACCAAAGACATTTATGTTAAAGCATTACGGTCTCTTCAAAGGCAGAGTTTGCAAACAGAGACCGTTGTTAGCTACTATTACCTTACAGCTTATATATTCCGATGACATATGTTTTCAGCCTATATATATAATTCAGCCTTATAACATTTCTTGAAGATGCAATGGCTTTTATCATGACAATAAACGTTACCTGTATTGCAGAATTTTTATGTAAGACTGGGGTGTTGTTCTCACATAGTAACCGTTCACATAAACATTCTCCAAAGTGAAATGATAAAACATATTTATTGGCGTGCCTGGCTGTAAATGATATATTTCTCTTAAGTAATAACCGCATATTTTAGCTTGATTTATGCCCTCTATTTTGAATATTCTCAGGGCAATTCCAAGTGATTACCTTTCTCTAGAAAAAGATGAGGATAATGTAAGGGTCATGTAAAAAAATGAAAAAGAAAAAGCTGCGGTAGTCGCAGACTCCGCGCCTGACAGAGATAGCCAATAATGGAGAAGACAGACAGCACACAGGGATATCAGTATTAGTGGGGCATTTTTAATAGTATAAAAAAAAAACACACACACACACACACACACATCCGCTCTTACAGAAAAGTAGCGTCGGCATTGCAGACAGAGTGCTCCGGGGATCTCCCAGACACAGCATGTTGAACGTCTGCGACACACTTTCCGCGTTCGGAGATAAGCCACCGCCTCCTTGTGACATAATCCCGCACTACACATTTCGCTATAGAACAGCTTCCTCAAGGTGCATGCCCCGTCTGTGCTAAAAAAAAAAAAAAAGCGCTATCGGTGAGTGCGAAATGTGTATAAAGTTGCGAGTTTGCGCGGTTATGGGTTCTGCAGACGCACTCAGCACCAACGCAGGCCGTGTGCAACAAAGAACAAGCAAGGAAATGAACTTAAAAAGTGTTGGACAACGTGCCGCCAAATCCAAATTTTGCACAGGCCAAGGGAATGTATTTTTCACTTCCCGACACTTTTGCCTACCCTACTTTTATACATTAACCCCCTATATGTGCTCATTTTTAAATAGGTTCTTGCTGATGTCCAACAGCCACTCATTCTCCCTCCACCCCCCCCCTGTACTCCTATAATGGTAATCTGACAAGGGTTAAATAGTTAAATATGTTGATGTCAGGTCATACAGAACATGCGCATCCTCCCGGATCGGCCGGCACAGAGCCTCGTATATCTCTCCTTTTGGAAGGAAGGATTTTTCTTTTGCTATTTATGTTCCACTGGTTTGTGCCAAGATGATTTGTAACTCCAGGATATGTTTATTCAGGTAATCAAGCTTATAGCTTGTCTAACATGTGATTATACATTTACATTAAGGAGAATCCACCCAACCGTCTACTAAAAATATTCTGTTTGGGACTGCATGTGCTTTAATAAATCAACACCCGGACTTGAAAAAAAATAAAAAATGTGCTTAATATCTTTATTCTTTTGGAGAGCGACTGTGACCCAACGCAGGTCCCAAGAGAACTGAAAGGGCCCATACATCACCTGTCTCCATGCATTTCGCAATTGTCCTGACGTACATAAGGCAGTCTTGATGCAGGTCGATTGTTCTGTGCATGGTCAATGGTACAAATTCTCCCCCTCCCTCACCCTTCTTCTCTGCCCATTGCATCGCTGGCTGAGCCTGTTGGGAGGTATGTGCATGATGACTTCTTGAATAGCCCCACACTCCTATGGGCAAGGCCACAAGTCAGAGGCGTAACTAGAAACCACAGGGCCCCGGTGCGAAAAGTACCCCGGGGCCCCTTATGCATCTTCCCACGCTCTTCCTTTTGTATAGCACATCCAGATACATACATGGACACACATGCTAATACACAGACACACAGAATGACACACATTCAAATACAAACACTGACAAACATACAGATACACAGACACACACGGATACACATGCGGATACCCATAGACACATGAAGACAGACACACATATAGACGCACATGCAGATGCACATACACAGAATGACATTCGTACAGATATAAACAGTGACACACATACAGGTACATAGGGGCACACACTGACAGATGCAGACAAACAGACACACATGCAGACAAACAGATACACATACAGACAAACAGATACACATACAGACACACATGCAGACAAACAGATACACGTACAGACACACAGACAGATACACATAGAGACACACATGCAAATACACAGACACACTTAATGACAAACATTCAGATACACATACAAAGAGATACACATACAGACCCACAGGCAGACATACAGACACAGACATACACACAGACCCACCTTCTCTTACACACAAACTGTTAAAAAAAAATGTAGTCACCCTCCTGTTTCCCACCTTTTAGGTGCAGGAGGGTGACTTCCCTGGGTAGCGGTGGTTGCCTCATGATGATGGGAGTCAAAGCTCCCACTCTGACTCCCTCCTCTCCTCACTGGCGATCTCTTCCCACGGCGCTCTGTTGGCTGGGAGGAAGAGGAAGTGACGGCTTCCTCCCAGAACTGACGTCATCACTGGGGCCCGGTCTCGCTCTTAAGGCGCCGCAGTGCTGACCGAGCCTCAAGAATTCCGATGTGCCCCTCCATTGCAGCCGCACCACAATGCTGGTGGGCGCCCCTGGTCACAGGGGTTGCAGGGCGGCCGGGCCCCCTGGAGTGGACCCCTGCGACAACAGTAGTTCCGCCACTGCCACTTGTAGCCTTGTAGTCGCCGAACATTTATCTAAAACACTGGGGGTCATGTATAAAATCTCCCGCACTGCAGGTTCAAGTGCTTGGAATGCAGGGTGGGGTGGCTTCAGCCAGCTCGGGGGGGGGGGGCTCTGTGATGTAAAGCAAGAAGGAGGGGGGCTTCCTATAGAAACAACAGTCATTCTTTTTAAAATGCATATGCTGCCTTTAAGAGATAGGAAATTTTAAGAATTTTTTTTTATAAGACAGATCTGTTTATTTCTTTACATAATGCAATAACTTTCTGGCACTGCCCCTTTAAAAAAAAAAGCTAAAGGAACTAAATTAATTTTCCAAGACACACGTCCATTGATCTGATATACAATCAAAATAACCAGACTCCATCCGTCCAAGAGCATATAAGGCCATGAGACATAAATCGACACTGAGGATTATGCACACTGATACCAACACGCAGGCATCACACGGTACGAGGGATGTTAGGGGTGCTGGCGTCAGAGCTACTTTTAGCAAAGGGTCATCTCACCGCCCCGAGTCACTCTGCACCTTCCAGCGCTGGCTGATATTAATATGTGCTAATGTCTGACCTTTAGTATGACAGATTTGGATGGTGTGATTGTCAAACTCGCTTACTTGCCTCCCGTCTTTCTCCCTGCTTTTATCAATTTAATTCTAATTGATATTGATTAGCCTTCTTAGCTGTGATGTTCGCACGTCCGCGTGCCAAGCGCTTCTGAGAACATCTTGGGAGGCGCTGGCAGAACGCGAGAGAGGATTATGGAGTTTGGAGAGATGGTGCCCAGCGAATGCTATGACATCATGACCTGACTTTGTCTACAATCGAACCTAACCAATTCCCTTGGCACCATGCAAATGAAACAGCAAAGCCCCATATCGGGTACTTTTCCAACAAAACACAACTAACAAATATATATATTAAAAAGTTATAATAAAAGAAACAATGAAGGACAATACAAAAGAAAACACCGGCCATTGTTTGACACTAAAATGCACTTTTTTTTCTTTTGCGGTTAATCTGGTAAAAATAAATAAAAGACATCAAGCAACTGGACCCACACGCATTTCGTGATAAAGACTATTCCTAGGAATAATTAGCCTGTACCCAAATAATGTCCATCAAATTAAAGAGAGAGTAAAGCCAAAAGCATATGATAAAAGTGACATGTTCTGTCGCGTAATTCAATTTAACAAAATCTACTACTGTCTAGGGAAGAAACTAAGCACTAGGAGATTTGCTCCCTGGAATCTGTGTTAGTGGGAGCGGCCAACCGAGACCTATACTAATGGTCAGTAAAACAGTTAAGCCATTAGAGCTCAGTTCTGTCAGAGTGAGGGATGGTGGAGCACATCCACAAGCCACAGGCAGGAACTTGAGAAAGTAAGTCACCTAGTGCATGCTTTCTTCCTTCATTAATCATTAATATCTTTTAAACAAAACAATGATCGAGAGATAATTTAAAGGTGAAAGGGACCGACTGCGGGGTAGTCTGTTCAGCAAACCCGTCGGCTTTTAACCATTACAAATCCAGATTAACCCTTCAAATGGGACTCTCCCACCAGAAAAATGAAAAGGGTTTTTTTTTTGCATTGTTGATTTCAGATATTTATTTTATTTTTTGTTATGTGAGTTTATTTTATAAAATATTTTACTAAACAAGTGTGACTGGGCGCTGCCATTTTGTGAAATATTGTGTTTTTGGGTGCCACCCCCCAGTGACTTTACAGCACTAGTATGTCACTTTGGGGCTGGGGACACAGAATGCAGTCTATAAGTCAGAATTCTGACCATAGACTTGCATTGAATGGGAGGGTAATGTAACTATTACATCACAAGGGGGCGGAGTCATGATCCTGATTGATCAGGACAATCTCCTCTCTATGTTTTGGAAGGCAGGTAAAGTAAGGTAAGGTAAGTTGTACACAGCCACCTAGTCCTGCCCACTATGATACACAGGAGCCAGTGAGAGAGCAGGGGTGCATCTTATGACTTCATAATGCAGGCTTTGGCCACAGTTGTAAAGTGAGACTTACTCCATAGACTTAACATTGCTCTGATGCCAATTTTTTACTGGCCTGCTGGTAAAAAAAAATACCTGCCAGGTGGCAACCCTAGTTGCATCATGGATAAAATTCTCAAAATGGATGCTGGAGATAAACACCTAATTTTATTTTTACTTTTATATGCAATTAATTCAAGCATAGAAAAAAAACAGTGGCATTTGTCTTATATATGTGTTTGTTTTCAATGCACAAGTAATCTAGTTACATCTTATGTAAGGGGTAGTGTCCCTTTAAAGAGTAGATAACATTATCTGCCAAACGCATCAGGTGTTTTATCAGGAGTCTCTAAGCTATTGTGTTGCTTTTTTTTTTAACTTTTCGATATAAGTTCATTTTTAATATGTTTATTTGCTATTTATTTAAGTACTAAATTAAATAGTATTTTTTTTTTATTCTACTTAGAGTGGTTTTTATTGCATTGAATATTTGTAACCTTGATCTCTATTCAACTGTGAACCTTGCTTTCCCACCAGCCATACATTGCATTTATTGGCATAACACGGCCAATACTGGCATTCAGTACTCTTTATCTAATGATGTGTGTTACCAAACATCACATAGGCAAGATGTACTAGGGAAAGGACATTTACAAAGATCCAATTTTTTTTAAAACAAAGTGCATAACCTGACCTTAATAAGGAGGATAGGTTTTACCGTAACAATTCTCTAGCCTGTAATGACTCCATCAATCCTTACTGCTGCCTCCCAAATCTTTTGGCTTGTTTTACATAGAGCTCCACGGAACCTGGCTCCTAAAAATGACTTGGCTGGCTCCCGAGGCAGTATGTTTGGTTACTAAAGTCTATAAATATCTATTTTCAGTCTTGAATTCCGTCTCCCCCCACCCTGTGCTATTAATAATTTTCTACATATGTAGTGTGTGTCACTGCTGTAGAATTACATTCTTTGTACATAGGACTAGGCCGAATGTAGTAATCTGGACACTTTGAGGAATATGACATAAGCACCACTGGAGATCTAGGCGCAGAGCATAGAATGTTCTGTTTTATAGAATGTTCTGTTTGATTGATTGGTCGATCTGTATATTAATGTAGGGTTTTCTGTGCTCTGTAACGGAATGTACAGGGTTTTGTAAATAATACTGGGGATCCTGTCTCTGTAGGGTAAACATAAGGTGTTATTAGCTCCGAATTCTGTATTAAAGGGGCTCCGCTTCTAGTGATGGGGTACGGGGGTGTTCTGCATGGAGAATTGGGGACCATCTCCCACACAGACTCCCAGTGCGGCCCCCGGCTCCCTCCCGTCTGCACATATACAGAAAGGCTGCTTGTTCGTCTCCTGGCTTTTTCCACTTTCTGGCTCTGTCTGGAATCAGTTCTGAGGAATTTCTCTCTCTTGGGCTGAGAACGAGTTTTTCTGGGAGCTGCGAGTGTTTGTGCTGTGTGCGGATGTGCAAATCTTAGGACCACCGGGCAGGGAGAAAGATGAAGTGGGGAGAGACCCAAAAGAGTGACACGAGAGAGAGAGAGGGCAGAAAGGGGACAGGACTTGGAGAGGAGAAAATAATATTTTTTTATAAAAAAATGGAGACTTAACCATTTTCGTGCCGTCGGAGGGCAAGCAATGCATTTGTTCAGCAAAGGCTCACATAGCGGACACTCCAAATGAGTTATAGTGGGGGCGATGTTACAGGGGGGAAAGAGGTGTGTGTAAAGATAAGGGGACAGAGCAAATGCAGGGGTGATGAAAGGTGAGTGAAGCATTTGGATGGGGAGAGATGAAAGAAGGGAAAAAAAGAGAGAGAAATAATGTTAAAGGACAACTGTGCAGGGACAATACATTAGAATAAAATGAAAGATTGCATCAAGTGTAGAGATTTTAGAAATTCCTTAATAAAAGAATATAAAATAAAGTAGGTAATTTATAAAGCACTGTCTGGGATGGACAGGTGGTTTCGGATCTTGGGTCAAATCCTTCACTTGGGAGAATTGGAAAAGAATAGAGGAAAAGGTTACTAAAGGTCCGTACTGGCTCATATTTCTCATGTGAGAACCCATAACAAAGAGGGCTCAATAAGGTATTTTATTGGTGTGCTTTTATTATAGCATTTCTATTTAAAACAGCTACACTTAATGCAATATTCCAAAGTACATGGATCGAACAGTGGTGTGGAGATTTCAGAAAGGCCGCCATATCTCCAAAAATGAGCAAGCTCTACACCTGAAAGTGGGTGGGCCGAATATGAAGTGGGTGGAGCTAAATCCCTCCCTCGTTCTCCACCCATTTACCAAAAGTGACACGATTTCACATTTCAGGGGGCGACAAGTAGAGTAAAAAAATGATCCTGCCATATAACACTGCTCTTAATACATTCTTGTTTGGTATATTCATCCCGCTTAAAGTTTGTCTGGTCACCCATTTTTTAAATGAGGGACACAGAGGTGAGTATTTATTACCCTGTAATGGGGGAGTGCAATATATAAATTGTTCTTAAAAACCCCTCAGGGGAGCGCCATGTCTTCCCCTGTATATACAAAGCTACATGTTTATGGCAGAGAGGTATTCTGGATACTTGTAGCAAACTGTATCTTTTTTTATTTCGTTGATTGAAGTTTCAGCGATGTCATCGACATTAACAGTATTCTCGTTTAATACTTCTGACGACGCTTTAAATACATACTGCAGACATTAAGAGATAATAAATTATTATTATTATCTTATTCGTTCTACTGAAAAATGATCCACTGTTTAGCTGCAAAATCTTTATCTACACAAAAATAATTTTAAAAGAAATGTAAGTGTTAATGATGACTGTGCGGCCCCACATTACACACGATACAGATTTGGCGTACATTACATTGACTTCTATGTATATAGCGCCGACAATTTAAGACAACACTTGGTACAGAGCAAAAAAGGGAGTTACAGCCTACGTTAGACGAATAGAGACAGACAGACGCACGTGCTCCTGCTTGCAAACTTACAATCTAGAGAAAATGGGGCACTCTAAAAATATAGCCAAATACATAGAAACATAGACTGTGTCGGCAGATAATTTCGGTCCATCTAGTCTGCCCAATGTTCTAAATACTTTTATTAGTCCCCAGTTCCCTATCTTATATCTAGGATAGCCTTGTGCCTATCTTACGCATGCTTAAACTCTTTCACTGTGCTTACCTCTACCACTTCTGCTGGAAGGCTATTCCACGCATCCACTACCCTCTCAGTAAAGTAATACTTTCATTAGTCCCTGGCCTCATCTTATATCTAGGATAGCCTTATACCTATCCCACACATGCTTAAACTCCTTCACTGTATTAACCTCTACCACTTCTACTGGAAGACTATTCCATACATCCACTACCCTCTCAGTAATGTAATACTTTCATTAGTCCCTGGCCTTATCTTATATCTAGGATAGCCTTATGTCTATCCCATGCATGCTTAAACTCCTTCACTGTATTACCCTCTACCACTTCTACTGGAAGACTATTCCATGCATCCACTACCCTCTCAGTAATGTAATACTTTCATTAGTCCCTGACCTTATCTTATATCTAGGATAGCCTTATACCTATCCCACGCATGCTTAAACTCCTTCACTGTATTAACCTCTACCACTTCTACTGGAAGACTATTCCATACACCCACTACCCTCTCAGTAACGTAATACTTTCATTAGTCCCTGGTCTTATCTTATATCTAGGATAGCCTTATACCTATCCCACGCATGCTTAAACTCCTTCACTGTATTAACCTCTACCACTTCTACTGGAAGACTATTCCATACATCCACTACCCTCTCAGTAAAGTAATACTTTCATTAGTCCCTGGCCTTATCTTATATCTAGGATAGCCTTATACCTATCCTATGCATGCTTAAACTCCTTTACTGTGTTAGCCTCTACCACTTCCGCTGGAAGGCTATTCCACGCATCCACTACCCTCACAGTAAAATAATACTTCCTGATTTTACCTTTAAACCTTTTCCCCTCTAATTTTAGACTATGTCCTCTAGTTGTGGTAGTTTTTCTTCTTATAAATATTCTCTCTTCCTTTACTGTGTTGATTCCCTTTATACCTGGAGCTAAGAACCGTCTGCGCATATGTATAATGCAAACTCCTGGCAAGAGACAGGAACTATATGGGCAGGTAAATCATCTCTGGGGTGTGCTAGCGCACCCTATGTATAAACAAAATGAAATCAGAGAATCTCTGCATACAACAACGTTGGAATGTATAAAAAGCAACATTTCTATTATCCATAAGAACTGCCAATTGCGTACTTTGTTAAGTTCCTGACACTTTTTTTTGTGTGAGGACCAATTTTAACAGGACCCCCCCCCCCCTCTTTTTGTTACAATTCTTCTTTAATTAAAATCAATCTAGTTTCGACTTTTTCTCCTTTGGATTCTATAGCTTTAAAACTGTGGTTGTGTCGTTTAGTCTAGTTTTTGCAAGTGCCGGGTTTATGCTTTTTAAAAAAAAGGTTTTTTTAAGTTTTACTGGCAGGGAATCGTTGCTTGTAGAGATATATTTAGTCTCCCAAAAAAAAAAAAAAGTAGTTTTCGTCCACCACCTCCTGAGAACACAGTAAAGTGCTACTTTATAGAAGTTCAAACTCAATAAAATCTGTGAGATTCTTTCTGTTTCTGCAAGTGCCAGTTTGCATTTTTTTTTTAAATGATGCCTTTGACTGTGTTCTACTTCACCATGTCGTTAAATTTAATACTTTTACCTTCCTGGCATTCTGTGTGCTGGGAAATCCCTGTTCAGGGGTCTATTTGCTGAAGGGGGAGCTAGTCCAAATGCACCCTTCAAGGTGATAGAAGTCAGGTACCAATGCCAAAAAATGATTACTTTGGGGTATGACTAAGTTGAACCCTTGGGTGTTTGTACCAGTAGAAAACAGAATCTGCCTTAAGACGTGTCCCAGCCACTGGGTGTGGCAGGTAATCTGGGTGCACACTCATTAAGATCCATAACTATCAATCACAGATGACAGAATGGGTCTGGAACCCAGGCCGATGCTAGGGACCTTGAAGAATCCAATAGAAATCAACTACGAGCTGAGCAAACAAGCTAAAAAAATTAGATTGGTTGTAGACACAGGGTCAATCTTCAATATACAATGTCCAACGTAGTACGTATAGGAAAAAGCCAAATGTATACCAACTTTTAGCAACCATGGGGGTCATGTGCTAAACAAGTGCAGTGGGGGAAAAAGTAGGTAAAACATGAGTAAGGAGCAATTTGCGACTATTTGTAAAAATTTTCGCTTGTTTTCCCTGATTTGCGCCCCTTCCGTTTATTTTTATTTAGCGTGCATTTTTCGGGTTGCGCTAATAAATTGCGATTATATTTGCGCCACGCTAAAGAGCTTTGCGAATATTTTGTGAAAAATAAATTCTTATTTGCGTGTGAAAATTACACCAGCTTTTAGCGAGCGCTATCAAAAGAGGTAGAAAATATATCCGCAAAATTGCCCGTTTTTTTTCGCAATTTGCTCGTATGTACTATTGGAGTGTTACATGTTTAGTGCATTGCAATAGGAGCAAAGTGCAAAAATAGTTTTTTTAGTTCATGCCCCTCCATATGTATAGTGTGGTCCAGCAGAGGGAAGCACCGAGTTAATAGATCTCTGTGTCACCGTAGGTCTGTTAGATGCACACACCTAGGTACAATAGCAGATTAAAAAATACTTGAAAGTGGGCAGGTACAGAGCATATGGGGGGGGGGGCTACATACTTAGTTGGACGAACAGGGACATACTGATACATGAGGTAGAGAGCCTTGCTTGCAATGTGACTGTATTAGGTCTCTTTATTATTATCATGGTAAGAGAGAGGCTCGTTTTCGTTGTGTTAGACAAGTAATTATCCCCATTGGGTTATTGTTTCCCAATAGGGTGACCAGGAATGAAACGGAACAAACAGTAGGAAAATAATGTGGGCTGCAGAGGTGGCTGGCTGAGTGTTATAGGGACGGCTGTGCTGAACAAGCTGATGGGGGCAATACCTCACTGGACTACTCAGCATTTTGGTTCTGCAAAATGTCTACATATGGATTGGAAACCACAGATTTATTTCCAATTCTAGCTGTAGACAATGGCAGCCAGACTCCCCCCCCCCCCTCCCTGTACGTTTCCCACATGGGAAATCCGGTCCTGTATCTGCCTTTCCCAACTTTTTCCTCTACTGTATCTTCTTTTCCAAATCTCCGAAATGCATGTCTCCACTGCTGTCTCTGTTTTACAGTCTCCCTCTGTGGTTTTCTTGCCTTCTACAATAAAATTACTCTGAGGTTTTGAGAAAATTCCAAAAATGTAATCCTAATACGAGCAACATACAACATAGCTGTTCCATTGTGTGCATGAGTGCAGAACGCGTGGGCATGCAATAGGCGGCTAGAGTAGTCCTGGATTCTCTGCAGAAGAAAAAGTTGCTGTTATGGGCTAGCTGAACTGCAATAAAACAAACAAACCAAAAGTACCAGTACCAGAGCTACACCAGGGATTCTACCAGGAACCTTTCCATTGCATCAACCCTTCTATGGATTATAATGAGATCACAAATTAAATAAAACAGAACATGCAGTTATAGCTTGTTGGTCTTAAACCCTTAAGTAACTGATATCAGGTTGGTGCAGTTAGTTGCTAGGTAGCCCTACCTTTTTCTAGATAACCAAAGTTGTGCAGCTTAAGAGTGAGGTCCTAGCCTTGGTGTATCTTGGCCCTAGGCAGACAAAATTCAGGCACCCCCCTACCAACCCTGCACACGGTGCCGCCTCGACCCTCCCCCCCCCCCGAAATTTGCCGCCCTAGGCATCTGCCTAGGATGCCTTGCGGTAAATACCGCACTGGGTCCTACAGCGGGTCTGGTGGAGATGCTACATAGTAGCCAAAAGAAGAAGTTCCTCTCTGTACCAAAGGGTAGACTTATCTCCTCCATTCCTGTAGACCTAAAAAAAATAATAGCTTCTACAATGGTTCGAAATATGGTTCACTGGTGTTTTCTTTTGGAAATCTGGATTTGTGGGAGAATAATTACATTAAAATAATCATTTGGGTGTATACACATATGTGTGTCTATAGGACTCCAGCGATTGCCTGTTGTGTCACGTATGCAAAAAAGACTATAGAAAGGCTACCAAATCTTAACATCTCATACGGGCACTATAATTTGATCATGGATTTACACTGTGAGACAACTGGGCTATCTTAATTTAATTTACATTTTTATACAATTACAAATGCCTGCCTAGATCAATGAGTTACTTTGGGTTAATATTATTAGCACAGAGGGCACACGGACTGAGTATTGGAAGCTCTAATGCAACTTGTGTTATCACTGCTCAATTTCTTTAGTAAGGAATTTGTGTGTCTTTAAGATTCGATTTAAAACCAACACATGGGAAAAAGTATTCAAATGTTCTCACCATTTTGTTTGGTTTAGAGGTCTATTACTATACAAGTGGGAAGGGGTGCTGTCTTCGGCATATCTAGATCGGCAATAGACATCTGATGCTTTCAGTGTTGACACGAAAGGTCGCAAACTGCAAACCCACAGAAGCAATGTTTGTCCTCCTTAGATAGATCTGATGCTTGAACTTAATGTAGTCAAGAAGTGAAGGACTAAATATTGCTACTTGGAGCCAAAGAAGAGAGTTCATTGGGAGGCTGCAGCCAATGGCACCAGAGGTACTCCAAAAGACAGATTAATGGATAAAGATGTAAATTTAACAACAGAAACATTAACTTTGGGAAGAAAGCCAGCAAAGTGATTCTCATCTGAACACCGGGGAAGTGGAAAGTGTGAAGAAGTACTGGGTGGTCCAAAGTAACAAAGATTGCAGACAGGTCAAGTATAAAATAATACAGTAACATCCTTGGAATTTAAAAGTGTGGAGCTACATCATCTACATGTTTGGCAGATGTCTCATCAACAGAACAGACCATGGGAAAATGCGCACTCAGTTTACGAGACTGTAAAAATGAAGAATACCGTGAAGACAAGTGGATTATTTTTGGCAAACTACATAGCATTGTCCAGTGGTTAAAGTGTCTGAATAACCAAATATAGAGGCCTTGTAAGCATCGGGGTCATCCTGAGACATTGGCTTGTAAGCATCGGGGTCATCCTGAGACATTGCCTTGTAAGCATCGGGGTCATCCTGAGACATTGCCTTGTAAGCATCGGGGTCATCCTGAGACATTGGCTTGTAAGCATCGGGGTCATCCTGAGACATTGGCTTGTAAGCATCGGGGTCATCCTGAGACATTGGCTTGTAAGCATCGGGGTCATCCTGAGACATTGGCTTGTAAGCATCAGGGTCATCCTGAGACATTGACTTGTAAGCATCGGGGTCATCCTGAGACATTGACTTGTAAGCATCGGGGTCATCCTGAGACATTGGCTGGTAAGCATCGGGGTCATCCTGAGTCATTGGCTTGTAAGCATCGGGGTCATCCTGAGACATTGGCTTGTAAGCATCGGGGTCATCCTGAGACATTGCCTTGTAAGCATCAGGGTCATCCTGAGACATTGGCTTGTAAGCATCGGGGTCATCCTGAGACATTGGCTTGTAAGCATCGGGGTCATCCTGAGACATTGCCTTGTAAGCATCGGGGTCATCCTGAGACATTGACTTGTAAGCATCGGGGTCATCCTGAGACATTGGATTGTAAGCATCGGGGTCATCCTGAGACATTGACTTGTAAGCATCGGGGTCATCCTGAGACATTGGCTTGTAAGCATCAGGGTCATCCTGAGACATTGGCTTGTAAGCATCGGGGTCATCCTGAGACATTGGCTGGTAAGCATCGGGGTCATCCTGAGTCATTGGCTTGTAAGCATCGGGGTCATCCTGAGACATTGCCTTGTAAGCATCGGGGTCATCCTGAGACATTGGCTTGTAAGCATCGGGGTCATCCTGAGACATTGACTTGTAAGCATCGGGGTCATCCTGAGACATTGGCTTGTAAGCATCGGGGTCATCCTGAGACATTGCCTTGTAAGCATCGGGGTCATCCTGAGACATTGGCTTGTAAGCATCGGGGTCATCCTGAGACATTGGCTTGTAAGCATCGGGGTCATCCTGAGACATTGCTTTGTAAGCATCGGGGTCATCCTGAGACATTGGCTTGTAAGCATCAGGGTCATCATGAGACATTGGCTTGTAAGCATCGGGGTCATCCTGAGTCATTGGCTTGTAAGCATCGGGGTCATCCTGAGACATTGGCTTGTAAGCATCGGGGTCATCATGAGACATTGGCTTGTAAGCATCGGGGTCATCCTGAGACATTGGCTTGTAAGCATCGGGGTCATCCTGAGACATTGGCTGGTAAGCATCGGGGTCATCCTGAGTCATTGGCTTGTAAGCATCGGGGTCATCCTGAGACATTGCCTTGTAAGCATCAGGGTCATCCTGAGACATTGGCTTGTAAGCATCGGGGTCATCCTGAGACATTGCCTTGTAAGCATCGGGGTCATCCTGAGACATTGGCTTGTAAGCATCGGGGTCATCCTGAGACATTGGCTTGTAAGCATCTGGGTCATCCTGAGTCATTGGCTTGTAAGCATCGGGGTCATCCTGAGACATTGGCTTGTAAGCATCGGGGTCATCATGAGACATTGGCTTGTAAGCATCGGGGTCATCCTGAGACATTGGCTTGTAAGCATCAGGGTCATCATGAGACATTGGCTTGTAAGCATCGGGGTCATCCTGAGACATTGACTTGTAAGCATCGGGGTCATCATGAGACATTGGCTTGTAAGCATCGGGGTCATCCTGAGACATTGACTTGTAAGCATCGGGGTCATCCTGAGACATTGGCTGGTAAGCATCGGGGTCATCCTGAGTCATTGGCTTGTAAGCATCGGGGTCATCCTGAGACATTGCCTTGTAAGCATCAGGGTCATCCTGAGACATTGGCTTGTAAGCATCGGGGTCATCCTGAGACATTGGCTTGTAAGCATCGGGGTCATCCTGAGACATTGGCTTGTAAGCATCGGGGTCATCCTGAGACATTGCCTTGTAAGCATCGGGGTCATCCTGAGACATTGCCTTGTAAGCATCGGGGTCATCCTGAGACATTGGCTGGTAAGCATCGGGGTCATCCTGAGACATTGGCTTGTAAGCATCGGGGTCATCCTGAGACATTGCCTTGTAAGCATCGGGGTCATCCTGAGACATTGGCTGGTAAGCATCGGGGTCATCCTGAGTCATTGGCTTGTAAGCATCGTGGTCATCCTGAGACATTGCCTTGTAAGCATCAGGGTCATCCTGAGACATTGGCTTGTAAGCATCGGGGTCATCCTGAGACATTGCCTTGTAAGCATCGGGGTCATCCTGAGACATTGGCTTGTAAGCATCGGGGTCATCCTGAGACATTGGATTGTAAGCATCGGGGTCATCCTGAGACATTGCCTTGTAAGCATCGGGGTCATCCTGAGACATTGGATTGTAAGCATCGGGGTCATCCTGAGACATTGGATTGTAAGCATCGGGGTCATCCTGAGACATTGGCTTGTAAGCATCGGGGTCATCCTGAGACATTGCCTTGTAAGCATCGGGGTCATCCTGAGACATTGGATTGTAAGCATCGGGGTCATCCTGAGACATTGGCTTGTAAGCATCGGGGTCATCCTGAGACATTGGCTTGTAAGCATCGGGGTCATCCTGAGACATTGGCTTGTAAGCATCTGGGTCATCCTGAGTCATTGGATTGTAGTCATACTTGTCTTAGCATATTACATTGTGCCATGGTGAAATTGGAAGGCTTTTAACCAGTTGGTGAAGTAGGTATTAGGGTTACTAATTTCAAGAGGTAGATAGAACTGCTGATAACTTCAATGGAACTATGTTTTTTAATGGGGTTTTTTTTACACTAATCAGGCGCTATTAAGGCACCAGCCACAACCACAAAGTAGTTTTCCGGTGGAGGCAGCGCTGTCTCTGGAAATTTGTTGGGAGTCTACTTTCTTCCTAGAATGACACGCCCATGACGCTATAATTTGGTAGTATCTGTGTGTGCGCCGTGGTTATACATAACCCCCTAAATGTTCTCAGCATGGCGCAAAGGACAGCTACAGGGAAGCGTGGCGGAGGTCTCCAGTCCTTGTACAATTAAGGGATTTGCAAAATTACATTTTTTTTTGCAGAGATATTCTTTACAAACTCACTGTAGCTTTCCTACCACGGGAATTCATTTGTTTTGTTCTCATCGTAAGAGGAATTTTCATTAATCCACAAAGGGCTCAGTTGAGTTTTTGTTGTATGAAGCCGGTAACCCAATCTCTACCCAATGCAGGTGTGAGGCTCAGAGTGCAGACTGCTTGTTTGGTACTGAGTGCCGGGAACATCTGTCCAGAGCCACTGTGAAATGCCAAGTTTAGCACTAGTTACGCTCAGAAAGTACACAGAGTACACGGGAAGTGCGGGATTCAGGTAGCCGTGTGCTTGTGATCAGCTCAGCATATCGATGCAGTAAGTGTATACGATGGATCTAACATGTGTAAAGCACCTGTCTGTGTCTCCCTGGAAATTATACACTTAAAGGATCGCTCACATCTGAAACAAATAGATAAATACATGTATATTAAAGCTAACACTTTAAGAGTAGTATTTTAAAAATAGTAGTAGCATTTATTTGTTCCAGTCTTTATTTTTTTTTTTTGCAATACTTATCACATTTTACAGGCTTTTTCCTGGGGGAACGGAAAAAGATTTTTAGGTCTAAGCAAAAATATAAGTCTCCTCGGTACCTCTGGGGAGTCAGAAATGCATGTGGATGTCTACTGCATAAGTGCAATATGTCAGTAAGGTCACAACCCCCCCAGCTCTGGGCCGCTTCAGGCTGGACGGATCTGATCTGAGACCCTGGAAATGTCAAAATTAAATGAACATTTATTTATAAAGCGCTGGCAATTTACGCAGCGATCGGTACAGGTCAAAGAAAAATTACTGACACGTGAGGTATAGAACCCTGCTCGCAAGCTTACAATTATGTGTAGTTGCACCCCGGTATCTTGATTCTTGGGGCCACCAAACGACAAAGTGTTATGCAAATGGAGAGAGCAATTTTCCACCATGCAACATATGGTTTGGCAGCAGAGCTGTGTGCAAGTAGTTGGTTGCCATCTATCTGTAGCTGCAGTGGAAGCTTATGCCACTCCCATCAAAGAGCCCGCTTTGGCAGGCTTCAGAGTTCGGAGGCCACCACTGACATCGCACAGCTGTCCTAACCAATGAGCACTGTGATGGAATATAAGACAGGAAGGCAGTTACTCCTTTTGTCATAGCCCTCTGGGAACAATACATGCTGTCGGCTGACATCACTGGCACATGAGGTACGAAAGTGCATCATTCTCAAAATTATTCACTAGTAAGCCTAATGGTTACTTTGTAGGCAGCTAACCAGGGGGTGTTCAACCTGAAAGAATCTCAGTACGCATTTGAATGCAAGGCTTGGACTGATGGCAGAACCCAGTTATTAGACAGAACATACTGTCTACTCCATATGCAGGGAAAGTACTGGGGCAGAAGGGTAAGCTTAAATAATCAGGCATGCCATGTGTGTCTGTGGTTCAAGGCTATAACTGGGCTAAGTATCATGAAAAATAAACGCACTCCCCGGCTTTTTCGCAAACTAAACCGGTAAAGTGAAAGCGTTAATTCAAAGCGTTTAAAACCACATGCAATTTAACGCGTGAAAAATATTTTCATTAAAAACAATAGATGTAAGTAAGCCGCGTTTATCTGCAGTGGATCGGCTCCAAGTTTGTTATAATGAATTTTTCTTAGAAATGAAACAAAGGCCTCTCGTTTCGGAGAAAGCAAAAAAATAATAATAATTAAATAATAAAAATAAATTTGCGTGGAATTGTGTCGGGGAAACATTGTTTTTATAAAAGTGCTGCAGAAAAAAAGGATGACATTTTACTGTACGGAGCAGACAAGTAATATGTTATAGAATAATAGTAAAAGTAACAAACGAGTTTGCAATACCTTTTAGAGTTTGTGGTCCAGGAAATGAAGGCTGGTTTAAGAAGGTTGGACTTCAATATTAGGAAAGTATTCCTACTGTGTGGGTCCCTCAGAGCTTGCTTGTCATGTCAGTCATATTTGGATATTTGCCTAGCACATGTGTAGAAACATAAAGTATTACACCTTATCAATATGCCTCAACATCGGACTGAAGGTATAGCAGTTAAGAACTACAAAGATGCATACCTCTTGATTTACATGTTTGTGGGATATCAGCAAGGCTGTATTCCTGCCTGAGTTTGAACTTGTAGTCCAATTAGAAAATAAGATCCTCGATGGGTTGCAGATGGAATAGTGACTACATCAGGGTCTATGCAAAAAAGCATGGTATAGTCGGGAACTGTCAAGGATATAGCTTAATTCAACATCAATAGCTGA
Source organism: Pelodytes ibericus (assembly GCA_036172795.1). NCBI lineage: Eukaryota > Metazoa > Chordata > Amphibia > Anura > Pelodytidae > Pelodytes > Pelodytes ibericus. The sequence continues at coordinate 13,031,734 of CM069858.1, read as the reverse complement.
GATTGTAAAATTCTCTGACTCTGAAGTTATAGAGGTATTCTCCATGACTGATTTAACAATATCGCTTCTCCATAGGTGAACAAGTATCTCCTCTTAATCGATCCAAAAGATCTGCATATTATTGATGTCCAAAGTATATGGAAAGCCAATACGTGGGGAGGTACAGATCCTGTACTTGTCTTAGAGACCGCCCACGAGGATCTTCTCTTCAAACGCCAAATATGGAATACAGGAAGGAACTATGGAAGTTTTGTATCTCCATACCCACTGCTGGGGAATCCAGATCATAAGGAGCAATGGAATAAGGGACTCCCCTTCAACCGCATGCTAATTAAGATATAAGGGCAGTCTGGAACAAGAAGGAGAGTCTCCCTGTCCACTGCCATGTAACCCCAGATAGAAGGAGTAAGGCATCATTGTATGCAGGTAACCTGCCATTTGTACACCTGGTAATAACCAGTTTGCAATCTTCAGCATTGCAAGGTGCAAGTGACATGTTAAGGTGTTTGTGAGCTGAGCTTGCAGCTTGTTCCCTATGTGCGAGGTCAGATTCAGTCCATCCAGGAACAGACTCAGCACCAAGATCCTCAAAACAGAGCCGTGTTTAGAGAGTAAACAGCGGGCGAAGCTGTGTTTTCTGAGCACTTTTCTTTATTGGTTTTGGGGGTCAGATCACTCGCCTCTCCGGTCATAGAGGAAAAGTAGAGATAAACTCTTTGATGCAGACTCAGATATAAACACAGGGATTGGTCTCATGCTTTCTCTCAAAATATGCAGCTTTGTGTGGGAACACAAGAATATAGTCAGTGCTAAGAAAAGTACCTTAAATAATACACTCCGTACTCACTGCCTGTGTGCAACCTGTCTGATCTTACACACTGCCTGTGTGCAACCTGTCTGATCTTACACACTGCCTGCGTACCTGTCTGATCTTACAAACTGCCTGCGTACAACCTGTCTGATCTTACAAACTGCCTGCGTACAACCTGTCTGATCTTACACACTGCCTGTGTACAACCTGTCTGATCTTACACACTGCCTGCGTACAACCTGTCTGATCTTACAAACTGCCTGCGTACAACCTGTCTGATCTTACAAACTGCCTGCGTACAACCTGTCTGATCTTACACACTGCCTGTGTACAACCTGTCTGATCTTACACACTGCCTGCGTACAACCTGTCTGATCTTACACACTGCCTGCGTACAACCTGTCTGATCTTACAAACTGCCTGCGTACAATCTGTCTGATCTTACACACTGCCTACGTAGAACCTGTCTGATCTTACACACTGCCTACGTACAACATGTACAGTGCAAGAGTGGCTGCTTCTGTAGCACAGGGTGAAGACAGATGGGTAGGAGAATATCCTTTGATGCAGTACAACAGAGATAGGCTGATGGGGCTACATTTGGAATGACAGCTTTCAGTGTCCTTGGTTACACTATGTGAAGGGTGATTATATTGTGCACTGCACAGGAGTATATTGTTATTGTGCAAAGTGCAGCCGAGCCTGGTGTGGTTTTGTATAATACAGGGTTTATCTGGTGTGATTTGAGTACAATACAAGAGATGCTGTTGTGGTTCTTGACAATACAGGAGGTGTTATTGTGGTTGGGTTTAATTATACCTGAAAAGCTTCAAAACAAGCTTACCCTCTGAGACTTCAAAAAATAAATCTGTGCAAACGGCATCATGTGTCAGCGGGAGAGAGCTGTACATTAGGGCTCTAAGTGCTGCACCAGCAGTGACAAGATGTAGCCTCTTTCTTCTTAAACTTTGAGTCATTATGAGAATGTGTAGGGTCTTCAAATGCAGAGAAGGTCAGAGTGGGCTCTGTTACTGCCTCCGTTACACAAGGAGTCTTTACCAGGGGGGCTACATTCACAAATGTGACCCTGCTTGTTTTACACCAATGGGTAACCAATGATCTGGTTGCTTTATGGAGACTTAGGAAGGAAGTTGGGTCCCATAACTCTGCCTACATGGCATTGCCAACAAAAGTTGCATAACCCACCCCACCCAACTTGTGCATGGAGTTTCTATCATGCATGGCATCTAGAGGAACAAAAATTCAACGTCTTTTGAAGACTTTTGTCCTGTTGTACGGAAAGTGTCAACCCACCTGGTAACCACAGGTTTTCGTGCTAGGCTTGCCAAAAATAATAGTGAGATGTAGCTCTTCAAAAGAGCTTCTTAGACATCTTTACCCATGGTCACTGCAGATTGGCAAGAGAGTAGAGTAGGAAAGTTATTTATTTCCAAATTCCAGATTACTAGCGGAACAAGGATGGGGTACAGACACAACTGCACCCTCGGAAGCTCTGACTCGTTTGCAAATGGCTTCCATGAGACTTCTATGATTATTTCACTGGACAACACACATTAAATTGTATAAGCTCTGATGGAAAATGTAGACACTAGACAGGTGATGGAGTCAATAGTTACTAGCATCTTAGAAAAGGAGGCGATCCCCCCAGGATGCTGTCCTTTTGTAGCACTTTCCTTATACATACAAAGAAGACAACGTCTGATGAAACTACAAACATGGCCAAAAGCGTCAGGAAACCACAGACACCAAAAAAGCTCTTTGACCTTTCCAAATGCCTTATGACTGACATTCTTCTGATCTTCCTAGCCTTGGTTACAAGGATAACAATAGATAAAAGAAACCCTATTCACACTTAGCTCTTGGGTATAGAACCCCAGCCACTTACCCATAGATGCTCTATATATTGATTCTAGAAACATAAAATGTGTCGGCAGATAAGAACCATTCAGCCCATCTAGTCTGCCCAATGTTCTAAATACATTTATTGGTCCCCAGTTCCCTATAGTCTAGTGTAGAACCCACCAATATTGGAGTAGTTTGCCGCAGTGGTAGACCAGGCATGAAATGGCTGAATAGTTTGCTTAACTCTCCAATTTTTCATCTAGCATAGGTGCTTTTACAGTAGCAGTTTTTTGTTGCGCGCTGATATTTCTATGTATTGTGTATAAATGTGGTCTATTCAGCGGCACACTGTACTAAATATGCTGTTATAGGGTCTTTTATAAATATTTGTAGCCTGACCAGCACCACAGGTGCTCTATATATTGCATTATAATGCTCTTCTTTGGCCACCCTATATCTGACCGCGTCCGTGAAGGCTTTTTCAGGTAAGAGGTCTTCTTTCTTTCTTCTCCAACAAATCTGCATTTGTTCTACGATGGGTGTTCCAATGAATCCTCTGTCCCCAAACAGGTATATCCAAACAATCAGGAAGGAGCTAGATAGAGCGAAAGACAGAGACTGAGAGCACAATAAGGTTTCTGCTCTCTGTGGTGGTGGAAGAGTGGGTGGCGTCATTTGTTATTGAGAGGTGTTTGAGTGCCTCTTTGATCTGGTGACTAATGTTTTTCTGAGCGTTTAATGTCAGGCTGATGAGTGGATATCTTAGCAGACAGGTAATTATGTGTTATGTATTTTATAAGACGAAGGGAAGATTTTCTTTTCTCCCTTAATAATTTTATTTATTTATTTTTCTTTGCAGATTTGAAGTGCTGCCAAGAGCTGTGATGTTATCTGGTGAACAAAGGCATCGTGCGGTTTTAAATCTTTTGTATCCTCTGTGTCTTTTACCTGTGTGATGTGCTTCTGTTTCATCCCACTCACGATAATACGCTTAGGTCATGTGTTTGTATCATAGCTCGTGACATGCAAATCGAAGGAGGGGCTGGGTTGTCTCGCTTGTCCGTGCATCCTGTCCCCTTTATAAAATACCCCAAATCCCAGCATCGTCCCTCCTTGTTGGAGGATTGCGGATGAAATTTGCGGAAAGCTTTTTTTTGAAGTGGAAGCTCAAAGTGGAAAACTAAAAGCAAAAACCAAAATGATTATGGAACGGTCTTCCTTTAAACGATATATCCAGGTGCATGGATCCAATGTACATAATATATATAGATATATAACCCTCTGTATATCACTTTCTACCAATGTTGTTCAACTGCTTTGGTACTAATTTCCAATAACAGGGACGGAGGTGGTTTGTCCAACCTCCGAAGACAAAATAGGCTTCGAAAGGGTCATCTTCTTTGACACCCAGTGGCAATTCAGGTTTTACAAGGTGCCCAGCCATAAGTGGATGTAACAAATCTGCTTCAATGCTTGTCAAACGGCAAATTCATACAGTGCTGTGGACAAATCAGGAGTTTTTAGCCCTTTTGTCATTTGGTCTTTGTATTTTATTTTTTTTTTAGGATAAGAAGGGCTTTCTTAAGATACCATTAATTTGAACATATCATGTAATTCAATTTTTTTTTTAAAAATTGAAGGAAAAAATACACTTTTTCTAAATTTTACGCCTACTGTCACTAACTGGATGTCCCCATGGCACCTCCTTTGTCACAAGGGAGTTAAAGATTTAACGCTGTATTATCCACGGCCAGTTGAGCTCATCTAACAGATATAAAATTAAATGGTCATCTCACCTCAGCTCACCTGAGCATTGATTGTAGTAGTATGGAAAACGATCCATCTCATGCAAGGCTAGAATATCCAATAGTCATACCAACAAAGTATAATGACCAAAGGGATGCCTTGGAATGCCTGTTGCTTTTTTATACACCTCCCATCCTTCCCTGGCATACAGAGCTGGATCTATCATTTCCCCCGTAGTGTCCTCTCCCCTAAACCTGTCTTTCCATTACTATACACCTTTCTCTCCTCCAGTTTTCACTGTATCTATCATTTCCCCCTTAGTGTCCTCTCCCCTGAACCTTTCTCTCCTCCAGTTTTCTCTTTTCCTCCAGTTTTCACTGGATCTATCATTTCCCCCTTAGTGTCCTCTCCCCTAAACCTGTCTTTCCATTATTAAACACCTTTCTCTCCACCAGTTTTCTCTTTTCCCTAGTTTTCACTGGATCTATCATTTTCCCCCTTAGTGTCCTCTCCCCTAAACCTTTATTTCCATTACTATCCACCTTTCTTTCCACCAGTTTTCTCTCCTTGCCACGTCTCCACTCTCCCCTCCAGAAAAATACACCGAACAGGTCCCCCTTGCCTTCCCTGGCTGGAATTTATACCTCCCTCTGTGGGATCCTTCCTGTTAACATTTATACAAAAAAAAAACCTCTGGTGGGAGAAGACCCCACAGCTCTTAGGTCCAAGAAGTCTGATAAACATTGGAATCTTGTTACATATTATTTCAGCTACATGTCAAGCCCTGGAGGCAGGAAGTTCTGAGAATTATCTGCGATATCAGAGCCGGACACATGTCAGCGTGTGCTCTGTGTGTGCTGCAGGAACCACAGTACACTCATTGTGCACTACTGACGTCTCACAACCCCGAGACCTGTCATGTGTTGGCACGGGATCTCAAGGTAAGGCACTCGGCAGCGTTAGGGTAGCGCTCAGGTTTTTTTCGAAGATGCTTGGCTGCTTCGCTGACATTCAGAGTCTATTTATTTTCCAAAGGTTCGGGATTTTTTTTTTTTTTTTATATATATAACATTTTGTTTGTTTATGTTCAAAAAAAAATTCAGCTCCAGACGATCCTTCGTTTTTCTAGGCACGTCAGACTCTAAATCAGGTGCAGCCAATAGCGGCTCTCCTTACGGCGTTTATGCTACAAATCTCCTAGGCGCTGACTGAGAATCATGGGAGTTATAATTTAGAGGCTGCGGGAGGGCGGAAAAAGGCTATGCAAACAGCAATCTTGTATCTTAAACTAGGTGTCGGGGGGGAAACAGGGGAGGTACAACACCAAGTAGAATAAGTCAGCTCCTAGAATGAGTAAGGAGAATTCAAGCTGCAGTACCAAAACATCATGGAACACTGCTAGAACCTGTCTGTCTGGGATGGAGCTTAAAGGGACTGTCTGTTGCCCACAATGCATTAACCAAATATGAATGTTCATATTAGTACTTGAAAATGCATGTTTTACATTTTGCATTGCTTAAAATATAAAATACTTACAGCTAGATGAAATTGGGAAATTACAGCAGTTTGCAAGAAACCAGGACTGCCCACACTAGCTGAGTAAAAGTCATTTGCTTTTTAAATTTTTTTTTTTTTTGCTGCAGCAACCAATGAGAGTAATTTCATTCAAATGAATGGAATTTCCTGTCTCTCTAGTGATGTCATCAGACTGTGTGCTGCACTGTTAAGAGATCCAACTGTGTACAAGAGCAAGGTTACTCAGAGGCCACACAATGTATTCAATTGGAGGAGCACAGGAAGTGCCTAAATGAGACAAAACTTTATGCACCATGTCTATATAATCCCTGCTGCCGCACCTGTAGTAAATATGCCAAGTTATCACTAGGGGAGGCCTTGTGTCAAATGTTAAAAATGTGATTTATACAGAATGCCTACATCAAATCACACCGGGAAAAAAGACTGTGCACTATATAAGTAACCTTCATCTTGCACCAAAGTGAGTTTGGGGACTAGACTGCACCTTTAAGAGTGAGTTAACAATACCTTCTCTTACCTTGGGTTGTCGAGGATGATGAGAATTGCAATCCTTAAATACCCAGGGCCCTACGGATTTTCTTTAAGAGAAGAATGGAAGGTGCAAGCGATGCACTGGACGAGGATCATGAGAGTAGTCCTGGAAAAAGCTGTGAGTCACAGTCTGGGTTAACCTTGTTTTAGGATAATTGGGGCACATGGTTTTAGCTGAGCACCAATTAATTAGAGGCAGAAGGTGGAGAAGCCTTGGAAAGTACACAAGCCTTTCCCCAATGACAGACACAATGGAATAGAATCATGTGTGATATATTCCAAGCATTTATGTGAGACATAATCTGTCTTCGCTCCGTCTGATGCCTGGTGTCATCAGCATATAAACATAGAAACCTATAGAACGACGGCAGATGAAAATCAATTGGACCAGATACTCTGCCCCTTCCATCACAGACTTAATCCCTGACACTAATATGTTCTTCTCACATATTCTTAATTCATGTAAGGCTGATATTAAAACTAGATGAAGGGTTTGGTGGCCAAATCAGAGACACATTAATAAATGTATATCGATAATAATATTACTAATAAATACATATATAATATTAGAAATAAAACATTTATATGTTATACTAGTGGGACTAATACATTCAAATGCACATTTTATATTACTAATGATATTAGATATGGGTATAACAATAATATTGATAATAAATTCCCATTTAAGATTATTTGTAACAAATGTAGACGTAACAATGATATCAGTAATAAATTAACATTTAAAAGGAATCAGAATGAATGCTTATGTAATAATAATATTAGCACACTCACATGTAAGATAAGGCATAATCAACGTGTATGTAATAATAACCTGATTTTTTTTTTTTTTTTTAATAATAATAAATGCATTTCAGGACAGGGGACAGCAATCTGCATTTTTTTGTTTTAACACAATCGCCATCAAAGATAAGCATTAAATGGCACTGCTTCTTGATTCTACATCTTGCTCCTCTCTACCTTTGTTTGCTTGTATTACTTCCCCTCTGTTTAGTGCCTCGTTAAGTTGTGTCTGTTAAATACCTGCAGTTTATTGCAGGCTCTGCTTTTGCATTGAAGTTGGATGCCTGACTTCTGAGAGATGCTTCTTCTGTTCCTGATCCTCAGCTTAAGTTCATTTGAATTTCTACCCTGTCCAGGAACTGGGAGACTGAACCCGGAAGGCTCAACCAGCCGGGGGATGTTTTTCACCATCTCCTGAGACCATTTGGCTATAGCAATATCTGTACCCTCTCTAGAGTGTTCCTGCTTTAGTCACCCTCTCTAGGGTGTTCCTGCTTTAGTCACCCTCTGTAAGGTATTCCTGCTTTAGTCCACCCTCTCTAGGGTGTTCCTGCTTTACTCACGCTCTCTAGGGAGTTCCTGCTTTGGTCACCCTCTCTATGGTAATCCTGCTTTAGTCCGCCCTCTCTAGGGAGTTCCTGCTTTGGTCACCCTCTCTAGGGAGTTCCTGCTTTAGTCACCCTCTCTGGGGTAATCCTGCTTTAGTCCGCCCTCTCTAGGGTGTTCCTGCTTTGGTCACCCTCGCTAGGGAGTTCATGCTGTAGGCATCCTCTCTAGGGTAATCCTGCTTTAGTCAGCCCTCTCTAGGGTGTTCCTGCTTTAGTCACCCTCTCTAGGGAGTTCATGCTGTAGGCATCCTCTCTAGGGTAATCCTGCTTTAGTCAGCCCTCTCTAGGGTGTTCGTGCTTTGGTCACCCTCTCTAGGGTCATCCTGCTTTGGTCACCCTCTCTAGGGAGTTCCTGTTTTTGTCACCCTCTCTAGCGTGTTCCTGCTTTAGTCCGCCCTCTCTAAGGAGTCTGCCTAAGTCACCCTCTCTAGGGTGCTCCTGCTTTAGTCACCCTCTCTAGGGTAATCCTGCTTTAGTCCGCCCTCTCTAGGGAGTTCCTGCTTTAGTCACCCTCTCTGGGGTAATCCTGCTTTAGTCCGCCCTCTCTAGGGTGTTCCTGCTTTAGTCACCCTCTCTAAGGAGTCTGCTTTAGTCACCCTCTCTAGGGTGCTCCTGCTTTAGTCACCCTCTCTAGGGTTTTCCTGCCTAGTTACGCTTCTCAGCCCTCGGCCCTTGTTTAACTCTCTCTACCCCTACCTCTGCCTTATCTACAGTCCCTGCTTCAGTCCTTTTTCCAATCCTTACCTCTTTGTTTCTATTTCTGTTCTCACCCTGCACAATAAATAACAACCTGCAGCCAGACACCTCCACTATCCCTGCACTGAAACTCCAACCTGACCTGTTAAGGGACCTGACACTATTACTGGAGCATCCCGATTCAAACTCCCGTGTCTGGAATGAGTACTGCGCATAGCGCTGTAAGTTTGAGTGACCGCTGACCCTTGACCTCTGAAACCCTGCCTCCAGGATCAGGTGGCAATAAAATCGGGACCTTTGGAGCGTGCATGTGCTTACGGACTGCAATGCACCGCTCTACTTTTTAAACATTATCTGTAAACATAGAGGTATATGACATTTCAATCCTACCCTGCATGTACTATCAATTTGGCAAGCCCAACACACATATAAAAATATATTTCAATTTAGCACGGCAGGTTTTATTTTAAGAGGCAATAGAATGAGCAGCCTATCAGAGAGAGAGCAGGTCAGGTGCATACTGGGAAATATGATGTTCGACTCACGCAAGACATGTAATGAAAGTGGAAAAGTTTCATCAAAACATCCTAAAACAGATTAAAAGGTTTCATAAAAATGTGAACACAACAGACAGACACTTGTTTATTAGGCGCTAACGCTTAGCACGTTTCTCCCTCTTAAACACACCCCACCATTCATTTCATTTTTTTCCCCCTGAACATCAACTCTTCCTTTTTAAGTCTTCCCTTGTTTACAGATTATTTTCTCTTTCCATCCTGGCCATTCCCCCACAGTATTTATTTACCTCTCCCTACTATTCGCCCTGAGTCCCACCACCACCTCACCCTCCCCTCCTCCGTTTACTGTCCTTCACCTCTCCCCATAGGCTGCGTGTTCGAGTAGCCTTGTTGGATAAACGAACTTTAAATGCAGACATAACTAGCAGCGGGCCAGGAACACTTAAACTATCTATAAACACAGCTCTTCATTTCATAAATGTCATTTTTTTTTACCCCCCTTTTTTTTTATGCATGTTGTGTTTGAAATAATATTTCTGTTTTCAGTTTCCAAACCTTCGGCTTAGAAGGAGGTGAGGATGGAAAGGTTTTTTTTTTGGAGAAGAAAAAAATTGTGTGCAGAAAAACACAGCACGGAAGAACAATTTTACAGTCTCCACGCAGATAGCGACTGGACGGTTAAATTAACAGTTTGAACAAAAACCAGGCACATCAGCCGACGGACAGAGAGCGTTAAATCTGGTATCAAAACCACCAACAAGTAAGAGGGCTACGAGCTGGAAATCTGGTCTACCCACAGCTGTGTTACCATAATAAGTCAATCCATTAACATCTCAGCCAGTGTGGACTACCTCTACTAATACTCTGCAATCCTGGTGACCAAGCATGACCACAAACCTGCCACATGGACCACATGATGTTATCTAGGTTTTGGCTGGTTAGGGAAAGTACACACTACAGAGCTGCTCTGAAAGATTGTTATCCTGCAGGGTTTACGTAGCCCACTGGAAGCAATACACAATGTTGGCCGACATTGGAAGTGTTAACCCCATACTAAAAAAAAAAGCTCCACACAGTTTTAGATGTCTATGATAAAGAGTGTTAGGGGTAAGTGCCTATGAGCACCGATTGGGAGTGCCACTGTGTGCATGTTTATGCCAAGTGCATGGTATTTCTTCATCTGATTGTTTCTTGACGCCCTTACATTTGACAGACGCAGCGTAGGCGCAATGATGACTATTATTATTACTGTACCAGTTGGGGGCCCACAATGACTGCCCACCCACTTATTTTAGGGAACATGTCCAGCGGGGGGGGGGGGGGGGGGGGGGGAATAGAGGAAGTGACACCAATGACAACACTTATCATAGTCCAAAGACAACTCGGAGGGATTGTCTATAAAACTGTGACTGTGACTCCAATAAAGCTCAGCCATCCAAGAGAGCTATATGAAATGTCAGAGACTGATAACCTTGAGTGCATTCTTCTGTACTTTCCAGTAGGAACCCACTGTATCTTACGTATAACATTTATTCCAGTTAATTTTGGACTCAAGGATGCACAAACTCACATCTGATTATCACCAGCCCTAATAGATGTTAATACAGTTAATGTTATGTTTGCAGATCTGATAATCCTGGGGATTAAAGTAACTGCTGGAAAAAATGATGCTTGTGTTCTCATAACATACAACATGTTCTATAACTGATATATATACTGAAACAAAAACCACCCAGCTCCGCTTCCAATAAATCTCTGTCCTATGGAGGTCATTTAGACATCCTCTCTCCTCTAGTATTGAATTAAAGGGTTTAGCATAAATAAAAACTGTTATATTACGGAAGGGTTGTACTCTTTCCAAAGGTCTGACTTTTCCTAAAAAAAAAAAGTCAAATGTGCACTTGTATTTTTTATTAAATGCACGGGCTCCTCCAGCCTGAGAACAAACTGGATAAATTTACAAATACATGGAGACAAAAGAAGTGGGAGAGCATCTCCTTGAGAGCGGACGGCACTACAACAGCCTGTCCAATAGGATGGTACCTACTCAGGAGGGGCATCAACCATTCTTTACAGAGGAGACCTCTCAATTAGCATATCAGACTTGTCCCACCCATAAGAGCGGTCCAGATCCAAATTGCATGCCAAGCCTCCTCTGTACGAGGAGCACACGTATGTTTCAGCCTATCATGGGCCTTGTGTCAGTGTGGTACGACTGGTGTCCCTCTAGATGCAGTTAGCCAGGGACCCGTGTCTGGGCATACCCCGATAACGCGTAGAGACAAAAGACGTGGCAGCCACATTATATTTCTTTTAATGAAATAATACAAAGTGCTTTATAGACATGTATTTGCTCTGTATAACTCTGTCAGAGCTGGACGAGCCCCCGCTCAGATTGACTGTGCGCGTGCTGACAAGTGACAACCAGGAACTGCTGTGTCTCGCATGTGAGACACAGCAGATAGTAATCCCGCGTGTATCTATTACGATACACGTAGCGTTTGCTTCCAAGTCCCGCGACATGTTTTGTTTAACCCTCGCTTCCTTCAAGGAATTGGAATGTGCCTTTAAGAGCGTTATACTGAAAAAAGAGAGTGTTTAGACAGTATGCCCAGGAGTGCAATTCTTACCATCAAGTGAACCATGACACTCACATCGCAGATTTGACAACTGATAGGAAATGCTGTCTGAGATGGTGTGCATGTGCATCGCCTGACATATTGTCAGGACTTCTGAAGTACTTTATTTCTATCATGTGTACAGCATTTCTATTTAAAATGTCTACACTTAATGTATTCTTGCAATTAAATATAAGTTATTTTTTTTCCTGGCAGTTGACCTCTAAATGTCGTATCGAGTCAGGTGTAAACTGTTGGCCCCCCTATAAATAAATTGTTAATACAATGTAAAATACTAGTGAGAAAATACAGCCTTCAGTAGGCAGAGAGATAAAAAAAAAAAAAATAAGACTGAACAAAGACAGAGTTGAACACTACAAGAAAACTGAGATTAGAGGTACAAAGGATAAATAGCCTGGAGTAGAGAAATAAAGCAACATACATGAGAGACAGAAGATGAAGTGGAGACAGATCTGAGGGAAGAGGGCTAAAATATACAGACAGATAAGAGAGTCCTAAACACAGCTGAGATATATGGAGTGGCAGAGCTCTGCAGCTTGTTGACAGACTCAAGAACAATGTCTTAATTGATATTTTATATAAGTGGGAGCTAGCGAAGGGATGGACACTGATGGCAGCTATACACGATGAGTGTTAATTCCTGCCAATTGCTGCACACACATTACAGCGATGGCTATAACTGGAGTGGGGTGTTTGCAAAAATATGTCACAGGAGTATTGCTCGTGTCACGGGTCACATGTGCAACACCTTGACATGTTTGTAATCAGGATGCGGAAGCCAAAGCTGTGATAGCGGATTAACATCTCCTATTTTTAGAAGGTGACTCATAGTCTTGGATGGGTCGACCGTGAATTGAAAGAGGCAGCCAATTGCCGACCACTTCACGCGGGTCTTTCATGCTCAGCTTCCCCTCAAAGGACATAGTATCAGATCACCAACCCTCCGTGTGGGCATGGGGACAATGAAGGAGAGGAATGTCTGCCGTGCTCGGCTGGCACTGGAAAGGAGGGGAGATGAGAGTGACAGGAGAGAGACGGGGGAGGGGGGGTAATTACAGGATGTCACCTCACACACACCAACTGTGAGTGGGATCAAAAGTGGGCATTTTATCAGCATGACTCACCGGGGCTGACGCTGGGCACAGACAGACGAGCGGAGAGGGGGGGAGAGACATCCAAAGTATCGTCAGACAAAGGGGACTCACAATACACAGACAAAGGTCAACTTCAACTACAGGATGTTTAGGGTGACACTAAAGAGTGCCAATGCTTGCTGGGATGGTGGGGGCACTGGTGCACACGTAGACTTATGTCACAACTTTTGTTCTTTGCTTGGGGTATAGTGATCAGCCAGGAGTAGACGTACAAGTCCAGTTGGACAAGGTGATAGCTGGTGGTGTAAGCTGGGGATGCAGACACGCTCTTAAAATACAGGGCTAAGTAACATTGATAGCATGTATGTAACAGTAAAAACGTCTGATTCAGCAACAATCTGCTTGATGTTACGCAAGGATGTTTCTCGGAAGTCCTGGCTGTTAGAGTCATAGTCTAACAATGCCCGTCTCAGGGCGATAAGTCATCTTCTACATGACTAATTAGGCAGTGGAAGGTTGTTGGCTCTGTAGAGATTAAACCTGCACTGTGCAGACGCTGATGTGGGCTCCTAGTGGTGTCATTATTATTATTATTACTGTTTATGTGGCCCCCCAACACTTTCGCAGATCTGAGCCTACGACTCAATTCCTTTGCATCACTCCTCCCCTCTGGCGCTTCCAATCTTATCCTTGTTAACTAACATTCCCTGTGTCATAGTTCAGGTAATGACAAGATTATAGTTTAGTTTGTGAAAAAAAAAAAAAAGTATTAAACAAGGAAGCAATTGGCACGCTCCCAGATATGAATAAACTAATTGTGCAATATTGGAAAACATTTTTTCCTTTATGAACCAAATATTTTTTTTTTTTTTAAAGAAAGAACAATAATATGACAAGTGTCTCTCCTTTAATGCAATTCCACATTTTGCATTTACGTTTACTAAAATGCATAACGTGACCAAATTTTTCTTTAATAAATTCCTCATGTTATCTGTGGATTTTCTAACCTTGTGGCAAATGTAAAGAAACATTTGAGGAAACTGTATTGATAAAACTTGGGTGCTGGCTTTTTATTGACATGTCCAGTCCAAGAAGAAAGAATGTTCTGCTTGGTTATGTGTAGCAGTGAGATTTTTCTGCATGCTAATTAAAGGGACTGTATCACCTAAACATTGCTATTACTGTGCATGAATTAAAATGATCTATACATTGTGTTAGCAAGACTGCAAGCAAAGTGTCTGTTGAGTCTCCTACATATGACATCACCTGTGGCTTCAAATGCAAATTACACCTTTGCATATCATGCCACAGGTGATGTCATAAGCAGGAGACTCCACAGACACTTTTAAAACACGTTTTTCTCCTAATTTAGACATTTCCTTGCAGTTTTGCTAACACAATATATAGACCATTTTCAATTATATTTTATTCACTACATGCACAGTAAAAACAATGTATAGGTGATACAGTGCCCTTTAATTCAAGCTGCCTCCCCCAAACCTTATCTGTTTCATCTGACGGAGCCAGATGCAGTCAAACTGCAATTAGCCTCCAACTAATGGTAGAATTGCTGGGTGACATGTGATGATGAAACAACGAGCATGCCCAGAGAACGCATTCACAGAGCACGTCCAGTGACTGCCTGTGCTGCTCCACAGAGGTGATGTCCATTAGGCATTGGGCATCCCCAAGCATCTCTATGGAAGTCCTGATATCTAGGGATGCTAGGAAGTCTATTTCTTTTAAGACCCTGCCATGTCAACATGGGGGGGCTTGTTTACATAGCAAAAAAACTGCAAAAAGGGAAATACTGAATGTAAGTACAAGGCATATATTACAACTGTTATCGATACCTTATGTAAAGATATAAAAAAAAAAAATATCAAAGGGATAAAACAAAGTTAAACTGAATGTGGAGACAGGGCCGATCCTATGGTCACGTGCGCCTGGGTGCAGGATTTTTTTGGGCGCCCCCTTGTTGGGCGTGGCTATAATACTAACTCCTCCCCCTTCACAAATGTATTCAAGAAATCTAAATTAAAGTACCAAAACTTTATTATAAATTATTTAAAAAAAAAAAGAAAAGTAGAAACCCAGTGTGATTTACCAATGGAGAATTTTGGTGAACTTTATGTGAGAGTGTGTTTGTATGTATGTATTAGTGAGCTTGTATTAGTGGGATTATGTGTTAATGCATGTTATGTGAGTATTCACAAGTGTTATGTGAGTGTGTATTAGTGTGATTGTGTATGTTATGTAGGTGTTCTGGTGAGCGTTATGTGTGTGTGTATTAGTGAATGTGTATTAATGCATGTTATGTGAGTGTATACATACAGACACACTCTCACAGCCACTCACAAACACACACATACACAGTCACTCACAGACACACACATACACAATCACTTAGAGACAAACACATACACAGTCACTTAAAGACACACACTCGCATGTACACAGTCACTTAGAGATACACACTCGAATATACAGTCACACACTAACATATACACCGTCACTTACAGACACACAATCACATATACACAGACACACACTCACATGTGAGCAGTCACTCACAGACACACACTTGCATGTACGCAGTCACTCACAGACACACACTTGCATGTACCTAGTCACTCAGACACACACTTGCATGTACGCAGTTACTCTCAGATGCACACTCATACACAGTCACTCACATATACACAATGAATCCCAAACACACTCACATATACACAATGAATCCCAAACACACTCACAGTCACACACTCACATATACACAGTCACACACTCACATACACACACTCACATATACACAGTCACACACTCACATACACACACTCACATATACACAGTCACACACTCACATATACACAGTCACTTAGACAAACACTTGCATATACACAATCCCTCACATACACACACTCACATATACACAATCACTCACAGACACACACTCACATATACACAATCACTCACAGACACACTCACATATACACAGTCACTCCTAATACACACAGACACCCTTACAAAAGATGTATTTTCTTTTTTTTAACGTTAAAAATAGTTTTTGATGTTTGTCCTCCTCCCTGCTCACTTACCTTTTAGTTGCAGGGAGGGGAATGGCTCAGACCGTGTGGTTATTGCTGCTGTACAGCTTCTTCTGTGAATCCGGATGCTATGACCTATCACAGCGTGAGGGGGCGGAGCATGCACCCCTCGCGCTGAACTCCGCCCACTGAGGTACGTGTGCTGTAACCTCAATAAGGATCACTACAGACATACAAGGCACCCGGCATGAGCAAAGGCGTGCCGCTATCAATCATTGTGATAGCAGCGCCTGCTCTGTGTGCCGGCCAGCAGCAGTCTAGGCGCCCCCATCTTTCACAGCTATACAGCGCCTGGGCGCGGTGCACCCCGTGCACCCGCCCAGAATCGGCCCTGTGTGGAGAACAGAAAATTATGAAAAATGATCTATATAATGTCTAGGCAGAAGGGCCGCAAATTCATAAATTAAGAGAAAAATATGTTTTAAATGTGTCTGCGGAGTCTCCTGCTTATGACATCACCGGTGGCACGGTATGCAAATGAACTAATTTTCAATGTGTCATTTGCATATGAAGCCCCAAGCTGATGTCAAAAGCAGGAGACTCCGCAGACACATTTAAAACATATTTATCTCTTAATTTATGCATTGTAATTTAATTCTGCTAACACAATGTACAGACCATTATCACCATTTTTATGCTCTATATTCACAGTATAAGGAATATTTAGGTTGGAAAGCAGGTAAAAAAAAAAGATGTACACAGCCACCTAGTCCTGCCCACTATGATATGCAGAAGCCAGTAAGAGAGCAGGGGAGTATCTTATGACATCATCATGCAAGCTTTGGCCACAGTTGTAAAGTGAGACTGGCTTGAAGATTTTGGACGATGTTGCATCATGGGAAATATTCACAAAATGGAGCAAGGAGATAAACACCTAATTTTATTTTTCCTTTTATATGCAATTAATTCAATCATATAAAAAAAAAAACAGTGGCATATGATTTATATATGGGTTTGTTTTAAATGACCAGGTTATATAGTTACATCTTTTGTTAAGTGGTAGTGTCCCTTTAAAAAATGTCTCCTCAGCTGCATCGGGTAGAATACATTCTAACTACAGCCCTGGAGCGTGCATTTGTCATAAGTGCCCCTGACTAAAACTCCAATGTGGTCACCTTAACTGTGTGACCTGACAAATATGGAATGGCGTTCTTCCCAGCTCACTTGGTGACAAAGACGCATGATAACCCCGCCAGGCGTCAAAATCTCTCCACCCAAAATAATCAGGAGCCATCCGAGGTGTCAGAGGAAGAGAAGCCAATTAACAAGAGAGCAACTTATCACCGAGACATAAGCAGCTACAATATTTATTATGAATTAACATAGCTGCGAGTCAGATGACAGCTCTTTCAAATGGTTCGTCCAGATGACACATTAATCTAATCTTCATACGTCGTTGAGTTGCTTCACAGTGAGGAAGAGCAGGTCTACTTGGGTGAGTGAAGAGGGGAAAAAGAAAAAAAAGAAAAATGTCTTTCGTGTACAGAAGACAAATTCGAGAGATTTCACCCCACTTCATTATTCTGAACTTTCGGAAGGGATTGTGTCCAAAGCATAAATTATTTGTGATATTTAATATACACAGGGTTGGCTTGAGGAAGTGAAAAATTGGTGTTGAGAGGGGAATTAATAACAAATCTAATTTCTCTCCCAAGCTCTGGAACGTGGAATGTAATTCATCAGATGTACAGGTTTTGTTAAGTCTAAGTATTTACTGGGCTTTAAGGGGAATCTATCAATGCAATTTTGTTAAGTCTTATGTATATTTAAACCTACAGATGTAAGCGGAATAATGTAACGAGCTGTTTCGCTTGGGGCGTGGGTTTCCATACAATATTCCATGTTTCCGATCATCCAATTTCTCTGCGGTATGTACGATGAGTTGGCTATTTTATCCCCTTAGTCTACTAGGGCTTTTAGTGTAGTATAAAACTAACAATACAACCTTTACACATTCTCTTATTTAGCTGCATTGGAAAGTCTTTCCTACTCTGCCACTTTGGCCTGAAGTTTGAAATTCCCATCTCAATTCCCTGCCATTCTCTCTTCATTGAATAGACCCTTTAGGATTTGAAGGTGGATCTTAGAAAAATGAATAATCCACTCATTATTGTTGGGAATTGTATTAAGGAAGAGACACATATGTCTTCCCCAGCAGATATCATAGATTCCAGCCATAGCAGGAGTTATTCTCTTTAATACTGGCTGCAACTTTCTTGCTTTGGATGATTGGTGGATGTGTATCATCCGAGATATGTGTATACTTACATTTAGTTCTTCCTCCCAGCTGACAAAGTGTCAGTGCATGCTCTCGCCAATCGGAATGGCCAACCACCCTTTTTTGTATATAATCAGAAGAGTGGGTCTTGTTACTATCCCCTCTACTGATTATAGGTAATACCAAATGTTTCAATGAACACGGTCGCCTTAAGGGCCGACGGCACCCGCCCATAAAAAAATATATGAAAAAAAAGCATGCCAGCAGAGATGCTGGCTGGGAAGATAAAAGATCTCCCCTTGCCATCATCTCCCTGTGAGATGGCAGCATGGTGTCTGTGCACAGACATGCTTCCATACTGCCTCCCTCGCATACCCACACACTGAATTGACATCAGAGCACCACGTGACCTTCCTGTGCTCAATAAGATCAGTGCACGGGGAGCAAGAGAGAGGCAGCATGGAAGGCTGCAGTCTTTCGCAGAAGACATGTGAGTACTGGGGAAGGGGGGGAACTGGCTGTGGTATATTAATGGGCATAAAGTGGAATATTAATGGGCATATTGGCTGTGGTATTTAAATGGCACACTGGCTGTGGCAAATTTATGGGCATATTGGTTGTGGCAAATTAATGGGCACACAACGGCATATTAATGGGCATACTGGCTGTGGCATATTAATGGGCATAAAGTGGCATATTAATGGGAATTCTGGCTGTGGCCTTTAATGGGCATACTGTCTGTGACATATTAATAGGCGTATAGTGGCATATGAATGGGCATACTGGCTGTGGCATACAGGGAGTGCAGAATTATTAGGCAAATGAGTATTTTGACCAAATCATCCTCTTTATGCATGTTGTCTTACTCCAAGCTGTATAGGCTCGAAAGCCTACTACCAATTAAGCATATTAGGTGATGTGCATCTCTGTAATGAGAAGGGGTGTGGTCTAATGACATCAACACCCTATATCAGGTGTGCATAATTATTAGGCAACTTCCTTTCCTTTGGCAAAATGGGTCAAAAGAAGGACTTGACAGGCTCAGAAAAGTCAAAAATAGTGAGATATCTTGCAGAGGGATGCAGCACTCTTAAAATTGCAAAGCTTCTGAAGCGTGATCATCGAACAATCAAGAGTTTCATTCAAAATAGTCAACAGGGTCGCAAGAAGCGTGTGGAAAAACCAAGGCGCAAAATAACTGCCCATGAACTGAGAAAAGTCAAGCGTGCAGCTGCCACGATGCCACTTGCCACCAGTTTGCCCATATTTCAGAGCTGCAACATCACTGGAGTGCCCAAAAGCACAAGGTGTGCATTACTCAGAGACATGGCCAAGGTAAGAAAGGCTGAAAGACGACCACCACTGAACAAGACACACAAGCTGAAACGTCAAGACTGGGCCAAGAAATATCTCAAGACTGATTTTTCAAAGGTTTTATGGACTGATGAAATGAGAGTGAGTCTTGATGGGCCAGATGGATGGGCCCGTGGCTGGATTGGTAAAGGGCAGAGAGCTCCAGTCCGACTCAGACGCCAGCAAGGTGGAGGTGGAGTACTGGTTTGGGCTGGTATCATCAAAGATGAGCTTGTGGGGCCTTTTCGGTTTGAGGATGGAGTCAAGCTCAACTCCCAGTCCTACTGCCAGTTCCTGGAAGACACCTTCTTCAAGCAGTGGTACAGGAAGAAGTCTGCATCCTTCAAGAAAAACATGATTTTCATGCAGGACAATGCTCCATCACACGCGTCCAAGTACTCCACAGCGTGGCTGGCAAGAAAGGGTATAAAAGAAGAAAATCTAATGACATGGCCTCCTTGTTCACCTAATCTGAACCCCATTGAGAACCTGTGGTCCATCATCAAATGTGAGATTTACAAGGAGGGAAAACAGTACACCTCTCTGAACAGTGTCTGGGAGCCTGTGGTTGATGCTGCACGCAATGCTGATGGTGAACAGATCAAAACACTGACAGAATCCATGGATGGCAGGCTTTTGAGTGTCCTTGCAAAGAAAGGTGGCTATATTGGTCACTGATTTGTTTTTGTTTTGTTTTTGAATGTCAGAAATGTATATTTGTGAATGTTGAGATGTTATATTGGTTTCACTGGTAAAAATAAATAATTGAAATGGGTATATATTTGTTTTTTGTTAAGTTGCCTAATAATTATGCACAGTAATAGTCACCTGCACACACAGATATCCCCCTAAAATAGCTAAAACTAAAAACAAACTAAAAACTACTTCCAAAAATATTCAGCTTTGATATTAATGAGTTTTTTGGGTTCATTGAGAACATGGTTGTTGTTCAATAATAAAATTAATCCTCAAAAATACAACTTGCCTAATAATTCTGCACTCCCTGTATTAGTGGGTATAGAGTGGAATATTAATGGGCACACTGGTTGTGGCATATCAATGGACATACTGTTTGTGGAAAATTAATGGGCATACTTTGGTATATTAATGTGCATACTGGCTGTGGCATATTAATGGGCATATAATGGCATTAAATGGGCATACTAGATGTGGGATATCAATGGGCATATGAATTTTTTTCAGTTGCGGGACAGTGGATGGGTTGATTTTCCTGCAGACTTGAAGCATAGAGGCTGCCAGTCTACGGATAAAACGGCATGTATCTTATAAACTACCTTGCAATTCTATCCTCATAATAGAGGCTCTAGGCTTTTCAAGTCTGATTCTATAATATTTGGATGTGAGACGATGTTAACATCCCGAGGATGTAACTGACAATAAGAAAATACAAAAATGTATATATAGCCTAATAAAACCCTTATATTGTCATTACTCTGATCTGTGGCATGTCAGCAGGATCCAGTAATACCATGAGGTATGACGGCTCTCGCCAGAGGAATTTTTCCATAAAGGTGAGCAGCTCTCAGTGTATATACAGCCTATATGTACATATACATGCGCTTGTGAGGGAGACTTAGCAGTGCTTCTTACATCACTAATTGCTTTAGCTATCACACACTGTTTAAATACATTTCCACTTTATATGGTTAATCCAATTGCCATCTAAGTGCACGTCCGTGACACATACTTTTACATACATGGATAGCAGCCGGCAGACACACGTGCAGACCCACTTCACAGCACTTAGCTGTCAGGAAGCTAGCTCCACTAGGGATAAGCTATACAGATGGGTACTGCATGCTCCCCATGCAACTGATTAGCCCGCCTTGGCTGTCCTGCCTGTAACATAACATGGAGATAAGCGAATGACGAGCAGCCAATCAGCTTCTATTAAATGCCGGACGATTATCACCTTCTTATCGCTGTACCAGACTGTTATCAGGCCCTAGTACATCACGGCCTATATGTCACATCCCGAGTCAAAATGAATAGATATTATATCTGTTAATATTATCAATCGGAATATTCACAGATATGGCAGGTCTCTTGTATGTATATGTATTGCATATCTTTTACAGGATAAAGAAAGGGTTAAACCTTGGGGGTGAAACTTGACCCATATGGGACATAATTCTGTTAAGGTTTCGAAATTTGTTTAATTATACAAATAATCCTGCAAATTACTATGCAACCAGTGCTGGGGTTTCTTTTGCAGGCTGTCTTGCAGTGTACAGAATTCATACGTAGGAAGAACAAAATGCATTAACTAATTCAGGATTGGATCCCATAGAACAGGGGAGTCAAACATGCGGCCCCTGCGTGAGCTCAGCAGCGGCAGTCGCCCCTCCAACTGCTGGCCACACCGGAAGGAGCGCCAGGGAACAAAGCTCCCTGCACATATCTTCTCAGTCTAGTGCGCACAACCCTTCCTCTATCGTGCGCGTGAGGTCAGCGCAAGCGTCAGAGGGAGGGGAGAAGCAGACCAGCAGCGTGAATATCACGCAGCGAAAAAGCATAGGAGGGATCGGAAGCTCTCAGCTCCGTTCAAAAACAAAAAAAAGAAAAACTGTGTGGTTGGGCAGGTAATGCGTTTCTGAAAGTGTGGCTGTATGTAAGTGTGTGTGCAAGTGTGACTGTCTGTAAGTGTGTGTGCAACTGTGTGTGTATTTGTGTACATGTGACTGCGTGTATTTGTGTACATGTGACTGTATGTGTATTTGTGTACATGTGACTGTGTGTGTATTTGTGTAGATGTGACTGCATGTATTTGTGTACATGTGACTGTGTGTGTATTTGTGTACATGTGACTGCATGTATTTGTGTACATGTGACTGTGTGTGTATTTGTGTACATGTGACTGCATGTATTTGTGTACATGTGACTGTGTGTGTATTTGTGTACATGTGACTGCGTGTATTTGTGTACATGTGACTGCATGTATTTGTGTACATGTGACTGTGTGTGTATTTGTGTACATGTGACTGCGTGTATTTGTGTACATGTGACTGTGTATGAATGTGTGTATTGTGAAGTGTTGTTTTTTTTTACATTGTGTTTTATTGCTCATTACTGTATATAAATATACTTAATTTCTCTGAATTAAAAATTAATGCGGCCCACGCACACATACATTTTTGGTGAAGTGGCCCACCACAGAAAAAACGTGGACACCCCTGCCATAGAACTGCTTGGATTAGTCCATTGATTTCCTTCTGGTCACATGTAGAATGTACAAATGCTACAATCTCAGCATTAAAGACTTGCAGAGAATCACAGTAGTTGTAGTTTGGAAGCAATTTGAGTTGGACACCTAGGATATAATTCAAGCACGCTCTTTCCCTTGTTAAGCCACACCCCTGAGCAACCTTATTCTGTACAGGTTGGGGGAATACCAGAGCAATTTTTGTTTTGTTTTATTTTTAACCATTGATATTAATTTGTGTTTGGTCACAATACCTAGAATGAATTATACAAAACAAGCAATCAATAATATATCAAATGTATCATTACAAACCAAAATGTTTATTACCTTTGAAGAGTCTTGTGCAGTGTCGACGTATATCTGCGATCATGTTTGGACCAGTTTGGACTTAATTCGCTTTTAAATGGCTTCATTCTTGCGCTACCTGTCATCAACGCACTCCCCATTAAATGTAGTCAGGAGTCAGTTATCCTTCTGCTAAAAAATAAAAGTGGGTAATGACTTTACAAATGAGCTTCTGCCGTTGAGTCACTGGTTGACTCATAACTCCATTCAAAACAGATCTTTAGGTATCCAGCGTGCTGCTCTCATAAGGGTGTGGCTGAGAAACACATATATGGTTACCTAATACCAGGAGAGATGACACTGCCATGTTAGTAACAGAGACCAGTCAGGTACTACACTGGAGTAACAATTAAAGGAGTACAATCGTCAAGCACCACAGACTGTTTTGCTGAAATTCGACACTGTAGAATGAAAGGATGTGACAAGAGAAGACATTATGGCAGCCATTTTGTTTCAGACGCAGCTAACACCCCCTTCCCGCAACTCTATTTTCATTTGAATGGTGCAATGTTGCGGCTCTCTCTGCCGCTTTACCAAATACTACGGCCAGATTACTTTTGAATGGCTCGCGTTATTTGTCCTGATTTGGTCTGTTTATTTAATAGACACCACAGAAAATGACAAAAATAATCCCACCCGTAACAGTTGTGAACATTTTTCAGGTCGTCACCTCGTATCGTCTATAGTTTTGGTTCCACTGCCTTATTGTTTGGTGATTCCCTGCCCCATTTTCAGTAATGATATTGATGCTAGTGACCAACAAATTATTTCACACTGATGTAATTACTGTTATTCTATTCTGTGATTACTCGTTGTTTTTAGTTTCCGGTAATCTTGGAGGAAAAACAGAAGACGTTGAGGATTTTATTCCAAAGAAACGATGCATTTATTTTTATTGTACTTTTGTTTGATAGTCTCTTGATATCGAACAACCCACAACCTGGTAAGCATGCGTGGGATAGGCATACGTGGGATAGGCACAAGGCTATCCTAGATATAAGGAACTGAGGACTAATAAAAGTATTTAGAACATTGGGCAGACTAGATGGACCGAATGGTTCTTATCTGCTGACACATTCTATGTTTCTATGGTAGAAAACGAAATTGTAATCTGTGCTCTGATTCCATCAGCCATATTTGTTCACATATATTGCACTGATCGCATGAGCTGGCACACTGGGCTCCCCCACTGTCCTCAGCAACCTCTTTTGACCACTGTTTGTTCCAAGTTGCAGTGTGTTTGTCTGTCGGCTGCTGTTCGACTCATTTCACTTCTCTGTATACAAAGAAAGATGAAAGCTGCCTGAAAATGCAATAAATCCTGAGAAATGTCAAAATAATGACTGAACTGAGAGGTTAGCCTGGGAACTTGCCATAGGTAATTTAATGTATGGAGCTCCAACCCAACTCCAAATGGAATCCATTCTGCTCTGCTACAGTATTCGGGGATGTTCTTCTCAAATATTTTTACAGCCCGTTTTTTTTTTTTTTTTAGCTAGGGTCTATTCATCAAACAGTGAACCGTGGTGACCTGACAAGTGAACTACAAAAATGAGCAATTGGTAGCAGAGTTGGAAAGATGGGCAACTTGGAGAATTTTTCCATCTCTGCTATTGTGGTTGGATTATCGCACTTCCCTTGTCAGCACTAGGATTTGCTGAATATTTCTCTCGGGTCGGGGCAAATTAATTTCGGTGTGGTCTATGCCACCAGAGCAGGGGAGGGCTGGCAAGGGGGAAATTGTCCTCTGGTCAAAAAATTGTTTTTGCCCATCTGGTCGAAAGTTGGCAGCCCTTTTCTGACCAGCGTTAGGACTTCTTCCACTGCTCTAAGTTGGGGCATGTATCCGAAAGTCAGTAGACGTCAATATCTTTTTCTGCCCCAGTGCCAGATGTCGGCTGGTATGCCATGCTTGTCATTTCACCGGTGTTCACAGATTTAGTGAATAGACCTCACTGAGTTTGACCCTTGTTTAGTTCTAAAACTCAATAAACCGTTTTCAATTTTTTTTTTGTTTTTTTAAAAAAAGCAAAAATATTTGGCAGCTAACAGGGGGGGCTAAAGGACATAGTGGTCCTTCTGTTTAATTTGCATGGTACCAGGTAAGCTTGAGAAATTCCAGCACTGAGTCAGGGGATAAACACGTCTGCTCAATAAAAGACCCCCCTTTTAGCTAATGTGAGGTCTGTCAAGTCACCTGCATCATATTCCCAAAGCTGACACACTGTCTATTAGATACATTACCAGCACATTATACCAGGCTGCTGCACATTTGGAAATGGGAAACATGTGTTGTTGGGTAGAATATCCCAAAAAAAAAAAAAAAAAACCTGGAAAACTCAGAAATATGACCTCAGAAAAAGTGGAGAGTATTAGTAATGTTTTGGTGCTTAGTAGTGTGGAGGTTAATAAGGTGCAAGAGGGATTAGTACAGATATGTGGACCTTGGCAGAGTGCAGGGTAATCAGCTGATTATGCCAGTAAATGGATATTCAACAAAGAAAATGAAGGTGAAAAGTTCACTACATGGGCCCCGACAGGGCAGGGGTTAAAAAACACAATTGGGGCGGGCTACACTGGAATTAGTTAATCCATTGCAGGGACATCTAGTGAGGAAATCATCATATTATCTAACAGTGATTTCTCTGGAATCGATAGAGAGATAAATCTACTGAGTTCCTCCTGCTAGAAGAACAGAGTTGGTCCTGTATTATGCATTGTTATAAAGTGACAGTGTGTAAAGATGTAACTCTGCATTATCCATGGCCAGCTGAGCTCTTCTATATATTCTTCTATACATTGTGCAGGGTCTGGTGAGTTTCTCCTGCTAGAAGAACAGAGTTGGTCCTGTATAATGCATTGTTATATAGTGACCGTGTGTAAAGATGTAACTCTGCATTATCCATGGCCAGCTGAGCTCTTCTATATATTCTTCTATACATTGTACAGGGTCTGGTGAGTATCTCCTGCTAGAAGAACAGAGTTGGCCCTGTATAATGCATTGTTATATAGTGACCGTGTGTAAAGATGTAACTCTGCATTAGCCATGGCCAGCTGAGCTCTTCTATATATTCTATACATTGTGCAGGGTCTGGTGAGTTTCTCCTGCTAGAAGAACAGAGTTGGCCCTGTATAATGCATTGTTATAAAGTGACAGTGTGTAAAGATGTAACTCTGCATTATCCATGGCCAGCTGAGCTCTTCTATATATTCTTCTATACATTGTGCAGGGTCTGGTGAGTTTCTCCTGCTAGAAGAACAGAGTTGGCCCTGTATAATGCATTGTTATACAGTGACAGTGTGTAAAGATGTAACTCTGCATTATCCATGGCCAGCTGAGCTCTTCTATATATTCTTCTATACATTGTGCAGGGTCTGGTGAGTTTCTCCTGCTAGAAGAACAGAGTTGGTCCTGTATAATGCATTGTTATAAAGTGACAGTGTGTAAAGATGTAAGTCTGCATTATCCGTGGCCAGCTGAGCTCTTCTATATATTCTTCTGTACATTGTGCATGGTCTGGTGAGTTTCTCCTGCTAGAAGAACAGAGTTGGCCCTGTATAATGCATTGTTATAAAGTGACAGTGTGTAAAGATGTAACTCTGCATTATCCATGGCCAGCTGAGCTCTTCTATATATTATTCTATACATGGTGCAGGGTCTGGTGAGTTTCTCCTGCTAGAAGAACAACGTTGGCCCTGTATAATGCATTGTTATAAAGTGACAGTGTGTAAAGATGTAACTCTGCATTATCCATGGCCAGCTGAGCTCTTCTATATATTCCTCTATACATTGAGCAGGGCCTGGTGAGTTTCTCCTGCTAGAAGAACAGAGTTGGCCCTGTATAATGCATTGTTATAAAGTGACAGTGTGTAAAGATGTAACTCTGCATTATCCATGGCCAGCTGAGCTCTTCTATATATTCTTCTATACATTGTGCAGGGTCTGGTGAGTTTCTCCTGCTAGAAGAACAGAGTTGGCCCTGTATAATGCATTGTTATAAAGTGACAGTGTGTAGAGATGTAACTCTGCATTATCCATGGCCAGATGAGCTCTTCTATATATTATTCTATACATTGTGCAGGGTCTGGTGAGTTTCTCTTGAGTAGTACATCAGGTGGCATTTAGAAAGAAGGAAAGGATTCGGAAGAAGTTGAAAAAAGGAAGAATACACCTGCAAGAACACAGCAACGTCTATTATAGGATCAGCTTTACTCAAAGGATATATCACTTTCTAGTTAGACTAGTGCTTAATAGTAGGTTGTGCACATGATAATATGCTGACATTTTAAATATTAAATAGTCATTTAAATATTGACTGCTGCTATCTTATTAGAGCTGTAGTTGTTCCTCCTTTTAAAACAACGGTACCCAGAGCGGGAGGAGAGGCCTCACTGAAAAAAATCCATCTTTACATTTTTTTATTCTAGGTGCAGTTCATTTCGCAGCCTTTCCAGTGCGAGGTGGTGCTGTCAGCTGTAGCTCACTACAAAGGGCATCTGTGATTGCCTAGAGATCTCTGCAACAAGCAACGATGCCAATGTGAAAAGCAAACGCTCTGAAAGATGCTACACCCTCAATTACTCAAATATGTATTTCTAAGTTTGGAATAATATTTGACTGAGGCTCGTTTTATTCAGGATAAAAAGTCAGACAATATTTACAAGAGACACAATCTGTCTATTTCTCCAAAATTCCCTGTACACTCTTTTAAGTGTGAAGCTTAGTACAGGGCTACAGACCTCGCCGCCACTCCCCCCTCCCCCACCCCCACTATACACTCCAAGGGTTAAAACGAAGCCATCCTGGTTAAAGCCATCCCAGTGCATGATTTTGTTTTTATTGGGGCGTGTGGCAATGACTGACATCTTGTGTGATTTTGGCATAATCTCTCTGCTCACAGAGGTTACTGGAGGACAAAGGACAGGATTGTGTGGTCTAGAGTGCAATTTCAAGAGCCGAGACACACAGGGTAGGGTCAGGCATGTAAGAGTTAATGCAGGATGATCGGAAAAGCCTGAGCTATGCGTGGCAGGCAGGCTGGGTGAGTCTGCTAGTTGAAGGGTTAAAGACAGCCAGGGGTAAAGCTGTTTTTTTTTGTGCCAGGCTTTGGGCTGTGTGTGGCCAGAAAGAGTTTTATTAGACAGGAAACATATGCAGAGCACGATCTCTAACACAGAGGACCCTGTGACCCCTGCAGAGACACCCTCCCCGAGAGCAGCCTCCCCACAGCCAGTCCCAAAAAAACAGACAGCTATACAAAGAGCCCCCTCCTTCTACCCACCCTCCGCTACGCTGCACCAGTCAAGCAGAGACAGATGCGAGAGCAACATCTGCAGAGCTGCCAGCACCGGCGTGTGTGGCCGCAGGTGGCAGAGGTGTAAGGAATGGCTGGGCATGGAATTTAGGCCCTGAAAATAATGGTCAAAACAGCAGCAGCGGTGCAGATATGAGGAATTTGGTGTCCGTGGCTTGGATGTGTTAAAGCCGAGATGGACAACACGCCCCTTGAACCACAGTGTCCACGATGCTCAGGCAGACAGTTACAGTCCCATTCTGGTTTAACCTCAAACACTGTGGTGTTAAATGCTATAAACCAGACAATAGACCAAGTCCAGTGCCCACAAAACATATGACATGGAGGACACCACTGTTATTGGCTTGGCAGCATATGGTGATCACTTAATAGTCAAAAGCTAAAAGAGTAAACTTCAGTCCACTTTGTAACTCAGTCAAGGAATTTCCAAGTGTATGACAATGTATTGTGAAAGTGGAAAACAGAACGTCTCAGATCAAACTAAAGGGACAGACTAGTCCCCAAACTCACTTTGGTGCAAGATGAAGATCACTGCTTGTATAATGCACAGGCTTTTTTCCCCAGTGTGATTTGATGCAGGCATTCTGCATAAATCACATTTTTAATATTTGACTCAAGCTCTCCCCAGTGCTTACTCTGCATGTTTACTGCAGGTGCGGCAGCACTGATTATATAGACATTGAGGATATAATGTTTTGTTTCATTTAGTCACTTCCTGTGCTGTTGAAATAGAATTCATTGTGTGGACTGTAAAAGACATGCTCTTGTACACAGTAGGATCTCTTAACAGTACAACACATTGTCTGATTACCACTAGAGAGACAGGAAATTCCATTCTATTTGAATGAAATTATTCTCATTGGTAACTGTAGCCAAAAAAAATGACTTTTACCCAGATAGTGTGGGCAGTCCTGGTTTCTTGCAAACTGCTATAATTTCACAATTCCATCTAGCTGTAAGTATTTTAAATGTAGTCTGTGCAGTCTATGCAAAGGGTGGCTAACCTTGGCAATACAGATGTTTGGAAATTCCAAGGATTTATATTGATGTATATGGCAAGAATAGCTAACTGTGGCACTGCATACGTTTGAGAATTACATATCCCATGATTCTCTGTCAGTCTGACTTTCTATTTCCGCCTATGACAATGATAGCTAACCTTGGCACTGCAGATGTTTTGGGAACTAGGTAGCCCATGATTTTATGTCATCCTTAAACCGTGGGATTTGTAGCTCCCAGACATCTGCAGTTCCAAGGTTAGCCATCACTGGTCCGTGGTATTCAATGGCCTGAGATAAAATAACTTAGGTCATTGAATAGCGCCAACCAGGATTTTTTTTGGCACTGCCTACACCTTACTCAGAAAGCCTTTGCGATCCCATTTTTACAGGTGCAAACTGATCTAGCATTTGGATCACTCAGAATCTCAGTGCTACTAGATAGAGGCTCTAATTGGACATCTTTGTACTTTCCGCACAAATATTGGCAAAAGAAAAAGAAAAAAAACATCAATATCAAAACATGAAAGAGACCGTACTGACCTCGGGAGAGGCTGAGGGCCAAAGCACACCACTCATAATTACTGCCATTAATATTAATGTTCTCTTTATTACACATACTTCTGTAATACTTCCCCAAATCTGTTTATTTTTATTGAAAACTCTGATTATCCCGGCTCGTAAAAAAAAAAGTGTTTGCTTTTTTTTTTTTTTTTTAAGATGTCTTATTCTGCTTGGTTTGCAAATCTTTAAACACGGGATTAACGCAGGTCGGAATTTTTTGAAGGCTATTTTGCTAACAAGATTGAAAAAAAGTTGGAAATCGAAAAGAAGAGCCAATCCAATGAGCCAGATGATATACGGGTGCATCACCGGTAATGCAAAAGGACTTAAATACGGAGATGTCCCCTTCAAAAGCACAGCAGACCACTCCGAGCAGTCTAGAACACTGGTTGTCAAAACAGACAGGTTTTTAGAAACTTAAACGACAACTAAACTTCATTTTTCACTTGTGTCTCTAGTGTGAGGATAAATGGCAGGTACTTTTTGACAGTACATGCCAGTTTAGAATCTGACAGACACCTGCCATGCTTCTCTGGGAAGCAGGCAGCCTGGTCTTGTCGGAGACTGCAAGACCCTCGTTTTTGCATGGGATCAGCAATGAGCCCCCTGCACACAGCAGACACCGGTATCAGGCAAACGGAGTATGATTAGCTGTGCCAGGCTCCCGACCGGCTGTGTCTTACCTGATTGTATCTATTGGGATACACGTCGGGTTTTCACCCTTGCTTCATTCAAGAATGCCAACATTGCTAACATTTGAAAACATTACTCTTTTTAAATCCTCTTTATAGCTTATATTGTCTACAAGATATGACTGATGTAGTAGGAGAGAAACCAAGCACTAGGACTTTCTGCATGGTCTACTTTTATACTACAAGGCTGATTAACCTGTTGGGGTATTAGCATAGACTGACAGGTCAATATGGGACCATGATAGGACCAGGAAGCAAATCTCCCTGTTCTTGGTTTCTCTCCTGACATATTTTTAACTTGTGTACATGCACGACGATGTTCTTTTGAAGCGTTCTGAGCACTGGTTTGACAGCCCTAGGTGATAGATTTAAAGGGACGCTACTACCAAAAAAATAAAAGGGTTTATTATTTTTATTTTGCATTGTTGATTTCAGATATGTCTATGTTTTTGTTGTGTGAGTTTATTTTATGAAATATTTTACTAAACAAGTGTCACTGAGCACCACAATTTTGTGAAATATAGTGTATTTGGGTGCCACCCCCAGTGACTTTATAGCACTAGTATCTCACTTTGGGGCTGGGGACACAGGATGCAGTCTGTAAGTCAGAATTCTGACCATAGACATGCATTGAATGGGAGGGTAATGTAACTATTACATCACAAGGGGGCAGAGTTATGATCCTGATTGATCAGGACAATCTCCTCTCTCTGTGTTGGAAATCAGGTAGAAAAACGTTAAACATAGCCAACTAGTCCTGCCTACTATGATACACAGGAGCCAGTAAGAGAGCAGGGGAGTATCTTATGACATCATCATGCAGGCTTTGGCCACAGTTGTAAAGTGAGACTGGCTGGAAGATTTTGGACGATGTTGCATCATGAGAAATATTCACAAAATGGAGCCAGGACATAACATTTTATATGCAGTTAATTCAATCATATAAAAAAACAGTGACATATGATTTATATATGGGTCTGTTTTAAATGACCAGGTTATCTAGTCACATGTTATGTAAGTGTTAGTGTGCCTTTAAGGTACTTCTCAATATCAAGAAAAGTAAAATATTTTTTATACTTTGAATCAAATCCTAGATCTTGCAGGGGCCAAAGTAAGCTTTCTGATACCCCAACAAGTAAATTCAAGTTCTAATAGCCCATTACACTTGAATAAAACAAACACTAAAGTAGATAACTCTGGGGTAGAATGCTACAAAGTCCCATATTAATACACTTCAAAACTTGGAACCAGTAACTGGTCTTGCAGCTGACAAATTACTAAATTAGAATATATATTAGTACTTCTGATGCCAGTCTTCCTACGGCAGGGTCTGCGCAGGAATGGATGGTGCGTCTGCGCACTCACTCGCTTGCCTTGGAATGGACTCAAGCATAACCAGAAAGAGGTAAGCATATGTCATAATACAATAACTAGCAAATGTACAGCCAAATTTACATTCAAGAAATGAAGTAAGCAAGATAGCTTGAATTGTGCTGATCACACTCCCCAGTCACTGTCAGCAGGACATTAGTGTGTGTCTCTGTATTGTGTATCTGTGTATTGGGTAGAGCATGAATACTGCATGGAATAGGCAAGACATCTCTCTTCCAAAAAGCAGAGATGTAGTTAAAAAAAGCTAGAATGCTAGTCAAGCCCAAAAAAAGTTTACTGGGCCAACAATGCTTTGTTTAAAGTGGTTTATATTATAAAACCACTTAATGTAACTCTTTATTGTCTCTTTAACACTGTGGCCAACTTTGTCAGGGGTGGAATAACGTTAGGTCTCAGGCTGGGAGGCCCATCCACAGTAAAACAAAGATGTAAAAGAAATAAGGGCTATGGTGTTCTCTGGCGTGTTAGAAGATGCAGAGAAATTATTGAGGGCAACATCAGCTAGAAAAACTCTGGCTTTAATTGTACCAATATTCTTACTAAAATTGTGTTTTTATCAATTTCAAATCTTAAGAGTTTCTGCCATTACGCTACCCTTACCCCCTTCACGCTGGCGCTCCCACCAATATTTTGGACTTCGTATAAAAAATATATATACGATATAATGTTGTCAGTGATGCCGAGAGAGTATAGTGTTGAACGGACAGATTTGAATCATATTTTTCAGTCGTTTGTTTTCCCACCAGTAGGTGTAAATATCTAAATATATAAGATGTTCAGTGACATCTCTACAATCGCAAAGTAGACAATTGTTTATTGTTTTATAAGATCATGGAGAAGAGTCAGACACAGACAGGGAGTTTCATGAAATTAGGAAAAAGAAACAATGAATAAATAAATTGCAAATCGAGTCCCACCCTTGTCTACTCATTAAGTGTATGCCTCACTGTAAGTTCAAAATTATAAAAATAATTCAATTATAAATGCATAGAACTTATCTAAAATACTTAGCTTTAAAAGATAGTATTGGTAGGCTTTCTCCCGGGGATTGATTCTCCCATGATATTTTGTCAAATGGGTGTCTCCAACACATATTGTAAGTCATTCACAAAGCTGCCTTAGAGAATCAAAGGGGTGTGCTTGACAAAAGGAGTACCCATGTATCACAAGTGAATTCACCATCACACATACCTAGGGTTGCCACCTGGTCGGTATTTTACCGGCAGGCCGGTAAAAAATTGTCATCAGGCCAATGTTAAGTCTATGGAGACAGTACCAAGGCCGGTATTTTTCTGAAGAAAAGGTGGCAACCCTACACATACCTTAGTTCTAAGTGTACAGCTGTATGCTCAGAATCTGAAAGAACTGAGCCACGGTGTGGACCAAAACCTATTGTTTCCATACGCAAATATGCAAAACCTATGCCTATTTCAGCAGACAAAAGTTGTGCTTTATGACAGTAAAACTTTAACCAGAACCACATAGTATGGGGACGAGAAAAAGGAATGACAAATAGAGGATAAAGTGGACAAAAGGTTACTGAATGTTGTGTCACTGAAGCTATGGCCTAGTGAGATAGTGAGCTTATTAGCTGGCCCTCGAGTTTTCTTTGTAAACTGGTAAAAATCCTCCCATAAAAGACATTATGGTTTGTCTATAGCCATGTCTTAATGTCATTAACTTCTGACATTATGACCGCTGCCATTACATAAATACTTGTATGTTTACTGAAGACATCAGACTATCGCTTTACCTATTTTAGCCCTAAACGGGAAAAAAAAGAATACTTGAAAATCAGTTGAACCGTACTGTAGCTGACCTGGCTCAGGGTGAAAATGATACGTTTGGTTTCTCACAAAAAGCAGTTCCGTGCAAGGAATTCTAAGTTGATATCTGAACCTCCCAACAGAGGAGGAGGCCATCTTTGAAATCTCAAAATATCTTAAGACACGCCCCTTCACATCTGGGTTTGTGTAATGGAGATCCCCAGGACTGCCAGTAATGCTCAAATAACCACTCTCAATATTCTAAAGATTTCATCGCAAAGTTACAAGTTTTGGTAAGTACAGTAACTTCTCTTGGAACATGAGTGAACAACATTTTAAATACAACCAGTTATTATTATTTAAAAAGCACCAACAAAAGGCTATATAAGAGGCCCAAGTTACAAACTTACGAAAGATTACATTCCTAAAGGGATATGATTTTATAGCCTTTCGGTTT
This sequence comes from Pelodytes ibericus, assembly GCA_036172795.1. Taxonomy (NCBI): domain Eukaryota; kingdom Metazoa; phylum Chordata; class Amphibia; order Anura; family Pelodytidae; genus Pelodytes; species Pelodytes ibericus. The sequence continues at coordinate 12,997,461 of CM069858.1, read as the reverse complement.
ATAGAAAGCCAATAGCATTACATGTATTCCATAAGCCGAAAGTCTATAAACCGAAAGACATTCTGTTTATAGACTTTCTTTTTATAGAATAGCAATAGCATTACATGTATTCTATAAAACTGAAGTCTATAAACCGAATGTCTTTCGGTTTATAGACTTTCGGTTTATGGAATACATGTAATGCTATTGGCTTTCTATAAACTGAAATAGAGTCCCCATTCATACGAATAGGTCAAACTTTTTTCCGAAGTTCGGCCGAACCCGCACATCCAGGTGTCCGCTCAACTCTAATAGTGACATAACTCAGCAGGTTATTCCACCATCTATAGTACAGGCAGGCTTGCTTCCTGGAAGGAGCAGCAAACCTCTATCCTTCCCAGCTCCAAAAAATGAGTACCATTAAATTAGACAGCTATTTTCAGTTGACACTACAGCTAACAGAGAGAGCACTAAAGCACTGTACCTTGGTCTACTTGGTGATAAAAATCAATTTATAAAATTACTTTTTTTATTAAGTGGTGGATCGTCATTGGAGTCAAAAGAGTTGAACGGGCTACCAAAATGTATAAAAGGTGCAAACCATAGAACTAAATAACTAAATACACCTGAATCGACAGGTTAGTTATACCCTTGCCTCTTTCACCCAGGCTGAAAAAGGTAAAAATAATTGATATTATATTAAATGACCCAACGGTGAATAAAACACCCCTGTATACAGATCCATGTTGTGGAGATCCATGTTGATGATATTCCTGGAAACCTTACCACCATCCTCATGGCCTCAATGTTATCTGCAGTCTGCCACAACTACGGTGGACTGAGTCAAACTACTGCCAATATGGAAGATAAGAAAGATAAGAGAGCACTTGCCAATTGCTTTGATTCACAATCGAAATCGATTCACATTTTGGTTCGCTGACCTAAGTAGAAATTCTCAGTAATCTGTGGTCACCAGGAGTAAAGAATTAACTTTACCTAACCCTTCAACTGAGCACCTTGGTGCTCCATCATTAGCTCAGAGAGTTAGCTATCATAGACTGAGATTCAGACTAAAGGCCTGGTAAGTATAACTTCTTACCATGGGATTTCTAACCCATATTGTCCTACTGACATGGGGAAGAATCTTTCAATTGCTTTAGAATAGGATTATTTGTTCATCTAATGGAATACAAGTACACTGCCCAGCCTCTGAGGCAGAATTTTAAAATCCTCTCAATCTAGTAGATTTTGAGCATCACTCCTCCTGTGCTAAACCCACAAAATGACCCATCTTCTTGAAGCAAGAGGAAGGATCGACTGCCCCAGGGGAACAGGACTCCAAACGCTGGAGTAACCTTGCTTATTTTGCCTCTTTCTCAACCAAATCTCCCCCTCTACAAGTAACCAAGCTAATTAAATTACAATTTGTACGAGGATGAAGCAAACTAAGTCCTTGATATTTATAATACTACATATCTATTGCTGAAATTCCACCCCCCAGCCCCCAAATACAGGATAAGACAATGTTTTCAGCTAAGCCGTACATACTTTTCACACGTACTCAAACATCGCGAATATTAATGCCGGAATAATAACAGAAATATTAAAATGTTTTAATGGCCTGTCTCATACCAGTGTCAAAATAAATCATAAAACACAGGCAGGAACTAGGCTGGAGTACGTCAGCCATTGAAGGATTTAAAATAGTGTAATAGACAACTGGTGCTTCATGCCTGAGATAATTTAAATGGAATTCGGCAATAAACAAATGTAAGAATTTTATTTACTTTTACTTGACAGATTTAACTATTGTAGTTTGATATGGTTCCAATATATGTTTTGGACAGTTACGTTCTTGGAAACACGTTCTTCATCTTTTGGGTTTTTTTTTTTTTTGCTATCTCCCTTCGCCTTCTCAATAAAACTCTCCGAGCTTCTTATCTTCCCAACTGCTGTTAACATTAGAGCCAGCCCTGAGAGCACTGCTGGCCACTGGAAGGGAGGGGTCATTTGGAAGATGGACTGGTTCTATGCCAGCATATAAAGGAAAAACTTGGAATAAAAAGGACCTGGAGATGGTTCTCTTTCTAGAGTTTATCACATCTTTCTAATCCTCCTGTAGAGATAATGTTAGAACACTGTACCATGGAAAGTTTTCCTCCAGAAATAGAAAGTCTACAAAGACCACATGTCAGGGTTTATAAAAGACAAGGTAGAATGGTATATATAAATATGTGCAGGGCCAATATAAGGAGCTCTCCAGGGACCTGTTCATTAATAGAAATGTACAAAGAACAAGAGGTCACCCCCTGAGACTGGAAGAGCAAAGATTTCATAGGCAGCAAAGGAAGAGATTATTTATGGTAAGGACAATAAAATTATGGAACTCACTGCCAAGAGAGGTAGTGCTATCAACCACAATAGATGCATTTAAAAATGGTCTGGATGTTTTTTTTAGAAAAGCAGAACATACAGGGGTATTAATAATAGAATAAGCATTAATAATAGAGCTTATTGATGCAAGGAGAAATCTGATTGCCCTTTTGGAGTCAAGAAGGAATTTTTTTCCCCCTAGGAGGCAACAAAACGCTGAAATGATAGGTAGAAGGGTTGAACTTGATGGACTTGTGTCTTTTTTCAACCTAAATTACTATGTTACTATGTAAAGGTAGGTGAGGAAACACCACCTTGCCCCACAAAAGGGGCATGAACGATAACCCCAATTAAGGAGCAATAGTAAACACTGTAATAAATCTGTACTTTAATAGTGGGAATACCTTTTTTAACCACTACATTTGTGACTCTATGCACCTAAACACTACAACTGTTCAGTATTTTTATAGTTTTCCATCTGGGCAACCCACTTCTTTGTGAATAAACCCCATAATCATACTTTTTTTTTTTTTTTTTTTTTAACAAAAAAAAATGTGAAACTATATATTGTCCTTTAGTGTCTTCTTTTCAGGTTTACAGTTAATGGTATATGTCCAGAACACTGGGTTTTACCTAGTAATTGTGAGTATTCCCTATACTCTACGGCGATGTGGGGATGTTTAAAAGCATACAGTTTAGTTATCAAATGTTCTGCAATAATAATATTCAGATAAGCCACAGATATTGCCTGGTGTTTTATGCTGGGGTCTCAATAAATGTATTCCATGTATTTGTAGATAAAAGGTGCCATCAATAACAAAAACAAAGGCGGAAAGGTTTACTTAATGGAAAATAACTTGCATCATATTTATCTGTATGTTTCAGATCATGGCCCAAAGATTCAGTTGAGCAAGGGATTGCGTGATTGCTATTAGTGCTTCCGGAAAGTGTAATAAGGGAAATGCCTACTCCCAAATGGCATGCTTGTGTTTGATGGGAAGAGTGGGATGTTCGGCAGTCTTAGATTAATGATCAGATACCGTTGGTTTTGGATGTTAATGTTGTAAAACAGTGTTTTCCAAGTTTCCTAATGGTGAGGGTCATTCAGAAGCAATGGGGCGGTTGGGTGAACTGGACACTGTTAAATTTATGATACAAGATAACCAATGGGTTCTCCGACTCGGGGGAGAATGCACAGTCCATCCAATGGAATATTAAAACAAACCCTTTGCCTAAATCTGAGACTTGGACCAATTTGGGCCTTTACATGATAAATCTGTAGATTCCTTTTTTTGTGGACTTCCCCACCAAGAGTTATTTTCATGAGATGTAATCTGGAATTTCCCATGGATTTTTTTCCCCTCAAGAAGTTACGATCTGGACTATGAACTACATATTTACTGTAAAAAGCCTTGATTGAAGTAGATAAGTTCAAAAAGTCTCTTTATCATCAACAATGCGTATAATCAGTGTAATGTAATCATCTGTTTCATGGAGATGTCCATTTTCATTTAAGTCAGATATTGTTGCGGTATCGTAGATTCCTGGTACAAGGTTTTTTTTTTTTCATAGTTCCTGTATCTTCAGTCAAGTTCAATAAATCTCGAATGGCTTTAACATTTACCTTTTTCTTCAAACATCGGGTGACTGTGGTTGACGTATAGAAATCTTACAATTACCACCTTGGGTTTTCACCAGAGAGAACTAGGCCATAGCTCCTTGAAGATTAAGTTGATCTTCACATCCCTACATGCGTAATGAAAATATCAAGTCTATGGCCCCCAATTACATGAGAGTTTACAGTCGATAGGGACCGGCAGACCAGGAGTCTTGCTTCTGTACTGTCTCAGATCCCCCCTCCTACCATATCACGAGCCCCCAGTTAGGGAAAAGTGAGAAACAGATTTCGCTGAAGCCAACGGAAATTAAAATGACAATGATGACTAAAAGGAAGGAAGGGAGATGATATGTTTTAAAAGAGGCAACCGAAATGATGAGGGTCTGGAAAGGACCCAAGGACGGAAAACTACAGATGATTGGAAACAGCAGTGTGCACCATGACTGGTTATGGTGGGCATTTACTGGATTTAACAATGTAATGATGGTCTCTGGACCTTCACAGAACTTGCCTGTGTTTTATTATTGATAGTGTTGTGAAGAGAGGACCTTAATTTTTAAAAGAGGCCTGATTGATTTGATACTTTGGTAACCATTGTTGAATTTGTTATTATAGGCCTACCCTGTCCATTTAAAGGGACAGCAAGAAGATATAAACTATTACCCTCTAAACTAAATACCCTACTGTAGCAATTCCATGTGTTCAAAATAACAGGCTATATAAGGTATTATCCAGCAATTCGTGCACACGCTCTCACTAGCTATGTGGTCCAGATTGCTCTGATTCAGGGATAATATGAATGTAAAGTGAGGAGTCTGAAAAAAAAAAACAATTTTGCAATCAGTATTGAGCCTGATTGTCTGACTGTGGAGTCTGATAGATGTGGATGATTAGTTTGACATCACAACCAGCGTCCATTAAGGAATAAATTGTTAATATAACTGTATCATTGCTAATGCAGTGCATATGGACTGTCCCAAAATAGAACTTAATACGTTATGGCTGTTAACTATTAAGGGGGTGGACAGAATAATGGAAACACACCATGAAAGGACAGGTACTAAGATGTAACTAAATCACAATTACAATGCATCAGTAAAGGAGAATAATAATACATTTGCTGTTTAATAGTAGTGTATTAGAGGTCTAACACTCATAGGATTTTTTAAGCAACATGAGGCAACTAACAACATTCCAAAGACGTAATTAGAGTTAATTACAGTTCCAGTGGTCAGAAATACCGCGAAAGTATTTAATATTTCCAGGGGTAATCTCTTGTAAATGATGACAGCATATGTTATGGCAAAAGTGCTTCAGCAAAGAGGAACAGTAGTCGCTAGTCGAATCTCACCAACAATGATAGACAAAATGAACACACGGAGCACATTCTAAAAAAAACCTGTACATCATAAGCTTCATCATTCAGAAATCACTTGCACCCAAGATAACACACAACACCGTTTAAGGTGTTGTAAGGAATCTGGATGCTCAAAGTAATGTGACGAGTAATTTTTTGCCCTATTTCCTGCATCCAGTTGGGTTTATTACTGAGCTAAGAAAAATAAATGCCTTCAACCCACAACATCTATCTTCAAATGTTAAATATGGTGGGGAATCCATAATGGTGTGGGCACGCATCTCTCAGGCATCATCAAGTCTGATTAAACTCTGCATAGTCCTATAATGGATAAGGAAGGCCATGTGCACATCATCCTTCAAACACTGCTTTCTCATGCGCACTGCTAACAAATTGTATAGCGACTTCATGATGACTGAGGCCCTCCATGGCCTCCCCAATTATCAGGTTCAATCATCACTGACTCTTTATGAGATGTTCTGGAGAGCAAAGTAGAGACCAGCTACTCTGTAGCTCCGCTGACCGACATGGTAGCCTCGGTTTCCCCCATAGACTACTTTGAGAAGGGCCCTTGTTTCAGGGCCCTCGGCAATTAAGGTAAATAGACGAAGACCTCCCAGAGAAGTCAATGGTTACATTTCTCCCAAAATGGGCTGATTTTAAAAATAAAAATAAAAAGCTAAAACGAAGTTTAAAAAAAGCTACATATGAATAAAATACTTATAAATAAATATAAGTAAATTTAAATATTTTTGATTTTTTTTTTTTAAATCATTGTAACATTAATATAATAATCATTTTTATTATTATTTTTGTATTTAGAGTAGCTTTTTTCTATTCTTCACTATGGGGATGTCGGACATTTTTGGGTAAGTTCTCTGAATAGAAAGTGGCCAAAATTGCGGGTTTGACCCCTGGGGTGAAGAGGTCCATATCTGTAGACACTGAACTGACAAAGATGACCACTAGCCTTGAGAGTGGCACAAGTAATTGACAGTATTGAAAAATTACTATTACTCATTCAACAAGGCTCAGCATAGAAACCAAGTCAGGCTCAAAGTCAAAGCCTATATTTCAAGGGCATTTGCTCAAGGTTCAAGTTCCAAGGACCATGGCCTGAGTGCAAGAGATAAAGCATATTACCTTGGCAAATCCCTGACAGATAAGCAGGTTTTTATACGTTAGACATTACTGTTTCAGGTGAATTGTATGTCTATTTTTACCATCCGTTATCAGCAGAAGTGCCCTTCTGAATAGAGACACCTACTGGTGAGTGTGGGGCGCTGCACTAGGTTCTTCCAATACTTTTTTTAATCTCACGAATACACTCATTTTTAGGGACTGTGTCCATGTAAGATCATGAGTAAGTACTTTGGTTTGTAGATCAGGGGACAGAAGATGGTAAACACCTCTTACCCCATTGGCTACGTGCATTTATGACTAACCTTAGGTGAACAAAGTTCATCTCCGTTTTAAACATGGTTCGTCAAACTCTGCTAATTTATACGCGGAGAGCAAGGGGTTCTAGTTTTACAAATGCCTTAGGGCTAAAAAAAAATAAAAATCTGGAGACCCCGGTCCTGATAAGATATTTCGGAAATCAGGATTACCAGAAGTAATGGCGGTAACGATGTGTGAAGTAGATGGGAAATTAAATAAAACTCTCCCGTTGGTTTCTCCGTGTTCTAAATTAGAACATACGTAGGCTATAGTAGGTCTACGTACATACTAATAAAATATTTTATTGTATTTATTTTTTTATTTCTTTATTCTTCTGCCGGGGGGGGGGGGGGGGGGGGGAGATGGGGGGAAACTGGACCTTGTCCAGAGCGCACAGCTCACTCCTTCCAGATCAGGCCACTTAAGTTGTTCTATTGGGATTGGAAGCTGAGACCATTGGAAGAAATTGGCAGAGAGGAGATTAACTCATTTAAATTTTTATTCCCGGCCAAAATGACTGTTGGGAATTTGGTCGGTTTGTGTTGATGCTGCAAGTGTTCTTTCGTATTTGCTCTTGTGGTTTCATCAACACACCTTCTTTGGGCAACTGCCTGCTTCGAAAAGAAAATGACTAGACTTGTGTGAGAGAGAGTTCAAATTAAAGGAAAGCGGATGAAAGGGCACAAAGTCCCAAAAAATTAAATAACGTTGTGTGTGTGCTATAATATATAACATAAGTGCATTTGTTGTTTGTGGAACGTTTTCGTGTTTTTTTTTTTTTCTCGGAGATTCGACATAGGAAACCATAAAAGTGCTAAAAATAAGATTTATTTATGGTTTTGTTTTTAAAATAGTTTAGTCTGAGATGATGCCAAAGTGGCTGGTGGCTGCCAAGAGTTTGGTGGTGGTATTAAGTATAAGAAATTCTGAAGTCTGATTTTTTTTTTTTTTTGGGGTGGGGGAGAGTTTTATTTAATGTTATGGCTGGTGGCTTTTTAATTGTATAGAATTACTTGACTGTTACATGTTAATGGACACATAAGTAACGGAAGTCGAAGGGTACTAGGTTGCATGCAAGATTTAGGAGGTAATTCAATATGACAAGCCGCCCACAGCATAACGTACGTCCATTCAGAAGGAGCGACCTCTCTTTGTGCCTGTGTTTATAAGAAGGGTGTACTGCGCATACGCGCCATCTTGAGCTAACTCTTGATTTCTCCTGAGAGCTCTCTCACATCGTCTGTCACTGTGGCTGATGGCGCACCACTTTGCCCTCTAGTGGTAAAAATGGCCACAGGCATCCTTATTGGGTTCAGTCAGTGGTTCTTACCTTCGGGGTGCCACGTGGGACTTCTGACATGTTCTTCTGTAAATCTGCAGGTTTAAAATTTAGCAAAAATTAAGGAAATTCATGTAATGAACGTGGGTGGAAAAATTGGACATGGTGAAAAATGTATTGGGTATTGTGATTCTTCAGCCAGTTCTCCTTGACATTTGTGGCACTCCCCAAATAATGACTTATGTGCATTCCGAGGACAAAATGGCTTTTTTTAGACGCCATATCGATTTACTCCTTAGAAACCAGAAAAGGGTACATATGTAGAATATGTATGAACTTTAACATTTATCAAAATGTTTGTGCCAGACTCCTGGATTTGTCTAGCCCTGATAGAATACAGGGCTATAGGTAATCATTTTACCTATAGCCCTGTATCGTATAGGTCAGCTTCACAATCACATGTTACATGTTATGGCGTGATGGAGCACTATCTAGCTGGGATGGCCCACCCTACGTCTCACTTGATGTTGGACTCCTAACATCATCACTAACTCACCAGCTGTTGAGACCTGAAGACCACAGTTCACGATTTAGAAGAACGTGAAACATTGGTATAGCGTATTGTAGATATAAGTAGATATATCTGCACTAACATTTCTGGGTGTCATGAACAACGCTCTTCCACATTCCTTTCGTGACAATTTTGAATATAAAAACGAACCGACAGTTCATCGGGGGCATTGAACAATTTAGAACACTGCAAGTCCCAGAAAGCAGTACATTCCAGTGTTGATACAATTAAGTGCAGGTTGATTACATCATAAAAGTAAGAAACAAGCAGACCGAAAAAAAAAAAAAAAACCTCCCAAATATTTTCCAAACCAGCTCTCAATTGTGACTTAGTTGTGATTTACGACCCTGTACTGCAGCTCAGAATTTCCTAACATAAGTTAGGGCTGTTGGAATTCCCAAAAAAAAAAAAAAAAGGGTCATGGATATTTTTTTCTTCTCTCTCTTCCGAGGGTAAGAGCACAGATGGGATACAAGTTGGGACAGGGCATTACAGAATGGGGACGGATTGGTTGGATCACTAATAAACATTTATGGAGAAACCGCAGAATGCAACCCACCTCTAGAACGGGTACTTTGCAGAGATATTCATATTAAATTATTACTCATTTCGATGCTTCACAAAATGGATAATTTGGGCTATTATAAAAGGCTGTTTGCTTTTCGCTTTTGGTACAAAGAAATTAAAGAATCTGACCCTCGAACTGTTAACATAAAAAAAAAACTGGGAAAGAGGCATAGTTCCCTAACCCCCCCCCCAAAAAAAAAACTGGGAAAGAGGCATAGTTCCCTAACCCCCCCCCCCCCTTTCTTTAAGACATCTAAACACTATTCCAGATGCATGGGAGGTAGCTCATCCAAATCGTTCTGGATTGTGCGACCTGCCAGCTCCTGGTGCACTACACTCAATTTTGCTAAGTGTGACATGATTTGCTCAGTGGTAAACGACACGGAATGTAAGTATGTATCCACGTGTATTGTCTCACTAGCCGTGTCTGGGAGACTAATGCTAGGGGTTTATACAAGTTCAGGCCAGTGGATTTTATTGACAGTTAGAAAAAAAAAGAAAGATGCAGAGTTTCTGGGAACAGTCAGGGTTTTATCCCGAGGTTCCAAATATTAGCAGCTGCCTGCTTCACCTCTTGGTGGTGAGGAGAGGTGTTTAGCACTGCCCATTTTAGCAACTAGTCCGGCTCCTTTTCCCAGCTTTTCCTACTTGGGGGGGTAATACCTCCAACCATCCTAAACTATCATTCCTTACTGTCCACTCCATGCCAACTGGATTCCTATGCACACTTGGGCATGCCTCCGAAATTTTTTTCATCCCCAATCAAAGAATGTGGGAGGCCTGATTGCAATGCCAAGGAGAGTGCCACCCAGTGATGCCCGCGCAGCTCAGTAGCACATGCAATTTTAACTCAGTGTACAGATGCACTTGCCAGTGCTGCTTCATCAACACCCCGTGTACAGTGTGGGTTTTTTTTACATTGTGCCTATGTAGACTGTCTCCTTATCCGATGCCTCAGAGAACTAGAACTCTGAAGGGGGCGTCCGAGAGAGCAGGGTTTCCAAATCTGCACTGTCCTCTAAAAGTTGGTACAAGACATGCTACATTACATATTCGTACAGCATTCATGGACAACTGAATTAAATGATAATACAGATATTCTGTAAAAAAAAAAAACAATCTTGTAATAAAATACATGATTTTCTATCTAACCATTTTAAATATATTACATTCCTCCCTTTTCCAGCAGTGCGATCTGCCAGCAGGGGAGGGAGCTGCCAGTTTACTCATCTCACCTTTTGTGTTATAAATGATCCAGACCTAGAAGAATGATCACTGGAAATCTCGCTCTAAGCCCAAGCAGTTTGATGCAGCCAAGAGTCTCCCTGCATGCAATATCCACCTTCAAACTACACACCAAGAAGGACAGGTCACATATAAAATGCACAGCCTACATTTCACAGAGCAATTGGTCTGTGTTACTGCTTGGGACATCGGCATCCTCAATGATCAGCAGTTACCGAGAGTTTCACCGTAGATTTTCGAAATGTAATGCTCGGGCTCTGCAATCTTTTTTCGTGCACTGAAGAAAGTCTGGCACGCAGAACATTTGATCTCCCTGGAAAAAAAAACATAATGAATCAGTTTGTTTAATTTGTAAATCCCTTTATTTTGGAATTCAATTTGAATGTGAAAACAGACCATAATAAAAATGACTCTAATACACAACAAGGATAGAAGTTATTTCTGTAAAAAAAATTCAGCATTCTTTACAAACGCCACCATAAGCCTGTCAATATATGGTTAACTTTTATTGTTGGTTAAGTGATAATAATAATCTATTTTTTACAAGGCATTTCTACTGTAAGGATATCTAATTTTATGCAGGGATTTTCAACCACACGGGTGCAGAAAATAATGTATTTTTAAGCAGGGCATTTCTGCCAGGGGTATAGATATATTTTTATGTAGGGCTTTTAGGGTCTAGGACACTTGTTCGCCACATCTTTATCGCTGACAGTTCAGTGCGGCAGTTAGAACGCTGAACTGTCAGCAATGAAGAATAACGCGGCCGTTTCATCGCGGCCGCGGCTATGTAAGAGCTGACAGTTCAGCGCTGAACTGTCAGCTCTTACAAATGTAAAAGTAAAACGAAAATAACCCCCCCTAATAAATGATTCCCAAACCCCAATACTAACACTAAACACTAATACTAAAATTAACCCCAACACTAAAATTAACCCCCTAAACGCTAATACTAACCCCCGACCCCTAATACTAACCCCCTAAACCCTAATACTAACCCCCGAACCCTAATACTAACACCCCCTAAAAATTAACCCCCTAAACCCTAATACTAATCCCCTAAACCCTAATACTAACCCCCTAAACCCTAATACTAACCCCCGACCTCTAATACTAAAATTAACCCCCTAAACCCTAATACTAAAATTAACCCCGAGCCCTAATACTAAAATTAACCCCCTAAACCCTAATTCTAACCCCCTAAACCCTAAAACTAACCCCCGACCCCTAATATTAACCCCCTAAACCCTAATGCTAACCCCCGAACCCTAATACTAAAATTAACCCCCTAAACCCTAATACTAAAATTAACCCCCTAAACCCTAATACTAAAATTAACCCCCTAAACCCTAATTCTAACCCCCTAAACCCTAATTCTAACCACCCTTACTAAAATAGGTAAAATACTTACCTTTAGCGATGAAATGTCCCGCGATGAAATCTCCAGCGACGAGCTGTCTTGGGGTGCAGAGTCGGTGGTGAAGCGGCTGCGCGGAAGCAGCCGCGATGAAGTGTCCCATCCCCGGGCTTTTATATATCCAAAATATTTAAATAGTAATCTATTTTGTATACAGGGCTGTCAAACCCAAGGTATATACTTAATCTATATTTACACATAAATAATCATCTAATTTCACACTGGGTTATTCTACTTTAGGGGTATAGATAATAATAAGTGACAAATTTGTGGGACTTCAATTAACTAATCCTATGGGATCCTCTTGCTTGTAAATTTCCTAGCACAATGTTTTCATCAATCACTATATTTACTTGCGTAAGTGATATAAAATATACTGTATTCCTTTACACGGGACGGTGCCGATTTGGAACCTCTATCCCTTCGTCCGATGTCATCCTCCTGATTCTCTGGGAATTAGGATTGTCACTTATTAATGTATTTTTACTCAAAAACTTCTATTGTTCTATGGTTTTCAATTAACTCAGGTCACGTAATAGAGACCAAGATCTTACCATAAAAAAACAAGTCATTTGTAACTTACTTGAAACTATGGTAGCAGCTTCAAATTAATGTACAAAAACATACGTTTTTGATACATTTGGATGCGATTACTAAATTTGGGGATTTAGAGACCAAATTTTGGCTGGGATGAAAATAGGAAATGTTTAGTAAATCCCTGTTTTATTAATGACTACATAATCGCCCCCCCCAAAAAAACAAAAAACAAAACAAATGTTCTTTCCTGACAACAGCTGTTAATTAAAGAAAATAATAATAAAAAGAAAATATGATCTTTTTTTTTTTGGGGCCGCTCATAACGTGGCTTCCGGAGAAGCATCCTTCCCTTTCCCCCTACAAAATTCACTCATGGAGAAGAGGAGATATTGGAGATGGTGCTCTCTACATATTGGAGATGCCACTATATCCCAAAGATGTTGATGTTGGGTGTGTCGGCTAAAAAAAAAAGTTATTACTCCTTGAAAGAACATTAATAAGCGTGACTCATTCTGTCTGGGGTTTGACCCCTATCACGAAAATTCCCCGGGAAAAGGAGGCTTCCCGGCATGCCAGGGGTTAAACTCCCACACTGAGGAAGTGAAATAACATCCCCAGAAAACAATAAGACGAGATGAGGGCTGGGAAGGTTCTCATGGAAACTCAGCCCAAACTCTGAAGGCCTTTCTGCTTCCAATATTCTTCAAGGGTTGTTTTGTTTTCCCTACAAAAAAAATAAAAAGTCACATCTTTACACTGTTTATTTTTCCAAATGTTATGTGGAAATTGTATTAACTTAATAAGCAGAATTTTTCACTTGTGTAGCAAGAAAAATCAACGTTTTTCAGTCACCCAGTGTTTTCCTTTCCTTTACAGTATTCTTACTATTTAATAGAGCTGACCTTGTACAAATTCACACGCAGGGCTCCGTGCTGTCCGCATACAAGGCCGAGTTCTTTATGATTTAACCTGCCCGAAGGTATTTCACCAGAAGGGTCAGGGCCATCTTTAACGCGGGGCAAACGGGGCAGCTGCCCTGGGCCCAGTTACTCCTGGGGGCCCCAAGGCAGCTGTCCCGCATTGCGCTTGTGAACGCTTTTTTCCGGCAAGCCGCATCCGATGGATGCGAAGGCCGAAAAAACAAAACAAAAACTGACGCCGGATGTGACGTCGCGTCACATCCGGTGACTGTTTCCCTCCTCCGTGCAAGAGAGAAGACTGCACGGAGGAGACATCCGGCGGGGGACACGGAGCAGGTTCATGTAAGTACTTGGGAACGGGGGGGGCGGGGGGCTGACTGGCACTATATTATTCGGCATCTGACTGGCACTATATTACTCGGCATCTGGGTGGCACAATATTACTCGGCATCTGGCTGGCACAATATTACTGGGCTCTGGCTGGCACAATATTACTGGGCTCTGGCTGGCACAATATTACTGGGTATCTGGCTGGCACAATATTACTGGGCATCTGGCTTGCATAATATTACAGGCATCTGACTGGCACAATATTACAGGCATCTGACTGGCACAATATTCCTGGGCTCTGACTGGCACTATATTACTGTGCTCTGGCTGGCACAATATTACTGGGCTCTGGCTGGCACAATATTACTGGGCTCTGGCTGGCACAATATTACCGGGCATCTGGCTGGCACAATATTACTGGGCATCTGGCTGGCATAATATTACAGGCATCTGACTGGCACAATATTACAGGCATCTGACTGGCACAATATTCCTGGCCTCTGACTGGCACACTATTACAGGCATCTGACTGGCATAATATTACAGGCATCTGACAGGCACAATATTCCTGGTATCTGACAGGCACAGTATTCCTGGTATCTGACAGGCACAATATTCCTGGTATCTGACAAGCACAATATTCCTGGTATCTGACTGGCTCAATATTACAGGTATCTGACTGGCACAATATTACAGGTATCTGAATGGCACAATATTCCTGGGCTCTGACTTACACAATATTCCTGGTATCTGACTGGCACAATATTCCTGGTATCTGACTGGCACAATATTACAGGCATCTGACTGGCACAATATTACAGGCATCTGACTGGCACAATATTACTGGGGTCTGAATTTCACAATATTCCTGGTATCTGACTGGCACAATATTCCTGGGCTCTGACTGGCACAATATTCCTGGTATCTGACTGGCACAATATTCCTGGGCTCTGACTGGCACAATATTCCTGGGCTCTGACTGGCACAATATTACTGGGCTCTGAATGGCACAATATTACTGGGCTCTGACTGGCACAATATTACTGGGCTCTGACTGGCACAATAATACTGCGCTCTGAATGGCACAATATTACTGGCATCTGAAAGGCACAATATTACTGGCATCTGAATAGCACAACAATTATGGCAGGGGGGGGGGTAACATTGCGATGGATGGCAGGATTGCATGCAGGGGAGGGGGCAGGGTCCAGGGGGCCCAGGCAAATGCTTGCCCAGGGTCCAATCACTATTAAAGACGGCCCTGAGAAGGGTCTCCTAAACTTCAATAATAAAATAATTTACACAGGATGCAATCAGGGCGGCAATCATAAAGGAAAGTATCTCTAAGAGATCCATATTACAATAAATTTTTACATGTAAATACCGTATTTATCGGCGTATAACACGCACTTTTTCTCCCTGAAAATAGGGGGGAAATGGTGTGTGCGTGTTATACGCCGAAAAAAAAAAAAATCTAAAACTTACCTCGTTCCTGCTCTGTCCCCCGGTGCTCTGAAGCTGCGTGGCTGTGAGGGAAGCGTTGTGAGCTCCCTCCAGCCGCGCGGTCAATACAGTGTGTTTTTTTAAAAACAAAAGGAGGGCAAGAGAAATTAAGTGTTGTCCTTTTTAACCTTTGGGGGGTGGGGGTCTGTGCCAAGGCATAGCAGAAATATGCATCAATAAACAAATTCATACACATTTGCTAGCAGTTTGACTAGTATAACATACAGAATTGTTCTTCTTCTATATAAAGTTATAACTTATTGTTTTTACACGTCGGTTACAATCTAACCACATCCCTGTCTGAGACTTAATAACCTCGCAAGTAATTGTCTTCTATATTTTGATAAGACTCTTTCACTTTCCTTTTAAAGGACAACTGTAGACAAACAAATAAATCTCCTGATGTGTCAGATCTTTCTTCATCAGACCAAAGAATAGAGCTGTATGGAGTAAAGAGGGCTTGGTAATGTACTTTATTTGTATTCCTTCATTAAAGCAGGTTCACTTAAAACGGTTACACTTGTTACAATCGTTCAATTAAACATCAGTTCATAATTGAGTCTACGGTTGTCGTTTAACTTCAAATCCTAATTCACCACTGCACCATTACACCTGTAAGGCTATATATAACCAGTGACCGCCATCCATTGTGTCCGATGTGTCACAACTTTACTAGGGAAACAATATCACCCGATACACTGGACTGTTCCTGGTGCTGATACGATGTAATAAGAAAGGTGGATGGAATTACCGGCAATGAAGAAGTTCAATTTACTCAGCCACATGATGAGAATGTCAAAAAGTATAACATGTAATTAGCACAGAGTCTTTCTTTGTACAGACAGTTTTTCTCCTCTATTTCCCTTACTTGTTCCTTTTTTTCCCCTCACGCTTCTAAAACAGTGAAAACTGTTCACAGCTCATTTTCCAATGTTCGGAGGAGAACTACCTTTCCCCCAATAAGTGGAGTGTGAGTTTCTTATGTGGTCAGAACTGCATGAGAAGATCAGTGTTTTTCACTTTGCATTGGATTTCTCCAGATGCCCCCAGAGCACTTATTATTTGAGAATTGCTAATTCGGAGATTTACATAGTGACTGGGTAAGGGAAACATTGAGAGCAATGGACATGAGGTCAGATTTTTATGAGTCTTGAGTACAATTGACAAAATCCCAGAGATGTAACGGACCTCACAGAGATTAAATGTTAGGAGGGGATCTGTGTGTGGAAATAAAGATTTATCTAATAGTGTGCATGGTTTTCTATATGTATATAATAGCATGCATACCAATGAATATAGATAGATATACATAATAATATTTATTTGATTTATAAATGCACCAAAACATAGGCAGCACTGTGGAATGGAGTTAATTAAAGCCCAAACAAATCAGAGGGGGTGTAACAAATTGCTTTGAAAAATGGGAGCTAGCTTGTACGGTAGGTTTATTAAACTGTGATGTAGTAGTCCTGGCAGTGCTGCTTCACTTTGGAGATAGTCCCACTCCACAGCAATCACTTGCCTTATTTCCACCAACATGAATTAACAACCAAACCTAGACAAGAATAACAGAGCTCCTTGGGGAGCTTTTCCATCTCTGCTCTTTTGGCCTACAGCCATTGCTTCTGTTTTCAACGGGTGCACCAAAGGTAAACCGTGCAGATAAATACACATAACACAACTTACCAAGAATCCACCGGGGTTATAGACATTCTAATCGAAACTCTAAATAGGGATTTCACTGAGAGGCTCTATTAATAGTCTTCTAAATCAAGGTGTTAATATATATGTTTAGTAGACATGTGCATTCGTTTTCGGATGAATGCATTTTCATCCGTAAATAGCATTTTCGTTTATTCGTCCGAAAAACGAATAACGAAAATGCTAAACTAACGAAAGCAGAATGAACGAATGGTTAATAAACGAAAATCATTCGTCCATTCGTGCTATTGGCATTCTATAAACCGAAATAGAGTCGGTTTATAGAATACCAATAGCATTACATACATTCCATAAACCGAAAGTCTATAAACCCGAAAGAGAGTCAGTTTATAGACTTTCGGTTTATGGAATGTATGTAATGCTATTGGTATTCTATAAACCGAAATAGAGTTGAAATAGGTCAATTCGTATGAATGGGGACTCTATTTCGGTTTATAGAATACCAATAGCATTACATGTATTCCATAAACCGAAAGTCTATAAACCGAAAGAGAGGTTAAAATAGGTCTTTTCGTACGAATGAATAAAACGAAACGAAAATAATGAACGAATTTCGTCTGAAACTAATGCAGTAATGGACGAAATAAATAACATTTTCGTGGGAATGGACGAAAACGAAACTAAAATTTTAGTTTTGCACGTGTCTAATGTTTAGTGCAGTCAAGAGAAGGCCGCGGAAAGCAAAAGTAACATATCATTGATAACATATACAATGTGCTCACAAGGAAACATATATAGTAACTTTTAGAACCTTAATAACCCGACTAATTTTTTTGACTGTTTTAGATAGAACTTTAATGAATAACCATTTCCTTGGTTTCTAGAAATAGGTTGGCTGGCTCCTAAATTGGCCTGGTTGGCTCCTACAGTCTACCACTATTTGCCAAGCCTTACCTACACGGTTTGTACCCGTACATGTTATAGCCATCATTCTACATGTGCAATATTTGATCTTACCTCTTTTTTCTACATCAGCCTTGGCTACTAGGAGGAGATGTTAATACCTCTACTTGACCAGCAGTAACTGAATGTGCAAGAACATGTTGCCCTTCAAAATCTCACTTTGCATTTGTCTAAATCATTGATGCCCAACTTGCAGCCTTCTGTCTGTCGATATCTGGCCACACAACCAAGTTGCAGCATGCTACGCAGGTTGCTGGACTAAATCTAAAGGTTCTTCCTCATGCAATCAAAGGCAAACTCCTGTCTATTCAACATTTAAAAAAAAACACGAATACCCGATACAACAAGAACAAATCTTTATTGATCTGTAGCCATATCTCATTGAGGTCTCTTAATTAAAGTGTCAGAAGGCTACTACATCCTCATTAGCGCTGTTATTTGAATGATGCTCCAATTGTTCACCATTCATAAGATATCCATCTATGCAAATACCCTATTTGCCGCACACCACTCAACCATGTTGTGTATATTGTAACTGGCTAGTAATATACTGAAATGGCAAATGCATCTACCTAAGACAATACAGTGTTTCTGATATATAACATAATATACTAATATACATAATCAAATAATAATACATGTCAAATAATACAATTTAATAAAAAAAACTAGAATCCACTAGTGCACTAATAAGTTGCATGGTGACAAAGTGGGTACAGTGGCCAGTAGGGGTGTATTACTCTGGTGGATATGTGGTCAGGGTCCACATGGCAGTTGTCCCACCATGGCCCAGTAGTTTCTAGTCTAAAAAGGATTACTTTCCACAATGGTGACCACTCTCACGAGTGCCACATAAACACTGTGGCATGCCACATGTCTCAATGACAGGAATCCTGGTAATTTAGTCTCACGTATGGGGTTTCAGGAAATCCGTCGCTATGGGCTGTCATGAGAAGTCTGCGTTGGCTGTATTCAAAACAGAATGTCAACAAGCATGACACAAACCACACATAATCCGGTATCACACATCGGGCACACATGTTAATTAACAATACAGCAAATCCTTTTGCCTCATTTATTTAGTTCATTGAAATTCAAAAAAGTATTACATCAGAGCGAACCAAAATCTTTAAACATCTCCTCATGTAGGAAAGTGACATTTCCTTCCATTCGTTAGTTTCCTCTGTTGAATTCTTATCTACATAGTCCTCATAAATATATCTTACTACAGGCTTGCTTTAGCATGAAGCCAAGCCTGTTACCACTCCCTGGCCATTATACTAAGAGTCTACGATAGAATAGCCTGCCAGCAGAAGTGGTAGAGGTAAACACAGTCAAGGAGTTTAAGCATGCGTGGGATAGACACAAGGCTATCCTAGCTATAAGACCGGGAACGGGGGACTAATAAAAGTACTCAAAAAAAATTGGGCAGACTAGATGGACCGAATGGTTCTTATCTGCCGACACATTCTATGTTTCTATTGGTACTCTTTTGAGAGACACGGAGGCGATACTAACTAAACATTTGTGGCGATCGAGCAGAAAAAAAACTTGAAGTGAATAAATCTGAAACTTATAGAATTACAGCAAGGGGTGTTAATGGTAAAAAAACAAAAAAAAAAAAAATATCTAAGTGTGGTTAAAAATGACACTGACTCAAACTCTCCGTAAAATATAACAGGAAGCCATACATTCCAAAAATAGAAAGGCTGTAAGAAGCAATGTACCACACACTCCCAAAGTGCCTGCATTGTCTAGCACGATTAGGAGAAATCTGGGAAGCTTGGTCGTGAATAGCACACCCATTTGTACGGCGTACAGCGTGGCCTTTCATTTAAGTGTCACTTATTTGTTCTTACAGGGGGAGACAGCTATTAAACGGAAGTTAATAGATTTATATTTACAATACTGTTCAAAAGTATGGGGTCACTTAGAAACATCCATGTTTTTTTAAAGAAAAGCAAATTTTGTTAATTTCAATAACATCGAATGGATCAGAAATACAGTGTAGACATTGAGAATGTTGTAAATGATGACAGTAGCTAGATTTTTAATGCAATATCGACATATGTCCATTATCAGTAACCATTACGCCTGTCTTCCAATGGCACGTTGTTTTAACCCGAGTTTATCCATATGAAAGGCTAAGTGATCATTAGAAAACCCTTTTGCGATTATTAATTGCTGCTGATTAAAGAACCAATAAAACTGTCGTTCTTAAGACTAGTCGAGAATCTGTTGACATTTTTTTTTTTGATTAGAGGCTCAGAATGGTCATAAGCAAACATAAATTGTCAAAGAACTAAAGATCTCGTACAACGTTGTGTACTACTCCCTTCACAAAACAAACTGGTTCTAACCAAGAATAGAAAGAGGAGTGGGAGGCACCAGTGTACAAGTACATTAGAGTGTCTAGTTTAAGAAACAGATGCCTCACAGACCCTCAACTGGCAGCTTCATTAAGTAGGACCCAAAAATGTCTCTAGTGAAGAGGTTACTCCGGGATGCTGTCCTTCTAAGCGGAGTTTCAAAGAAAAAAACATATCTCAGACTGACCAATAAAAAGAAAAGATTAAGATGAGCAAAACAAAACACTAGACAGACAGAAGAGTGAGGTGTTTGGATCACAAAGAAAACCATTTGTAAAAAAAAAAATTACAAAAAGTTGGAAGGAGAATAGAAAAGTGTGAGGAATTATAATTAATATAGTTATGAGTCTGTCATGAGATTACTGAATAATCGAACCAGGACCCTCCTATTTAAGAAATTATGCTGGAAAGGCGGTGAAATTTGAATTAGATTTAATTAATTTTTCTTTTTTTAAATACACTTTTTAATTTATTTTTATTTTGTCTTTTGCTTCACACAGGGTGTGGATGACACTCTTGCTCTCTCTCCCACCCTCTCCCTTTATAGTTTTTGGAGGGAATGGCAGGGAATTGAAAGGCAAGGGTGCTCATAATTAATTGGGCATACAGACTTTTGGCTACTTGGATAGGGCTAGTACTAGGGTAAGTACACTTGCCCTCCTATTTATTGATATGATGCTCTGCCTATGCCCTTTCCAGCCACCCACTGGGCACACACCATGCCACTTAGATGGGTACAGCATCACTGATTTAGTGATGCCGAGAGGCAACTCTAGTCATAGAACTAACACACCTATGGCAAACCTCCCGAAACCGTGCTACTGTTCAGCACTATAGCGCTCATCTCAGTGTTTGTTTTTTTACCTAAATATTACATGTGGGAAAACATTACTATTGTATAGTACTACTATGTGTGTCAAAGTGAGAGCCCAATCTAACGTACTTATACCCCTCTATTTCCCCTCAATGATACTACTCGTTATCCATCTTTCCTGTTTATCTGTTCTGACATCTGCCTATATCCCCCAGTTTTTCTCCATATAATATTTTGCCACTCAATATGCCAGTAATATTTTGCCACTCAATAAGTCAGTATTTTCCCCTCAATATGCCATTCTTTTGCCATTTAATTTAACAGGATTTTGCCCCTGAATATGCCATTCTTTTCCATTTAATATGCCAGTATTTTCCCCCTCAATATGTCATTTAATATGCCAGTATTTTGCCCCTGAATATGCCATTCATTTGCCATTTAATATGCCAGGATTTTGCCCCTCAATATGCCAGGATTTTGCCCCTCAAAATTCAAGGAATTTGCCCCTCAATATGCCAGGATTTTGCCAGTTAATATGCCAGGATTTTGCCAATTAATATTCCAGGATTTAGCCCCTCAATATGCCAGGATTTAGCCCTTCAATATGCCAGGATTTAGCCCCTCAATATGCCAGGATTTAGCCATTTAATAGGCCAGGCTTTTGCCACCCAATATGCCAGGATTTTGCCCCTCAATATGCCAGGATTTGCTTGTTTAATGCCACCCTCCTCCCCCCCCCCCCCCCCCCCCATTCCCCAGTACTTACCTCCTTGTTGCTGTATCTCCGGTCGTTTCCTCCGTGCATCTTCCCTCCTGCACAGAGGAAATAAACTCCGGTCGCGTTTTTTTTTTTTTTACTATATTGAAGCCGTGCAGCTTCAATAAAGTTAAAAAAATTTAAAAAAAGACGCGACCGGAGTTTCCTTCCTCTGTGCAGGAGGGAAGATGCACGGAGGAAACGACCAAGGTTAGTGAAAGACTATAAGATGAGTTAGGCAGCCGCAAGGCATTAGGTGGCTGCCTAACTCACCTAATTAGAGAGCCGTCTCTGGTCCTGGGCAGCTGCCCCGTTTGCCCGCGTTTTGTTTTTGTTTTTACAGATTTTTTTTTGTTTTTTTAAAGGGACCTCCGGCTTGCACCGGTTCGGCGAACTTGTTACATTTTAGTAACAGGTTCGCACGAACTGGTGCGAACCGGCTGAATCCCACCACTGCCCTTAGCCATAGATATTCCCATAACAACCCACCTTTACCTTAATTTCCTCTATGTGAACAATTATGCCTACCACCTTTCCTCTCTTCGCCTAAGAAACTACTTTATCTGCTTCTCCTCAACTTTTGTTTACCGTTAGCCGGTGTCTATCCTACTCTGTTCATTATCATTTTTATTCATTTATATTTATCAAAAACTTGATGTGCAGCTTGACGCATTTCGCACTTACAGCGCTCACTCATAAGCCTGTCAAGCTGCACATTTGATTTGATTGCTGTCACTTTCCCTGTTGCTGTGGATATTTATTTGGACTTCTTATATCTTAAAAAAATCTATTTTTGCTACTCTCTGACCTCTGGAGTGCCCTTCATCTTTTGGCGGACATTGCAATGCCCTTTACTTACCCTCAGCGCTGGCCAACTGTAACTCCTAATGAAATTTCGTTTAGAGAGTGCCTGGTTCCCAAATCTAGTTATTGAACCAACAACCTCCAGCACAGAACGTTCTCTGTTCAAACCCCGAAGCGTTAAACAAGCAGAACAATACTGAGGAGAGGTATAAAATAACAGATTCGGAACACAGATATACCTCTTAAAGAAAACAACATGTCATCGCTTTGGCCCAAGAGCCGAAAAAAAGAGAGTAACATTTCCAGTGATGGGAACGAGAGGTAAAAACGACCTCACAAATCAAAGGGAACGGACAATTAGGTATTATGGACGGCCGTTGCAGGATGCAGGCTCACCGCAAAGGACTTAACTCCGACGAGCCGAAAGATCACAGCTTTGAAAGACTTCCTTACGACAGATTTATGAAGAAAGTGTTAGCCAAGGACCAATATCAAATAAACTGTAGACTAATGTGCTTTCATTTCAGGCGAGGAATAGTTCAGCTTTTGTTTTGGGACATTCACGGACAGACTGGAGATGCCTGAGAGTGATGGAGGGCTGGATTCCAAGAACAGATGTGAGCCTGCAGATGGCATAATCCACAGCCATTGTAACTTCTGGCATCAAATACAATAGATCAATAGCCCTCCATCCATAGACACTGAGGGTCAGACACCACACTGGAAAAGCCAACCATATACACACTCTATAGACCTCACTAATCAGAGCAAACACTTAAAGCTGGCAGATAGTACCCGTCTCTGTACCCAAACACCTGCTCTTCTCATGCACACACAAAGACACAGCTCACCCAAGATAGCTTCCACCACTGCAAACTCGTATAACACTGTGTGAAAAGTGTCACTGATGGAAGCCAATACTACAATTTAAATAGCCTATTTTGTAGACTTCAGTAGCCAAAGAGACCAGTTCAGGAGTCTGCCTAGTTATATTTAGGAGCCAAGGAAATGGCCCCTCCATTGAGTTCTGCGGCAACGAATGAGGAAGATGGACACTTCCAAAGCGTAGACTAGGGGGCTTCCATCTCAAACATAGCTCGGCAGCAGAGACTGACAGTCCAATCTCATTGGTCTGTGAGGGCATCAGACACAGGGTGGACAGTCAATCACTGCAGAGGAAGCTCCATCATGCCTGCTAAAAAGACCATCAGTAGGGTTTGGTTCTTCTTTAAAAATCTAACTTAGTTGCATTTTCAGTATGGATCACTGTGGGTTATTTTACTTCACGTTACTAGGCTCTGAATACCATAGAAAAAACCACTGATAAGTGATAACGCATGTCATCGGATAGCGCCCACTGTGTTTATAAGATCCAGTCCAACACTGGCCTATTCTCAGACAAAAATTGGACTCTCGGATTTTAAAAGCAAATGAAAATAAACGCAGACATCAGTTATTTGTCAAATCGGAAATACCACAAAGATGAATTCACTGAACAATGAAATTGTGGTACATCGATAACAAAGTTACAAGATGTCCACCAAAGTAGAAATTTCTCCACTTGCCTTTTTTATTTGTACTTATCTGTGAGAGCCAGTTAAAGGTGGATAAGGTGAGTTCACATTTCATCTCACTGATTTAAACGACTACTATCGGCAAAAGAATTGGTTACGTTTGAAAGATTGCACCAAGTGTAGACATTTTAAACTGAAATGCTTTAATGAAAAAATACAAATCCAATTACCTTATTGCAGGGCTCGACAAACCCCGGGCGCCAGGTCGCCATGGCGACCTGGAAATGGAGCCTGGCGCCCGGGTGCCGTTCCCCTTGCCGCTGCCATCCGTCTTTTGCAGCGCGAGGGGACAGACAGCAAGCTCCGCCCCCTCGCGCTACACGTGTGTATGAGTGTTCAGCCGAAAGAGCCTTGAGGATCGGCTGCGGCACGAATGTAACCCCTCCCCAGCAATGAGGTAAGGCAGCAGGGAGGGGAAACATTCGTGCCGCAGCCGATCTTCATGGCTCTTTCGGCTAAGTGCTGGGTTGTCAACCCAGCACTCATAAGTTAAGAAGGGAAAAAAAAAAACTTGTGTATGTTTGAGTTGTATATGTGAAGTGGGGGGGAGGGATGTATATGTGAAGGGGGGGTATATATGTGAAGTGTGGGGGGGAGGTGTATATGTGAAGGGGAGGTATATATGTGTGAAGTGTGGGGGCAGGTGTATATGTGAAGGGGGGGAGGGATGTATATGTGAAGGGGGGGTATATATGTGAAGTGTGGGGGGAGGTGTATATGTGAAGGGGGGGTATATATGTGTGAAGTGTGGGGGGAGGTGTATATGTGAAGGGGGGGTATATGTGAAGGGGGGGTATATATGTGAAGTGTGGGGGGAGGTGTATATGTGAAGGGGGGTATATATGTGAGGTGTAGGGGGAGGTGTATATGTGAAGTGTGTGTGTGTATTTGTGAAGTGGGTTGGTGTGTGGGGTTTGTATATGTGACGTGGGTTGGTGTGTGTGGGCTGTATATGTGACGTGGGTTGGTGTGTGTGGGGTGTATATGTGACGTGGGTTGGTGTGTGTGGGGTGTATATGTGACGTGGGTTGGTGTGTGTGTTTATGAATTGCGTGTATGTTTGCGTGATTGTCTGGCTCCTAAAAAATTTTGCTGGCTCCTAGAATAAAATAAATTTGTCAAGCCCTGCCTTATTGAGATTTCTTTGCTTGTATACCAGGCTGACATCTTGTGCCAGATGACGGAAGGTCTGTCTCAAGATTCTAAACATGTCTGCCCACTGATGGTGCTAAACCAATGATTTCAGTAATTAAGTCTATCTAACAAGCCGAGGATAATCACGGAGCAATTATCGATGTTCTCTTACTAAGCATATCTGGCCGCTCATGGCTGCCCCTGTGCCTCCACCAAACATGTTGTCCACCAGTTTTTCAGCACATAGCGGCACAAGTTTTTAGATATATGTGGGCTGCGTTACAGCTAAATGCGCTGGGGCAACCTGCATGTCCAGTTCCAACTCCCAACAGTTCTTTCAGCACATCATGGGTGAGTAATGCTTTGCTTGACCCTATGGCATTGCAGAGGTCATGTGTATCATAATACATTGTGGGGTCCTCCCCAGAAACGCTGTTATCCATATTTATCAAGCGGTGAGAAAAATCCCTGCTTTCCCCTCCAAATACTGTGTTATTTTACAGAGACTATTTATCAAGTGGAAAGATATTTTGGACGCTTTTATAACTTTGGAAGCATTATTGGGAGTGCTGTGCTCACCAACCGATGACTTTGGAGAGCATTTTCAAGACGGTTTTTGTTACCGCTTGGTGTGTATAAGCCAAGAATCATTGGCAGCCGTGTTCACTCTGGTTTCAGGACCCATTTGTTTAGAAAGACTCTGGTTAACCCTTTGGGTGTCATGGGGTGTGTCTGAGTGCGCAAGGCATCTTAACGTGCTATTTTCTGCACTGTGAACACATTTGTGGCCTGATTCATCGGCATAAAAATGGCTAAAGAAATCTGAGTGCCAAGTTCTACTGAGTACCGATGCAAAGTTCTACTGAGTACTAATGTAAGGTTCTACTGAGTACCGATGGAAGGTTCTACTGAGTACTAATGTAAGGTTCTACTGAGTACCGATGGAAGGTTCTACTGAGTACCGATGAAAGGTTCTACTGAGTACCGATGCAAGGTTCTACTGAGTACCGATGGAAGGTTCTACTGAGTACCGATGCAAGGTTCTACTGAGTACCGATGAAAGGTTCTACTGAGTACCGATGCAAGGTTCTACTGAGTGCTGATGCAAGGTTCTACTGAGTACTAATGTAAGGTTCTACTGAGTACCGATGCAAAGTTCTACTGAGTACTAATGTAAGGTTCTACTGAGTACCGATGGAAGGTTCTACTGAGTACCGATGAAAGGTTCTACTGAGTACCGATGCAAGGTTCTACTGAGTACCGATGGAAGGTTCTACTGAGTACCGATGCAAGGTTCTACTGAGTACCGATGAAAGGTTCTACTGAGTACCGATGCAAGGTTCTACTGAGTGCTGATGCAAGGTTCTACTGAGTACTAATGTAAGGTTCTACTGAGTACCGATGAAAGGTTCTACTAAGTATCAATGCAAGATTCAATTTGATGCCTGGGATTATCAGTGAAACATGGTGGTTGTCTTTGCCCACTTTGCCCACAAAAGGTAAATTACGGGTAATGATCATTTCATCTCACTGACTCAACGATACATTGTGTGAAGCCAAACTCCATGATCTTCTCCTGCAAGAAGAGATCCCTTGGCCAAGTGCAATGCAGTTAAAGGGAACTTAAATGTTTTGTTAATCTCTTGCTTTCTCCGAGGCAGCACATGATGGGGCGTGGGGGTTCATCCCACTAGTCTGATCAGGGTCTGAATTGTGCAGGATCTTTCTCTGCTGGTGCATGTATTATAAGCATAAGTGGTTGTCCTTTAAACTCTCACTGTTTCTCACTCTGTTCTTCTTGCAGAAGTAACTCATTAGGCTTGGTTCTGTGCAATGGATCATTCATTGGCAGAGACTAAAACCTCCCAAAATGTGGATTTCACCTCAACCTGTCATTTAGTTAATGCCCATTTTTCTCTTATGGTATGGGCTGTAAGTTACTTACGGTTACCTATCAACTACAGAATACAGATACCCCTGTGATTCCAGTTATCTGCTCTGTGGTTGATGTAGGCAATTATTACCTGTGTGCAACAAGGCAGGCGTGAACATTGCTGCTGAATTACTGCTAGATGTATGACGAAATACACTAACTACTGCTAGTAGGGATGACTGAAAAGATTTTTTTTTTGTAGGGTCCCCTCCCTGGTCACCAACAGACCAGTTTGCAGAGAGTAAGCATTTCAATACTGTACTGCTGGTGGGGTAACTACATGGGGGGGGGGGGGGGGGTACCAGAAGAAACAGCTGTGCCCTTGTTTCCCAGTACAAAGGGATACTGCAGCATCTCCAGTCGCACAGATCCTAAATCGCTGGGTTCTTACTTGGAATCAATCAATAAAAGACTATCATGTCCTAATCAATAATGTGCACAGTTCCAGGACTTTGAAAGCACAGGTGGTTTATGGAGATTGTTTCTGGCAATCTCGATATAGAGCCTTTCACTTTATGGAAGAGGGGTTCCCTAATGTGGGAGGGATATCCCTGCTGTTTAAGGGAGGGTATTCCCAAGAGTCTTGTGGGAGGGGATCCCCAGAGGTGTATGGAGAGCATTAAGTCAGTGTTTCCTATACAAATAATTGGCACTCACCTCTCTGATTTCATGTGTCGCTGCAGGGTGGGAACACATTAAACTCTGAAGTTTGGGCAGCTGCCAGCGCACATCCTCTCCCTGTGACTCACTCTGATTCTGACTTGCAAAACGGAGTCACTTGCTGTGTTTGGCTACAGTCACACGGTGAGACGGTTTGTTACCCTCTAGACTATTTCCAGGTGAGCTCACCTGCGAAGCAGGAGCAATGCATCTTTCCTTTCTGACAATGCTGTGCCTGGAGGGAGGGAGTGAGATGGATGCAGTGTAACATGTATCCTTGGGACACAGACAGAGAGTTAATAAAACTGTCTTATTCGCCTCTCTGTCACTCAGACAGGGTGACACACACACAAAGCCCCAGTGTTATCACCAGATTGACACAGAACTTAAAGTGGACCTTGTGTCCCGTCAAGTTTCCCTCTGCAGGAAGTGAAACATCCGAATTTGTTTTCCTTCCAGCCTCTCCCCTTCCACACCATCACACATCCACGGTACCCTGGTGAGACATCCTATAAATTAATGGAAGCAGTACTGAACTGGTGCAGGTGGTGCACTGAATACCAAATGATGTGACTCATTAGATTTTATCACATACTTCCTCAGAGCCAGCTAAATCTTTCCTATCTCCTTGGATCTGTATACTTATTTATTGTTATTTTTCTCCATGGTTATACCCGGCTGGCTTTCCCTTTGGCACTGTCACCCACAGCACCTGAATGCCACTCATCTCCCTGTTGCCCAGTGGTATGATTCCCTTCCTACATTTTGCTGCTCCTGGTTTCTTCCCCTCCTTTTGTTTTTCTTTGTTTGGATCAGACGTGGTGACTCAGAATTTCTACCTTTGTTCCTAAGATGAGCAGATAGGCTCTGCTAAGCGGAAGAAATATCTGTCCATCTGTAGACCATGTCTGTCCTCTGCCTTCCGTTCTACAGAGAGACGAGTTCTCTCTTCTATAATTTTCAATGAAAACACCTCTGTCATCTATATTATAGTAGTCTCTCTCCCTGCCAAGGAGGCAAGTTCCTCACTTGTTTGTTCTCCTCTATGCAGGGATTGAGATAATGTCCTAGAGTTGACAAGGGTAGGTCTTGACCTCCGGTTCTAAAGAGATGATCTACTTAACTTAGTGATAGATCCTCCAGAAAGAGAGAGTCTCTTGCCGAGTAAGGTAGCACACTGTTTCCTTTGTTTGCTATGGTAGAGATAATGGTTTTCCTGATAAATAGGGAGCTGTGAGAGGATGAGTAAATCCCATTTTGTTTTTTGGGGATGAGTGAAAAATTGTAAGATTTTCTTCACCACCCAGTCTTTTAGAGATTGGTGCAGCAAGACCCATAATGCGACTGTATGAGTGCATTGCCTTAGCATTGGACAATGTAGTTACTTCTTCTTTCCGAGGAGTTAGTAAACCTGAGGGGACTTTACAAACACAAACATGTTGCCATCCATTTATAGCTCCCTAGTCATCCAGTAACCGTCTGCATTGCAGTTTAGATCTTACAGTGCTTTCTACCATAGCACATGCGTGTAACATGATGCTGTGCGTGATGTGGTTTGCGCTGCAGGCCACGAGCTGATGTACAAGGTGCACATCTGGTAGGAAGGTCCCACAGCTGCTGTTTCTTAACCCTTGGGAAACACAACACGGAAGATCAAAGAAATGGGAAGGAACCGATTCCATGCTATCCTCGGCCCCCTAATCGAATAAGTTACAGACAAAAGCGTGAAAAGCCAGTGTAAGAACAACAGGCCTGGTATGCTCTGGGCTTTTTAGTACATGGCTCCATCCTCAGAATGACCAAATGTATCAACGTTCTAAAAGGGATCTAGCAGGAATATTCCATTAGTGACTGGATCACTTTTAGAACTTTGAACTTCATTTGATCATTATGCATAAACTTCATAAAGCGTTATCTCGGCTCAATAACATACTCAGTATTCTAAGTGAGAGGCACAAGTGACTCCAGAATAAGCAAGGCTCTCACCTACATGAAGCAAGGATCTCTGCCCCTCTCTCCTGTGTTTAAGGGTTCTTTTTGTGTGTATCCACTTACAGAGTCAGGTCGCTACCCCTTTGCTTTACCTGTGGACCGTGCTCCATCTCTGTAAGTGGGGGTCCACTCTTTAGCCCCCTAGGGTTACTGATTTGGTTTCCTTGGCTCCTAAAGTGAGCAATTACTTGTCAAGTACTGTCTCCAGGCATCTTCTTAACATGCAGAGAGTATTCCTGAAATGAAGAAAGTGTTACCAACTTAATATTGTATAACTCAATATACATATGATGTCCGGTTTAGCTTGTACGCCAGAGGTTTGACAAAATGCAGTGATGCTCAAACAGTTAATGATAGGAATTATGGCTTCTCCTGTCTCAAACTCCCATGATGCAACATGACCTCTGCACAAGTGAAAGCTGAAGAAACCGGAGCAGGCCTTGGTTGAGAGAATGTAAAACAAGATAATTGAAACAGCAACATCTGTCACTATGTCAGGGGTCTAGGCATCAAGGTTGAGGGGCTTGCAAAACTTTGATAAGGAAACTCCCAAAACTTACCCTGAATGACTTCCCAGAGGAGGATAAGACTAAAGACAGGGACAAAAAAAAATGAGTATACAAATTAAAGGAATTTATCACGAAAGTATTTGGGGCAGGTACATAAGAAATATCCAATACTTTGTGCTAGCAGAGTTACTAATAAATGCGTTAATCAAGAGATTTTTCAATAGTTTTAGCTCCAACCCATTTTCAAGTTAATTATAGTGAAGCCCCTGCTTTACAGGTCAAGCTGAATGGCAATGGCTAGAATCAATGCCCCTAAATCCCATAAAATACAATTACTTTAAACGTTCCACATTTACCACCTCTATCTCTACTTTACCCAGGAAAGGGGAAGATGATTCAAAGAAAATGCAGATCCCTGTAAAAAAAAACAACAACCAAAAAATAGCCTTCTGGAACTTAAAGGGTGCCCTGTGAAAAAAATTAAAAATAAAATGAATCAAACCTATATATAAAAAATAAGAAAATGTTTAAAAAAAAGCGCTGTAACTCTTTCTC
The DNA here is from genome assembly GCA_036172795.1 of Pelodytes ibericus. NCBI lineage: Eukaryota > Metazoa > Chordata > Amphibia > Anura > Pelodytidae > Pelodytes > Pelodytes ibericus. The sequence continues at coordinate 12,966,599 of CM069858.1, read as the reverse complement.
TAAGCATCTGTCCTCACTGGATGCAGAATGAATTCTCATCCCAGTAGGAAGGGGATTTCTATTACAAAAAGGAGGCATGTTTTATGGGGGCAGGGGTATCACAGTTGGTAATTACTGTACAGGACGGTGTTTCAACGCACATGGTAATGATTTCAGTTAGTGGCGGACATTGAATGGGGTCCATTGAACCTGGGCATCATATAATACGTGTGCTCGGGAAAAAAAAGCATTGGAGGGATGTATAGCACAGGTGCAAGGGAAACTGTAGGATCACTCTGATCCTATTTAGAACAGCGATTGCACCTTTTTATACATCCGACACCTTACAGAATGTTTCAGCGCTTACAGCCAGTGGTGTATCTTTTCAGGCACCCCCGTACCCATGCTGCACATGCACGACATGCCCCATAACCCACATCAACCCAATTACATGCCTTCATCACCCCCATTACAAGCCACATCACCCCCATTACATGCTCCATCCCATTCCTCCATCACCCTCATTACATGGCTCCATCACCCCCAATACATGGCTCCATCACCCCGATTATATTCCTCCATCACCCCCATTACATGCCTTCATCACCCCCATTACAAGCCACATCACCCCCATTACACGCCCCATCACATGCCTCCATCACCCTCATTATATGTCTCCATCACCCCCATTACACAGCCCCATCACCCCCATTACATGGCTCCATCACCCCAATTATATGCCTCCATCACCCCAATTACATGCCCCATCACCCCCATTATATGCCTCCATTACCCCCATTATATTCCACCATTACCCCCATTACATGCCCCCTCACCCCAGGACTTACCCTGATCCCTGTTGGCTAGTGGTGTCCTACCATGCTGCCTGGATGCCTGTTCGGCTCCCTGCGGTCAGTGTAGATAGGTCATGTGACCCGCCGCGGTAAATACTGCACTGCTTACAGCCATTCTGCGACTTTTCATTTATAAATCGGATGCAGTGGCGCAAAGTGAGTTGGGCAAACCTGTAACGTCTGGACCGCTCTCGCTAGCATTATATGTTCGCACTATTAAGCTTTATTTCTGCACAAAAAAAGTATGAAAAAATATACGGGCGTCAATCCAGCAAAGGATACCGTTGGCATTCTGACCATAAATGAGGCAGGTGTAATGAATTAAAAGGAAAATTCACTTTATTCAGGTCCTTACTCCTTCATCAAACCAATCCACTTCTAAATAATCAGCAGAGATAGGGGGTGGTCCACACCTATCGGAGGAGCCTCACTAATAACCTCAATAATCACTAGTAATTAGTGACACTCTCAAAACGATCGGTATTACTCATTCCCTGTCTTCATAAGAACATCTCGTTTTAATTGAGGCAATGTGCCAAAGTGTTTTCTCCCATTTAAAATATTATTCGTAACATTTATTTCTCATCAGACTTCCCCGGATTGCTTTCCTTGATTCCTAAAGATAATATTATTTTTGGTTTTGAATGGTTCAGTATACACTGCTGCATGCAGGATCACGTCCTTGTTCCTCACACCCTGTTATATATTTTAACGCTCCTTTGTCACCGCCCCCCTGAATTCACATGCAGACCCCCCTTCCACACTTCTGAACATTTAAAGCACCTAATTACTGCATTTCTTGTGCCATTCGACGTATTGTGCCCACTTTGCCCCTTTTATTATCTTGTTGTATATTGTGTTCACTTGTCTCCATTCTAGATTTGTATCTGTAATAATTGTATGTTGTCTTCCAGTCTCACTCACGACTCTACCTTGCTAAGCTTCGTATATCCCTCTCTCTGTATTTCAGCCTAAAACCTTGTATCCTCTTCATCCATCATCCCTCTCTCTCTCTCTCTCAGAAATCTGACTCACTCCCCTTTCCTTCCCTCTCTCACCACCTCTCTCCCTCTTACTCTGGATGGCTGCCACACTTCACTCAGTAGAGGATGCCAGTGGCACACAGTGACTTGCTATATATAGCAGCTCCAGGTTTATGAATTAATAACTGATTTCTTTACCCTCCAACAGAAATTAGTCATTGTAGATCGTCTCCCAAAATGCTGAAATGGAGCCACAGAGTTGGCAGTGCTAAGACTGGAGTCACACAGCCTCCTGAATACATTACACTGCAGACTGGAGTCACACAGCCTCCTGAATACATTACACTGCAGACTGGAGTCACACCGCCTCCTGAATACATTACACTGCAGACTGGAGTCACACAGCCTCCTGCATACATTACACTGCAGACTGGAGTCACACCGCCTATATCCTGAATACATTACACTGCAGACTGGAGTCACACAGCCTATCTCCTGAATACATTACACTGCAGACTGGAGTCACACAGCCTCCTGAATACATTACACTGCAGACTGGAGTCACACAGCCTCCTGAATACATTACACTGCAGACTGGAGTCACACAGCCTATCTCCTGAATACATTACACTGCAGACTGGAGTCACACAGCCTCCTGAATACATTACACTGCAGACTGGAGTCACACAGCCTCCTGAATACATTACACTGCAGACTGGAGTCACACAGCCTCCTGAATACATTACACTGCAGACTGGAGTCACACAGCCTCCTGCATACATTACACTGCAGACTGGAGTCACACCGCCTATATCCTGAATACATTACACTGCAGACTGGAGTCACACAGCCTATCTCCTGAATACATTACACTGCAGACTGGAGTCACACAGCCTCCTGAATACATTACACTGCAGACTGGAGTCACACAGCCTCCTGAATACATTACACTGCAGACTGGAGTCACACAGCCTCCTGAATACATTACACTGCAGACTGGAGTCACACAGCCTCCTGAATACATTACACTGCAGACTGGAGTCACACAGCCTCCTGAATACATTACACTGCAGACTGGAGTCACACAGCCTCCTGAATACATTACACTGCAGACTGGAGTCACACAGCATACATTACACTGCAGACTGGAGTCACACAGCCTCCTGAATACATTACACTGCAGACTGGAGTCACACAGCATACATTACACTGCAGACTGGAGTCACACAGCCTCCTGAATACATTACACTGCAGACTGGAGTCACACAGCATACATTACACTGCAGACTGGAGTCACACAGCCTCCTGAATACATTACACTGCAGACTGGAGTCACACAGCCTCCTGAATACATTACACTGCAGACTGGAGTCACACCGCCTCCTGAATACATTACACTGCAGACTGGAGTCACACAGCCTCCTGAATACATTACACTGCAGACTGGAGTCACACAGCATACATTACACTCCAGACTGGAGTCACACAGCCTCCTGAATACATTACACTGCAGACTGGAGTCACACAGCATACATTACTCTGCAGACTGGAGTCACACAGCCTCCTGAATACATTACACTGCAGACTGGAGTCACACAGCCTCCTGAATACATTACACTGCAGACAGGAGTCACACAGCCTCCTGAATACATTACACTGCAGACTGGAGTCACACAGCATACATTACACTGCAGACTGGAGTCACACAGCCTCCTGAATACATTACACTGCAGACTGGAGTCACACAGCCTCCTGAATACATTACACTGCAGACTGGAGTCACACCGCCTCCTGAATACATTACACTGCAGACTGGAGTCACACAGCCTCCTGAATACATTACACTGCAGACTGGAGTCACACAGCCTCCTGAATACATTACACTGCAGACTGGAGTCACACAGCCTCCTGAATACATTACACTGCAGACTGGAGTCACACAGCCTCCTGAATACATTACACTGCAGACTGGAGTCACACAGCCTCCTGAATACATTACACTGCAGACTGGAGTCACACAGCCTCCTGAATACATTACACCGCACACTGGAGTCACACAGCCTCCTGAATACATTACACTGCAGACTGGAGTCACACAGCCTCCTGAATACATTACACCGCACACTGGAGTCACACAGCCTCCTGAATACATTACACTGCAGACTGGAGTCACACAGCCTCCTGAATACATTACACTGCAGACTGGAGTCACACCGCCTCCTGAATACATTACACTGCAGACTGGAGTCACACAGCCTCCTGAATACATTACACTGCAGACTGGAGTCACACAGCCTCCTGAATACGTTACACTGCAGACTGGAGTCTCACAGTCTCCTGAATACATTACACTGCAGACTGGAGTCACACAGCCTCCTGAATACATTACACTGCAGACTGGAGTCACACAGCCTCCTGAATACATTACACCGCACACTGGAGTCACACAGCCTCCTGAATACATTACACTGCAGACTGGAGTCACACCGCCTCCTGAATACATTACACTGCAGACTGGAGTCACACAGCCTCCTGAATACATTACACTGCAGACTGGAGTCACACAGCCTCCTGAATACATTACACTGCAGACTGGAGTCTCACAGCCTCCTGAATACATTACACTGCAGACTGGAGTCACACAGCCTCCTGAATACATTACACTGCAGACTGGAGTCACACCGCCTCCTGAATACATTACACTGCAGACTGGAGTCACACAGCCTCCTGAATACATTACACTGCAGACTGGAGTCACACCGCCTCCTGAATACATTACACTGCAGACTGGAGTCACACAGCCTCCTGAATACATTACACTGCAGACTGGAGTCACACAGCCTCCTGAATACATTACACTGCAGACTGGAGTCACACAGCCTCCTGAATACATTACACTGCAGACTGGAGTCACACCGCCTCCTGAATACATTACACTGCAGACTGGAGTCACACAGCCTCCTGAATACATTACACTGCAGACTGGAGTCACACAGCCTCCTGAATACATTACACTGCAGACTGGAGTCACACCGCCTCCTGAATACATTACACTGCAGACTGGAGTCACACAGCCTCCTGAATACATTACACTGCAGACTGGAGTCACACAGCATACATTACACTGCAGACTGGAGTCACACAGCCTCCTGAATACATTACACTGCAGACTGGAGTCACACAGCATACATTACACTGCAGACTGGAGTCACACAGCCTCCTGAATACATTACACTGCAGACTGGAGTCACACAGCATACATTACACTGCAGACTGGAGTCACACAGCCTCCTGAATACATTACACTGCAGACTGGAGTCACACAGCCTCCTGAATACATTACACTGCAGACTGGAGTCACACCGCCTCCTGAATACATTACACTGCAGACTGGAGTCACACAGCCTCCTGAATACATTACACTGCAGACTGGAGTCACACAGCATACATTACACTCCAGACTGGAGTCACACAGCCTCCTGAATACATTACACTGCAGACTGGAGTCACACAGCATACATTACTCTGCAGACTGGAGTCACACAGCCTCCTGAATACATTACACTGCAGACTGGAGTCACACAGCCTCCTGAATACATTACACTGCAGACAGGAGTCACACAGCCTCCTGAATACATTACACTGCAGACTGGAGTCACACAGCATACATTACACTGCAGACTGGAGTCACACAGCCTCCTGAATACATTACACTGCAGACTGGAGTCACACAGCCTCCTGAATACATTACACTGCAGACTGGAGTCACACCGCCTCCTGAATACATTACACTGCAGACTGGAGTCACACAGCCTCCTGAATACATTACACTGCAGACTGGAGTCAAACAGACTCCTGAATACATTACACTGCAGACTGGAGTCACACAGCCTCCTGAATACATTACACTGCAGACTGGAGTCACACAGCCTCCTGAATACATTACACTGCAGACTGGAGTCACACAGCCTCCTGAATACATTACACTGCAGACTGGAGTCACACAGCCTCCTGAATACATTACACTGCAGACTGGAGTCACACAGCCTCCTGAATACATTACACTGCAGACTGGAGTCACACAGCCTCCTGAATACATTACACCGCACACTGGAGTCACACAGCCTCCTGAATACATTACACTGCAGACTGGAGTCACACAGCCTCCTGAATACATTACACCGCACACTGGAGTCACACAGCCTCCTGAATACATTACACTGCAGACTGGAGTCACACAGCCTCCTGAATACATTACACTGCAGACTGGAGTCACACCGCCTCCTGAATACATTACACTGCAGACTGGAGTCACACAGCCTCCTGAATACATTACACTGCAGACTGGAGTCACACAGCCTCCTGAATACGTTACACTGCAGACTGGAGTCTCACAGTCTCCTGAATACATTACACTGCAGACTGGAGTCACACAGCCTCCTGAATACATTACACTGCAGACTGGAGTCACACAGCCTCCTGAATACATTACACCGCACACTGGAGTCACACAGCCTCCTGAATACATTACACTGCAGACTGGAGTCACACCGCCTCCTGAATACATTACACTGCAGACTGGAGTCACACAGCCTCCTGAATACATTACACTGCAGACTGGAGTCACACAGCCTCCTGAATACATTACACTGCAGACTGGAGTCTCACAGCCTCCTGAATACATTACACTGCAGACTGGAGTCACACAGCCTCCTGAATACATTACACTGCAGACTGGAGTCACACCGCCTCCTGAATACATTACACTGCAGACTGGAGTCACACAGCCTCCTGAATACATTACACTGCAGACTGGAGTCACACCGCCTCCTGAATACATTACACTGCAGACTGGAGTCACACAGCCTCCTGAATACATTACACTGCAGACTGGAGTCACACAGCCTCCTGAATACATTACACTGCAGACTGGAGTCACACAGCCTCCTGAATACATTACACTGCAGACTGGAGTCACACCGCCTCCTGAATACATTACACTGCAGACTGGAGTCACACAGCCTCCTGAATACATTACACTGCAGACTGGAGTCACACCGCCTCCTGAATACATTACACTGCAGACTGGAGTCACACAGCCTCCTGAATACATTACACTGCAGACTGGAGTCACACCGCCTATCTCCTGAATACATTACACTGCAGACTGGAGTCACACAGCCTCATGAATACATTACACTGCAGACTGGAGTCACACAGCCTCCTGAATACATTACACTGCAGACTGGAGTCACACAGCCTCCTGAATACATTACACTGCAGACTGGAGTCACACAGCCTCCTGAATACATTACACTGCAGACTGGAGTCACACAGCCTCCTGAATACATTACACTGCAGACTGGAGTCACACAGCCTCCTGCATACATTACACTGCAGACTGGAGTCACACAGCCTCCTGAATACATTACACTGCAGACTGGAGTCACACAGCCTCCTGAATACATTACACTGCAGACTGGAGTCACACAGCCTCCTGAATACATTACACTGCAGACTGGAGTCACACCGCCTATCTCCTGAATACATTACACTGCAGACTGGAGTCACACAGCCTCCTGAATACATTACACTGCAGACTGGAGTCACACAGCCTCCTGAATACATTACACTGCAGACTGGAGTCACACCGCCTATCTCCTGAATACATTACACTGCAGACTGGAGTCACACCGCCTATCTCCTGAATACATTACACTGCAGACTGGAGTCACACCGCCTATCTCCTGAATACATTACACTGCAGACTGGAGTCACACAGCCTCCTGAATACATTACACTGCAGACTGGAGTCACACAGCCTCCTGAATACATTACACTGTAGACTGGAGTCACACAGCCTCCTGAATACATTACACTGCAGACTGGAGTCACACAGCCTCATGAATACATTACACTGCAGACTGGAGTCACACAGCCTCCTGAATACATTACACTGCAGACTGGAGTCACACAGCCTCCTGAATACATTACACTGCAGACTGGAGTCACACAGCCTCCTGAATACATTACACTGCAGACTGGAGTCACACAGCCTCCTGAATACATTACACTGCAGACTGGAGTCACACCGCCTCCTGAATACATTACACTGCAGACTGGAGTCACACAGCCTCCTGAATACATTACACTGCAGACTGGAGTCACACAGCCTCCTGAATACATTACACTGCAGACTGGAGTCACAAAGCCTCCTGAATACATTACACTGCAGACTGGAGTCACACCGCCTATCTCCTGAATACATTACACTGAAGACTGGAGTCACACAGCCTCCTGAATACATTACACTGCAGACTGGAGTCACACAGCCTCCTGCATACATTACACTGCAGACTGGAGTCACACCGCCTATCTCCTGAATACATTACACTGTAGACTGGAGTCACACAGCCTCCTGAATACATTACACTGCAGACTGGAGTCACACAGCCTCCTGAATACATTACACTGCAGACTGGAGTCACACAGCCTCCCGAATACATTACACTGCAGACTGGAGTCACAAACCTCCTGAATACATTACACTGCAGACTGGAGTCACACAGCCTCCCGAATACATTACACTGCAGACTGGAGTCACAAACCTCCTGAATACATTACACTGCAGACTGGAGTCACACAGCCTCCTGAATACATTACACTGCAGACTGGAGTCACACAGCCTTTCGAATACATTACACTGCAGACTGGAGTCACAAACCTCCTGAATACATTACACTGCAGACTGGAGTCACACAGCCTCCTGAATACATTACACTGTAGACTGGAGTCACACAGCCTCCTGAATACATTACACTGCAGACTGGAGTCACACAGCCTCCTGAATACATTACACTGCAGACTGGAGTCACACAGCATACATTACACTGCAGACTGGAGTGTCACAGCCTCCTGAATACATTACACTGCAGACTGGAGTCACACAGCCTCCTGAATACATTACACTGCAGACTGGAGTCACACAGCCTCCTGAATACATTACACTGCAGACTGGAGTCACACAGCCTCCTGAATACATTACACTGCAGACTGGAGTCACACAGCATACATTACACTGCAGACTGGAGTCACACAGCCTCCTGCATACATTACACTGCAGACTGGAGTCACACAGCCTCCTGAATACATTACACTGCAGACTGGAGTCTCACAGCCTCCTGAATACATTACACTGCAGACTGGAGTCACACCGCCTATCTCCTGAATACATTACACTGCAGACTGGAGTCACACAGCATTCATTACACTGCAGACTTGAGTCACACAGCCTCCTGAATACATTACACTGCAGACTGGAGTCACACAGCCTCCTGAATACATTACACTGCAGACTGGAGTCACACAGCCTCCTGAATACATTACACTGCAGACTGGAGTCACACCGCCTATCTCCTGAATACATTACACTGCAGACTGGAGTCTCACAGCCTCCTGAATACATTACACTGCAGAATGGAGTCACACAGCCTCCTGAATACATTACACTGCAGACTGGAGTCACACAGCCTCCTGAATACATTACACCGCACACTGGAGTCACACAGCCTCCTGAATACATTACACTGTAGACTGGAGTCACACAGCCTCCTGAATACATTACACTGCAGACTGGAGTCACACAGCCTCCTGAATACATTACACTGCAGACTGGAGTCACACAGCATACATTACACTGCAGACTGGAGTCACACAGCCTCCTGAATACATTACACTGCAGACTGGAGTCACACAGCCTCCTGAATACATTACACGGCAGACTGGAGTCACACAGCCTCCTGAATACATTACACTGCAGACTGGAGTCACACAGCATACATTACACTGCAGACTGGAGTCACACAGCCTCCTGCATACATTACACTGCAGACTGGAGTCACACAGCCTCCTGAATACATTACACTGCAGACTGGAGTCTCACAGCCTCCTGAATACATTACACTGCAGACTGGAGTCACACCGCCTATCTCCTGAATACATTACACTGCAGACTGGAGTCACACAGCATTCATTACACTGCAGACTTGAGTCACACAGCCTCCTGAATACATTACACTGCAGACTGGAGTCACACAGCCTCCTGAATACATTACACTGCAGACTGGAGTCACACAGCCTCCTGAATACATTACACTGCAGACTGGAGTCACACCGCCTATCTCCTGAATACATTACACTGCAGACTGGAGTCTCACAGCCTCCTGAATACATTACACTGCAGAATGGAGTCACACAGCCTCCTGAATACATTACACCGCACACTGGAGTCACACAGCCTCCTGAATACATTACACTGCAGACTGGAGTCACACAGCCTCCTGAATACATTACACTGCAGACTGGAGTCACACAGCCTCCTGAATACATTACACTGCAGACTGGAATCACACAGCCTCCTGCATACATTACACTGCAGACTGGAGTCACACAGCCTCCTGAATACATTACACTGCAGACTGGAGTCACACAGCCTCCTGAATACATTACACTGCAGACTGGAGTCACACAGCCTCCTGAATACATTACACTGCAGACTGGAGTCACACAGCCTCCTGCATACATTACACTGCAGACTGGAGTCACACAGCCTCCTGCATACATTACACTGCAGACTGGAGTCACACAGCCTCCTGAATACATTACACTGCAGACTGGAGTCACACAGCCTCCTGAATACATTACACTGCAGACTGGAGTCACACAGCCTCCTGAATACATTACACTGCAGACTGGAGTCACACAGCCTCCTGCATACATTACACTGCAGACTGGAGTCACACAGCCTCCTGAATACATTACACTGCAGACTGGAGTTACACAGCCTCCTGAATACATTACACTGCAGACTGGAGTCACACAGCCTCCTGAATACATTACACTGCAGACTGGAGTCACACAGCCTCCTGAATACATTACACTGCAGACTGGAGTCACACAGCCTCCTGTATACATTCCACTGCAGACTGGAGTCACACAGCCTCCTGAATACATTACACTGCAGACTGGAGTCACACAGCCTCCTGAATACATTACACTGCAGACTGGAGTCACACAGCCTATCTCCTGAATACATTACACTGCAGACTGGAGTCACACAGCCTCCTGAATACATTACACTGCAGACTGGAGTCTCACAGCCTCCTGAATACATTACACTGCAGAATGGAGTCACACAGCCTCCTGAATACATTACACCGCAGACTGGAGTCACACAGCCTCCTGAATACATTACACCGCACACTGGAGTCACACAGCCTCCTGAATACATTACACTGCAGACTGGAGTCACACAGCCTCCTGAATACATTACACCGCAGACTGGAGTCACACAGCCTCCTGAATACATTACACTGCAGACTGGAATCACACAGCCTCCTGCATACATTACACTGCAGACTGGAGTCACACAGCCTCCTGAATACATTACACTGCAGACTGGAGTCACACAGCCTCCTGAATACATTACACTGCAGACTGGAGTCACACAGCCTCCTGAATACATTACACTGCAGACTGGAGTCACACAGCCTCCTGAATACATTACACTGCAGACTGGAGTCACACAGCCTCCTGCATACATTACACTGCAGACTGGAGTCACACAGCCTCCTGAATACATTACACTGCAGACTGGAGTCACACAGCCTCCTGAATACATTACACTGCAGACTGGAGTCACACAGCCTCCTGAATACATTACACTGCAGACTGGAGTCACACAGCCTCCTGAATACATTACACTGCAGACTGGAGTCACACAGCCTCCTGAATACATTACACTGCAGACTGGAGTCTCACAGCCTCCTGAATACATTACACTGCAGAATGGAGTCACACAGCCTCCTGAATACATTACACTGCAGACTGGAGTCACACAGCCTCCTGAATACATTACACCGCACACTGGAGTCACACAGCCTCCTGAATACATCACACTGCAGACTGGAGTCACACAGCCTCCTGAATACATTACACTGCAGACTGGAGTCACACAGCCTCCTGAATACATTACACCGCACACTGGAGTCACACAGCCTCCTGAATACATTACACTGCAGACTGGAGTCACACAGCCTCCTGAATACTTTACACTGCAGACTGGAGTCACACAGCCTCCTGCATACATTACACTGCAGACTGGAGTCACACAGCCTCCTGAATACATTACACTGCAGACTGGAGTCACACAGCCTCCTGAATACATTACACTGCAGACTGGAGTCACACAGCCTCCTGAATACATTACACTGCAGACTGGAGTCACACAGCCTCCTGAATACATTACACTGCAGACTGGAGTCAAACAGCCTCCTGAATACATTACACTGCAGACTGGAGTCACACAGCCTCCTGAATACATTACACTGCAGACTGGAGTCACACAGCCTCCTGAATACATTACACTGCAGACTGGAGTCAAACAGCCTCCTGCATACATTACACTGCAGACTGGAGTCACACAGCCTCCTGAATACATTACACTGCAGACTGGAGTCACACAGCCTCCTGCATACATTACACTGCAGACTGGAGTCACACAGCCTCCTGAATACATTACACTGCAGACTGGAGTCACACAGCCTCCTGAATACATTACACTGCAGACTGGAGTCACACAGCCTCCTGAATACATTACACTGCAGACTGGAGTCACACAGCCTCCTGAATACATTACACTGCAGACTGGAGTCACACAGCCTCCTGAATACATTACACTGCAGACTGGAGTCACACCGCCTATCTCCTGAATACATTACACTGCAGACTGGAGTCACACAGCCTCCTGAATACATTACACTGCAGACTGGAGTCACACAGCCTCCTGAATACATTACACTGCAGACTGGAGTCACACAGTCTCCTGAATACATTACACTGCAGACTGGAGTCACACCGCCTATCTCCTGAATACATTACACTGCAGACTGGAGTCTCACAGCCTCCTGAATACATTACACTGCAGAATGGAGTCACACAGCCTCCTGAATACATTACACTGCAGACTGGAGTCACACAGCCTCCTGAATACATTACACCACACACTGGAGTCACACAGCCTCCTGAATACATTACACCACACACTGGAGTCACACAGCCTCCTGAATACATTACACTGCAGACTGGAATCACACAGCCTCCTGCATACATTACACTGCAGACTGGAGTCACACAGCCTCCTGAATACATTACACTGCAGACTGGAGTCACACAGCCTCCTGAATACATTACACTGCAGACTGGAGTCACACAGCCTCCTGAATACATTACACTGCAGACTGGAGTCACACAGCCTCCTGAATACATTACACTGCAGACTGGAGTCACACAGCCTCCTGCATACATTACACTGCAGACTGGAATCACACAGCCTCCTGAATACATTACACTGCAGACTGGAGTCACACAGCCTCCTGAATACATTACACTGCAGACTGGAGTCACACAGCCTCCTGAATACATTACACTGCAGACTGGAGTCACACAGCCTCCTGAATACATTACACTGCAGACTGGAGTCACACAGCCTCCTGAATACATTACACTGCAGACTGGAGTCACACAGCCTCCTGCATACATTACACTGCAGACTGGAGTCACACAGCCTCCTGAATACATTACACTGCAGACTGGAGTCACACAGCCTCCTGAATACATTACACTGCAGACTGGAGTCACACAGCCTCCTGAATACATTACACTGCAGACTGGAGTCACACAGCCTCCTGAATACATTACACTGCAGACTGGAGTCACACAGCCTCCTGAATACATTACACTGCAGACTGGAGTCACACAGCCTCCTGAATACATTACACTGCAGACTGGAGTCACACAGCCTCCTGAATACATTACACTGCAGACTGGAGTCACACAGCCTCCTGAATACATTACACTGCAGACTGGAGTCACACAGCCTCCTGAATACATTACACTGCAGACTGGAGTCACACAGCCTCCTGAATACATTACACTGCAGACTGGAGTCACACAGCCTCCTGAATACATTACACTGCAGACTAGAGTCTCACAGCCTCCTGAATACATTACACTGCAGACTGGAGTCACACAGCCTCCTGAATACATTACACTGCAGACTGGAGTCACACAGCCTCCTGAATACATTACACTGCAGACTGGAGTCACACAGCATACATTACACTGCAGACTGGAGTCAAACAGCCTCCTGAATACATTACACTGCAGACTGGAGTCACACCTCCTATCTCCTGAATACATTACACTGCAGACTGGAGTCACACAGCCTCCTGAATACATTACACTGCAGACTGGAGTCACACAGCCTCCTGAATACATTACACTGCAGACTGGAGTCACACAGCCTCCTGAATACATTACACTGCAGACTGGAGTCACACAGCCTCCTGAATACATTACACTGCACACTGGAGTCACACAGCCTCCTGAATACATTACACTGCAGACTGGAGTCACACAGCCTCCCGCATACATTACACTGCAGACTGGAGTCACACAGCCTCCTGAATACATTACACTGCAGACTGGAGTCACACAGCATACATTACACTGCAGACTGGAGTCACACAGCCTCCTGAATACATTACACTGCAGACTGGAGTCACACAGCATACATTACACTGCAGACTGGAGTCACACAGCATACATTACACTGCAGACTGGAGTCACACAACCTCCTGAATACATTACACTGCAGACTGGAGTCACACAGCCTCCTGAATACATTACACTGCAGACTGGAGTCACACCGCCTATCTCCTGAATACATTACACTGCAGACTGGAGTCACACCGCCTATCTCCTGAATACATTACACTGCAGACTGGAGTCACACAGCCTCCTGAATACATTACACTGCAGACTGGAGTCACACAGCCTCCTGAATACATTACACTGCAGACTGGAGTCACACAGCCTCCTGAATACATTACACTGCAGACTGGAGTCACACAGCCTCCTGAATACATTACACTGCAGACTGGAGTCACACAGCCTCCTGAATACATTACACTGCAGACTGGAGTCACACAGCCTCCTGAATACATTACACTGCAGACTGGAGTCTCACAGCCTCCTGAATACATTACACTGCAGAATGGAGTCACACAGCCTCCTGAATACATTACACTGCAGACTGGAGTCACACAGCCTCCTGAATACATTACACCGCACACTGGAGTCACACAGCCTCCTGAATACATCACACTGCAGACTGGAGTCACACAGCCTCCTGAATACATTACACTGCAGACTGGAGTCACACAGCCTCCTGAATACATTACACCGCACACTGGAGTCACACAGCCTCCTGAATACATTACACTGCAGACTGGAGTCACACAGCCTCCTGAATACTTTACACTGCAGACTGGAGTCACACAGCCTCCTGCATACATTACACTGCAGACTGGAGTCACACAGCCTCCTGAATACATTACACTGCAGACTGGAGTCACACAGCCTCCTGAATCTATTACACTGCAGACTGGAGTCACACAGCCTCCTGAATACATTACACTGCAGACTGGAGTCACACAGCCTCCTGAATACATTACACTGCAGACTGGAGTCAAACAGCCTCCTGAATACATTACACTGCAGACTGGAGTCACACAGCCTCCTGAATACATTACACTGCAGACTGGAGTCACACAGCCTCCTGAATACATTACACTGCAGACTGGAGTCAAACAGCCTCCTGCATACATTACACTGCAGACTGGAGTCACACAGCCTCCTGAATACATTACACTGCAGACTGGAGTCACACAGCCTCCTGCATACATTACACTGCAGACTGGAGTCACACAGCCTCCTGAATACATTACACTGCAGACTGGAGTCACACAGCCTCCTGAATACATTACACTGCAGACTGGAGTCACACAGCCTCCTGAATACATTACACTGCAGACTGGAGTCACACAGCCTCCTGAATACATTACACTGCAGACTGGAGTCACACAGCCTCCTGAATACATTACACTGCAGACTGGAGTCACACCGCCTATCTCCTGAATACATTACACTGCAGACTGGAGTCACACAGCCTCCTGAATACATTACACTGCAGACTGGAGTCACACAGCCTCCTGAATACATTACACTGCAGACTGGAGTCACACAGTCTCCTGAATACATTACACTGCAGACTGGAGTCACACCGCCTATCTCCTGAATACATTACACTGCAGACTGGAGTCTCACAGCCTCCTGAATACATTACACTGCAGAATGGAGTCACACAGCCTCCTGAATACATTACACTGCAGACTGGAGTCACACAGCCTCCTGAATACATTACACCACACACTGGAGTCACACAGCCTCCTGAATACATTACACCACACACTGGAGTCACACAGCCTCCTGAATACATTACACTGCAGACTGGAATCACACAGCCTCCTGCATACATTACACTGCAGACTGGAGTCACACAGCCTCCTGAATACATTACACTGCAGACTGGAGTCACACAGCCTCCTGAATACATTACACTGCAGACTGGAGTCACACAGCCTCCTGAATACATTACACTGCAGACTGGAGTCACACAGCCTCCTGAATACATTACACTGCAGACTGGAGTCACACAGCCTCCTGCATACATTACACTGCAGACTGGAATCACACAGCCTCCTGAATACATTACACTGCAGACTGGAGTCACACAGCCTCCTGAATACATTACACTGCAGACTGGAGTCACACAGCCTCCTGAATACATTACACTGCAGACTGGAGTCACACAGCCTCCTGAATACATTACACTGCAGACTGGAGTCACACAGCCTCCTGAATACATTACACTGCAGACTGGAGTCACACAGCCTCCTGCATACATTACACTGCAGACTGGAGTCACACAGCCTCCTGAATACATTACACTGCAGACTGGAGTCACACAGCCTCCTGAATACATTACACTGCAGACTGGAGTCACACAGCCTCCTGAATACATTACACTGCAGACTGGAGTCACACAGCCTCCTGAATACATTACACTGCAGACTGGAGTCACACAGCCTCCTGAATACATTACACTGCAGACTGGAGTCACACAGCCTCCTGAATACATTACACTGCAGACTGGAGTCACACAGCCTCCTGAATACATTACACTGCAGACTGGAGTCACACAGCCTCCTGAATACATTACACTGCAGACTGGAGTCACACAGCCTCCTGAATACATTACACTGCAGACTGGAGTCACACAGCCTCCTGAATACATTACACTGCAGACTGGAGTCACACAGCCTCCTGAATACATTACACTGCAGACTAGAGTCTCACAGCCTCCTGAATACATTACACTGCAGACTGGAGTCACACAGCCTCCTGAATACATTACACTGCAGACTGGAGTCACACAGCCTCCTGAATACATTACACTGCAGACTGGAGTCACACAGCATACATTACACTGCAGACTGGAGTCAAACAGCCTCCTGAATACATTACACTGCAGACTGGAGTCACACCTCCTATCTCCTGAATACATTACACTGCAGACTGGAGTCACACAGCCTCCTGAATACATTACACTGCAGACTGGAGTCACACAGCCTCCTGAATACATTACACTGCAGACTGGAGTCACACAGCCTCCTGAATACATTACACTGCAGACTGGAGTCACACAGCCTCCTGAATACATTACACTGCACACTGGAGTCACACAGCCTCCTGAATACATTACACTGCAGACTGGAGTCACACAGCCTCCCGCATACATTACACTGCAGACTGGAGTCACACAGCCTCCTGAATACATTACACTGCAGACTGGAGTCACACAGCATACATTACACTGCAGACTGGAGTCACACAGCCTCCTGAATACATTACACTGCAGACTGGAGTCACACAGCATACATTACACTGCAGACTGGAGTCACACAGCATACATTACACTGCAGACTGGAGTCACACAACCTCCTGAATACATTACACTGCAGACTGGAGTCACACAGCCTCCTGAATACATTACACTGCAGACTGGAGTCACACCGCCTATCTCCTGAATACATTACACTGCAGACTGGAGTCACACCGCCTATCTCCTGAATACATTACACTGCAGACTGGAGTCACACCGCCTATCTCCTGAATACATTACACTGCAGACTGGAGTCACACCGCCTATCTCCTGAATACATTACACTGCAGACTGGAGTCACACAGCCTCCTGAATACATTACACTGCAGACTGGAGTCACACAGCCTCCTGAATACATTACACCGCAGACTGGAGTCACACCGCCTATCTCCTGAATACATTACACTGCAGACTGGAGTCACACAGCCTCCTGAATACATTACACTGCAGACTGGAGTCACACAGCCTCCTGAATACATTACACTGCAGACTGGAGTCACACAGCCTCCTGAATACATTACACTGCAGACTGGAGTCACACAGCCTACTGAATACATTACACCGCAGACTGGAGTCACACCGCCTATCTCCTGAATACATTACACTGCAGACTGGAGTCACACAGCCTCCTGAATATATTACACTGCAGACTGGAGTCACACAGCCTCCTGAATACATTACACCGCAGACTGGAGTCACACCGCCTATCTCCTGAATACACTACACTGCAGACTGGAGTTACACAGCCTCCTGAATACATTATACACTCAATGGTCAAATTTGTGCCCAATAGTGATATTTTTTTTGTTAAATTCATAATATTCTCCAAAATCCAACACATGTAGTGCTGGTTGAAATTAGGCACATTTTGAAGTTCAACGTATATCTTAACACAATGAAAGGTATACATGAGGTTGTCTACAAGGTGGAGCATGGGCAAAATCCAGGGCCACATCAGAAATTGTGCCGCCCCCTAAAGACCTAATGAACCCCAGCACATGTCCTATCACCCATACTGCACACCCAGAACATGCCCCATCACCCACATTCCAGACCTGGGATTTACCCAAGGACATGCCCCATCACCCACATTGCACACTCAGGACATGTCCCATCACCCATTTCATTCCAGACCTGGCATTTACCCAAGCACCCAAGGACATTTTCCATCACCCACATTGCACACTCAGGACATGTCCCATCACCCATTTCATTCCAGACCTGGCATTTACCCAAGCACCCAAGGACATTTTCCATCACCCACATTGCACACCCATCACATCGCTCTCTTCCAGCAACTTTTTGTTTTTGAACATTTTTTTTAGGGAGGCCCTGGGTGGCTGACGGGCCCGTGAAAGTATTGCCTGTCGCCCCATCATGGCGCCCTTGGCAGTCACCACCACTTTAAAAAAAAAAGGACAGTCCTGATTGTACACTGAGAAGAACTAACGAAGCTGGTTTTAAACTCGAGTCCCAGACCTGATCCGGTATTATGACTGTCTGATATTTACGTCTTACTGTAACCATTAGCTTTGTGTGCTAATTATGGTTGTAATTTAATGCGTCATTGTTCACCCTTAACTGACCTCTATCGCCACCAGAAGAGCTGGATCTCTAGACAGTTTTGTTAAGTTACACAGGGGGGAGACAATCGTATTTTGATTCTATGGAATGAGGGCTAAGGAATAAGGCTGTGAAATGCAGTTACTTACTAGTATATGAAGTGTGAGTCCTTTACCCATGTACAGGAAAGAGCCAAAATGTACCAACTCCAGCTCTGTAAATTCTTTCAATTCTTCTCTGGGATTTGAGTCTTTTTCTCTGAACAATGCTCTGTGCCAGAAAGCATGTGTGTACCGGCACAACTGAAAAAACAGCTGCACTGTGGCAAGAAGTATGAACAAATTTAAGGTTTTCTTGGCATTTCTGGGAACCTTCAAACCAAGCTGACAAATAAAATAATTCATTTTTATAGCGCCCGACTTATTACATTCTTTACTGAGTAACACATTCCCCCTTCCCCGCTGCCATTTATGGCCCGCGATGAGGTCATGTGACTGCTCTGATCAGCAATCACATGATTTCAGAATACTTATGCCTGACGTGACCCCGACATGCGCTCTAAAACAGCTACTGCCGCAGGTGTTCAATATTACATTGTCCGTGAGCCAACTTTACTGCTTCTTCTAGGCCAAGGAACAAAAAACGATTCCCCCTTTTATTCGTAGGCGTAAACGCACACTACCGCCACCTCTTTTATAACTTTGACTCCCTCTTGAGGCTTCCTTGTGCTTCTCTCTGCACTTTCCGTTTGCTGCAAGTACTTTGCTTCCTTTTTAAGTCTCTCCTATCTGGATACTTCTTCCTCGACCATGTAACACCTCTTCTTTCCTCCTAAAATACATTATAATGCAAAAAAAAAAAATCAGCACGACCCAATACGGTGCGTTTGGTTAAGAGAGTTCTATCTGTCCTTCACCTACAGGTGGATGAATACAGCATAGACAACATTGAAACAATCGATGAAGCCTCTTCTTCATGACCAGCTATCCATTGCTCTAGGAGTCTGGTTGACTACCTTTATTTTTTTCTGTAATGCCCCCGTTGTATAGCATCCATCGTAACCTGGTTTTAGAACTGTCCACGGTTTGTTTTGCAATGGTAACTAACCACACTGCATTGCAACAAGGTCTTTTAACCTGGCTTTATGTCTCTGTAGTGTTTAATACATTTCATTCCTCTCCGTTTCAGCAAACTCTTCATCCTTGATTTTTCATGAACGCCCCCACCCTCCTCAATTAGCATACTGACCTTTTCTACTGCTATCATTAAATGATCTATCTATTGGTTGGCCTTGGATCCTCTGTTGGTCTGTCGGCAATATCCTTAGTGTCTATGTTTACCTTTCAATATCAAGCCATGAGTTATCTCGGGAATTCAGGCCTAGACAGCACATCCATGCTTCAAAATCATTCGCTTAAGCTGATGGTCAAACCAGGTCGTGTCTGAAACAGAAGAAATGTGGAAACCGTTGTCCAATTGTGAGATCTTTTGTTCATTGCTTTACTCTAAGCCACACTCTAAGGGGTTTATTCCTTAAATAATGAATGGCAGAAATCATCCAATAATAACTGATTTGAAAAGACTGGCAAATTGAGGATTTTTGCCTGGTTTCTGCAAATTCCTTGTCAGCGGAGGTCACCATTTGGTGTATAAACACTTTAATCTTGCCATTGCATTGTGAGCCCGGAGTTCAGGCAAGCACACATGTATTTCCCATTTAGTATCCTGTACCCCTTCTCCTCCTAAGCAGAGATTCATAAAGATTCATAAAGATATGAATTACGCACATAATGCTGCTGACCCATCTTAAATCGCAATGCAAACATTCACAATTGATGCCCAATAAGAAGTTGGTTCATGGGTTGAACTTACCAGGAAAGGTTAAAGTATCTTAACATGTATAGCTTGGGGGAAAGACGTAACATGGGGGATATTATAGAAACATTTAAATACATAAAGGGAATCAACACAGTAAAGGAAGAGAATATATTTAAAAGAAGAAAAACTACCACAACTAGAGGACATAGTCTTAAATTAGAGGGGCAGAGATTTAAAAGCAATATCAGGAAATATTACTTTACTGAGAGGGTAGTGGATATATGGAACAGCCTTCCAGCGGAAGTGGTAGAGTTAAACACAGTGAAGGAGTTTAAGCATGTGTGGGATAGGCACAAGGCTATCCTAGATATAAGATAAGGTAAGGGGATAATAAAAGCATTTAGAAAACTGGGCAGACTAGATGGGCTGAATGGTTCTCATCTGCCGACACATTAAGTCCTCAAATCTCCTAAAGGCAGCAGGTAATCACGTTTGGCACAATTAAGGATTTAAATTAAGGATCCTGGTTAATTTGGGGACTGGGGTATCCCCAGGGCTAACAGTAGTAAATGCCCTTTACTTTTATTTAGAAAACAGTTTGAAAAGTGTCAGAAAAATGTCAGGTATGGATATCCTGTGGAAATAATTGTAAAAACTTAGCAAAAATCAGTCCATCCAGTTCTACAGATGCCAAGGCCAAGAGATATAACAGATGTGGGAAAATATGTCCAAGCAGGAGAAACAATTATTTAAATAACATGTTTAATTGTTTGGGTTTTTTGAAAAACAGAATTATACAATTTATTTTATAGCATGAACATCTTCAAAGTGTGCCACATTTGGCCTCCCCAGATATCTATCCTCAGATTGGCAGGGTTCATGCCCTACTATTGCAACTGTACAGGACACTTCTATCTGAGACGAGGATTTTTTTTTTTATTTTTTTTAGGAAGGATGTCTAAGAGATACTGTGGTGGTAGAGAAATGCTCCCACTCAGGCTCTTAGGCATCTGTCTGGCCAAACTATAGTAGTGAGTGACAAAGTGCTTGCATAACATGCATGCAAAAAGCTCACTTTCCTTTTATTACTAAACACAGTAAGTAAAGGCAGTGGAAGAAAACCCCCAAAATACTTCCAAGCCCAATGGATACAAGTGTAAGCAGTCAGTTCATGGTGTTCTAACCCAAACATATTATCTTGAACCAAATTACTCAACATAGGCAACGTTTCAAACTAACAGAGTTCTTTATTTTAGGCTAAATAGCTGGTTAAAAAAAAAAAAAACATTTTGCCCAAATACTAGGATTTTTATACATCCCCCATGATCTTCTGAAAACACTGCTGCCGGCGAGGTGAGGATCATGGGCATTGTAGTTCAGTAACAACTGTGGGACACCAAACTGTTGACTGACCTGGTCCTAAGTAATACGGCATCTGCTCATAGAGAGACAGGATTATAATAAATAATGCAGGAAATCCAATCCTCACTCTCTAACCAAATCTGCTTTGATTACAGACAAATGGGCAGGTTAAGACATAACGTGAGATCGGAAGAGGTCATCTTTGGCACTTCTGTGGGAAATAACTCCACGATGCACAGACCAGTCTTTTTAGACAATAGCAGCAAGCGGACAGTTTGGAAAAGACAAAAAAGGCACGAAAATCTTCCCAGAATTATTTTCCAGATTTACCTCATCTGCTGTGGGAATTAATCAAATCAGGCTCATTTTGCAAGGTCTTTAAAATGTTACAGAGGCATTAATTGCCAGTGTTTTCTCCGCAAGGGAAGAAAACCGGCCCCACGCCCTAAACCTTAAAATGCGTAAGACAATGAGTTATAAAGGACTTTTGTTCCATTAACGGCCTCATTATAACTCATAGAGCAGGGGTGTCCAAGTCTGTTTTGCAGGGGGCCACTTCACCGTAAATCTATTTGTGCGTGGCCCGCATTCATGTGTCATTGAAAGAAAATGTATGTATGTATGTGTGTATGTATATATATATATATATATATATATATATATATATATATATATACACACATACATATGTGTATTTGTGGATATAAATATATATATATATAAATATATCACAGTAATGCGCAGTGTGTGAGTGTGTCACAGATTCCCCAGCTATAAAAAAAATAATGATACTCAAATTAAATGCACACACATTCACACATGCATACACAGACACACATACAAAAATACACAGTCATTCTTACACACAAAGTTACACTTACATACACACACACAAATACACACTGTCACATTTACACACACACACACACTTTCACAGAGTCACACTTACACACACAGAGTCACACTTACACACACACACACACAGACTTTGCTTCTTTTTATTTAAGAAAAAAAAACATTAAAAAAATAATACTCACATTAAATGCACACATTCACACATGCATACACAGACACACATACACAAATACACAGTCATTCTTACACACAAAATTAAACTTACATGCACACACACAAATACACACATAGTCACATTTACACATTTCTACACACACACAAAGTCCCACTTACACACAGAGTCACACTTACACACAGAGTCACACTTACACACACACAAACACTGAGTCACACTTACACACACACTGATTCACACTTCCAAACACACACACACTGAGTCATACTTCCACATTCTGCAAACTGAGAGTCCATAATAGAGAAGACAACACGAAATCTATTAAGAACTTGGCTGCCGAGAGATCTTGACTTTGTGGCTGACCTTGGGAGGTGACTGGCCACACGAGAGTTGGCTGAGATTCCTTCCATGGTCAACTGTTTGGGACAGCTTTCATTGGTAGATTCCCAGGGGCTCCACAGGATCCAGCTGATGAGTTGGTCCAAGTTAACAATTAGCGAATACCCCTGATCATAATTCTTTTGTTGTAACCTTACAGTTCCCATCACCGTGGTGCTTTCAGTTCATCACTTGGGTTTGTGAATATATATACCAGCCACCCTGCTAGTTCTTGTTCTCCTTCCCTTTCTATCATTTCTCTTGCACCAATGAGTTCAAGTTAAAACTGTGTACTATAAAAGCCTAATATCCTCAAATGTCAGTCTGAGAGCATAACATTTACTGGGTCCTCTATAATTGCTGGTAATCCTGTAGACACATTCTGTGCCGTAGACTTGCCCTCACTGTACTAGACCTATAAACCTCATGTGTTTGCTCATTCATGCAAAGCTACAAGCTACCATTTGTAAAGATTGGAACTTAAACCCCCAGCCTACTGGATTATATGAAATAGCATTGACCATATAGTAAAATAGTAATTTTGGCTGAGAAAAAAGCCCTAAGTCCATCAATTTCAACCCTCATACCTGTCCCTCTTCCCGCTGTTCAATCAAAAGAAGGTAAAACCCCTAATTAAGCAATTACACATTTTGCAAAACCAGGGAAAAATTCCTTCTTGACCCCAAAAAGCAATCAGATTTCTCCTCGGATCGACATGCTCTCAATTTCAATGTTGAGTCTGTTATTTATAACCCTGTACAAATATCCAGATTGTATAGTATGTGATAGCACCACTTCCCTTGGCAGTGAGTTCCATACCTTTATTGTCCTTACTGTAAAGAATCCCTTCCTTTGCTGTCTATGAAATCTTTGCTCTTCCAGTCTCAGGAGGTGACCTCTTGTTCTTTTGTACATTTCTGTTAATAAACAGGTCACCGGAGAGCTCTTTCTAGTGGCACTGCATACATTTATAACCCTTGCACTTTTCCTAGTTCCATGATGTACTTTTTAAGGACTGCAGATTCAAGGTAAGGTCTTGATTTGTAAAGAGGAAAGATGCTATCCTCCTCTCATGAGACAATACCGTGTTTTTATACATGCCAATATCTTATTGATCTGTTGTGACAATTATACACTACAGAACCTTATTTGCCACTTGCCTGCCCAATCACCTAATTTGTCTAAATTCCTCCTGTAGATAAAACACATCAAGTTTAGAAAAAAAAGACTTGCGTCCATCTAGTTCCAACCTTTTCCTATTCTGTGTTTAACGGTGTCGATCCAATTTCAAAATGTGTGTTTCATGAGCAAAGACTGGTGCATGGCTTTCAGTGTCATTTATAATTGTGTTTATAAACATATTAAAGAGAAGAGGGCCCACGATGGACCTCTGAGTTACTCCACTTAATACTTTGGTCCAGTTTTAGAAAAATAATGGTCTGGCCAGAATTAGGCTTAGCTCCCCAAATACCCTTGGGTGTAGAGCAATCCGGCCCTGGGGCCT
The DNA here is from genome assembly GCA_036172795.1 of Pelodytes ibericus. Taxonomy (NCBI): domain Eukaryota; kingdom Metazoa; phylum Chordata; class Amphibia; order Anura; family Pelodytidae; genus Pelodytes; species Pelodytes ibericus. The sequence continues at coordinate 12,941,224 of CM069858.1, read as the reverse complement.
TGTAAACCTTAATTGCCCAAGCACTTGTTCCTACGTCAGCCAATCCCATGTTTGCTGTTGCAGTTCTGTAAAATCAGCTTGCAGGTTCTCATCAGTTCTTCCTTGGTTTGTACAGAAGAAGAAAAAAGTGGTTTAAAAAAAATCTGCTTTCTCTCTGTCCTCACTAACTAGATTTCCCATTTGGAACAACAAAGAACTAACATTTTCTGCCTTCACTTTTTTTCCATTAATATACTTAACATTTTTGGGGGGATTAGTTTCACTCTTCTTAGCAATCAGTTTCTCCATTTCCAATTTAGCTAATTTGTTTGCTTTTTTGCATGCTTTGTTTTGGCATCTTTGTACTTTAGAAAGGATGCTGCTGATGCCTCATTTTTATCTTGTTTGAATGACATTGCCTCCTTTCTTATTTCATGTCCCACACTACTAGTAAGCCTCACTGGTTTTAACTTGCTTCTTTTGTATTTGTTTCCAAACAGTATATAACTGTTAAGTGTAACTCTGTAGCGTGTTTTTAAACTTGCCTTCTATATATGGTCACTATTTCCCAGACATTCTTTCTGGATGTTAGAGAAAAGCACCTCATTGTTAGTTTTGAAAAGATACATTCTAGTTGGTGTCTCTATTAATTATGACCAACAACTGTCATTTAGCAAGTTCAAAAACATACTGCCCTTAGCAGAACTATTTGTTCCACAATTCCAATCTATATCTGGGCAATTAAAATCCCCCAGTTTGAAATGATGAAAAACTGATTAAAGCTGATCTTCCCCATCAATGCTAATGTTTGGTGGCTTGTGGCATACGCCTACAAGAAATAAATCTCCCCACAGCTTCCTTAATAGTGGGCTTTAATTCAGGGTTCACATATAAACAATGAGTACTAAGACCGCTGGATCATCCCCAGCAACCAGTCTCCCCAGTCCTCAAGCCAAGCACCCGAGAGACAGCATACTGTTCATTATTCTGGCAGATTAGGGAAGACAGATTACCCCCTCTATCTTCCTTGTAATTGAATCCCCTACCACCAGTCCCCTATAGCTTTTCTAGTAATATGATTCCCCTTTGCCCCTTGCACAACTAACCCAGCTCTCTGGCTTAGAAACCTCTTCTCCCCATCTCCACCCTACACAGGCTAAATTATAATGATGAAAATCTCCACTGGCCAATCTAATCTATTGAAAATCGTTATTAAGTCACAGTAGTACTAGGATCATCACAGTAAATCCTCTGCCTTGATTTGTGAGACATTTCACATAGACTGCTTATCTGTCTTCATCCTCGTCCATCAGGGGCTCAGTGAATGATCCCTATGACTAATGTGGAAAGCAGCACAGTATGAATGTGTGTACCTTCTATGACAGATTAAGGATACAGAAGCTTGCTAGGCAGGCTGCATGTAGTATCTATGTCATAGACAGAGAGGCTGACAGCTAGACAACCTATCAGAGATTTATACACCTCTCTCAAAGGCTTACATAGGTGCAGTTTAAATTATTGTCCACTGTGTAACCCAAATGAATGAGGGCACCAAAGAAACAGATATAGCAGAATTATGGCAATAAGGGTTACAAAAATCAACAGTAAAAAAAGAGAGTTGGTGCTCAAAGTATTCAAATACATACTATGTTAAGCAAGCCAGCACAAGCAAGAAACATAAAACTTCCAAATACTTCTTAAGGCAGGGTAATAAGGTAAATACAATTCTAACATTTCCAAAGAGATAGAGTAGAAAACACTTGTGATACTTTGTCTTACATGTGAGATATCACTTGTTATTCTTTGAAAATCTATATATCTTTTTATATATATATATATATATATATATATATATATATATATATATATATATATATATATATATATATATATATATATATATATAAAAAACAAAGCCAACAGTTTTTCTACTCTATCAAAAAAAAAAAGACTCCATCACCTAAACATTTCTTATACTGTGAATAAACAGAATTAAGAAATTATCTATACATTGTGTTAGCAAAATTGCACGCAAATGCACAGATTGTGAGAAAAACATGTTTGATAATGTGTCTGTGGAGTTTCCTATATATGACATCACGTGGTGGCTTGGTATGCAAATTGCAAATTTACCTTTGCAGGTAGTTCATTTGCATTGCAGGCAGCAAGCTGTTATCTTTGATCGTAACACATATTTTTCTTTGCTTGTTATTCTGGTAACTTTGTATTCTGTAAATTTACAGTAACAACAATATCTAAGTGATGCAGTCTCTTTAACCATTGTGTGGCATGTCGTTAACGACACTGAACTTGCCTGCCACATCCTGCAGTGATGCGGGGTTACCGCTATCTGGCTGAAAATGGTATGGCCGAATGCCTCAGGACTGAGGAACTCCAGCCATGTCTGCCAAGGCTCATCAATGACATATTTGGTCACTGCAACAGCAATCACAGTGACCGGATGTGCAGTTGTCAAATCGAGGGGCAGGTAGAGACTAACTGCACAATTGACAGCCTGCCCCTTTCTCAAGTATCCCAGCTAACCTTTGAATTTTTGTTACATTTTGTTTTTCCCTGCTATGATTATGGTTAGAGGTGTTAGGGTCAGGGTTCAAAAATGTAAATAAAATTTTATATATATATAAAAAAGGTTATCTCATAGAGGATGCATGTTAGGACTGTCAGTGGTCCTCCAGGGACATTTTTTTTTTTTTAAGTCAACTATCTTTATGATTTTTTTTATGCATTTTATGAATGTATAAATCCTTTCAGTTTTGGTTCTTAGCCCGCCCATCCCAAACAGCAAACGATAAAAAAATTTTTTTTTAAAAAGTGCAAAACATTGGTTAAGTAATTGTGTGCATCTGTGCAATAGGCCAACATGGCTATGGGGATTCTAAAGTGTCTATATGGATGCACTGCTGAGATGGTAGGAAGAGGAGCAAATAGGTTCCACCGGGGTAGGGGATCCCCATCTGATTTTTTTGCCTACGGCCCTCAAAATACCTAGAACCACCATTGCTAGTGAGTTCCCTGGCAGGTAGAAAACCAAGAAAGCTGCTCTTATGCAAAGCTCCAATGTGTACTTGCAGAAAGTGAAATCGATGTTGTGTTCGCAGAGAATCCAAAGAAAGTATCTACCAAGGACAATAATATATATCCAGTCAGGACTTACTTTAGAATCTTCAACAAATCCACGTATAAAAATGGATCTAGGCACGTTAGATGGAACAGCCGATATAAAGAAAGTCTGCCTAACGCGTTTCATGCCTTAACGTGGGCACTTAGTCATGGGCTTTTTCATGGCAGGTAGGTTGATTAATAAAATAATCTTTTTTTTCCATTAATTATTCAAAACATATAGTTCATATGCTGAAGAGCTCAAGATAAATGTATTTGGAGGAGCTTTGGATGTACGGATTCTATCACACATAGATAAAGGGTTTCTTCAATGCAGAATTCAAAACCCAGGCATTTGAAGCAAGCTGGCACAAGTAGGAAACATAAAACTTCAAACACTTCTAAAGGCAGTGTTAAAAACAAAATAGGAGTGTAACATGTTAAAAAGGATAGGGTAAATAGGATTCTAACATGGTTTAAATTATATTTAGCAAGGCTGATATTTTTATGGATTGCATTGCTGTGTACACATGTTTCTGGGACTGACCCAGGACTGTTACAATATTTTCTTTCTCTGTTATAGGAGATCAGTAGAGAATTAGGTCTATTTCCGTATTGGGCCATTTTTTTCCAAATTCTGTGCAGAGTATCTCTTAAAAACTTACACTGCATAAAAACATGCAAAATTAGGATCATCTAAGTTTTAGTAACGAGTACTAAAAAGACTTAGAGCACAGCACAACAAATATTAATATTAGCCTGATATATAGCAGGCTGCTATACTGTCTGGCTGTATCAAAGTATGTCCATAGAAAACATGAGCTTAAGAATGTGTGTGAATTAAATATGATTAAAAGGCAAGCAAGGGTTAAACTAGGAGGAACTCGGAGGAGCTGCCATGAGATCCTTTCATCTGACTCTTGTTTTGACTGTGTCTCAACTAAACCATTCAGAGTTGGTCTAGATTGGAAGCTCTAAAACCTATGACACCCTGGGTAAGGAACAATGGCAGGACTTGACAAATATTTGTAGACTTTTGGAGCCAAATGAACCATAAATGGCTCCTAAGATGCAATTCCGACGATCCTAACCTGCTTTTAATATTGTAGGTAGAACTGCATGGATATACCACGACCTTGGTTCAAACCACTGGCCAAGATAGTGCCAGACCTACCGTGCAGCAAAGAGCTTCCTCAGAGTATGTCAGAGCCTGAGGTCTATGGCACCTCCCCATTATGTGAACACTGACCCATTATCTACTAGCAAATAAGGCTGATCACTGAATTCTTTTTAGTAGCTTCTCTGCATTATTCCGCTTGATTTTGGAAAGGCAGGTTTGAAAACACTATAAAATAAACCATCTACCATATAACTAGCGGTGAGTCCAGCAGGATGTAAGATAGAAGGAATTGAGAGGTTACACCTTTAGCCTTCTCAATTCTCTCTTTCATAGATAAATTCCAGTTGGTTGTTGATACAAAGGAGGGAACCAATTGTTTGGTCGGGTTCTGCCGCTGGGGCACGGCAAATGGGCTATTGGGGGCGAGGACTATCCATGGCTGAATTCTAGAGAATTAAGTACCCAGATTTCCACACAGGGCCGCCTCACAGGGGCACATGAGTTGGGTGGTGTACCTGCGCAGGAAGGTGGGGGTGAAGGCCAGGGGCGTAATGTGCCCCTGAGTGACAGGCGTGGTGCCAGCCTGGAGCACGCCTGTCACTCAGAGACACAATGTCTTTCGTGTAATTCTGGGGGTCTGTGTGCTGAGAACAGCCAGCACACAAACCCTCGGAAATACGCGAGTTACATCCGAAAGGCGACGCTAGCTACGAATTCTGCAACAGAGTCACTCACTCTGTTGCCAATTCGACAAGCACGAAAAGTATACGAAAATTCATATACTTTTAGTGCTTGTCGAATTGGTAACAGAGTGAGTGACTCTGTTGCAGAATTTGTACCTGGCGTCGCCTTTCGGATGTATTTCTGGGGTTTGTGTGCTCTATGTTCGGAGCACACAAACCCCAGAAATACACAGAGCGAGAGCTCTGTGATAGGTGTGTGGCGCACACCTAGCACATATGGAGCATCCGCCACTGGTGAAGGTCAGCAGACATCACTGGCAGCCCACTTGTCTCCAGCAGGGCTGAGCGATAAGATGAAGGTGGCAGACGGTCCCAGGTGCTAAGTGCAGGCGGGGGTCAGCGCAGCCGTCTCCAGGTGGTAGGGGGTGCCACTTTAGGGTACTCCCCTTTTCTCATTTAAGGCTAAGAAATAAATGACTTCATTTGTTACAATATTCAAGTGTTCTATGTTTATTCGTGTTCAAATGATATGGTAAATCTTTAATACATTGGCCAATCGTAGGCGGCGTCTATAGAAAGCTACAGCTCAGGATTATCTGCAGTGAGAGAGACTGCAAGTGAGGAGAGCCCAGGACTACATATACACAAAGCAGAGCTGCCTCTGACCTAATACTCTTTGGTATGGTAGCAGAGGTGATATGTCAGCTGTGGCAGAAGGAATGAAATTTCACAAGAACGATTCTCCTCAGAAACAGAGAGATAATCTACATGCATCTCTCTGCAGATACGGCGAGTGGATCTGTACCAAGCGCCACCACAGCACTTAGTTATTTATTTGCTTAAAAGGAAAGTAAACAGAGGTTATAAATAGAGTCAGTGTTGCTGTTTAGAAGGGCTCCAGCCCATGATTTTGTTTTAAATATGCCAACCCTTTGATATATGTGACATAGCTCATATCTTTACTTAGCCCAAACCAGATACCTGTGGGGGGAGATATTCAAATACTCGGAGCCTGAGTGCCGTAATTACATTTAAAGGATCATTATCAGGAAAAGGGAAAAAATATATTTGTTACTTTAAAAAGGAAAATCGGCAGTAATATTTATCCAGTGTTTATTATTAATTCTGACTATGTAATATTAAAAAAAGGGATAAGTTAAGCATTGGTTGGCATTAGAAAATGTATGTTATTTTCTTTAAAGGGAATTAGGGGACCTAAATTTTTTCAAATGGATATGTGTTAATTTACATACTGAGCCACAAGTGATGTCACAAGCGGGAGACTGCCACACACACACACACACACACACACATTGAAAACACATTTGTCTCCTAATCTGGCATTTACTTGCAATTCTGCTAACACAATGTATAGATCATTTTCAATAATTTTTTATTATATATTATAAATATGTTGTATCATAATTAATTGTTCACTGGCTAATTGCATGTAAAATTTTCTTAATGGTGCACATCTCTGTATTAAAGATTGATTTAAAGGGGCAGTTCCATGTACACATTTTTTGGCATGTTGTAGAGGGGAACGTTTAACATTTTCCCCTTAAAACGAATTAAAGTTCTCCTATAGTTTTACATTGAATTAATTGCATCAGGACCTCTAAATTCACAGACATCAGTGAAACATAGTACATAGGAGGGTGGGTTTTGTACCATATGCCTACAGGGGGGCTTCAGTTCAAATAATGTTTAGGTGATGGAGCAGCTTTGAGCCTAAGGGAGGAGCAACAGCTGAGTGGTTCAGGAGTCTGATGTATAGAACTTTTTTGAGCTGACTTTCGACAGCATTATTTTTCTCTAAATTCAGAACTTTTCACAGAAAAATAGAAACACTTAGAAAAGCTTAAAAACACAGAGCCTATGAATTTCGTTGACTATTTCAAATGTAATTATTTTGTGTCTAATTAAATTATTGGCTAGATCATGTTACTTTCCGACAAATAATATCCAGCAGTATAACAGTCATGCACTCTTCCCTCTCCTGGGTGGAAAAAGAAATAAAACAAATCAAAAACCATGGCGTTTGTTGTAGTTAGAGATCTATTTCAAAGCTAATTTACACTCCCTAAGTAGTAAATGTACCGTAAATATGATAATGTAACATCTTCAGTGACCACTACCACCGAATAACTTTTTAACTAAAAAGAAAGTCAAGTCTTACTTGAAAATTATTCAACAACTTTTTAAAAAATGACAATGTTCTACCGCCTCCCACCCCCCCCATCATACCCCATTCACAACAGCAGAGATACTTAATTTAATCTGTATTGTGGATTCCTATTTGTCACTATTTCATCAATTATTACCAGTTTATTCACACAGGTAGCACTGATATGCTAACAAATTGACCCATTTCGTATATAGTAGCCAAACTTTGGGTAAAAGCACAATTAGGCTATTAAATATAACTTGTTTCTAGCATATTTTTTTTTCTGTTATACCTGAATTGGCACATGAAAGGAGAGGAATAATTCAAGTCAATTCTATTATAGGAAAATAAACGTTCCAGACTATTTGTTGCCATTTTAGTACATATCGGGTGCATTTTGAGTCAATTTGGGTAAATTTAGTAACTTAGCATTTCCAGTCAATGTGGTGAAATTTGATGGTAGAGGAATAGCACAGATAAAAGAGATATTCTATGCACTGTATTGACAGGAATTTCTGTCTTATGTGAATAAACCCCATCTTGAATAAACCCTCATTCTGTACCACCATAATTTGCTAAATGTCCGACCCATTTTCACTTTCCTCCTACAATGGGGGTAGAAAATATAAGTAATAGATATGATGAATGGTGTTACCAATTCCAATGCTGATTATAGATGTGATTGTTTGGGTAATTAAGGGAAATAGAAGTTAATACAGGATTTGACTGTTGAGAAGTTATATGTGTTGATTCTAATAGTAGTTTAGCTATGGGGCATAGGTAATGATTTTAGTCGTAGTGTGGTATTGGGCTATAGTTAGAGAATTTTATCAAAGTAATGGAAGGGGTTGTACATAATCATATCAATTGTATGTGTGGTTTGATAAAAGACTGTAGCAAATAATATTATAGCAGAATTTCAAAAGAAGTTAAGTGAACATGAGAAGAAATGATATGAGCATTTATAGCGTGAATTATAATAAGAATTTAGGGAGTAAGGTCAAATATAATCAAGGTACGAGCTTGGTGTATCTCCAAAGTGCTCTAGTCAAGGCACTGATGAAGATAGCAGGCAGAGAAAAGTGATCGCAAGGTATGTTTAATGCATTGATTTTCTTTATTCATAAATAGATTGCAGACATGCAGGTAGAGTAAGACAAAGAAACTCTAACCTTACAAGTTTTGCACTTAATTATAACTGTATGATTAAGTGCCTTGTGGCAAGAAATGTGGAAGTCTAGCATGTCTTTACCTTGCTCTATCTGCTACATACCGCTGTGGTATCTGCAGATGTTAGGAGCAAAGGAGACCAGTTGAGGAGCTAGCCTTGTTATTTTCAGGAGCCAGGGAAATGGTAATTCATGCTACTCCTCGAACACGTTGGACATCGACAGAATTTTTAGGAGCCAAGGCTCCATATGACAAGAAGATTATGGACCATTCTTCTAGCTGGTGCAAAATATCAGCCAGTGACCCACTCCTCTGTACCCATGCTGCCACGGGGTATAGATAAAAGGTAAATGAAGGAAGAATATGGTCTGGAAAATAGTCCACGACACCAAAGTTTGCGTGAAAAAAGATTTTTTAAAAACGTTCTTGCATCTGTGGGGGTTAGCGTATACGAGAGGTGCTCCCCCAGGCAATAGGCTCCGCCTTTATACATTTCGCGCCGTTAGGTGGCGCTTAGTCTCAGTGGCTGCAGAAATCGAACCATTAAAAGGGACTCTGTCAATCTAATCATTGCTCCTGCTGTGAACGTAGGAAATAAAAAAAGGTGACAGGGTGCCTTTAATTAGTAAAACTTCTAAAGAAGAGTGTTTTTCATAAAAAATCAATAAAAAATCAATTATCACAAATCCAGAGGTGGAACTTCTACCCCTGCCTTTTTCTGTTTCTTCAAGCTTTGGCTATTATTAGACACCAGGATGTGTCTTGACCTGGCATCTTTAATAAACCAAGACATGTAGGTGGTAATATGGCTACACAGAGCTAATTCCGACGATGATGGCAACTTCCACTGGCAAACGTAGTTAAAGACTTCATATTCCGTGGTTTAAAACAGAAACATGGAATGTGAAACAAAAAATAATTATGTAAAGTGTCCAAACAATACAAATTATGGGCTTAAGACTATATTTACAAATGAATCTTCCCTTAAGCCTAAACATGTTGCATCATATATTACATATATAATTATTATCATATACACATGCACACGGATTTTATTGAAATTATACCAAATAAGGGTAAAAGCTTATTATATTACTCTAATATACAAACCAGTTAATCATGATAAAATTCCAAGTATTCTAAAACAATAAATAGACAGACAGAAAAGCATAGAGATAGACAAGCAGACAGACAGGCAGAAATGCATGGAGATAGACACACAGACAGGCATAGAGACAGAATGGCAGAGAGACAGACAGAGATATACATACAGACAGACATGGAGATTGACAGGCATAGAGACAGAAAAGCAGGCAGGCAGACTTAGAGATATACAGACAGACAGATATAGACAGAAAAGCAAACACATACATAGAGCTAGACAGACAGGCATACATACATACATAGAGATACACAGACAGACACAGAGATAGACAGACAAGCAAACACACACACATAGTGCTAGACAGACAGACAGACATAGAGATAGACAGGTAGATAGACAGACATAGAGATATACAGACAGACAGATATAGACAGAAAAGCAAACACACATACATAGAGCTAGACAGACATAGAGATAGACTGACAGGTACAGAGATAGACAGACAAGCAAACACACACATAGTGCTAGACAGACAGACAGAGATACACAGAAAGACAAAGAGATAGACAGACAAGCAAACACACATAGATAGAGCTAGACAGACACAGTCATAGAGATAGGCAGACAGACTTAACGACATAGAGATAGACAGACAAGCAATACATAGAGCTAGACAGACAGGGATAGACAGGCATGCATCCAGACATGCACAGAGACAGACATATGTAGAAATTGACAGACAGAATTGCATAGGGATAGACAGAGACAGGAAGTCAGAAGGACAGATAAAGACAGTTAGCTGTTGACAGATAATGACTCAGTATTGCAATGTGAAATGAGGCGGTTATCTGCACTCACCTCCCCAGCAGCACCAGGCTGAGCAGGAGAGAAGACAATGTTACGCCTCACCGCAAAGGATTGTGGGCTTTAGCTTTGTTCCCCGGGAAGGTCACATGACGGGCAATAGCCAATCGTTAGGGCGGTCTGGTAGTCCCACGCCCCGGCGGTTTGTGCTCTGACTGACCTTCTTCATTTCCCGCCTCAGGAAAAACCGTTACTCCGGGCTTGTGAGAACTGACAGAGAGCTGTGAACTCGGTCACTTCACAATTGTAGTAAGAGGAGCTGTACTGGGGGAGGGGGTTATGGGAAGAGCTGTGCTGAGGAGCTGTACTGTGGGGGTTATGGGAATAGCTGTACTGGGGGGGGGGGGGGGGGTTATGGGAAGAGCTGTGCTGAGGAGCTGTACTGTGGGGGTTATGGGAATAGCTGTACTGGGGGGGGGGGGGTTATGGGAAGAGCTGTGCTGAGGAGTTATGGGAAGAGCTGTGCTGAGGAGATGTGGTTGGGAGTTATGGGAGGAGCTGTACTGGGAGGTTATGGGAGGAGCTGTACTGAGGAGTTATGGGAGGAGCTGTACTGAGGAGTTATGGGAGGAGCTGTACTGAGGACTTATGGGAGGAGCTGTACTGAGGACTTATGGGAGGAGCTGTACTGAGGAGTTATGGAAGGAGCTGTGCTGAGGAGTTATGGGAGGAGCTGTACTGAGGACTTATGGGAGGAGCTGTACTGAGGAGTTATGGGAGGAGCTGTACTGAGGAGTTATGGGAGGAGCTGTACTGAGGAGTTATGGGAGGAGCTGTGCTGAGGAGTTATGGAAGGAGCTGTGCTGAGGAGTTATGGGAGGAGATGTACTGGGGAGTTATGGGAGGAGCTGTACTGGGGAGTTATAGGAGGAGATGTGCTGAGGAGTTATGGGAGGAGCTGTACTGGGGAGTTATGGGAGGAGATGTGCTGAGGAGTTATGGAAGGAGCTGTACTGGGGAGTTATGGGAGGCGATGTACTGGGGAGTTGTGGGAGGAGATGTGCTGAGGAGTTATGGGAGGAGCTGTGCTGAGGAGTTATGGGAGGAGATGTACTGGGGAGTTGTGGGAGGAGCTGTGCTGAGGAGTTATGGGAGGAGCTGTGCTGGGGAGATGTGGGAGGAGCTGTACTGGGGAGTTATAGGAGGAGCTGTACTGAGGAGTTATGGGAGGAGCTGTGCTGAGGAGTTATGGGAGGAGCTGTACTGGGGAGATGTGGGAGGAGCTGTGCTGAGGAGTTATGGGAGGAGCTGTACTGGGGAGATGTGGGAGGAGCTGTGCTGAGGAGTTATGGAAGGAGCTGTACTGAGGAGTTATGGGAGGAGCTGTACTGGGGAGTTATAGGAGGAGCTGTACTGAGGAGTTATGGGAGGAGTTGTGCTGAGGAGTTATGGGAGGAGCTGTACTGGGGAGATGTGGGAGGAGCTGTGCTGAGGAGTTATGGAAGGAGCTGTACTGAGGAGTGGGATGTGGGAGGGAGTGTTAATGGTGGAGCTATGCTTAAGGCATGTGGGCAATATTTAGGTGGTATGAGAGCTACTAATAATGATAATAATTTGGGGTAGGTGTTTTGTGTAACATTGTGCTGGGTTTACCCAATAAGAAACTTTCCAAAGGATTTATTTTATTATAAAAACAAATAAATAAATACATTGTTCCAAAGTATAAGTTAAAACACTTTCATTAATATTGTACTGTATTGTATTTTGTTTTTTGGCTTTACAAGTCATGTTGTTTGCTTTATTTCACGGAGCATGCCGCATAATGCATACTGTTTTGTTTTGCTAGCTCTTGCACAATTGAGCATGAAATAAAACAGTCAAGTTTAATATGCTTTAATATGTGAACTCTTCAGGCTGGAGTGGGAATATACGGCAGTGTAGCCCTGTATAGAGTATTGCATTTTAAAGGTTTCAATTAAAGACATATGTTGAGTGAATCTTGGAAACAGATTCTGACCCAGTCATTTGAGCTGTACAGGAGCTCCATTCCCCGCAAGTTATGCTTCAATTATGGGAAAAATAATAGCACAATTCCTTTTGGTTTCCATGGTGATTGCTCCACTTTTATTAGGTTTTTTTGTAATCCCTACAGTCTATTCTGCTACCAGTCTGTGATGTATCCCATGTGTTTTCCTTGATGTTTTCCATACAATCCTTTTTTTCCCGTTTTAGATACCCTCAATCCACCTACACTATGGATCCAAATCAGTCTTCTCTGACAAGAGCGCAAGTTCCAAGTGATTTCAGAAGTTGTTACAATGGAAAGATCCTGGAAGGAAGAGATTAATTTAGATGGGAAGTGAGTAGACTGGAGCGATGCTCTTATAAGGGAATGTCCCTTATACACTAGGCTTTGTTTTTAGAAATCCTAAAGGACACACCTTTAGGTATATATGATTCCTCCAACTATGCAGACAGCTTGGGAACGAGCCATGCCAGCTCCTGTGGACTACAACTCCCAACAAACTCAGCAGCCCGGAGCATCCCCCCCGGGGGATTGCCGTCCACAGCAGCTGGAGCTGGCAGAGGTTGCATACCCCTAGAGGAATCAGCCTTCAAATTATGGCGTGTGGTTCAAATTTGAATTTGTGGGATGCTGTTAAAATGGGTTCGTTCTTCTGCAAAACTGTCTCTCCAAGTACACGGGGGAAGCTGTTTAAAGCAGTGTGGTATAGTGGTTTTCTGTGTTAGTGTTGAAAAACACCAGTGTGGTACCACTCCACCCTCAGCCACTTACGGCGTGTGGACACCCTATGCCACTAGGTACACAGACTTGTGGGGAGATCTGCTTTGGAAGGCTGGCAAGAAGGTGTGATTGTAGATTTCTCTCTTCTAGCAGAGTTAGACCAGAATCTCGAGACACCCCCCCCCCCCCCCCCCCCCTTCTAACCTAATTAATAAGGAGGGTGCAAAAGTGACAGGTGAGGATTCTAAACACTCCCCCCCTCCACCTCTGGGCTGCTGGCAGCGCTTATGGGCAGTGTTTAGGGGAGGGTGTCACATGTGCCAGAGTCAATGAACCAACATCACTGTTTAGTTGAAAGGGGGAATGTGGCTTATGATGTCAGACAGTTTTGTCTTTATTAAGAGCTCAGGCAGAAGGAATCCAGTTCCCCTCAAACACAGCCAAAGGACACAGCTCCTTCCTGGAGTCCTGCTCTGCTACATCACATTAGCACCAGGATTACTACACAGGATTCAGACAGCATTGAAAACACCCAGTGAGCAGGACCTAGAGGACACACACAGCTAAGTAAGAGCACCTCTTAAGATTCACTGGTACAGGGGAAAGTTAGTATGACAGCGTCTATATGACTGCTGATCACTTTGTGTGTGGTTTGTTAGCGCTGGAGTTTTGGAAAACTTCATATACATTTAACACTTTAATGCATGTGTCAGTAAATATCACTGGCATCTCTTGTATTAAATATTGTATTTTGACAAATTGTGGCTAATTATCTGAATTTAAACACATTTATTAGAAACTTATGGTGACTTTTATTTTTTAATTTTTTAAAAGAAACATTGCAAAGATGACATAACATATATAAACATATATTTATATCTATATTTGTATCTATTACATCTAAGGATATTTAACGTATATATATGTTAATGTTTTTATGTATGTTTTATACTTTTATTGTGTTTTGGATATGTGATATATAGTCTCAGACATTTGCATTTAGTTTTTCTTTTTCTTTTAGGCATTTCTACTTTATTTCATGCCTTCTCTCACCCCCATTTCATTTTCTTGTTTCTGTTAAAAGTTTTCTTGCTGTGCATGTAGAAAAAAAATCCTGCTGATTAATCTTTTCCACAGCGGGAGAATATATTCCCTGAGATATATATCTGTTTCTTGCGAAGCATATTTGAGATCAGACAATGAGTCCTGTGCCCCTCTCACCTCCTGTGGAACGCACACAAACCTCAGTCTGACTCGCTTCCATATGCGCAGTCTGAATCCAAGACATTTGAGGTTTCCCAAGTTAAAATAATCATTGTTTTTCATGCAGAGATTATTGAAATATTCAGCTTTCCTCCCCCACAAGTATAAAAAAGCTGTTCTGTGTGAAGATATAATGTTACCCTGCAGAGACATTTTAAAATCGCCCATATTCTTGTGTTTCATGTATCTGTCTATAGATTTCATTATTTTCAAGATATATTTTAATGGCAATGAATTGTACTATTTGTTTCAAATTATACATACAATTTCAAATATGTTGTGTACTTTGTAATCATTTGCTTCTCTAAATCCTTTTATTTGCAAAGTGTCAAACCAGCATTTTAGAGTTATGGTTAGCTTCTAACTCTAACTCTAGGAATTAGCAATTAAATGCAGGTTTTAGCTCGTATTGTAATAATTTTAAAGTTGCATTAGCTCATTTCAGTTGGAAGAGACATTTGTCTCATGAACTGAGCATCCGAAAATAGATGTGTACGGTGGCAAGGTACTGTAAGGACTCTCCGATCAAACTAGCTTTATTTGGGTTTCTACCAATGCATTCTTCATTCCTGCAGGTGTCCATAAACTTGTCTGGGGATTAGTGCACAGAGAGAAGGCATAAGCTTGTGCCAGACAGGTGTGGGCACCTGGGATAGGGCTGAATTTCTCTAGACAGGACAGGACAAGGTTGGCATGTGAAAACTTTGAGCGAGATTCCAGCAGAAGTAGACTGTGGCAATGAAGCTCTCTTTGTTCAGTGCGATGTATCTCTGTTCTGTGGGTGGCATAAGCATGCTCCAAGAGCGCCCCCTGTGGGTACCTAGCTAAAACATGTAAACCTAGCAATGGAGATAGAACCCACTGCCCAGACAATGCCTGGCACTCACTTTGATGAGAGTGATGCCCAGATGATAGCAGAGACTTCAAATCAATGTGCCTGCAACACTGCCTTAACAATGCTGTATATAACACCATGCCCAGCTAATCCCCAGGACTAATTGCTCCGCTTTTGCAATACTGCTGTATTTAAGATTTGGCAGGATCCCTGTCATTGGAGCAATGATATGGTGACTTCCAGACACAATGGGGATGATGTATAAACAAGGCAACAAAGCACCACAATACTGGTGCTATGTATAAATCAGACTCCAGACACATTTTTTGGGAGTATGCACTTTCTCCGTCAGTTTCACACTTTGGGTGGGTTGTGTCAGCACTCGTTGCGCTGGTGCAGCCCATGTATAAAAAAAATCAGCAGCATTTGGTGGACGTTATTTCCCCTGCAATGAAAAGTGTCAGAATGTATATAAAAAACACAAAACAGCACTTGACTTGTCGACACTTTTGCGTGCAAGACTATTTTTGCAGTACCTCCAATGTATGTCAATATTTTGGTAACTATACATTGCTATTTTCCAGGGTCTGTGTATTCTGTTATAATGTAAATTTTCTTTTACTTTCAGGATCCCTTTATTTATTCACAAGGAGAATATCATTAGAGTTGGAGCGGCTGAGAACATTACAGCAGGCAAGTTTCCCCAATTACACCCTCACTATTTGTGACTGACCCCTGTACCTGTCTATGACTTGATTGTGTTTGGAGGATGGTTTAGTCCTGAGTTTCTTATTTGATCAGTTTATTGTATTGAATTATCTTTTATTTTGCTTAGTAATGTAGACAATTCCTGTTTCCAGTTTAAGAATGGTT
Source organism: Pelodytes ibericus (assembly GCA_036172795.1). Lineage (NCBI taxonomy): Eukaryota > Metazoa > Chordata > Amphibia > Anura > Pelodytidae > Pelodytes > Pelodytes ibericus. Next base: position 12,925,359 of record CM069858.1, on the reverse strand, counting down.
TCTGTAGATTTAATTTGCCTAGTTTTGTGTCGGTTTAATATTATTTTGGGGGCACATTTTCAAAATGAAATTAGAAGGAAATCATGTCCATTCTGCATGGACATCTCTGCGGGATTTTCGTTTTTGTTATTTAGTTGGTTGAAAGAAAGACCCAAAGTTATCAAATTAACATGACTGGTCTTTATTTGGCAGTAATGTGTTGCCATTTATTTTGGGGTTATATTTCAGCTTTTCTGCCTAGACTGAATGTTTTCTGTTTGCAAACTTTTTTTTAAATTGAATCTGCTCAGATATATATATTTTTTGCAATTTTGATGGACGCGCATTTTCCCAGACAAAATGTTATTACAGTTTGATAATGACCTGTGTATTGGGGTCTAACAACACGTCTTTTATTGTGATTCTGTCTGTAACGCTACTTTCTGCTGGCCCATTTATATTAACAAGACACAAACATTGTTTTCGTCCGGATGTCTTAAAGCACTAATTGCCCCCTCTAGTTTTATTGTACCTTTTTTCCCACTTAGGGGGGCTATTCACTAAAATGACCTGCAGAAATAAGTCATTAATAGCTGAGTTAGAAAGATGCTACAAATTCCCAATCTTTTCATCTGATCTATTAATGCCTGATTATTGCTGTGTCCGGACGTTTGTTACCTGGCGTGGTTTCTGAAATGTAAGCCAACCCATCGTTTGTGTAGATTCTAATCGGTCTATTCACTAAAATTCAACAATAGCTCGAGGAGGGAGACTTTCATTTTTAGACCAAGTCAAATTTGGCATCAAAGTTTGACTTTGAAAAAAAACCCCACGGTCGAATCTCCCCCATTGAAAGGCGAAATGGATGAATCTATTATTGAGTTACATTCAGTACCCGAGTTTGATTTAGTCTCAGAAATATCCCAGATCATTTCACCTCCCATTACTTTCATTCTCTGGTGCGAATTAATCTCACAATGAACGTTGACCACCAAAATCGACCTCCTATTTTCAAATTTTAGTGACTAGACCCATTTGTGTTCATTTTGGTCATGCCCCTATATTGTACTTCCAGCATGTCTCTGCTGGGTATTCTGCTTGTAACAACGACTCTAATTAGCAGAGATATAATTGGGGAACTGGCTTTGATTGGTCTTGTAAAAACTGTTGGTTCTCCTCTGTATAGCGCGTGACTGTTGTAACCCCACAGCCGGTCTGATGGACATGTCTCTCTTACAGGTCTCAGTTCCGCTCACAATGTTACGGACACTTCTTCCGCACTGCAGTTTGGCCGTCTTCATCTTAAGCTGTTCGTTGCCAGCTCATGGGAGACCTGCGCAGGGAATCAACGGCAGAGTGTAAGAGACTCGCTCTGTCCTCACTAACCCAGCAGTGTATGTGTATATAAATATATATAAAGTATACGTATGCCTCAGGGACTGTACCTGGATGAAAGCCTGTGTAGATATGTGCCCATAGGCGAGTTGCTGCAAGGGTGCTATTGTACTCATGCTTTTTTAAAGTTTTCAAGTGTAACTGTTCAGGGTTTAAGTGAAGACAAGATAAGATTATGTGTGTTTTTAATAAACAGTGTGCATATAGATTTAAGGATATTTTTATGCAGGTTTGAGTATATATTTATGTATCAGTATTCTACTATGGAGAAGTACGTTGGTATTTTAGCTAATTTCTATGTGTTTGTGTATTTGTGTCTGTTTGCATTTCCATGATCTTGATCTGTGGAAATGTAGTATATTCAGTGTGCCTGCATGTCTCTACATAGCAAGGTGTCTAGTGCAGGGCTCGACAAACCCCGGGCGCCAGGTCGCCCTGGCGCCCGGGTGCCGTTGCCCTAATGTTCCCCTTGCCGCTGCCATCCGTCTTTTGCAGCGCGAGGGGACAGACAGCAAGCTCCGCCCCCTCGCGCAACACGTGTGTTAGTGTTCAGCCGAAAGAGCCATGAGAATCGGCTGCGGCACGAATGTTCCCCCTCCCCAGCAATGAGGTAAGGCAGCAGGGAGGGGGAACATTCGTGCCGCAGCCGATCTTCATGGCTCTTTCGGCTAAGTGCTGTGTTGTCAAGAGACGACACCCAGCACTCAGAAGTTAAGAAGGAAAAAAAAACTTGTGTATGTTTGAGTTGTATATGTGAAGTGGGGGGGGGGGGGGAGATGTATATGTGAAGGGGGGGTATATATGTGAAGTGTGAGGGGGGAGGTGTATATGTGATGTGGGGGGGAGGTGTATATGTGAAGGGGAGGTATATATATGTGTGGGGGGAGGTGTATATGTGAAGGGGGGGATGTATATGTGAAGGGGGGGTATATATGTGAAGTGTGGGGGGAGGTGTATATGTGAAGTGTGAAGGGGGGGTATATATGTGAAGTGTGGGGGGGAGGTGTATATGTGAAGTGTGAGGGGGGGTATATATGTGAAGTGTGGGGGGGAGGTGTATATGTGAAGTGTGAGGGGGGGTATATATGTGAAGTGTGGGGGGGGTATATATGTGAAGTGTGGGGGGGAGGTGTATATGTGAAGTGTGAGGGGGGGGTATATATGTGAAGTGTGGGGGGGAGGTGTATATGTGAAGTGTGAGGGGGGTATATATGTGAAGTGTGGGGGGGGTATATATGTGAAGTGTGGGGGGGAGGTGTATATGTGAAGGGGGGGGTATATATGTGTGAAGTGTGGGGGGAGGTGTATATGTGAAGGGGGGGAGGGATGTATATGTGTGGGGGGAGTTGTGTATGTGTGAAGTGTGGGGGGAGGTGTATATGTGAAGGGTATATATGTGAGGTGTGGGGGGAGGTGTATATGTGTATATGTGAAGTGTGTGTGTATATGTGAAGTGGTTTGGTGTGTGGGGTGTATATGTGAAGTGGGTTGGTGTGTATATGTGAAGTGGGTTGGTGTGTGGGGTGTATATGTGACGTGGGTTGGTGTGTGTGTGTTTATGAATTGCGTGTGTGTTTGCGTGATTGTCTGGCTCCTAAAAATTTTTGCTGGCTCCTAGAATAAAATTAAATTTGTCAAGCCCTGGTCTAGTGTTTACATGAATACATGTGTATTTTAAATATCCCAGTACTTTCTAAGACTTGCCATGAGACAGAGCCCTTTAAAGAGTCAGATTTCCACCCACATTAGAGGATTCATTTCTATCTTGGAAGACAATTGTTACATTAAATGTAGAATGGGAGGGGAGGGGAGAGGGCATGAATCAAGTGCTCACATGCAGCTTAATGCAGGAGACGTGTAATTATACCTGTACAGGAGGGATTGTCTCACTAACACTAACGTGAGCTGTGTCCTCGGGGCAAAGCCAGTACTGTGCTCAAAGGATCAATCCCAGGAAAGCTGGAGAGATTCGGGGCTGACACCCTATGTAAACTACAGTCACACACCCCATTAACACTGATCAAGCACCTCATGCATACTGCATTGACACCCCTCATATACACATATACGATCATACTCCTCATGCAAACTGTACTAACAGACCCCTATATACACCGATCATACTTAGGGTTGCGACCTGGCCAGTATTTTACCGGTAGGCCGGTAAAAAATTGGCATCTGGCCAATGTTAAGTCTATGGAGACAGTAGCAAGGCCGGTATTTTTCTGAAGAAAAGGTGGCAACCTTAATCATACTGCCCATGTAAACTGCACTAACAGACCCCCATATTCACCGATCATACTCCCCATGCAAACTGCACTAACAGACCCCCATATTCACTGATCATACTGCCCATGCAAACTGCACTAACAGACCCCCATATACACCGATCATACTCCCCATGCAAACTGGACTAACAGACCCCCATATACACCGATCATACTCCCCATGCAAACTGCACTAACAGACCCCCATATACACCGATCATACTCCCCATGCAAACTGCACTAACAGACCCCCATATACACCGATCATACTCCCCATGCAAACTGTACTAACAGACCCCCATATACACCGATCATACTCCCCATGCAAACTGTACTAACAGACCCCCATATACACCGATCATACTCCCCATGCAAACTGCACTTACAGACCCCCATATACACCGATCATACTCCCCATGCAAACTGCACTAACAGACCCCCATATACACCGATCATACTCTCCATGCAAACTGGACTAACAGACCCCCATATACACCGATCATACTCCCCATGCAAACTGCACTAACAGACCCCCATATACACCGATCATACTCTTCATGCAAACTGTACTAACAGACCCCCATATTCACTGATCATACTGCCCATGCAAACTGCACTAACAGACCCCCATATACACCGATCATACTCCCCATGCAAACTGTACTAACAGACCCCCATATACAGCGATCATACTCCCCATGCAAACTGCACTTACAGACCCCCATATACACCGATCATACTCTTCATGCAAACTGCACTAACAGACCCCCATATACACCGATCATACTCTTCATGCAAACTGTACTAACAGACCCCCATATTCACTGATCATACTGCCCATGCAAACTGCACTAACAGACCCCCATATACACCGATCATACTCTTCATGCAAACTGTACTAACAGACCCCCATATACAGCGATCATACTCCCCATGCAAACTGCACTAACAGACCCCCATATACACCGATCATACTCTCCATGCAAACTGCACTTACAGACCCCCATATACACTGATCATACTCCCCATGCAAACTGTACTAACAGACCCCCATATACACCGATCATATTCCCCATGCAAACTGTACTAACAGACCCCCATATTCACTGATCATACTGCCCATGCAAACTGCACTTACAGACCCCCATATACAGCGATCATACTCCCCATGCAAACTGCACTTACAGACCCCCATATACACCGATCATACTCCCCATGCAAACTGCACTTACAGACCCCCATATACACCGATCATACTGCCCATGCAAACTGCACTTACAGACCCCATATACAGCGATCATACTCCCCATGCAAACTGCACTTACAGACCCCCATATACACCGATCATACTCCCCATGCAAACTGCACTTACAGACCCCATATACAGCGATCATACTCCCCATGCAAACTGCACTTACAGACCCCCATATACACCGATCATACTGCCCATGCAAACTGCACTAACAGACCCCCATATACACCGATCATACTGCCCATGCAAACTGCACTAACAGACCCCCATATACACCGATCATACTCTCCATGCAAACTGCACTAACAGACCCCCATATACACCGATCATACTCCCCATGCAAACTGCACTTACAGACCCCCATATACAGCGATCATACTGCCCATGCAAACTGCACTTACAGACCCCCATATACACCGATCATACTCTTCATGCAAACTGTACTAACAGACCCCCATATACACCGATCATACTCCCCATGCAAACTGCCCTGACACACCCAAATACATATTGATCATACTCTATATTTAAAAAAGCAGTCACACAGCCCCCACAGACTATGAGGTGGAACTACCCATGAACTGCTATCATACCCACCATCACCCCCACAACAAGGAACCTTAGATGATCCGTTATCAGACACACATTTATCACTAAACTTTTTTATAGATTTTTCTCACATAGCTACTCTGGAACTATCGTTGATGCTTGGTATTAGCTATTCCTTTGTCAGTTCAGCACAAATCACTGTTTAGTGAATCGACCCCACTGATTATATACTAAACATACATTCTAGTTAGAAATGCTCCTCTGATGAGTACACAGCTACCTAACTCTGAGTAAGTGTCAGCTTGAGTGACCGTGTGTCTGAGGCTGCGGGATTCGTCTGATTGCACAGTGCAAGTCATAAAATGTCTGGACTTGGAGGTCGGGGTTAATGTATCAGCTCCTACTGTCATCAGACACTGGATTTGGGTTGTACACATCACTGGAGACATTTGCTCACATCAGAAAATCTGAGATCTCTGCCCGTCTCACCCAGAGATTCCAGGTCTTTTTAAAGCCAGGTGGCCACTGACTCGGACCACCCAAGTATAGAGCATGGTCTATGCAGCTCTTATATCCAAATGGACCACACAATTTAATGATGTGAATTCTGCAGGGTATGTTCAGGTGTGTCAGGTCTATAGGAATCAAAACACATTCATCCATCTGCTTTCAGGAATTAACGTATACAACAAACTTACGTATATGTATGTACATAGCCCCCATTGTGGCCTCCCCTTTGAAGACATATTAATAATTAACACTATGTCAGACAAATTACATTGAAAATGGGTAAAGGACTTGCAGGTTTAGGCATGTACCCTAGTGACCTAAGCTTGCACAACATAGACCCTATCCCATGATTCCCCAATAGCTTTTAGGAAGAGCAAAGCCTTACCGGAGTTGTAGGCCAGAGACAGCTGGTGAGCCAAAGTTGGGCATTTCAACATTACATAGCATAATAGAATCTTATGGGTTAATAGGAGCTTTAAGGAGCTCTCAAGTGGCGTATTGGAAAAATAAAAGCTGTGTATGACCTATATATATATATATATATATATATATATATATATAAATACTGTCGTTCTGATCCAGGTTAGGTCACTACTGATTAGATCACTTTTAGAACTTTACCGCAGATAGTCTATATGTGTTACAGAATCTGGGCACCTAACGTCTTTGCTACAGTTATTAATCCCTATTGTTCTGTTTGCACAGGCGGAGGGCAGTGTCCGAACACCAGCTGCTCCATGACAAAGGGAGGTCTCTCCAGGAGCTCCGGCGAAGGATCTTCCTGCAGAACCTCATAGAAGGGGTGAACACGGCGGAAATCCGCGCAGCGCCCGATGAATCTCCTCGCCCCGTCCCCAGCACCAAAAACTTCAACACCCTACGACTGGTGGGCGAGGAGGAAGGAGTGACGGGTCACCTAACACAGGAGACACACAAATCAGTGAGCTTTAAAGAGCCCCCGGCCAAGATCCCCGGCAAGAAGAAGAAAGGGAAGCCTGGCAAGCGAAAGGAGCAAGACAAGAGAAAGAGGCGAGAGAGATCAGCACTGGAAAGTCTTCAAGACCCACCCGGATCAGAACTCTGGTGGGAAGAGCTTAACATCAGGTCAGCATAGGGCAGTGCATGGGACATTGGGGATTTAAAGGAATATTAATATTTAAAAAGGAATCTAACACTTTATAGGGTTTTCATTTATCAGCAAGTAGCTGCTGCTACTCCCATCCTTGGAAGAAGCAGAAGCATTTAGAACATAATGATCTCTGTTCCAGAAATCATTTAATCCTTCTTCTGGGCAGGAACATTCCAACTGCTGGGCTCACCTTCCCATTGGTCGTGTGATGCCAGCCTATAGGAGGTCCCATGACTGTTTCTCCCAATGCTTTGAGGCCCCTTGTGCTAAAAACAAAAAATGTTTTTTAAATCCTGTGAATTTGTTTTTAAACATTAATATTCCCATTCAGTATGTAATGCAGGAGAATAAAGCTTGATTGCAAGAAAATACATCAAAAGAAAGAAAAATGTGTTTTACATGTCTGTGGTGTCTCTTGTTTATGACATCACTGTGCGGCTTGCTATGCGAATTACGCATTAAGCATTGAAAAGCAGTTCATTTGCATATCAGACCACTGGTGATGTGATCAGCAAGTTTCTCCAAGGCACATTTGTCTCTTAATTACACATTCGCTTGCAATGCTGCTATTCCCATCAAAAACAATATTTAGGCGACAGAGTCCCTTTAAATAAAGGAAGGCTGTGTCATGGCCTCTATACCAATGAGGAGCCATATACACAGGCTGAATTAACCCAGTAATTTCAAACCGGTAATGAGTTTAACAATATACACCATTTGATACTAAGTCATGAGCTGTATCTTATATTATCACAGCCAAATAGGTTGTGGTATCTCAGTTGCTCAATATATATATATATATATATATATATCCTGTATCTCACTGTAATCAAAATTAGATTGGGGGAAAAAAACGTAATTTTTAAAATGTGTCCTTTATTCCAATCTCCTGCCCCACCGAGTGGATTTATCTTGAAGAATGAGGAGAGAACCCAACAAAGGGCTGATCTCGGAGAAGGAATATAAAGCGATCTCTGAGAGGTAGGGGCATTGTAATCATTATAATATATACATTAGTTAGCTTCCATACTATCATTAGATGATTACCGATGAATCCACTTCCCTATACATTCCTTCGACTACAGTGAGATGCAAGGTTTGGGTCACAAAATCTCCTCAAAAACATCCCGATGGACTTTCTAATAAGAAACAAAAAGACCCATCACATATACTGATGGATATTTATAGATTTAGCAAATTTAGCAATTATTGTGCATGATGCAGATAACTGCAGAGAATCAACAATGGACTTGCACAATTAAGGCAGAGTTTGAAGTGTAGCTGAATGGGAGAATGTTCCCAACTCAACTATTTTGGCCTTAAAATAAATATTTTGGTGTATGACCTTCCATTCAATCCAGCTGGGTTAAATCTCCCATAATACCCTGTCAGCTCAGAGGGCTAGCAGAGGAGTATGGGAGATGTAGTTCTCGCCTCTCCATTAGCCTATCCCCACAGAGTTTTATCTAATATTGTTGTTTACATTCTATAAATAAGCAGAGTCTAATGTAACTTTTTTCCCTTTACCTCTCTCCGTAGGACACAGTGAGAATTCAACTGGAGCTTTCTTTTCTATTAAAGAAGATTTAAAAAAAAAAAAAGAAGAAAAAAAAAAAAAAAGGAAGTAAAAAGGCTGGGCGTGCGCCAGAGAATATTCTGAACCCGCACATATGAGCTGTATTTATTATCTGTAAATATTTCCCCTCCCACGTACGCTGTTCCTCCCTCCCGCCGATTGTAATGCTGCACAGCCGCGCCCCCCGCGGCCACCTCCCTTATTTATTGGTTGGATTCTGTATTTATTGTGTTGGATTCTTGTGCTGCTGGTGTCCTGTTTCATATTGCACTTTATGTCCAGAACTCGCCAAGATCTTCAGATATTTTTTTGGGACTTTTTTTCGTTTCTATTATTAATTTTTTTATATTGATTTAAACATATTTTTTTCTCTTTTTTTGTGCATGTATAAAATGTGGCGACTGGTAGACTTTGTACAGAATGTGTAATAAATCCAGTGTCCAAATGAAAAAAAATGAAAAACTGTTGTTTGTCTGCTTTTGAAACCACATAGTAAATTCACACTTGAAGGCCAACTTCAATCAAAAAAAATCCCACTGTTTTTGTTATTTGTCCCGTGAAATTGCAATTAACCTTGATACCTCCTGCTTTTGATCCATGCATATAGCTTTAGGATCAGCCAATTTTTTGAGGCACACGTATATATCTATTTTACATGCTACCCTACAAAGTATAGAATTCAGAGTGAAAATGAATTGATTAATCAATGTAGTTCCTGTGGCACAGACTCTATGATTAATTATTTGGTTTCTTCTGGCGATGCATGCTTTCAGTAGAAGCTGCAAACATCATATTTGTGTGTTAAGTAAAAACATATTTACAATAGATATTCAAATTCAACACTTTTAGCTTTTATGAACCTTACAAGGGGCCAACCTGGGATTTTTAAACTACTAGTCTACATTGCTGGTTTTCAACCCAGTCCCACCCAACAGTCCGGGACCTTAGACACAACTGGGTAATCCCTAAATCAAGGACTGTTGGGAAAATTTTTATTTCCCTGAAGCTTATGGGAATGGTAGCCACTCATGCTGTGGGCCAAGTTGATAATTCTAGAGTAGGAACAAAAGACATCCCATCATGGTGATACTCGGCTCTAACTCAGTAGGGATCACTAGACGAGCCATGAAACTTTGCTAAATTGAATGGAAAGACCAATTATAGCTCCCACAAGCAACTTAGCTAGCTGTAGCCCTCCCGCTGTGTAACTACTACTCACACAATACCAAGCAATCCCAGGCGCGGATGTTCCATATGTGCTAGGTGTGCACCGAGCAGCCGCTCTGTCTATTTCTGGAGTTTGTGTGCTCCAAACAGAGCGCAGACAAACACCGGAAATACATCCGGGAGACAGACAGCAGCTGCAAATTCTGCAACAGAGTCACTCGCTCTGTTGCCAATTCGACCAGCACGAAAAGTTCACGAAAATTCATATACTTTTAGTGCTGGTCAAATTTAGTGACTCTGTTGACCAATTCGTAGCTGCCGTCGGCCCCCTCGTATGTATCCTGTGTATTTCAGGGGGTTTTCTACTGGCAGTTCGCAGCACACAAACCCTCGAAAATACACAAGATACATGGTGCCCCTGAGTGACGGGTGTGCTCCGCACTGGCAGCAAGCCTGTCACTCGGGCGTGATACACCCCTGATTACTGTGGGCTCAAGAGAGCCGAAGTTCCAATGTGTGTTACATCAGTGTCGTAATATGTTCTCCTTCGCGTCTGTGCAAGAGGCCTGGCGCTTGGTAATACAGTCACGGTGGCAGGTAAAAGCTTCTCCATCACCACATTGAGTCACATCAGATTATTTAACATTGCTTTAGAAGCCACAAGTCCCAGAGTCACCTAACCAATATTGATATTTATGCCCATATTATGCATAGGATATTGTCCCTTTAAATGCCCAAAGGGAATATCAAGGAATAGTTCAGGGTCAGAGAGAGTAGTCCCAGAGGTCGCTCCCCTTTTAGCAGTAGTCTATAAATGGGAACGCCAAACAAATCAGTAAACTGTCCTGACAATGTAAAGCAGGGTCCAGCCCCAATCTGAGAAGATGTATCCTGACTTAAAGAGCAAACAAGGGACATGCCAGCTTCTCCTCTGACCAGCAGCCATGATGCATCCATAGTAAGCTGTCACTGACAGTCTCTCACTGCTTGTGTAGTGAGAGGCCTTCATTTCCGCATGCCACCAAGAGAAGGGACCTAATCCAGATCCCCTCTGCCGGTGTCATGTGAAAACCACGGTCTCTCTCTGCCCTAGCAAAGAGAAGCTTTCAGATCATTATCAGACGTGCTAGGGTGAACCCTTGCTCTGATTGGCTGAGCGTGAGTGGACAGCGGCAGCAGCCCACAAACTCCGCCTCGGGTAAGAGGCAGCGCTCAGCTGAGCCCAGCTGAATCTGCAAAGCTACACGTCGGGTTTACTCTGTGTATGTGGCAAAAGGTTTCAAACTTTTCCTTCAGTCCGACCACCCACCAACAACGTTTAACCACAGTATTCGTGGATTTCGTGGACATGCACGTGAGTGCAAGCGAGGCTGCATTCCGTTTGGCGTACTGAGCCTGATGGGAGTCATAATAAACCGTACAATCATCCATAAATGGACCTGAATGTCCAACAAGGTCTGAAGTTAGTGACTTCAATGAACCACTGACACCCAGAGGCCTATAAAAGTTACTGCAACTCACAAGCCATCCCTTCCCCTGCTCAGTGTAAAATACAATAAGTGGTGCAGTTATATTACATTTCATAAGTGTAAACAAAACCTGGGTATTTAATGTATGGATGTAAATCTGAATGATCCAAGACATGGAGACACCGGCTGGAAAGGTATCCCTCTGACATATTACAGAGATTACTGGGGACAGTGCCATCCAATGAAAATACTGGGGGGCACATGCCTGGGGGCGGCATGGAACAGCACATAAATTACTCGTTATAAGAAGACTTTGGGGCTTTTCTAACAGGGGGTTGGCTAAATGCATATTGGGGTCTACCTTCTACTCACTAAAAACAAAAAGTGAATTGTGCTAAACTGACAAGGGAATTGTAAGAATCAGGCCTTACTAGCAGAGTCAGGATCACTCTCCAGTCTTTCTAACTGGGCTGCCAATTTATTTTAATACTGGCCTTACTATTGCCATAGACTTAACATTGGCTTTAAGGTCATTTCTTACAGGCCTGCTGGTAAAATATTGGCTGGGTGGCAAACCCATTGATCATGGGCGTCCACAGGATTTTTTTCCAGGGAGGGGCAAAATATCTTCCAATATTCCATGGCAGGAATGGACTCACGGAGTGTGGAAACCAGCAATTGATTGATGAAAATTGGTGAGACGAATCCATGTAATCAATAACAGTCACAGTGATATGGTGAGGAGGCAGAACTCAACATCTGACAGCTCATCACACATCATGCTATTAGTGCAAAATATCCTCTCCCAGTACCCTTAATACCTCCTACCTCCTCCCCATTGTTTATCTTTGTTGGCTCAGGAGAGGGGTTTCCTGGTGGGAGGCAAATTATACAAATGTTACCCATTAACCAGATGGGAACTAATGAAAGTATTTAGAACATTGGGCAGACTAGATGGACCAAATGGTTCTTATCTGCTGGTGACACATTCTATGTTTCTATGTTTAACCCCTTCCTAACATAGTATGGACTAGACATGTGCAAAACTAACATTTTTGTTTCGTTTTCGTCCATTCGGACGAAAATGTTATTTATTTAGTCTAAAACGAATTTCGTTCATTACTGCATTCGTTTCAGACAAAATTCGTTCATTATTTTCGTTTCGTTTTATTCGTTCGTACGAATCAATTGACCTCCACATTCCATAAACCGAAAGTCGATAAACCAAACTTCGTTCAGTTTATAGACTTTCGGCTTATGGAATACATGTAATGCTATTGGCTTTCTATAAACCGAAATAGAGTCCCCATTCATAAGAAATTCATATGAATGGGGACTCTAGTTCGGTTTATAGAAAGCCAATAGCATTACATGCATTCCATAAACCGAAAGTCGTTCATTATGTCGGTTTATGGAATGTATGTAATGCTATTGGTATTCTATAAACCGACTCTATTTCGGTTTATAGAATGCCAATAGCCTGAATGGACGAATGGACGAATGATTTTCGTTTATTAACCATTCGTTCATTCGTCTTTCGTTTGTTTAGCATTTTCGTTATTCGTTTTTCGGACCAATAGACGAAAATGCTACTTTGGGACGAAAATGCATTAGTACGAAAACGAATGCACATGTCTAGTATGGACTAGGTCCATCCTGTCTGGCAATCTGTTGCCGACATTGGACGTATAATACTTCCCAATGTTTACTGTGTATCACAGAGCTGCGCTTGTTGACTAACTCCCATGATGTTTAGCAAGTAACATTGCTAGTTGCTAACTGTAGATGGGGCTGTGCGAGGGTGGAGGGGGCAATGGGTTACTTCTGTTGACTGAATCTACAGTAATAATAACTAGCCATATTATTAGCTTAACGATTGTTACACTGCACACTAACAAATTTGTGGACTGCAGCTCCCATTACTGGCTGATTACCATAGGGATTGTAGACTGGGGTAATAGTGGCTAATCTTTACCACCCCAACTGTTATAAACTTCCCATGATGCTCAGGTATATGCGTGCTTGTTAGTTATTACTGCCATGGTTATATAATTGTCCTATTAACCCTTTAGTGACATGACCTTTTGACCTTGTCTTTCCCTTGGTGACATGGGCTGTTTTGACATTTCTGGGGTGTTTGTGTTTAGCTGTACTTGTACTTCTTTCTCACATACTGTATCCACACAAATTTTATATATTGTTTTTATCACCATAAGAAGGGCTTTCATTAGATACCATTATGTTCATCAAATCTTATAATTTACTACAAAAAAGTCATAAAATATGATGGAAATTAAAAAAACAACACATTTTTCTAACTTTGACCTAAAAAATAATTTACACAAATACAAATCAGTAAAAATATCCCCATCTAAATATTTTCAATTTTTTTTTACCAAGTTTAGAAATATGCTTGTTTCCGTGTTTTTCTGCTGTTTCTTGTGAGTTATAGGGCAATAACCAAAAATAGTGTTTTTTTTGTTTTGTTTTATAACCATTTTCACCTACAGTGAACTTTTGACCCTAACCCTTATGCTAACCCTAATGTAATTGTAACCCTAACCATTATTCTATGTTTAGCTAATTAAGTCTCTCCAATATGGCGCCTGCAATTCATTCAGTGGAGCGATCGCGGGTCACCAGATTTCGGTGATCCTTAATGCCTCAACCTCGAGGCATTAAATCATCGCCGTCTGAGCAGTGCATGCGAACTTAGATTGCAAATACACCTCTCATTTAACCGCAGGATGGATGGATATATATATATATATATATATATATATATATATCATGCCAGGGTGTGTGTATATACGATATACAAATGTTATATATAAATATTTATATATATATTACACACACATATATATCTATATCTAATGCTAGTGAAAAGCATATACATCATATGTGTACAAAACACACACTACCTATTTGTTTGCACCCAGTACTTTGTGTTACTGTATTTTTTATCCATGGGTTTACCTTACTGTGTATATCGACCAATGAGTACACCCATACCCACTGACACCTGCTGTCTCTCTCACACATACGATACATAGAAAAAAACAGAATGTATCGTTTGTTAGCATTTTGGAGAGTGCTCCAGAGTGCTGCATTATTCTGTGTGGTACCACAAGTATCGTAATACCAGTGTGGCACTTTGGGTTTTATACACACCAATCACTTTATTTATTTTCTCTCTCATATACTCAAGCTGTCTCTCACACTCACCATGTAGTCTCTCACACACACACACAGACTCACCATGTAGTCTCTCACACACACACAGACTCACCATGTGGTCTCTCACACACACACAGACTCACCATGTAGTCTCTCACACACACAGACTCACCATGTGGTCTCTCACACACACAGACTCACCATGTGGTCTCTCACACACAGACTCACCATGTGGTCTCTCACACACAGACTCACCATGTGGTCTCTCACACACAGACTCACCATGTGGTCTCTCACACACAGACTCACCATGTGGTCTCTCACACACACACACACAGACTCACCATGTAGTCTCTCACACACACACAGACTCACCATGTGGTCTCTCACACACACACGGACTCACCATGTGGTCTCTCACACAAGCACACAGACTCAATGTGTAGTTCTCACACACAGTAAGACTCTCACTCACACACACATCCTGTACCTTTCATGGCAAGTGCAGGGAGGAGCCTCTGGACAGCTCCTTCCTGTGTCATCAGGTGTCGGTCTGCAGGGGGTGTAGCAGGTCAGGAGCAGTATGGCAGTGAACGTGAGGGCATGCCCCCCAATCTTACTCTCTCCCCCACGAGATCCGAATCCTCTGATTCTGGGAAGGTGTCCTGGAAGGAGTAAGGCTTTGTGTGCAGGAGATACAGGCAGCAGGACAACACAGTGCTGCAGCTACCACTGCCAACACCAAGGAGAATACCGCGCTTTGCATTGCCGGTATATTAGCTATACCGGCCCCAGGAACCAGCCAGGTGGCAACCCTAATCCCAAGGAAGTCAGAGTGACTGGGACAGAAAGCAGCAGAGGCATTTTTTATTAAACACCAATCTACACCAAACAAGCTGGGAGACTTGTTTTTCCCCCCCACAGAAATCCTAAACTTGGAGTGCTACCACCACCACTGCAAGGGATTCTGGATAGGCATATGCAAATAAGGTTAAGATTTGGACTCAGTCTACCAGCACTGGACATAAGATTCCCAGTACCACGGCACCACCTGCTGTACAGAAGCAGAATTACAGTCCACTATGAAAACCCCAATGAATGTTAAATTGATGACATTGTGGGTATAATGTATGAGAGCTTCAACAATACACCCCCTCTGGTACCCCCCCTCTGGTATCCTACAATGAATGAAACTAACTTACATTGTGTGCTAGTGTCAGATTTGTGTGCATCGAGCCAATTCCCCCATGACATGTCTAAACATGTGATGTATCGCCGACAATAGCTGTAGCAGAGTATGTGCCAGAAACATAAAATGATGGTGCAATCAAGTGTCAAGTTTATTTGTTCGGGATATATAGCTTTAGTTTGATCCACAACAAACCAAATGAACCTTAGTAAAAAATTTTACAAATTATATGTAGTGAAAAAAAATAAAAAATGAATTAGGGATGTATTAACTAAACAATGTTTATACTGTGAAGCTACAGAACCAACTTAAATGATCTATACACCGTGTTATCAGAATTGCAAGCAAGTGCATGAATTAAGCGTTTCAAAATGCGTCTCCTGTTTATGACATCACCTGTGCCTTTATATGCAAATGAAGTATTTTCAATGGGAAATGTGTAATTTGCATAACAAGCCACAGGGTGATGTCATAATCAGCAGACATCAGACACACATCTGAAGCAACGTTACTTTCTTAATCTGTACATTTGCTAGCACAATACATTGATCATGTTTTTACTCACAGTATAAACAGTTCTTCGGTGATGGAGCACCATTTGTACTTTCAGGGACATCCACCACAGAGAGCTCCATGGCAATATAGATTTTACATGTGTGGGAAATGTTATTAGATGGTGGTCTAACAAGGGGTGCAGGAGATCCTTGGTGGCACAGATATCAGCAATTTCAATCTGTTTGAGGGAAAAAAGGGGCAATCCAGATCTCCTCCTCGTGAAGCCACAGAAGAGGACCCCACAACTATATAACTGTGTTGTATAAGTGGCTGGTGCATCATGCTCCTCTCCAGACCACAAATGTAATCACGTGGTCCCCGTGGCGTGCTTGTTTGAAAATCCCAGCTTGTTTGTTTTGTTTTTCAAATGAGTGCATTTGTCTTAGAGATATTTCGTTTAAAAATTGAGAACTGTGTCATGTACATGCTAGGGACCACCTTGATAGCCTTCTAGGTGTTAGACCCATTGACCCACCGCATTTCACTGACACACCAAAGCATCAAGCATGAGCCACGCAGACCACGCACTGTTCCTCAAGGGGAGACTCGGCTATGTTTGTGAAGGGTTTAATTACACATTAATTATTTCCCTGGACTGCCCTCTCCTTCCCTAGCAACCGAGGCAGACGCTTAATGTTTAGCGTCAATCATTTTAATCCTGTGAGATGCTCGACCAATGGGTGGTCTCAGCGGGGACACATGGATAACGGATTTGATGTGATAGGTCTCAGAGATTCTCAGTATCATTTCGCAGTTACAATGCTATCAGCGGTGCTATAAAACTGATCAAGGTATTTCATCTTTGTAAGTTAGAGACTCTTGGTTTCAGCCCTGGCTAGGTTTGTTTTGTGCTCCTCCAGTGAGCTCATTTTTTGGCAAGTAACCGTGGAAGGACAGATCCTCTTGGTCAAAGATTTGTCTGCATCTTCTGATTGGCTTCTTTCAGCCAATCATAGAACTAAGCAGATTAAAAAAAAAAATTAAAATGGCTGCCCCATGTCTGCTGTAAATTGCAGACTTTTTCTGGAGCAATGAAAGTGTCTGGACCAGTTCAAATGACCTCTTTTAAATAAACAAAAAACAATCAATGCAATCTTTTAAAGAGCAACAATCTGCATATAATTTATATGCAACCAGCAAATGATGCTCTTTCTTACGTGTCTGGGAAGACGTTCTCCCCTTCCTGGACACACTGCCCAAAACGCACCTCTTCTGACCATAAGAAATCAAGTGCGTATACATTTTAAACTAAAAAGTACAAAAACCCAGCGTCTCTGCCAGATGCCTGACCTACAGGGTCCAATACATTCCAAGACCCAAAGAAGAATCTTTACATGCCCCAAAACACCTTTTATGTCCATTTAATATGGGGTCGCTACACCCAGTGTGCCCCACCACTGACCAGTGCCTGGTCTGCTCTATTTAGCAAGATCTCGTTGAGTTGAGGAGGATCACATGACCTTCGAGTCTAGTTGACCCCACATTACATCTCTGCAATCGACTTCTTCGTCCGTGGACATTCTTGGTCGGAAGAGACGGATCTAGAAGTTCAACGTTGATGGTGAACCCTTGGTTGCATCATTCTCAGGGCCAAACCGATCTTAACTCCTGGTACAGACCGGAACGGCTTAGGACTGCATTTTTAGTGGACATATACCGAGAACCTGCTTACAATCCACTAATAGGGTTCATAAAGGAGTGTGGCACATACATGGAGCAGATCTGCATGTTGCTACCTTCAGAAGGGAGTCCACGGACATACTCGCACACCCCTGTGAAGACACAGTACTTGAGAAAGACCCGGTGCCTGCCCACCGTGCTTGGACCCATGTCGCGACTCAGTATGTAGATTCCATCATTGTGTAAGGCGCAGGTCACGCTCAGCCCAGATTTTGAGGTGTTCTCCTTCAGGCAGCTCCAGGACCTGGTCTTGGTGTTGTAGGAGCGCACGCCCAAAGAGTCCTCGCTTTGCCCCGAACGTCCATCGCGCACGCACCCTCCCACCAAGAACAAGGTCTCCTCCAGGGAAACCATCTGCTGCTTCCTAACGTGCAGTGGGCAAACGTCGAAAACAGACCACTCGTCGGCGGTGGGGCAGTAGCGAAGGACACTCAGGTTTCGACCTACAGATGGAATGAAAGGATATCGATTAGTCTACTGTGGAACGATGGGGACAACTTGTACCCATATAGATCACACCTATGTACATATAGGACATCTAGTATCTTCAGGAAGCCCCCAGGTTTTAGATAAAATATTCTACATAAACCCAGTAATAAAACCCAGTGTGCGCATATTTTATCTTAAAGAGGGATGAAATCCACGTTTTTTTCTACTAAACAGGGCCTAAGGCCACTTCTGCAAGAGTAAAAGCCCAATTTCATTGGTGCACCATTTAAAAGATGTTCTCTATATTATTGCAAAGTCCAGTGAGCTTCCACGTCATGGGGCATAGCTAAGAGCCTGCAGGAAGGGATTGTACGATGATCACTGATCTCTGTGATGGGTGCTTTCATCGTGATGGAGATGATCTGGAATTCAAACGCTGATCTCCTGGCAGCTCCTAATTGGGGTGATCAAGTCCAGATCACATCTGAATGATTCTCCAAACAAACATCATACATACGCATTTTTAAAATCATACAGCGGTTACCTTTTCCATGATTCAAATATCATATAGAGAGTTTAGTCACTGCTTATATAATAAACAATAATAAAACAAGATCATAAAGCATTAATATACACACACCGATCAGATTCAACATTATGACCTCCTGTCTAATATTGTGTAGATCCCCTCTTAGTGGCAAAACAGCCCTGACCTGTCGAGGCATGGACTCCACTAGACCTCTGAAGGTGTGCTGGGGTAACTGGCACCAAGACGTTAGCAGCAGATCCTTTAAGTCCTGTAAGTTGCGAGGTGGGGCCTCCATGGATCGGACTTGTTTGTCCAGCACATCCCACAGATGCTTGATTGGATTGAGATCTGGGGAATTTGGAGGTCAAGTCAACACCTTGAACTCTATGTGGTGTTCCTCAACCATTTTTGCACACTGATCAGCCATAACATTATTATATATTTACACCGATCAGCCATAACATTATGAGCACTGACAGGTGGCAAGCCGGCGGAGGCAGTGTGATGCTTTGGGTAATGTTCTGCTGAGAAACCTTGGGTCATGCCATGGTTTCAAGTGGATGTTACTTTGACATGTACCAAGGTGTTTTATACCCCCCCATGTGCCTCAGCACTCAGTGACCACGCTTCGTGACTTTACGTGGTCTTCCGCTTCGTGGCTCTTGCTGCTGTTCCTAAACACTTCCACTTTCCAGTAATACCACTTACAGTTGACTGTAGAATATCTAGTAGGGTGGCAAAGGTGGCAGCATCCTGTCACTGTCCCACGCTTGAATTCACTGAGCTCTTCTGCTCAGTGATATATAATTAAAAAAAAAAAAAAAAAATTATACTTAGAAAATGTGAAGCCAGAGATTTAAACTTACCCCTTGGAGTGTAGCCCCCAACCACAAAAATCTTCCCATGACTCTCACAAGCAGAGAACTCCACCAGAGTTTCAGGAAGCGGGGAGACTGGAGTCCACGTATCTTGCTCGGGCAGCAAACACTCCACAGTCCTCAGAGACTGGCCCCCGACAGCATACAGGGCCCCGCAGACAGCAAGTAAACGGAAATTGGACCTGAAGAAGTACAACGAGAGTTACACAAACCAGCAAATAGAAACGGGTATAATGGGATCTCTTGGGGAATAAGGGGGAATGGGGGCAGTTACGGTTATAATTTTCAAAATACTCAATGTATCTCTGTGGGGTATAGACTGTAGCGTAATCACATAGGAATATGGAATTGCTCTGTTATACAGGGGTGTACCAATCATTCATTTTTTATTATTACAGGAATTTCTACCAAATGTTTTTGAAGTTATTTACATATCTCGGCCATTCCTCTTTTACGGACATCGTTTAGAATGTTGGGGACGAGACGATGGAATGTTGCGTAGCTAAACCGACTTCATACTACCCCAACATTCTAAACGTGCTGGTGAGTCAAAGGGGAGGAGCTTGGGTTTGTTTCTACATTTTATTAAAGGAGCATGTTTAGAACGTTGAGGTAGTACAAACAAAAATAGTTACTGTCACTTTAATAAAAGATTGCTATTAAAGTGACCACTACACTTAAAGGGTACCACTTATCACAGGTGTGAAAAAACACCATCCTCTGTGGTTCACTGGGGTTGATGGGAGATCTAACTGACAAGGGCTGGCACATCTTAGCTCTCTAAATCATGCATGATTTGAATCCTTCCAAGTCAGCCACAGACCACGGTGCCGATAGTAAATAACAGATGATAGATAACCACTGTTACCACTTTAACTTGCAGTAAATTCCGATATGCCCCTATATGGTCACTGGGAAATCCTAAAACATCACCATGCCCAATCCTTCCTTTCTTCTCGGTCCCACCAAGTGGGGCAGGGGGTGGGAGATGGAGAGCATACATTCCCTACGCAGAGCACCAAATAAGGTGTGCAGAGCAGAGAGCTGCTTGCAGAGCAGATATTTACCCCTTCTAATCCAGGGCTTCCAAGTTACAATCTGTGAAAGTCCCTTTTTTCTATTTTCTTCCTTCATCACAGGTGAGTCACTCACCTCAGCCAGGGCTGCTCTTGCAATATAGAACATTAAAAGCCTCCACAGTGTGTAGTTGGAGAATCCAATTGTAAAGCATAAATAAAAAAAATGACAATTAACCCTTTCCTGTGAGAACATATGCCCAGTGCTTATTAAACCAATGAGTCCTGGGAGTTAACCCATTAACTTCCTTTTTGCATAGTTAAAGGTGCCATTAAAAAAAAAAACAAATCCTGCAGGGTTTTACTAATCATCAAGAGCTACTAATTTACATTGCTCACTGCTCCTCCAGTGAGACACACAGATTGTTGTTTCTAAAGGATAAATATAAAATATGGGGGGGGGGGGGGGGGTTGGTCCCGCCCTTTCATGTGTGGGGAAATTGATCCTACGTTAAATGGTGGTCTGTCACATTGTTCGGCATATGCCCAATATTGAAGCGTAACACTGTGGACTAACTCTGAACATACAGCTAATTAAATCCCAACATTTGTAAAGAGTTTACGCTGGCATACACAGCGCAAGCCCCACTATTTCAAACTATATGTACAAAGCCCGCTGGGTTGCAGATCCATTTGACGCAAGGGATGCTAAATTATTTTATCTAGAAACACGTTTCTCTAGCTGTCAGCTCTTGTGCCCACAGGCACAGATTCCTGTAGCCTTTAGAAGCCAGACACAGCGATTCAGAATCCAGCCTGGTTATTTTAACGAGCCAGGGAAATTGAACTTCATTAGAGTTGTATGTAAAACAGTCAAAAAAGTTAGGAGCCAGAACTAGGGATTTTAGGGTGCCTGGCTCCTGGGATTTGTCAAGCCTAGTGGTTGGAGCATTGGTCCCCAAGGACCACCCAACAGTCCAGATCTTAGGGATAACCCAATAAGGGGGGGGGGGGGGAAATACCATTGACACAACTGGGTATTCCCCAAGATCTGGACTGTTGGGTGGTCCTTGAGGACAGGGTTGGAGACCACTGGTCCAGAGTACATGCTGCGTCTCCTGCAAAGTTGTAGCGGTGGAAAAATAATTTTTGCCACATTTATTTAAAAATGTAATGGTTCTTTCAAATAGATTTCTAACCTGAAAAACATAAGATATATTAACCAACAGAGCACAAAACAGCTTGTATGTTGTAATAATAGCTTAAAAATAAAATGTTTGGCCATTTTTATGAGTTTTTTGTTATCATGCGTCTCTGTTGTGTAGCACATTACCCAGCATGCCCCTGATCCCTTTTTGATTGGCCGAATATTATTTTTTATACTTTCGAAGGGTTCGATGGGGCTGGGCAAAAAGTTTTCAATGGATAAAATGTATTTCAGAAAATGCCTTAAAACTGGGAACAACAAGGAGTAATGTTGCAAAACGTGGGGCCACATTTAAAAAAAAAATTATATATGTTTTATCCCTAGCAGGATTCTTCCAAAGGCTACGGGGACTGGTCATGCAGGATGGGGTCTTATTGGGCAGATACTGGGATGTGTGCCCAGCTTTCCTTTCAGCTATATTGCATCCTCCACATTACCTCTTCTGGTTCATGGAGGGCTCCATGCTCCAGCAACCGGTGCTTGGGTTATACGAGTGCACCGCACTGATCTCCTGCCCGTTCTCCCGACTCCCACCGGCCACAAACAGATAGTTATGGATCGTTGTCGCTCCGTAACCTTGTACCCTCAGCATACTCTGTGGTATTTCTCCAGGCATACACTGCCAGCCACCTCTGCCGTCTTGGTATCTTAGAAGCGCCCAAGAGTCACTGCCTTGTTGGGAAAGGACTAAAAGGGCTGGTGAACCCCGAAGCCTCTCCTGCAGGACGCTCTCCTTTAGCGTCTTAGGGCTCTCCTGGAAGTCAGTCCGCCGTAACATGAGGTGGTAATGAGCAGCCATGTATCTCAGGGCGGCAGATGCTAGATCCCATTGGCCGTGAAGCTGGGACACGTCCAGAAGATCCAGACAAGTGTCTAGTGACAGCGAGGACTGCAGAAGGGACAGGAGGCCTTGGACTTGTAGGTAGGAGGCAGCTTCCACCAGAGCCTGTAGGGGACCTTGTGACACGTCTGGCAGGCCACAATCTAACTCGTTTTGTAGAGCACAGCATTCCCTGTCCAGGATGTCCCTTGACTCGGCCTGTAGGCCACATTCTGCATCACGATTAGTACTGCACTCCTGAAGAGGCCCTCCAGTGATGTGCCGCAGAACGGCTTCCAGTCCTTCTGGGTCCAGACCATGCAAGGTCACCACTTCTCCACTACTCTCGCGCATCCCTGAGCGAAACAGAGCCTGGAAGAAGCCACTCTGGGCTACCAGTGGCTCCCGTGGCACATAGTAACATCTTGAGCCCAAGAGAATCTGCACCGTGTGCAAGGAGGACATTAGATATACTCGCTTTCAAAGCCCACTGAAGATTTGCACAAATATTAGCAAGAGCACATGACCGCTAACCCACCGGTACATAAGAGTGCCATATTGCTCTACGCACCACATGCAAAACTATATATGACTGTAGTTCAGGGTGTTCACCTGATGCAGTCATTTAGCATCCCTCCACATGCACATACATAAACCTCCACATTACAATGAAAGTCAAGCATCACCCACTATCAGGCCAACAGAGTCAAGCGTCACCCACCATACGCCCAAAAGAGAGTCAAGCGTCACCCACTATACGCCCAAAAGAGAGTCAAGCATCACCCACTGTACGCCCAAAAGAGAGTCAAGCGTCACCCACTATACGCCCAAAAGAGAGTCAAGCATCACACACTGTACGCCCAAAAGAGAGTCAAGCATCACCCACTATACGCCCAAAAGAGAGTCAAGCATCACCCACTATACGCCCAAAAGAGTGTCAAGCATCACCCACTGTACGCCCAAAAGAGAGTCAAGCATCACCCACTGTACACCCAGGAGAGTCACGCATCACCTACTATACCTGTGTCACAAACCTAACCTCACACACGTGCAAGAACTGTCACACACGTGCAAGAACTGTCACACACAAGGTCTCAAAAGCAACCTAATGGTCCCTCGAATATGCATGTGCAAGAGCGTTACAAACCTGCAAACTACAAAACGCGAGTAACAAAATGCAAAGAAACCGCCCCAAACACAGGAACGTTACACGACTACCCCACAACACAGGGTGCACTCTCCAAGACACTTAACCCATGCATTACCAGCAAGCATGCATATTTCCTGCACAAATCACAATTTTCATTCCACCCTTTTAAGCAAAAGCCCCTCACCCCCCTA
Organism: Pelodytes ibericus; assembly: GCA_036172795.1. Classification (NCBI taxonomy): domain Eukaryota; kingdom Metazoa; phylum Chordata; class Amphibia; order Anura; family Pelodytidae; genus Pelodytes; species Pelodytes ibericus. The sequence goes on along the minus strand of CM069858.1, from coordinate 12,901,242 downwards.
TCTGCTTGTCCAGCACATTTGCTCCCATTGCCACACTGTTCTGCCTACCTCACAACAATACATGTATAGATATCCTCCCATCAGCTGCCCCTGCACCTCAGACAATGCCCCCTCTGCAGTTCAGACAATGCCCCCTCTGCAGCTCCCTGCTCAGTCCATAACACACAGATTCAGTTCTGCAAATACCTTACACTGCAATTCCCCCTGTACCTCTCCCCAGCCTGTACCTCTCCCCAGCCTGTACCTCTCCCCAGCCTGTACCTCTCCCCAGCCTGTACCTCTCCCCAGCCTGTACCTCTCCCCAGCCTGTACCTCTCCCCAGCCTGTACCTCTCCCCAGCCTGTACCTCTCCCCAGCCTGTGTACTCACTATTCAAACTGCAAAGAATGACATTTCACTTCCTGACCATAGCCACACCCCCTGTGATGTCACCTGGTACAGACACACCTCCTGCTACAACACCCTCCCTCATAGTTACTCCACCTTAATGTTGTTTTATTTATTAAAGTGACACTACACCCAACACACTTCATATTCCTCACTTTAACTTTAAAGGATATCCTGAAAATCAAAGCAAGCTATGTTTAAATGAAAGATTGCATCAAGAATAAGGCATTTTAAATTGAAATGTTTTAATGAAAGAATACAAAAAAAAATACCTTACTGGGCACTCTTTGCTCTATAGCGCTCTGTCAGGGGGCAGAAGCCTTTAAAGGGCCAGTTCCACCTAACTTATTTTCTGGATCTTGTACATGTGTTTAATATATGTGACATGCATTCATTTTCACTTTAAATCAATTTACAGTTCTCCTGTAGTTTTAAATTCAAAATAATAATAATAATAACATAAATACATCTGCTACACTTTATTTGCAGTTTTTAGGAGATAGGAAGTTCTGAGTAAAAGGGTTAAAACCAGTTCAGTGTTCCTTTAAGGCCAAAGTAGCCGAGCAAGAAAAATCCTCCCATTCAGCTGCATTGGAGAATTTTTGAAATACGGCTACATTGGCCTAAAGTTTAAAATTCCCGTCTCAGTTCCCTGCCATTCTCTCTTTATTAATATTGTTTGGGAATAAACCACTGAAATATAATTCACCTAGAGAAGATGGAGGTGGGGAGCATATTTAAAGGGACACAAAACTTTTTGTTTTCACTTGCGCCCCTCTTATAGAAATATATAAAATATAACATACGTCCCAGTAGAGATGCTGCCTCCCAAAAAAAGGACACTCTCCCAAGTCTCCAACTTGCCTGTTTTTCCAGCTCTGTTATTAATTTCTGTTTTTGCAGTTCACTTGTCAATTCACTTTTTACAACCAATGACCACAACCCCCCTACCCTCCGCTCCAAACACTTTAAATTAGAATTTCAGAGGTTTACAAGTGACATCATCAAGTATTCCAGTACTGAGAGGGTGGTGGATGCATGGAATAGCCTTACAACAGAAGCCTGACTGTAATTCAGTGAGTGGCGTTTAAGCATGCATGGGATAAGTATAAGGATATCCTGAACACATGATAATGGCCAGGGCCAAATAAGATAGAACTCTGAAAAAAACATGACTGTAGCGAAAGTTCCGGGACTGTTGGCAAATATGTAATGATGTATGTGGCACTTTAATCTCATATACGTATCCTCTGGGGACATAGCATCCCTGTTTGGTGCTTTGGAGAAGCAGAGATCATGTTTCTACCTTTGCTACCTCTGATAGAGCTTTCTCTGGGCTGGGGATAACCAGGGGACAGTGGGGGGGGGGGGGGGGATATTACAGTTACCTGTACACAGCTTCTTTGTGCCAGGTTTGGACGGTCTCGGATGAGTGAGCAGCTGTACTGAGTATCTTGCAGACCGTGGGAATTGAGAGAACAAGGGATTGTTATTGGTGGTGGGGTGGCGGGGGTTGCACTCAGGCTGTCCAGACACAATAGGGTCTACTCAATAGAGAGAGTATTTCAGGGAATTGAAAAGCGAACTTCAAACTTTAGGCCAATGTAGCCGAGTTCGAAAAAATGTTCCAATGCACCTGGATGGGAGAATGTTTCCATCTCAGCTACTTTGGCCTGACGTTTGGAATTCCCGTCTCGACTCCCGGCAATTCTCTCTTTAATGAGTAGACTACATTTTCCATGCTCCTCTGCCAGCGTCTTTGCTGAAAGAGCATTATGGGAGATGTAGTTCATCAGCAGTTGGAGGGCCGCAGGTGGCCTGCCCTTAAAAGTAGACCATAAAATCTAGGGTCTGAGAGAGGGCGAGTGGGCTGGATTGGGGGGGGTGGGGGGGGGGGGCAATTTAACCCAATGCAGACATTTCCCTAGCATGATTCATTTATTTGGGACTTGTGTCGATTACCTTTCCTATCACGCTCAGCCAGCCATAAGTTAGGGGGACCATAAGAGAGCTGTACGATGAAGACCATAGTTCCCAAGTCACCCCTTCGTAATAGAAATGATCTTATGTGTCTTGGCAGAGTAGAGCAGGTCCCTTCCTGAGACATTAATGAGACTAAAACAAAATATCCTAACTACAAAACACAGTTCACTGCTATAAAAAAGGACAACATTTTTTTTTTGGGGGGTGGGTGGGTGGGTGGGGGGGGGGTCTAGTACAGTTCTCAGTGGTGAGTTCCCCACAGCAGCTAGAGCTCCAAATACTAATCCCCCCTTAACAAGATAACCCCCTCTTACCATAAAAGTATCATCTAACCCTAACTCTTAAACTAACCGCAAACCCTGATCCCTAATACTAACTTTAATATTAACCCTAATACTAACCCCTAAGCTCTAATACTAATCCTTAACCTAACCCCTAAACCTACTAGTAACCCTAAAACCCTAATACTAACCCTAAACCTACTAGTAACCCTAAAACCCTAATACTAACCCCTAAACCTACTAGTAACCCTAATACTAACCCCTAAACCTACTAGTAACCTTAAAACTAACCCTAAACCTACTAGTAACCCTAAAACCCTAATACTAACCCTAAACCTACTAGTAACCCTAAAACCCTAATACTAACCCCTAAACCTACTAGTAACCCTAATACTAACCCCTAAACCTACTAGTAACCCTAATACTAACCCTAAACCTACTAGTAACCCTAATACTAACCCCTAAACCTACTAGTAACCCTAAAACCCTAATACTAACCCTAAACCTACCAGTAACCCTAAAACCCTAATACTAACCCTAAACCTACTAGTAACCCTAAAACCCTAATACTAACCCTAAACCTACTAGTAACCCTAAAACCCTAATACTAACCCCTAAACCTACTAGTAACCCTAAAACCCTAATACTAACCCTAAACCTACTAGTAACCCTAAAACCCTAATACTAACCCCTAAACCTACTAGTAACCCTAAAACCAACCCCTAAACCTACTAGTAACCCTAATACTAACCCTAAACCTACTAGTAACCCTAAAACCCTAATACTAACCCTAAACCTACCAGTAACCCTAAAACCCTAATACTAACCCTAAACCTACTAGTAACCCTAAAACCCTAATACTAACCCTAAACCTACCAGTAACCCTAAAACCCTAATACTAACCCTAAACCTACTAGTAACTCTAAAACCCTAATACTAACCCTAAACCTACCAGTAACCCTAAAACCCTAATACTAACCCTAAACCTACTAGTAACCCTAAAACCCTAATACTAACCCCTAAACCTACTAGTAACCCTAAAACCCTAATACTAACCCTAAACCTACTAGTAACCCTAAAACCCTAATACTAACCCCTAAACCTACTAGTAACCCTAAAACCCTAATACTAACCCTAAACCTACTAGTAACCCTAAAACCCTAATACTAACCCCTAAACCTACTAGTAACCCTAAAACCAACCCCTAAACCTACTAGTAACCCTAATACTAACCCTAAACCTACTAGTAACCATAAAACCCTAATACTAACCCTAAACCTACCAGTAACCCTAAAACCCTAATACTAACCCTAAACCTACTAGTAACCCTAAAACCCTAATACTAACCCTAAACCTACTAGTAACCCTAAAACCCTAATACTAAACCCTAAAACCAACCCCTAAACCTACTAGTAACCTTAATACTAACCCTAAACCTACTAGTAACCCTAAAACCCTAATACTAACCCTAAACGAGCCCTAAAACTAACCTGCACCCCATAGTACTAACCTTGCTTGACTGAACACCTGAAAGCGAGGAACTGTCAAGTCGCTAGAACTCCCCCAATGAAGCAGCCGCGAGGAACTGTCCCAGTCCGAAAAAAAGATTGATGAAGAATTTCCTCAGCACAATACCTGCAATACCCGTGTGTTGATTTTTGAGGAAGGAACCTGCCAACATGGTTTTGAAAGCATGCAATTGAGCTCTAAGTGAGCCAATAAATGGTATCATTTTAACTGATGTGATATGAAATTCGGTGCTCCGATTTTTGAAACGAGTAGCCCCTTACATATTTTCCATAACATATATAACAATTTATTATCATTCCAAAACCAAATTTAAAACACATGCAAAGTAAAATATAAAAATACACAATGTTTGTAGACATTTTTTTTGTACAATGTCTCTGTTTTCTTAAAAACAAGCTGGGGACAGTAGGATTTTGCCCCTAGTATGGGGATAAACTAGCATGTATTTTTGACAGTACATGACAGGGTATTCTTTGAAATGCTCATCCCTCTCAGGTTGGCGATTGTCTTGCAGAGCAGAGAGAGAAGCTAATTTTCAAATGGATTCAACTGTCACAAATGGGATCCAGGTGGAATGGGACCCTGAGCGTCCGTGTTCAGGCATTATGGTGCAAGATGTGGAGACATGGGGGCTGGTGCTGGGTAACTGCACTTCCCCGGTAGCTTGGGGCTCCAGGTTTGTGCAGCCACATACCAAGGGCCTGTGGAGGCAGCTGCTATATCCAGTATATCAAGGCAGGAACTGAAGAAACCCTAAAAACATCCTGGAGAAGGCTTGGAACACAACTAGGACAGGATAGCAGGATGTAAGACAGGCAAATTAAGAGGGAGACTAAGCAAAGCAAAAGCAGAAAAGCAACTGAGGCAGAACTGAATACAGAGTGCAGGGCTACAACAAAAAAACTAGAGGAGGACTGAGTCAACCATAAGCAGGGCAGATCAGAAACCAATGCCAAACCCTCCCCCCCCCCCCCCTAATCTTGATCTCCTCAACTTACCACGTGGTGACATCTGCAAGTCCTAATGTGGCTTCTCTACTACAAATCCCATTCCCCTCAGCCATTACTCTGCTGGCCGAGTTTCAGAGCCATTGTATTCCAAAAAATATTTGTTGGGTAGTTCTGTTTTGTTTGTTTTCCCCTACCTTCCGGCCAGACTGATTAATACTGGGGAAAGTTTGTTCTCTGGAGTTTGTCTTTTTTTTAATTAATCTATTTTAGCAGGAGAGCCGATTCCATGGGGATCACAATATTTATTTATTTTAACTTTTGTATTCAGCGTGTTGTTCATTTTATTCCTCTGTCGTATCATGTTGAGGATTTCTTTGCTTTCCTTTCATTATATTTGTATTAAAAGATTAAAATAATAATAATAAAAAAGAGATGAAAACCTCAACAAACAGTTTCGAATTTCTCACCTTGGATTCTTTTTAAATTTCAGCCAATAGGCTGACTCCTTTCACCTCTCCCCCCCCCTTCCCCACTCCCCTCTCTCTCAGCTGCACCCCCTATACCCTCCCTCTCACACCACAGAACAGAAGCTTGTGCCTGGGGAAGTGAGCAGGAGATCTGCAGAATAAAGGGATTTCTTAACCATAAAGACATCATGACACAGCATGCTGAGTGGGCGCTCAGAGCACAGGTAAGAGCATGGTGGGGGGAGTGGATCTCAAACTTTATAAGTCCAAGGGAACCCCTTTATTAGTCAAATATCTCCTCGCCACTTTGTTCTGTTTGCAAAAACGACAGAATAAACTTTATGATACTTGCTTTTATATTAAATTTTTATATTTTGATGATTGATTTTATATTTATTAGACTTAATGAGTTTGTTTTTATATTTATTAATCTTGATTTGTTCATTTTTTTATATTTTTTAGACTTTTCTACAACACCTCTCCATCCTGTGACACTGCCTCTTCCTATGCCCCAGAGTGGCTCTGTTTTGGAGATACAGTCCCTATTTTGTACCCAGATTGCAATTTGTATTAGGGGCTCGGAATGTTTGGCGTGTATCAGTGTAACACCGAGCCCCACAGCTCTAAACGCTTAATATGTGGGGTTAAATTGCAGTTTAGGCTTTTTGTATAAATATTTTTCTGCCTTTATGTTGCAGTAAACTATACTAATTAGCATTTTCCAGGATGGGAAGTTGCCTTATAAATCGGTGGCGTTTGCTCTGCCCCTCAAAGCAACTTCCGTAAAACCAAATTAGCCCTCTTTGGCCATTTAATATATCAGTTCCTCTATGGATGACAGTTTGATCCCCATCGTTGTGGCGTTGTGTAGTCCGAAAGGGTCTTCCAACTTCAATTCTGCAGCAATTTGATTCTAAAAGTAGAGAGTATTCCGTTGGCCTCCATGGTGACTGCTCCACTTTTAGAACTTCCCCCCCTTTCTTTGTGTCTGCAGGGACTGTCCTCGTGCCCGTGTGAGTTTTGGTAATGGCTGTAGGACTCAGGTATGTGGTTCTCCTACACCTCACCCTCCTGGATACACCGGGATTTGCCAGCAAACCCACTGCTCTGTGCCCACACACCTTGTTCTACCATGACTGCTGGATCAGGCGCTTTCCAGGACTGTCCCTCGGCCTCCCTGCGTCCGAACAACGAGGAGCCCGCGTGCTGCGGAGGAAGTCCCAACTCTCGGCATCTCTCTGCGGTCGGATGTGCTGTGATCAAGGTGAGCAGGGAGCCACCTGGCCAAGTGACACATAGAATGGCGACCTTCACAGAGAGGTCAAGGTCAATCTGGGACAAAAAGGACTAGACGGACCAAGGAGACACATAGAAAAGACCAAAGACAGGGTGACGTGCCGGTACTGATGGTGGTGAGACTGAAGAAGTCACAGGGACAATGCCAAGAGGCACTATAGACATATAGGGGATAGTTATGTACAAAATATTGGTGCTGTTTCTAACATTAACTGGGGTATTTTCTGTGCCTGCCCTTCACGGTGTAAATATATGATATGGGAAGACAAATATCTAAAATACAAATTTTTAGAATGGAATTGGAGAAATACAGTGATATAAAATATGCCGCTTTGGTAACAGTACTTATTATTACATTTTTTTTGAGGATGGGAACCATTTCATACATAACCGCGGACACGGTGCCCCAGAATTGAGCATCTGGGCTGCTGTGGCGCAATTTGTGACAGCGCAAAACATTCCTAACGGAAAACGAGACTCCGAAAACTCAGGAGTGCTGGACTGATCATTTCAGCTGCAGAAAGGGTCAGAATGTATTTTTTAAAAAAAAAGGTGCAATCGCTGTTTTTTAGTTTTTACTTTTCCTATGCCATTACATTTATAAATCCGCCAAATCTCCCCTACCCCCCAGTCCTCTCTTTGTGATTATCAGATATGTTTCAACCAGTCAGAAGATCTCTCTTTTATAATGGAGATTATTCTTTTTTTATTTACCCGCCCACCAGGTTATTCTGAAATCCATAGGACATCATTATATTGAAATCTGTGGTGGATGCATGGAATGGTCTCCCAGAAGAGGCGGGGACAGTGCAAGACTCCTTGACGTAAGCTGTGTTAACCCATCCCATGATGCTAGATCTTGTGTCATTTCAGCCTCCTGTAACATGGCCGTGTTTTACGCAGACACCAGAGACGGACAAGATAACTGTCACCTGGTGCACTGTCCGCAACCAGGGAGCTGCATCCTACAGTTGCAGGAGAAGGCTGTGCTATTCACTGTAACAGCTGGTGAGTGGAGCTGGACACACAGACGCATTCTCCTCAACCAGCAACAGAGGGCGCCATTGTGGATTTTCATTCCCTTTTATTCATAGCTTTGCTGATTTTGCATGAATTAAATCACCGTTCAATGCTCTTGCAATACTACTAATGGTGATTTAATATTATGTTATCATAATTAGTTCATTCATTTTCATTAATTATTAAGTTGTATCTTATTCTGTAATATTCACCAGGAATAAAACACAATCACCTTGTGTTAGCAAAACTGCAAGAGAAATGTTCAAAATGTGTCTGTGGTGTCCTGCTTGTGACATCATCTTGTGGCTTTATATGCAAATTTAACGTTCCCCATTGAAAATGTGTTAATTTGCATATCAAGGCACAAGGTGATGTCATAAGCAGGAGTCTCCACAGATTTAAAATATATATTTCTCTTATTATATCCATTTTCCCTGCAGTTTTGCAAAAATACAAATATATGTGCTAGATGTGTCTGTGGTTTCTCCTGCTCATCACTAGTGTTGAGCGAACCCGAACCGCACTGTTTGGGTTCGTACCGAACTTTACGGTTTTGGGACCCCGGACCCGAACATTTAACTGTATGTCCGTGTTGGAGTTCGGGGTTCGGCGATTACATTGTATGTAATGCTATTGGCTTTCTATAAACCGAAATAGAGTCCCCATTCATATGAATGGGGACTCTATTTCGGTTTATAGAAAGCCCATAGTATTACATGTATTCCATAAGCCGAAAGTCTATAAACCGAAACGACATTCGGTTTATAAACTTTCGGTTTATAGACTTTCGGTTTATGGAATACATGTAATGCTATTGCTATTCTATAAACCGAAAGTCTATAACCCGAATGTCTTTGCACTCCAACCCTCTCTCAAACGGATAATTCTGTTGATCCTCCTGGCAGACTTGCTTTAGATTTATGTTCTTCCAAAGCTAAAATCAAAGATTCCATCTAGTGCTATTTTATGGCTCAGCTGTATTTTTAATTTGTATGTATTTTATGTTATTTGAAGTTATTTCCCTATCCAGATTTGTTTGCAGGGCACTTGTCCTACTCTTACCCCCATTTTACTTCTTTTTGCCGCCCTATAGCCCTTTCCAGGACTCTTTTAGAGGCATTTTTGTGCCCAAATGTTCGTGTCCCCATTGACTTCAATGGGGTTCGTGTTCGGGGTCAAGTTCTACTTATGACATCACCTTGTGAACTGATTTTCAATGGGAAATTTGCATATCAAGCCACAAGGTGATGTCATAGGCAGAAGACGCCACAGACACATTTAGAACTTGCTAGTAATTCTGATAACACAGTGTATAGAACATGTTTCATTACTTAATCAAGTAGTGGATCCCACAGAACCTCGCTGATTAGTCAATTGATTTCCTTCTGGTCACATAGGACTTCTACATAGTGAAAGGCGGCCTTCAAACGTTATATGTGGCTGGTAAAAAAAAAAAAAATGGCAGAGGCGCCAACCCTAATGACGTCAGGGATCCCCCTTTAGTTTGTTTTTTCCTTGATTACAGTAGAATTTGAAGTGAGTGTATCAATTGGCCTATAATTTTTGATTACGTACAAGACATTCACAGCCATGTTCCTCTCTTAGGTGTTGATCCGGATCTGTTGGTGTTCAACCAACAGGGACAGGTTGATTTCAACCCCAGGTCATCTTTGAAATGGGATCGACCCAATGATTCGCATGCACTGGCCTCCTCTTCAGCCCAGCCTCCTGCCCTTATCACTTCTGTGGTCCCTGCTTCTAAACAGGCATCCTCAACACACAACCCCCCTCCACAACCTCTATCCCCTCCCCACTCGTCACCACAACACTCTCCACCTCATCCTGGAGACTCTCCCCTCCGCTCGTTCCCACCAACACACTCCCCACCTTTCACCGCTCCTCTCCTTTCTGAAAACCCCTTTATATCTCCTTCCGGAACTCTGCCACCTTCAGGGGATTCGATCAGTAATCAGCCGACTAGCTCCTGGCCGCCCCTCGGACAACCTAGACCCAACTTACAGAGCCCAGCTCATCTTGACAGCAGCAAGCAGCATCTCAATGAAACCAAGACCCATGGCGGCAGGAATCAGAGTTCCGATGGGGAGTTGGAGGACGCAAAGGACCCGCTAGTGAACCTCTGGTTGCTCCCTGGCTTGCTTGGATCTTCAGTTGCCTTGCTGTGCTGCTGCTCAGGGATTTTGGCCCTTGGATGCTGTAGAAGAAGAAAGAGGGGGAGATATAGACCAGGACACGCCAGAGACACAAGGAGAGGCACACTTCTCAGATGCACAATCCTTAAGGAAGCTGACTGATCCTGGAACTACGTATGGAGACGACTTGCACTGGGACTCATCTTTGGATGTCCTTCTGGTGACAGAACTTCATGGATCAGAGGCTATCAGGTGGTCATCTGCCCTCCATAACTGGCCCTTCTGACCAACCCTGGAAAAAAAATAAGTTGACAAGTCATCTGTGGCCACCAGAACTTGGCTGTGGCTGCACAGGAGGCCACACAAAAAAAAACTACAAACATCTGGGAACCAATGTCGTGCCAGTACTAGGTAACCAAAAGAAGGCTAATTGTATCTGATCAAACTAGACCTCGCGCACTTGCACTGGGTAATACGTTCTTGAGGATGTACAGTAACAATTTCATTCAGGAGCAAGAAATGTGTCATTTTGTATCTTGTGAAAAAGCTGCATATTTATATTTGGTTTTGGGGCCGCCAGTTGTACTCAGACACTCGCTGGCACTGTACCAGCCTAAGGTTTCAGCTCATAGACTGTCCCAGCAGCCGAATACAACCCGTCATTGTGATGAAGGTAAAACTCACTGCAACCCAACCCTCTGCCGTGAGGATTTAAAATGATGCTCCTGAAAATGTCATTGCAAAAAACGCGAATGTGCAATCGGCGTCTAGAAGCGCCAAGTTATCTCCCGCGTTTCTGCAAAATCCCCTTTTTTGGAATCCTGGGGCCTGCTGCAGACTGAACAGGTAACAGATCCCCTCATCCAGCTAAAGGGGGGAAGGGAGGGAGCACTTTATCTTTTGTGTTTTAGTTTCTCAATGGCTCCATTCTTCCTTAACGGACTGTTTGTGTATGCTGCTTCTGGGAGCAGCTCCTGAAGGTCACCGTGGTTGGAGCCAGCCCAGGAAAAGGGATTTAATGTCCTCAGATTAGCCAGAGGTCAGTAAATGAGCCTTGAAACAGTCAACAGCAGGAATTATACCACGGGGATGCGTCACTGGACAAACAGCCACGCTGTATCAGAGGGATTATATCAGAGGCTCACAAAACCAGTCATCTGCAACTGTTGGGGAGGTGACACAAACACAACAGATACCAGCATGAATCAGCCTCCCAGCAGAGGTGGCAGAGATCAAATAAAATCTGAAAATATAATAGCACCTTAAATATATATATATATATTAAACAAGCCATGGATCAAAATGGGTGTGATTTCACTGTCTCCAGAGCCTAAGTGCTGGGATCTCTGAAAGGATATTAAATGTATAAGTGCTGTACTATATATATTAACACAAAATACAGAAATTTGTACTAAATACAACTTCTTGAAACATTTAGAGACGCTACCATGATTTGATTGTATTCTCCTATTTAAAAGGGACTCTGCAAGCTGAACATTATTTGTATAATGACTGTAAATATGTATGGAAGGTGTTTCCAATGAGTCTGTGGAGTCTCCTGTTCAAGGTATCACCTGTGTCTTGATCTGCAAACGAACTGCTTTCACTTGGAATATGTGGAATTTGCATATCCAGTTACCAGGTGATGTCATCAATCCGAGACACCATGGCTAACGTCAAAACCTTTGTCTCTGCATTCCTGTACATATTATTATTTTCTACAAACACGGTATGAATAATGTTTCAGCGCAGTCTCGATCATTGTAAAATTATACACATCAGATTTCATAGCATTACAAACAAATTTCATGTTTACATTATTTGTTACTTTTACCCTTGCTAAATAAGTAAGAGTCAGATCTTCTTTTGTGGCTTCCACCTTGTATCATGTGTAAAACAGGTTGCAGAGAGACGGCGATGGAGGTCAGCTCACGCACTCAATAGGGGAGATACACAAAAAGTGTTTGGCAGGGGTTCTCCAATATCACTGGTATACAGGGGATGTGCCAGCACAATGCAGCAGTGGAACACCAGCAGAGGCATCACAGACTCCAAACTTCTCTAAGGAGTCTGATTTATACATGGGTGCACACACGGTGCCACTATTTGGCACTATCGGCGGGTGCATCATCAAAACCGCCAGTGCATTTTACAAGAAATACGACTTTTGGTTAAAGGAAGCGATCAGACAGATTTGAATGGCTTCCCTACTGCAAGTAGTAAATAACACATGTAATTGCTAGTAAAGTTTCAAATGTAAAGAAATCTGACATCTATATTGTTCCAAAAACAATTACACAATAATCTAGATCAGGAGTAGGCAACCATCGGTACTCCAGTTGTTGTGGACTACATCTCCTTGATGCTTTGCCAGTATTATGGCTGTAAAAGCATTATGGGAGATGTAGTCCACATCATCTGAAGTACTTAATATTGCCTGCCCCTGATTTAGACTGTGGTTAAAGTTGAATAGGCGAATAAAAACAATGATTGTAGTGTGCCTTTAAACTGGACTTTTTTGGTAATTTGTTTTAATAAACACAGACCTGATTGGCTCAGAATAGTGAGAAGCCAATCAGAATGCAGATTTGATTTAAAATGCGTCAGATTTTTCATTTTTTTTTCTTCCCACTGTCCATGGTGAATAATGGAAATGGCAGACAAATCCCACCTGTTTGCATGCATTGAATGTCTTGCTTCATGTAAAAGCCATTGATATCAAAACATGGGACAGGAAGAGTTTAAGAAATTTTCTTTTACAAGATGGAGCAGATATCCCTTGATCTTTCAGGAAAGGTTAAAGCATCTTAACATGTATAGCTTGGAGGAAAGAGGGGGGATATTATAGAGACATTTATATACATAAAGGGAATCAACACAGTAAAGGAGGAGAGTATATTTAAAGGAAGAAAAACTACCACAACTAGAGGACATAGTCTAAAATTAGAGGGGCAACGATTTAAAAGTTATATCAGGAAGTATTACTTTACTGAGAGGGTAGTGGATGTATGGAATAGTCTTCCAGCGGAAGTGGTAGAGGTAAACACAGTGAAGGAGTTTAAGCATGCGTGGGATAGGTATAAGGCCATGTTAGATATAAGACCGGGAACGGGGGACTAATAAAAGTATTTAGAACATTGGGCAGACTAGATGGAGGAATGGTTCTTATCTGCCGGTGACACATTCTATGTTTCTATCTTATACTGAGGCCTGTAGGTAGGACAGCACAGAGTCACACAACGAGCTTGGATAATGGTCAACTCTGCACTAGAACCTAACGGAAAAACCATTAGGCATTAATAGAGGAAAACTCAGAGTTATGGAGAGGTGATAAGGAAACCCTTCCACTTGCAGTCTAATAGGCAGCATTATTAAACAAACCTACATACCAGGCAAGCTTTTCCTGCAACAATCGCACATTCCATGCCACCACTGCAAGGGATTCTGGGTAGGCATAAGCAAATGACTGTTCTGTTGCCTATGCTGTTTAATAATAATGCCTTATGTTTGCAGTTCGGTTTTTGTGAATAAGCTTTCTGAGAACCAGCTGGGGCATCAAGTGGGCAAATTATGAAATCTCAAATTAACCTTTATTGCACCCACTGGATGGCAGTATCTCCACATATTGACTTCTTAGTTTACCTAACCCAACTTAAGCCACTTACTACAAAAACCGTATTGTCAGAGGCCGTTCTTCCCCCCCCCCCCCCCCATCCCATTTGAAAGCTTTAATTAGGGGTGTCGCCTATAAATCAGGGTTGATAGATTCAGGATGGAGATATAATGTGCCCCAAGTGCTCTGCTTAATCTGTTCACGCTACCTGAAGGGCTCCCCAGGAAAGAAAGTGCTGCACTTTTGTTCCTGGAGAACGCAATTAGAAGACGGAACGCCAAGTGCTCTGCTTAAATCACCTCCGTTTCTTCTCCCAACTCGCCATCCTGAATGGTCCCCTAATTGAAATCATAAGGAGTGCGGCCTATAACAGGGACAATAGGGTAATTTTCGGGGTGCTTCCTTGGTCTTAAAGAAGGATTACTGCTGAGTCTTTCTCAAGATTCCCAGGGTGTTTGAACAGTCGAGTTTCGGTGATGGTTTCTCACAAGCAAATGGAATCTTCTAACCACCAAGAGGACCACAGGTCTAGGAGCACAGAGTATGTGGCCCTGCCACTGAAAGTCTGCGAAGTATGGTTAAAATGAAGGACTTGTCTCCTTCTGCTTACATTGACCACGTACTTGCCACCAAACAACTTAATAACCATAGACGTTTATTATCAGTAATGTCCAGAAGAGTTCAAGAGCAATGCACTATGCAACTGATAAACCGATATCCAATCAATGTCCGTGGGTGGGTACTGCGCGCATAAGAAATCAGTCATTGGCCAGACCACTCAATTGCATCATCAGTGATCCACACACTGATTCTTCAGAGCTGGATGCCAGTGATTAACTTGTGGTCCAGTTAGTTCAAGTGCGTCGGTGGTGATCTGGTGGCCCCATTCATGTTCTTGTAGCGATGCCATATACCTGCTCCTTGAAGTTGGAGTTAAAGTTTTACGCGACCCCCAGTAATTTTTTTACGATTTCCTTGTATCTGCTGAGACTGTCCTCGTTTTCGCCCTGGTTGCGCAGACTCAGTACGGCATCACGGTATTCTTGGATGTCGGTAGACTGTAGGATTTGCTCCTTGGTGGTGGCGCCACCACTCATCTTAAGCAGGGTCTGCAAGGCTTTGGCCTCGGACTTGCTGCCTTCCCATACGTATTCCTCCATGTCACTCTCGGTCTTCTCACTTTCCCAGGCCTCAGTTTTCTGCAACAAGATCACAGACTGATCACACAATTGCATAAAAGAAAAACAAATATATTTCCATCAACCTTCTGTCCAAGACACGCGCTCAAAAGGACGAAAGACTAACAAAAACACAACTTAAAATGAGCTGCCAGGAAATGTGTACTTTATATATTGAACACTCTCTATTTATTCCATATAAACGTGACACTCGGTGGCAGGGGAAGCATGGAAGCTGCCCGGCAGAGTTGGAAGTGGCATGTAACTTAAAAAGAACATGTTACTTTATCCCCATGCTAAAGCCACTCTCTTTATTCCTTTATTATCAAATCTGTATTCTCACTTTTCATATTTAAAAAAAATACAAAAAACACACATCACAGATTCATACAGGCATACATGAAAGCAAAAATACCTCGGAGATATTGAGAAACATTTAATAACTAAACTGGCAATACTGGCAAATTATATGGTTTTGTCCAATTCGTACCATGTCTATGCGTCAACTTTTTGGCTAACAGAACTTTGTCTGGCCAACGCATTCCGCAACGTGACAGGAGGGCTACAAAAGGTCAACACTGAATTATAATGGTTGGAGTTTGATGCATCAGATGGAATATTTGGCTCTTTAGTGCTTAGTGAGGGATAAAACGAATATCTTGCAAGTTTATACCGCTGACAAACAGAGGCTTTGTATTTATGTAGTGGGAGGGGAAGCCTGACATGAATCAACGGTCAGGGAACGAGACGTCAGCGGAGCCACCACTCGGACAATGACTCTATCCCACCACTTACACAACACAAGCTCCAAAACAGGGGGTGAGACAGAGCGCAAGGGGAGAAGACACATTTCTAAGCCAGGTGTTTGCCCCGGGATTCCCCCCCAGACACACTGGCAACTCATCACCAGGCCGCCCGGATCATGGAAAAATCACAAGTGTCAGGAAGGCTCATGAAATATGCAAAGCAATCAAAGGCGATTCATCCGATGAGGAGCTGCTGAAATATTAACGAGCAACTGAAAGGTAATGAAAGAGCTGGGAGGTTTGTGTACCGGGAGTGGGCCAAGATCGAGTGACACGCGCTAACTACAGAGTGAACGCCGGACACTGAACCTAGCAAGAATTCGGATAATGTCCACATGGATACCCCTCACTGCACTTCCAAAACAGACCACGCACAGAGCCGTCGCACCACGCTTATATACACACCTGATTAGCAATAGCTACAGGTAAAAGAACCTGCTACAGAGAGGCACTCG
This sequence comes from Pelodytes ibericus, assembly GCA_036172795.1. Taxonomy (NCBI): domain Eukaryota; kingdom Metazoa; phylum Chordata; class Amphibia; order Anura; family Pelodytidae; genus Pelodytes; species Pelodytes ibericus. Next base: position 12,885,126 of record CM069858.1, on the reverse strand, counting down.
ATAGACATGGGAGCATAGTACAAAAGGTTATAATTCATTCATTCTACCGCACAAATCACATAAAAACCATATAGAAATATGAAATAACAAATCGCCTGGAGAAAAGAAAATATATATACCTTATTACCCCTCTATCTGTTCTATAGATACTGGTATAACATTATTTTTATTTAATTTCAGCAAAGTGCCATAGTGTTTGTTCCAAAAAATTAAATTAAAGGGACTCTGGGAACTTAAACATTGCTTGAACTGTGAATGTAGAGAATGAAAAATGATCTACAGATTGTGTTAAAATACGTATGTATAAAATACTCTATAAATATGTTTTATACGTAGAACTCCAAATGTATGTTGGCCTATGGATAATCAACACACAGAAGGATCAGCACCCTCAAAATTGTTGTTTTGACCATCATAGAGCCCTTATGAAAAACTACTATAAATGGTGTAAATGTAAAAAAATTTTTTGTAAATGGCATTGAGTTAGCGTGCCAACAAACCTGAATCTCCTGCTTTAGTATTGGGCACAGTGGGCACATTGCATCATTTCCCGGTTGGAACACTGTAAGCAGCTTGTTAACCTGAGTCTGAGCTACTAAGTGATGACGATGAAGATAGACATTTGTCCCGTCTCAGTTCCTTTGTTATCCCATGTGGGTTATCAAGAGAAGAATGGACAAGGAGAGAGAGGACGATCACTTACCCAGGATTCATGGTACAAGACAGTCAGCAGGTACATGGTGTAGTCTTGGTTCTGCTTCCTAAGGGGACACCTGAAATAGTGATAGAAACATAGAATGTGTCACCGGCAGATAAGAACCATTCGGTCCATCTAGTCTGCCCAATGTTCTAAATACTTTTATTAGTCCCCAGTTCTCTATCTTATATCTAGGATAGCCTTATACCTATCCCATGCAGCTTAAACTCCTTCACTGTGTTCAGCTCTACCACTTCTACTGGAAGACTATTCCATACATCCACTACCCTCTCAGTAAAGTAATACTTCCTGATATTACTTTTAAATCGTTGCCCCTGTAATTTAAGACTATGTCCTCTAGTTGTGGTAGTTTTTCTTCCTTTAAATATACTCTCCTCCGTTACGGTGTTGATTCCCTTTATGTATGTAAATGTTTCTATCATATCCCCCCCTGTTACGTCTTTCCTCCAAGCTAGTAATTAGAGACCAGATCACATTATTGATCTATTGCCCAGGATTTACATGTTAGGCCACTATGGCTAGAATAGCAATATAGGATCGTGTGTTAAAAATGGACTCAACCTCAGCATTGCCCATACTGTGAATGTAAAGAATAAAAGATCATCTATACAATGTGTTAGCAGAATTGTAAGCAATTGCAGGGGTTAAGATAAAAATGTGTATTAAAAGAGTCTGTGGAGTCTTCTGTTTATGACATCACCTTGTTGC